>OZ012679.1:32424657-33624657 GCA_963942445.1 Argyra leucocephala | reverse complement strand
ATAAAAATGTAGTTATTAGTAAAGAAAAAATTCAAATAAATTTTATTCTATTGCCAATTAGTTATATTAGCCCTTTTTTTATTCTAGAATGAATTATAAACGAAACGAGGTTTCTTAACAATTATTTTGATTGAAAACCTTTAAAAAAATAAAATTGGAATCCAAGTTTATTATCCATTCTATTCATAACTTCATACAGCATTTACAATAGCAACAACTTACTCATATGAAATAATTAAAATTTACTATAATATATAATATAATATAAATGAACTACATATATACATATGTTTATTAATATACATGTGCTCATAGTTTACAATATTCATATTAAACATCATTAGCTATATTTTGACCTGACTGAAAACTGAAAAATAATAAAATATATATCACATACATTTTATTTACAATAAGAACTTCTTTATATGAAGTAAAAATAAAATACAGTTTTTTTTTCTTTTGATTTTACGTTTTTATTAATTTCTTCTACTTGAATATTCTTCATTATTATTACATTTCATTGGTAATGTAATCCTACATAATTTCAAAATCAATTCTAGAATATACACTTCTACATATGTCACAATTAGAAATCTTTTAATTATGCATACACAGTACAATACACACTAAGTGTTTTTTTTTTGTTTTTATAAAGAGATAGGTACATAAACGAACTCAGGAAAGAAGAAAAATTGTTGTTTACTTTACGTTTTTTTTTGTTTACTATTTTGTTGTAGCAACGGTTGCTACGGCATGTTGGCAGCAGAATTGTTACGTTTTATTATATAAGATAATGATCATTAGAGTAGCCTGGTGACAAGTTTATTTTGTTTTATTGTCAAATCAAGTTTTGATAGCTGTTACAATTCCGAAAATCCGCTGATAAGAGCGATAGTGGTTTAAAATTTAGTACTAAGGTAATTTTAGTTAATAGACGATTACTTGCCATTTTGTCCTTTGCAAATTAAATGTATTCTAAATACCATTTTGTCCTTTGCAAATTAAATGTATTCTAAATACTAAGTATTCTAACATATTGTACAAATACATTAAGACAATAAATAAAAAAAATCAAATGGATACAAATAAAAAGAAGGGGCAAATTTTAAATGCAGTTTAAAATAAATTACTATTTATTTATTACCATTTTACACGTCATAATAATATGAAATATTAATATTACTACTTTTGATATTATGATATAGAGAATATTAGAATATTGATATCATAGTATCGATATTGCAATTATATGTCTGTCAGTATTATATGTTGTAGAATCAATTAAAATTAAAAGTCAGCAACTGTATTGGTAGCCTAATACAACAAGATCTAGTGATGAATAATTTCAGTAGTGTAAAATGAACCAAACACTCACTATAACACACTAATAATTACTAATAAATAGTATGAAAATTGTAGCACTTCTAATTTTTTATACTGATATTTTAAGCGTTCTGAAGCTGTTGACATTAAGCTGGGCTTTGTATTAAACCACCTATCAGTAGACGTCAGCTAAAGAGTTAAGTAAACGTTAGCATGTTTTTATCTTATGATATTGTGCTGCTATTCCCGGGCAACACATCGTTAAGACTCTTTATTGAATCTATATAGAAATATAACGCCTTCTCACGATAATTAAAGCTTAATCAGGAAACTTCAGGTTCGTTATAGAGTTACAGATTAATTTTTTTATAAACATATTTCGTTAAAATGTCTTTAACTACAAACAACAACAAATGATGCTGTATATAGCTATATAACTATCAATATAGCTATATCGAGATAAAAATATTCAACGATTTTTGTTTTAAATATCTTTAACGGCCGATATAGCAGAACAACGATTAATAACGCTATTATAAAGCTATATAACTATCTTTGTTTTTTTATTCGTTTTGGACGATCTTTATATTTTTTTATATTTTTACACCGATACATATTTTAAATTTTAATTATCAATAAAATTTCGTTGTAAAATTATGTCGTTCCAAAACTATACTAGTCACCTATTTTTGACATATAAGACTTATTTGTTTTTACAGTGACTTAATGTTACTTAAAGCAATTTGACGGTGTGTATAAATAAATCGTTATCCGTCGATGTTAAAAAATTATGTGATAGAAGTTATAAAAGTCCTATAGCCTAGGTCAATATAAGCAGAACTAGTAAGTGTAAGGTCGATGGTTCGAGTCCCAATCCCGCCAAAATCAAGTAAGTTTATTTGATCGATATCGATCTTTAGCACCATCGTTATTATTTTTTATAGTGAGCCTAACGTAGGTATCTCAATATTGTTGAACAATTTTTTATAGCTTGGTTGCTAGGGATTTTATAGGGTTATTGAAATATATGTTTTGATAAAGCCAAAAGCCTCTGCAGGTAATGCTTATAAAATTGTCCATTATTTAAATTGTGTTCAATTCAATAATAATATTAATAATTAATATTTTGATAATAATAAAAGCTTTAAGACCAAGTTAGTCTTAAATAGATAATAGAAGTGATAGGTCCCACTATTCACTACAGTCTATACAATTTGTTGTCTGTTTCAACCTCCAAAATAACAACTGAATCTATGGTTGATTACTCTCTAAACAACCTGTACATACATGTTTATATTAAATACTGTTTATCTAGTTTTAGGTGAATATTGAACTTTAATTGATCGCCAGCATGTTGAATTGATTATTTTAAATGCCATTTAAGGTAAATTTGTATTTTTATGTTTTTTTAGTTGCTTTTTTACGAATTATTTATTTGTTTTTACTCAATTTTCATTTTTAGTTTTTATGAATCAATTTTGAATTTCACTAATTTTTTGTTTATAAATTTTTATATTTATAGTTATAATGAATAATTTTGAATTATTTAATTGGACCAATTATTATAAATTTTTTTGTTATTATATTTTTTTTTGCAGTAAATTGAATTGCGTGAGTTTATTTTAATTTTTTGTGTTTTATCGGTTGTTTTTATTTGTTATTATTTAGGACATTTGTAACAATTTTGATAGTTATGGGACATTCTGGTTTTTTTTTTTAATTTAAAATATTTAAGAAGAATTTTAAAAATTGACATTCTCTTTTGAATATAATATAATAATAAAATATATAATAATAACGTATCTATTAAGTTTCGATTTACATTTTATGCCAAGGGTGTTTTTCACTAAATCAGAAGGCAAAAATAATTAGGTTTTAATTTTAAGAATAACAAAACCGGTAGAAGCCCTGACCTTGTCTTAAGATATTGCTCTTGAATACAACCTATTTCTTAGGATAGTTCTTGAGTTTAATATTACGACATATTGTAGTGGTTATGTTTTTGTTTTACGGCTAACAAAAAAATCATAAATTGAAGGATGAATTAATTCGGAATGAACAAAGTATGATATTTATTTTTTTTGATTAACATTGTAGTAGAAAAAATTACACTGAATAAGTTATACCATTAGAAAACTAATAGCAAACATGGGCAATTAGATCGAAATTAATCACAGCCTAGAATGTCCAATTCTAATGTGTTAGCGCAGTGATATCCGAGATGAGCTCGCACTTATATCGCCTATAAGACGAATGACGCGGTTTTGATTTTTATTCAAAAAACTTTAAGCAATATTATTGACGCACCATAAATGTGAATTATAGTCGAGCTTGGGTCGCATGCTCTGTAAATTTTAATAGATCTCGCGATGAAGATTAAGTATATTGCAGCGATTCAAAAACTTCACGCATTTCGCTGCGCTTTTCATAATATTGAAAATATGCTCATTCCCTCAGCGCATATTTTGATTCACTACCATTTCGGGAATGTTCTGATCTTTTAGTCGCCGAATATTTGCATTTTCAAATCACAGAATTTGTTCAAATGATGTAACATTATTAATAACAAGACAGCTTTGAGTTTTTGAAATGTTAAACTCAACTCTATTTGGTTTCTACCCCAGTCGACAATTTTGGCTAAGTCGTGATTGAGTGACCCGATCAACATTGTTTGTTTTTGTATTTTATACTTGGTTTTAATTCACAATTATTAAGCTGTACTGTAAGTAAGAAAGATTTATTTATAGTCCTTTTCAATTCGACCTAATTGATTCAAATAGATGTCTTTATTTTCCAAATCTGACTTTCTTAAAACTATGCGATTAAAAGACTGTTGGTAATCTAATTAACATTTGTGTGAGGTTGGAGGGTGAGGTGGGTTTAATAAAAAAATGTAAAGTTTAAGTTAAAATTATCAATAAATTGTTATAGATCTGTTAATGTGACGATGGATATACTATATAGCACGAGCTCGCTTTGTTCTTTTGAACTTTACTGCGGAAGCTGGTAGCATTTATTATTTTTAGAAAATCATAATATGATACCACTGTCGTCAGCAAAGCCATGGATTGGATTGAAAGTTAACTTGAGAAGGTCATTAATAAAAATTATTCTGAAACAACAGCGAGCTCAATAATATGATATGAATATGATTGATGGTGAGGACATTGCACGGTTTGCAAAGGCCCAAAGACTAAGATGGGCAGGCCACTTAAGTCGAATGTACGAAAGTCGAAAGAAAGCAGTGGTATTGAATAGAAAGCCCGATAGCAGCCGTGGTAGGGGAAGACCAAGAAGCAGATGGGCAGACAACGTGAAAAATGATACTCAAACCCTACAAATCCCCAATTGGTGACAAGCGGCTTGAGACCGACCCTTTTGGAGGAGCATAGTGATGAAGGCCAAAGCTCACCCAGAGCTGTAGCGCTATAAGATGATGATGATGATTAATAAAAATGATAAATAAAGTGGATGAAAGAACAGATGAGCCTTGTAGAATATCAGCATGCAATCGAAATTGGTCGAGAAAATAACTGAATAATATTTATTTTAAGTTCAGTCATTGATTCATTTTGATTTTATTTAGTTTTGTCAAAGATGGACACTAATTTTGCAATTCCGGTTGTATAGAAATGTTATCAAAGTATTTTCATTTACCCGAATAAATGAATTTGAATATCTGTAATCAAAACTTTGGAAAGATTTGAGCCATAAAATTAATTAGAATTTGACGATTTCGTTATGATAATAAATTCCATATCATACCATTCCAGATTATAACATTTAGCTTGAGGTTATAATTTATATTTCTATATAATATTCTAAGTTTATCCAACAGATTATAATTTTCCTCCTTGAACAGTAAAATTTCCTCCAAAAAATCTATTAACAATAATATTTTTCAGTTCAGAAAAATAATTCAAAATTTTTAGAATTTAACAGAAATTTTGGAAAATTTTCCTTGGCTATTTTTTTTTTTTTTTCAACTCTTGACAATAAATATGAATAAAACATTGCTTTTACGAATTGAATATTTTAATTTTGTTTTCATTTAACAACCAGCTAACTTTAACTTAAACTTCTTAATGGTTAATTTTTTTTTTATTACAAAATTTTCTGTTGCAATGGGGAATTTTTTTTTCTATTCAACTTTTTAAATTCACCTCACGTATTTACTTTCAATTCACCTTTTTTTTTTTAAACATAATTGGAGTTTCACAATTTTCGCGAATGAATGTTAGATACCTTTGTATTTTATAATATTTTTAGTAACAAACTTTGGGATATTTCATTCTGAATTTGATAATCAAACCTACCTAAGCAAGGGTAGATAGGTAGGTAGTAAAACGATGGTTAAGACAGTAAAAAATTATAAAAAATTTTAAGATAAATTTTTAATTTTCTTTTAAAATGTTGTTGGTACACGTTGATAAAGTGTAAGTAAAAGTGGGTTATACCAATAATTTTTTTACAAATCGGAATTTTTAAAATATAAGATGGTACTGAAAAAGCTTAATTTAAAATATTTTTACGTATATATTTTTAATGGTAGGGTTAGTTTATCAAAACTAGTACTAGTACTACTTATCTACTTTAATATATCTTAATATGTTCATTTACTTAAATTTTTTTAGTACCAACATAGAACAGATATTAGTCCTATTATATCTCCATTGAAGTACAATGAAGAACCATAATTTAGAATACACCGGTACAGATTGAATAAAGGTTTTAGTATTGAGGGTCTTTGCAGAAAAAGATTAATTCCATTATTGTAAATTACTTATTTGCCGTATGTGAGTTTCAAAGGTAGATCAGCTACATTTGGTATAACATAAGTAATTCTAACTAATCTACCACATTTCACTGACGGGTGCCTTACGGCTCTAGACACGGCTCCTACTTTGTGTTCCAGTTCCTCTTGGCAAATACTGCACAGTCTTCTAGGCTGAAGTCTTTGCCATAAACGCAGCGGTGATTATAACAAAAGATCAAAAATGGTATAGCAAAGTCATTAGAATCTTTAGTGACAGTCAGGCTGCCTTAAAAGCTCTTGAAAGTAACCTCATCAAATCTAGATTGGTGGGAGAATGTTCGGAAGCCCTAAACCTCATAAGCTCCGAAACAATATACAACTGATCTAGATATTGGGTTATAGTGGCTTGACTGGAGAGGAGAACGCTGACGCACTAGCCAGATCATCGGCGGGAAGCATTTATGGCCCGGAACCGGCAGTTGGTATATCTATTGATAATATCAAATTATCGATAGAAAACACCCTGAAGAGAGAAACAAACATTCTTTGGGAGCGTATTGAAGGGCACAGAGTCTCCAAAATATATGTACCGAGAACAAAAATCAAAATAACCAACTTCCTGCTAACTCTCAATAGAGTAGACTTTAGGAAGATGGTGGGCATACTTACTGATCATAACCACATGAATAAGCACATGTGTAGACTAGCATCAAGTGACAACCCAACCTGCAGACACTGTCTGGAAGAGGAAGAAATACATGCCGGCCCTGACATATTAGGGTCACCTCTGTTTAAATAAAAAAATAAAAAATTTACCACATACCAAAACCAGACTTGTTTACTACACTATGCTCTGGTTTAGAACATAAAAGAAAATATAAAAAAATAAATGATGCAAGCTTAGTAATTAAAAATTTTCTACCACATACCAAACTCAGACTGTCAACTGTTTGTACTATCCTGGCCAACTATCCAATACTAAAGACAATAATCAAAATAGTAATGGTTCACCCTGAATAATTCAAAATTATATGTTACATACGGAAACCAAATTTTTCAACTACTGTTCCTACACTCTCCTAACCAACAATACTAAAGAAAACAACTACAAATTGACTCAAAACACAACTGAAACGGTTATTCTTGTTTTATATTTCTTGGGAGTTTATGGCTTCCACAAAGTTCTACCATTCAAGTTTCTTTTGCGCTAGGTATTTAATTTCCCCCCATGTTGTGTTGTTGTTTTCAATTCGTTTATGGATTGATCTGTGCCATGTTTGACGCGATTTACCTATTCCCGTCTTGCTCTGCGCATTTACATTCAATACTTGACTTGTGATATCTTTAGTAGGTCTTCGGAAGGAATGGCCTATCCGCCTCCATTTTCTCTCTTTTATTTGAATACCTTCTGATTTTTGTTTGGCCATTTTCCAGAGTTCATTATTTTTAATTATTACATACCGCATCAACGATAAGCCAAACACATAATACCGTTTTTTGTTAGGTAGCTAAGATGGCTGCAAAGCTAAAATATTATCCAACAGTTACACACATAATTTTAAATATGACAATAACATTGACATGCTGACATTAGGTTAGCTATTTATTATGAAGAAAATGGTGAGTTGACATTAACTTGCACTATCAAAAGTATCGTGAGAAATTTTAGATCAATCGAACCATTTTCTACCAATTAACCATCATCTATTATAAAAATTATTCAATTATAATTTAATACAATAATTCAAATATACAACAATAAATTATAAAAATTATTCAATATTTTTATTTTTAATATTATTTTATTTTATATTCATTGCATTTATTTTATTTAATCACCGGTCAATTAGCATCGATGGAAAAAAATTGTAAAAAAAAAAACAACTTAAGATGTAGGTAAATTATAATGTCAAAACAAGTACCAATTTACTGAAAGATACTTTCTTTCTAAAAATATTTAAACTATCTGTGGCTAAAATAATATGTAGTAGCTATAATATATAATAGTAAGATCTTGGGGAGACTAATTTTTTTTGTTAAAGCGACACCATATCTCTAAACACCAAATTATTTCAGTGACTCATACGAAAATTAGCTTTACATTAGGTAAATCAGAACCCCATGTCAATTGTTTTATATACCATTGTAGCATAATTTACAATGGTATGTAACACAATCGACATGGGTCCTGCGGTGCCTCATATACAATCAAGTAAATAGTTATACAATACTAATTAACGCAGATGCAAAATACAAATAGTCGATTCAATGAAGGTGTTTCACTAGTTGCACCTCAAAATCTCTAAAATAAAAACCACCAATTACAAAATCTACAAGGTTTTTGAAAATCATCAAATTCAAAATGCTCGAATTTAAAATCCCGAATTGCAAAATTTAAAAAACGGAAAATCCCCAAAACCTAAGAAGAAAAATATTCCAACAAAAATGGATATGGCAAAGGTTTAGAGACAGTATCTCCAAACTTAAAAAATACGCTTTGTTTGTTTTTTATAATTCTTATTAAAAACAATATTCGTTTATCTGTGGTTGGCTGTGATTGGCATATACCGTTTTTCTTAATCAAATTTTGTGTTTGACAATTTTTTAATTTTGGGAATTTTTTTTTTTTTATTTATATGGGGTTCTGATGTCATTTAAAATTAAATTTCGTATGAGTCACTGAAGTAATTTGGAATTTGAAATAGTTTGTAATTTTTTTTAAAATTATTGGAAATTGTGATTTAAGGCTTTTAAAACTAAACATTTTAAGGCATTTACGTTTCACTATTTGAGCTGATTTTTCTAAATCGTCACTAACGTAAAACACAGCTCATTTAGATATTCCGGCTTCTCTCTTATTTTAGATTTGAAATAATTTCGATATGTTTTTTTTAATTTTTATTATTATTCGTCTACCAAGTAAGATCTTATATACTATAGCTACAACAACAAGTAGCCAAGTTTCACTAAGAACTATTATATCGCAGTTGTACGTAGGGATACAACAAAATCAAATTTTGAGATTTTTGAACGCATTCCACCTACATTTTGGTATTATATTTGAAGGTCATATGAAGTGCGTTCTCTATGTATTACTTATATTTGATTTATCGCTTCATTTTCAACCATTAGTGTTGGTCAATGTCGTTTTTTGGTTGTTTTTTGAATGTTGCTTAACCCTTTGACGGACACTTAAAATTGTGAAGGGTCACTTAGAAACGTACTTTTTATAACTAAGTTAAAAATGAATTTTGACCTCTAATTAATGTAATTATAATAATTAATGTCATGTTTGTTAATGGTTCTAAATAGCCAATCTTGAACTAATAATTTGCTTACTAAGAGTAATAGTTTGTTCCTGAACAAACTATTACTCTTAGTAAGCAAATTATGGTATTTACCACGCAAATGACTGTATATTATCTGACGGGATTAACTTAATTGATCATGATCATCACTTTCAAGCTCTGAATCTCTTTGATCTTCATCTGAATCTTCTTTTTTAATGCCAGAATTTACATATGGGTGATGATTTCCAAATTCCCCATCATCACTGGAAAACGAAATAATACAAATACAACTTAAGACGGTATTTACCGTCATTTGCCACCAGACTCAATTCTTTGCAACGGCACATACCGTAATTTCCGTCAAAGGGTAAACATCTGACATTTTGTCTCTGCAACAAAGATTTGAACTGCTCTTGTTCTTATTATTTAAAATACATAATTTTTCAATAACAAATTTAGATATTTAGAAATATATTCTTAAAACAATTTCTACTTCAATTCATGCTAATCTGCATCATATTACACTTGAGTCTGAGAATTTAATCACATATAAATACTCAAATTTTACAACTACAAAATACAAACATAGTTTTAATATTAATAATTCGCAGATGTTAAATAAAATATAAATATAATAAAATTTTCTTTTTTGATATTTCAAAAGTTATTTCAAGGTTTAAAATTTTATATCAGAGTAGATTGCCTTTCTTTTACAAATTGATTTAAAAATTATTTTTATCAATATTATTCTTGTTATTTAACTAATAAAATTTATCTATTCTAACAAAATATAAATAACAAAAAATTATATTATACAACAATTCTCTAATCCTATATTTTTCACATAAATTTCATAAAAATAAATATTTACTCAAATTTACTACAAATTAATTTAATTAGATTTAAAAAGATCAAAAATAACCTTGAAATACTCCTTATATTAAATAATAATAATTTAAATCATTACACACTCTAACATTTTCAATTTAAACTTGTTCAAAAACAATTGACCTTTACTGTATATAATATATATTTACTTTAAATTTTATTTTTTATTTAACCATTTAACTTTTATAACTTTGATTGCAATGAAGTAACTTTGTGCGAAATTAATTTTCCATTACTATTTAGAATCGAAAATCTTCACCCACCTCCCATCAATTACATTTAATCTATATATATAGATATTTATATTTTTATGTACTTAAAGATATATAAAATATATTTTAGAATGTAGAAAGAAAGAACAAAAATAATAGCTTTTATGCATCTTTAGTACATAAATTTTTATCAAAATAACAAAAAAAACAACAACAATAACAAAAACAAAAATAACCAAAATCTTCTAAGAACTCTGTTGAATTTTAATGATTTGTTTTTACTTGAGGTTTTAACTTTATTTTGTTATTTTATTTAAATCGAAAAATTTTATGGTTCTACAATTTTAAATGAAAATTATTTGAAAATTCATAATTTTTAGATTTAAAGAGGAGGAGAGTGTTATTCAATGGCAAGAGTGCAACAAGAAAACGAGAGTTGGTATTTTTAGTATGTTGCATATACATTTTTTTTTGTTTTTATAAATAGCCCAGACTAACTTCAGGCCCAGGACCTCCAAGGTTTGTAGCGCCAAACAAGTATAAGTAAATAGCGAAAATACTAGGTGGATCCCTTTTATACCGGTTTAAACGTTTGGCTAGGTAGAGAAAGGAAAAATGAGGAAGAAGGAAGAGGTGAAAGTAAAAGAGGACAATAATTACGAACAAAGATAATAATGTTTTTCTTGAATTTATGTAGTTTATAGGAATATAGAACTGTTTATGTTTGAGGGTTACAAAAGATCGAATTTGGTTCTATATTCGGGATAATCTGGCTATAAATAAATTTCCATCACCCGTCTGCCATTTATGGATTTCTACGATTCTAGGGGTAGGTAAGTATATGTTGTAGGGACGGGCATATGATATAGGCCTAAGCACACGCTGTAGGAACAAATATATGCTGTTAGGACGAGCATATTATGCTGTAGCGCTTAACACATACTGTAGGCTTGAGTGAAGATAACACCAATTTAATTTCCAATGAGCATATGTCGTCTACGTGATATCTATAAAAAAGGAAAAGTGTTTCAACAATACAACGATGACCAATAGAAGCAAGATTAGCAGTGACATTTGGGTCATTAATAAAATGAATAGTCCGTTTTCGGATTTTATTCAATTAATGTTTTAACGCATTACTAGCAGCGCATACCCATATGGGAAAATTTTACTCTATTTTGATTCATATTAAAGCTTTACAGATTTGGTAGGATTTACAACGACTAAAAAAAACTAAACATTTGGCTGTGTTTTTTGCAACATTGAATATAATATTATGATCATTACATACATCTTAAATTATATTAACTACTTACTCGGTAATTTTATATAGCCCTAGAGATTAATTAAGTTTTAATGTGTTTGATTGTTTTTTTAAAAAATCATTTGTTAAATTACAGGGTTTTATATTTGGTCTTAAATTCGTTAATATATATTCAATTAAAGAA
The DNA here is from genome assembly GCA_963942445.1 of Argyra leucocephala. Lineage (NCBI taxonomy): Eukaryota > Metazoa > Arthropoda > Insecta > Diptera > Dolichopodidae > Argyra > Argyra leucocephala. Next base: position 33,612,740 of record OZ012679.1, on the reverse strand, counting down.
TAAATTTAATTAAATCAATTTAATATTAGAAAATAAAATAAACAAAATAAAGCTCTAGCTAGTAAAAACTATTTGCAAAATATTTATTCAATTTTAATATATTATTTTAATGTAAATATATTCTAGAACCTATTATTATAATACTATTTACTAGCGAATGGGCTCGTTTTGCGATAAACAAAATTAATTGAAATAAATTGAAATGGAAATGGGTGTATCATGACTCAGAAGAATAATATAGCTTTAAGTATACAGACCATAGGTTCATATAAACTAGTCCGTATGAAATTGGTTCAGTATTCGTGTCGTTCATTTGTTTTTCATATTAACCCTTTGACTAACACTCTTTTTTTTTATGCTGGTTCAATATGGGACACTTGCTGTATTTTTATCATTTTTAATGATAGAGAAATTCTGAAAACAGCAATTTGCTGGAAATTAATTAAGAAATCTTTTCTATTCTTAAAAATAAAATTTCATATTCCGTCATGACGTTTTTAATATCATTTGGGAAATATCCTGCCTCAGAGACGTTAATATAGACGTCATAACCGTTCTTTTTTGTAATATATCGAATGGTGTAGCATTAGACACAATATAAATTTTCATTCCAGACTTGTAGTTTTATCAAAATAAAATTCTCAAATGCTTTCAGTATCGGTCTCTTAGTTATCATTTTCATTTTCATCAGAACATTGATCGTCATTTTCAACTTCACTTTCAATTTCAGATAAATTTTCAGAATTTATTTTTTCAGTAATATCGCGGTGTTCTATTGTATCCTCATTTGACCTACTAGAATTTGTATTCTCTTCAGATGGTTCATAACTTGGATCCCGACCAGAGTCAATCTCATGAACTTCGAAATCAGCATTTCCGTCGAAGCACTTCTGTCGTAACTTTCATTTGCTATCTTTTTCCGAACCTCTTTATACGATATGACATTTTATTATTGTGAACAAAAAATGCTTTAAATATTTTTATTTTATTAAAACAATTCAATTATTCTAATATTAATTACTGTAAATAATTACCTTTTATAAATTATATAAATTAAAAATTAAACTACGCTAATCACAAAAAACGTCTATTCACAAAGCCATCTACACTGAACAAATTTACATTTAAGATTGACGGTATAAGACGTCATAACTTTCTGGGGAATCCCCAAATTATATTTTGAATCAACATCTATGTTGTGATTATTTTTGAATTTTAACGGACAGTAAAATGAAATTTTGCAGTTTCTGTTAAGTGTTCCTAACATAAACAATCCATACAAGCTCATGTAGTTCATGACGGTTATAGACGACATGGCTTTTTAAATCAAATAAATTTTGACTGTATAATACACTTCATGTCCCACAGAAAAACTTTCTCATTTATTTATTTATTTATTTAGTTTAGCTCAAACTTCATTACAGTTATTATTATTTTTTTTTTTTTACAATACAACATAACACATTCAATTTACAAATTAAAATTATATCTAACTTAGAACTAGTTAAAATACATTGAAATAAATTGCACACATATTTTAATTACAACCGATTACTTATATAATTTAAGTTTTTGAATCTGTTTCGAAAGTGTGAAGTCAATATAGTTCATGCGTTTATTACCAATTAGTAACATTCTATGAATAGGCTCATAATTGCCAAAATTGGTCCTATGGAAACTTAATGTAAAGAAGTTTGTATGTCGTAGGCGATTATTTGAATTAATGTTGATGTTATTCAAAATCTGAGGAGAAGCAATGTTTCCTTTAATAATTTCAGTAAGAAAAATAACATCCGCCACTTCTCATCTTAATTTCAAAGTTTTCAAATGAATTAAGTTCAACCTATGCTCATATGGAGGTAAAATTAATGGATTTGACCATTGGAAGTTAAGCAAGGCAAATTTTAAAAAAATTTTTTGCACTGTTTCAATCCTATTAATATGATGAACATCGTAGAAAGTTGACCAAACTTGACTAGCATACCCCAAATTTGGTCTAACGAGACTAGAATACAAAGATTTTAGAACATAGGGATCGTTAAATTCCTTTGATCAACGTTTAACAAAACCTAGTGTAGATTTAGCTTTATTGATAATATTACAAAAATGTGATTTAAAGTTAAGCTTGTCGTCAAGTCAAACCCCTAAGTCTTTAACTGAGCTCGTTTTGGAAAGGCTAATACCATTTAAGGAATAATTAAAACAAACCGGATTACGTCGACGTGTGTAACACATAAGTGCACATTTATTCACATTTAAAAGAATATTATTATCTGTACACCATATAAAGAAGCTATCTAAATCGCCTTGTAGGCGTAAAGCGTCTTCTAAAGAATTAATTTTTTTAAAAACTTTCATGTCATCCGAATAAATCATACAATAACGTCATGTCATGTCATGACGTCTGTACATGTTAGTGTCCGCGAAGGGGTTAATATATTAGCAACATGTCTTTAATATATTGGCAACATGGCTTTAATATATTGACAACATGGCTTTAGTACTCTAATTTTTTTATTTCATTCCATCCCAATATTTTGGCTAATTAAAATAAGTAACAACACAAGCAGGAAATACAATTTAGTCATTTTTATATAAAGTAACCAAAGAATGCTTTCAAATAAGTATTTGACTTCGGATAAATGGTATGTCAAAATTTAAAGGCAATGCTAAAAATTAAAGAATTGTACTCCGTGCCGTACATGCATACTTTAAATACTCTAGTACTGCTTATTTTACATTAAATTAAAAAAATCGATAGAAAGCAAATACAATTTGCAGAATAACGAGCCGCTCAATAATTTTACGATTGCGATGCTTCACCCAATATCAAAAATATTAGATTCAAATTGCATAAATATTTAAATTATTAATAATTATGATATCTCCGTACAATTTATGTATACTTACTTTTTTAAAGGATTAAATGCAATAAGGTCTGCAATCTCGAATGCCTTAGATGCTCCATTGAGCAATTGAAACTAGGACTCACTATAAAATTTTGTATTCCCAATGCAAATAGATTGAGTCTTGAAAGACTGATCTATAGTATATAGAAACAACTGATTTAGATATAATCTAAAAATTTTAAACAGATTTAGTCTGCAAAGCTGTAAAATAGTGTGCACATTTGATCAAATTTTTTCAGTTAAGTTTCCTTTTATACAATATACAGGGTGTTAATTTTGCAGTACACTACACCCTGTTTTATACAATAATAGGGTGTAGTGTACTGCTATATGTCAGTGTATTAAGCCTTATTGGTATGTTGTAATTGTTGTATTGGACCATTGTATTTGTATGAACTTCTACAGATTCAGAAATATTGACATTTCAAAGACTCTTTCCTTTATCAACAAACTGTTTTATATCTCCATCAGTTATAAAAAAGATGGAAACTCCAAATTTTTTTTCAAATAAAAGCATAAAAACTTTTTAGCAGGCATTTTTAACAAGCTTTAAAAAATTCTTTTAGTTTTGGGAAAATAGTCCTTTACCGTTAAGCCATTTTTAAATTTATGCTTTATTTTTGAAATATCAACTTTTTTTAATAGGCTCTCTAGTGTTGTTTTCGATATTTTTCAAAATTTGTATGCTTCGGCCTCTCTCAATGAATTTGAATAATATTATATTGATGAGCAATAAAATATATGAGGGCTATTCTTACTATATGACAGATAAATCGTTTTTAATAATAAGTAATTAATTTGATTCTACTTTTTTATTGTTTATGTTTTTTATCACTCAATTTATTTTTAATGTAATTACAATGACTATAACACACAGTTAAAATAAATAAAAAATTATTTATATATTTTATGGAACAGTCTGTAAGCTCCATATGAAACATTTTTAATAATAAAGATTAAAAACAGTATAGATATCATGTCATAACCTGTCAGTCTTCTGATGTGGCAATAATCGAAATTGAACAGTCTTCTCAAAACGACCGACATCGTCCAATAATTATAATTTACTTAAATAAAAATTATCGAAAGAGAATTTATGATATTTATTAAAATAAATTATCTCTCAAAATGTAAGAATTCGCCCTCGCCATTAGTACACTCAAATTACAGCCAATACTACTCTAAAACCATGGGAGAGGATTTGATGATCAATCATAAAACTTGTACCTACTAATCAAGCTTTCAACACGCACCAGCATTACATCAGTTCATTCATTAAATCAACACCCTGTATACATAAAATTAACTTACAAGTGGTTAAAGTAATCGAAATGGTATAGAAAAATAAATTACATTGCATTTTCGTTCAAACTTAAATGAGAGCAAAAATAACAACAACACAACCAATAACAAAACAGCTACAAAATTGCAATTCTAAATCGATTCCAATTTTTTTTTCAGAATAAAAAAAAAAAAACCAACCACAAAATAATACAGATATTTGGTTTCAGGGACAAAAAACTTTATTTTTGAAAGTTTATAAAAAAAAATAAATAATTTGTATCTGTACGATAGGTATCGATCTATATATACTTACGTATATCTATAAAACCGCTGAAATATTTAAGGATTTATAAAAATTTATTCAAAACTGCAAAATGGTATGCATTTTTTATTGTTATTTTTCCATTTTTTTTTTCTATAATAAAATTTAAATAATAAAAAAAATTTTTGAACATATTAGTAATAGCACTTCATAAGTCTAGTTCTAGTACACTATATACAGATATATCTACATTACATTGAACGTAATGTGTTTTACATTATTGACAAGAACTTGAAATAAAAAAATTAATGTAGCTATCTATCTATTTTTTTTGTTAAATTTATTTGTAACCTTGACTTTGTTGATCCACTAGATTTACATATTTATATGCATAATGAAGTATATACAGTTATAATAATAATATAGTTTAGATATACATTTTTATACTTATATAGATGGAACCTTCACTATTATATAATAAATCAAAATAAATTTTAAATATATCTATAAATAAATAATTTGAGTATATTTACTAAAAATTTATTCATGAAAATATGTTACATTTTATTAAAACAGGTGCTTGATATTGGAATATTGTGCACAATAAAAATGGTATAATATCTAGCACAAAATTATATTTTTAAATAAACAAAATGTTGGTGAAAGTGGTAGAACTATGGAGTGAAAATATAAAATTATGAATTTTCAAAGACAATAACCTTGGTTAAAATTTAATATATTATATTTTATAAATATAATATACAGATTGTTTCAATGATATCGTGTCATATAGCTAACGTCAAGGTGAACCACATATAGGAGATCGAATCGAAGTAGACAACGTACAGATTCATTTTAGTTCAAGGATATATTTTAGACAAATTGTTTTGTAGATAAATTATTAATCTTTCTAAAAGTGTAATCGAAAAAGCTGGGTCAATGAGTAGGTCGCCATATAGCTCATCTCAACTCAATGAGTTGTTATATAAAAATAAATGCTATCTAATAATAATAGCTGATTTAATTGTATTTTTATAGTAAATTTCAGTTAAATCAGCTCACAGGAATTGCAAAATTAAGCGTATCAAAAGGTTAGGCGTAGACATGCTAGTTATAATTTTGCAACTGTTTGATTGCACATTTATTTGTTCCATTATTTTATATTATGAAAGCGCTCAGCGGAATACAACTAAAATACAATAATGTAAAATCAAACATGTGCAAAACTTAGTCATCTTAAGATTCTGAAATTGATTTATGCTTACGTGTATTGTGTCAAACTTCACCGAAGTGTAAAAGTATAATTTGGCAATATAGTTTAAGTAAAATAGAACTATGCAATTTAAAAAGGCTTAGTTTATGATCATAGTTGTAGTTTTTCAGATTTAATGAGTTGATGAGCCATTTTCAAAGGGGCTTTTTATATATTATTCCAGTCTTATCTTTTCAGCCTAGAAAAGCGTTTTTGTAGAATCTGGGCTTCATTAAATATAGTCCATCGTCAAAGGGGCTTTTTAGATATTCCCGGTCCTACTCCATCCTTTATTTTAGAACTGCCTACTCCATCCTTTACTTTAACCTAGCCTTAATTAAATATAGTCCATTGTCAAACGGGCTTTTTACAAATATCACTACATATACTGATATACATTATATATACTGACATACAACAATAATGCTTCTACATAAGATTATTTTTTACCAGAAATTATTTATTTATCGAAAAATATTGTAGTAAAATATATGGTAAAAACTTACAGTACCTACCTACTGCAGTTAATTTGTATCTGTAATTTGTAAAGTTAATGAATCTTATGTAGAAACATTATTGTTGTATACTGACAGCTCTAAAATAAAGAATGGAGTAGAACCGGAATAATATATGAAAACCTTCTTTGACAATGGCTTATCAACTCATTAAACCTGAAAAACTACTACTATGATCATAAACTAAGCCTTTTTAAATTGCATAGTTCTATTTTACATAAGTTATTGCCAAATTGTATGGAGCAAATGGATATAGTTGAACCGGGAATATGTAAAAATCCGCTTAGACAATGGACTATATTTAATTAAGCCTAGATTCTACAAAAACTGTGTTCTATGCTGAAGTACATCCTATTAAAATTTTTATTCGGGACAATTTAATAATAAATAACAAAAAACGTACAATCAACATTCCCTCAGATAGCAAATAAACTATATTCTAGCTATCAATTCATTCCCTATCACATCAAAGCAAGTAGGGGATTATGTAAAGATGGTTCAAACACTGACGAAAACAAATAAAGTTACAATCATGGGGGTATTAGATAATTTTGTTATAGTAGGAAACGAAGCTGCAGATTATCCAACGCTAACGCTTCGGCTGTGTCATTCATAGAATCGCAATCCCGTTTTGTGGGATTTGGAAAATACATAAAGTTTGGCTGGAGCAAAAGCTGAGGATTTCTGGGTTAATATTCCTGACAACTGTCAAATTAAAATTCTCATGTAGATATAGAACACAGATGTACATCTTGATAGGAATAATTGATAGGAATAATAAGGAATAAACTGGTCACAAAGATTTTCATATACAACAAAATTGATCAATAATAATATACTTGTCACAGACTACTCGTTTTATGTTATGTTATAAAATTGCAGTAGCGTATTCGGTATACGAAAAGGTAATCTTATCTAAGTTACTGTGGTTAAGAACACAAAAAAAGGGAAATGAACCAGAACCAAAACACAGTACAATAAGAGTAGATATATAAAAAAAAATACTGCCGAAAGTGTAACCCAACCAAAATATGAACACTCTCTTTTAACTAAAATTTCACAGTCGAATTTTTACCAAGAACGATTAAAGAATCAAACTAATGCGATATAAAATGGGTAATTCCTTTTACTTAGATATAACTAAAGAAAAGTTTAGCTGTCAAACAAGCTGTCATACTGCATTAAATTTTTCATATTTATACTCTGGCACATCACTGTGCATTTGAATAACGTTACCAAATTACACATATTTACTTTAAAAATCAGTCTTCAATTCGGTCAAATTATATATGATTTTGTTATTGTTGTGGCGCATATAGCCGTCCACATGTGCAAGCTGTAATTTTGTCGCTGTCAATCTAATATGTGTAAAATTTAAAATTTCACGCAAAGATATTTGAGCTACACCCGTACATGATCCAAATGGTGCAAGAATAAATTAAACATCCTATGAGTCAAGTTTGTTTTCGATTTTGCTACGGAATATTTCAAAACTAACCTGTAATTTTATTGCAAAATTGTGTTCAGTGTTCGATGAGTAGATTAGTAAGACCAATCCACAAGGGATTCTAAAGCCTCTATTGAATCCAGAAAAATGCTTCAATTTACATGCTGGTGGCATTTATGAACACTTAAGACCTGTCATTTTGTTACAAAATTGTGTTCAGTGTTCGACGAGTGGTAGTAAAACCAATTCACAACTGAATCTACAGCCTCTATTCAATCCAGGAAAATGCACCGATCTACATGCTGGTGGCATCGAATCTTATTTCTTCAAAATTGAGGCCAGAGTTTGTGTTACCGTCAATATTATTCGCATGACTGTTGTTTAAAAATATAATTGAAATTGATCCGGACGATATATGGATAATGGAATTGCGTTACATGCGTACTATCCAGCGACCGTAACTATCAAGTTATTGAAATCAAAATTTGGCTATCGTGCAAATTGACACCCCTTGATTATTATCTGTGGGGCTCGTTAAAGTCATTGGCTTGTACTGACACACTAGTAACAATTGACACCTTGGACAGCCGTATTGCTCGTTACATTTAGGACATACGCGGAGCAGTAGATACTCTAAAAGTAGCCCACAATTATTAAACATCTCACAGGCATTCGTAATCTAACATGCAATATGTTAATTTTTTTACGTAATTAATCATAAATTTTCATATTTTGAAAATCTCTTTAAATCATAAATTCAGCAAACCTATGATTTAAAAAAAAAAAAAATTAAAAAATATTATAAGCAATAATTCCTATTCAAAATTTTACTTTTAAATCTAAACTGCAAAAATGAAAAATAAAAAATGGTACTTAAAATTAAAGATTATTATATTATATTTCATTTTATACGCATTAATGCTCTAATGGTAACACAAAAAAAAATATTATTATTTTTTTTTTTAATATGACAGGTTTTAAGTGTTCATAAATGTCAATTTATCATGATGAAGGTTTTTTGTTTTTTTATATTTTTTCCACTTCTAAGGACATAGATTTATAAAATGTACATATTATAATATAGGTACTGAATCATTTCCCACATACATAATATTATTCTACATAGGCATTAAATATTTGAATTTCACATATTTTTGAACAAAATCGCAAATACACACACATACACACACACGCATAATTATTAAAATATTTGAATTTCACACATTTTTGAACAAAATCGGAAATATACACACATATACACACACACGCATAGATAATGAAATATTTGAATTTCACATACATTTGGAGAAATTAAAACAAATTTACCTACGAACACACATACATCATCACTCATACATAATTATGAAAATATTTTGAAATTAAAGTCGTCCTGGTGAACAATTTTATTTTTTTTTTTTATAAATAAATCCAAGTTGAAGGTGAAAATTTACCTTTATTTAATTGAACTTAATAACAAAAAAAGGACTCAAAAATATCCTTGAGTTTTATTGAATTGATATAATTTTTTTTTTTTTTCATTTTGGTTTTCATTTTGGAAAATTAAAGATTCTAAGTAATGTGATTGATTAATAATATTTTTTTTTTTTTTGAGTTCGTCGTAATAATTTCAGATTATGTGAATTGTAATGAAAATTCATTGGAAAAAAAAATAAAAAATATTATTTAGGTACAAAATCACGTTTGAAAATGTTTTCTAAATTCATTTGCAGGTCAACCTGAATACTAACGAATTTCAATAATTTTATAAACATACAAGTGAAGTAAGAGGAAATATAATTAATTATGTAGGCTTATAAAAAGGTTTTTTCTTTTGTAAATATAAATAAAGTGGGAGACATTTATGTAGGTGAATATAAAATTATGTTCTGATTTACAGTTATGAGATAAATGAACTTGAAAAGGACTTGTAAATTGTGTATTGTATAAACAGAGAACATTTTGTTGTTGTACTTAAATAATATTCAAATATTTTTTCACATGTATGAGCCCAACGTCATTGAAATTCATTTCGGCTGATTAAACGTAAGAACAAATTATTAAATTTAATAATTATATAAAATAAAACAAACTTGTGAAATGGTTAAGGTTTTTGGGATGTAATTGGTACAGCGTAAACGATCTCAAATCATGATAAAACAAAAAAATATTCATAACAACATGATTTCATTTAAGTTCAAATTTCTTGATATAAGGAAGTCGAACAGTTCTGATGGCATTCCAGCTATGGTCCTGAGAGACATTGCCCTCAATTGATCCAACTCAATGGAAAATTGCGCATGTTAATCCTATTCCCAAAAAAGGTGACAAAAGCGATCCCTAAAACTACAAACCTATAGCCATCACGTCGATCCTCTTCCAAAGTAATGAAGATTATTATCAACAAAAGGCTAATGAAGAATCTTGAATAGGCAAATGGATTTAGATCACAACGCTTCACCGGCGATCTAATGACTTGCCGTAGCGAAAACTCATCATTAGCATTCACAACTCTGGCGAATCTACTGCTGTAGTCCTAGATATTTTAAAAGCCTTTGATCGAGTCTGGCATTGCACTCTTTTATCCAAATGCCAAGCTATAGGCCTGGGTTCTGTTTTCATAAAATGGATAGAAAATTTCCTCTCGAATGGTTCGATTCGTGTCTTAATTCACGGATTCATATCCGACAAAAATTATATTAACGCTGGCGTTCCTCAGGGATCAGATTTCTCTCCTACTCTCTTTTTGATATTTATCAATGATCTTCTCCAATCAACTTTCAATCCTATCCATAGTTTTGCAGACGACAGCACTCTAGTAGAATTCTTCGATTTTCTTCGAAAATCACATGCTGCGATACCACTTACTGATACAGATACTAAACGTAATATGATGGTCAGGATGCTCAACCATGACTTAGCCATTATTTTCAACTGGGGGAAAAATAATAGAGTTGAGTTTAACACCTTCAAAACTAAAGGCTGTCTAATCTCGCACAAAACTAACCCATTTAACCCCACCCTATTATTCGAGGGCATATTCAGCGAACTAAACACTTGAATATGCTGGACAAATTCCAAGTAAATACTCAGTGCAAATTCCAAGGTGGCTCAAAACCGGCTATGGAAATTTGTAGTCAAATTTTCCCGAATGTTCAAATATTCAAAATGTCCCTACTGATCAAAGGAATATTTTTCTTTCTACAATCCTCAATTAGTCCAAGCTATACATTCGTGTATAAAGGTATCGTTTGAAACCTAGTGTTTGGCTTAACTTAAAAAAAAAATGATAATATATCGAATAACTTACATAGCAGCGTTGTATGTTCCCCATTCTTTTAGTAAAGATTGATACAACTTTTGGCAATCTCTCTGATGTTATTTCAGACTTCAAATTTGCGCCAGACTTTTATTCATATTTTAAACTTTAAATTCATATTTTGTGCGAGGTTGAGATCATTTGAATTTTTATTGTTTTCATTATGTTCCACTAATTTTTTATTGAATTTATGTCCGGGCTTGATGAGGGCCATTCCATTATATTAATTTTGTTTTCAGCGATCCATTTTTTGATAACCTTTAGGAGTTTGAACCATGTCGCTGAAATACTATTTACTATTTCATCACCAAAGCCAAAATATTCTGCCGAAGGAAGTAAATACATCCCTTAATACATTCTGGTATTTTTTAATATTATTTGTGCTGTCAATGAAGACAACAATCGGTTCTACTTTTTTACTAGACACACATTTATTTACCATCAGACTTGTAGGAAATTTGACCGACTTTTTTTATATTGTTATTCAATAATGTTGTCAATTTATTAAATTATATTTTATACAACGAAGTAATTTATACATTGTTAGTATGAACTACGATATCCCAATATTAGCAGCTTCATTAGTGAATTATATGTTAGAGTCGATTACGGATGAATCGTGTTCTTGTTCGATGATATTTACATTATTATCATTTCTGTTTTTGCAGTTGGTTGATCATTCACGGAGCGGTCATATGAAACAGTCTTGACTGATTCCATAAACGTCATATTATTCTATGTGTGACCCGGGTAACATTTCAATTGTTAAGGCAGTTGGCGATTCTGAGAGAGATGTTGTATTGGCGTAGGACCTAATGACCATATCCCAAGAACCATATCTCAAAATTATCTATTCAGTACGTCCTACGCTGATACAACATCTCCCTCAGAAGAGCCAGGCAGTTCATAATATTTAATTTTTTATCCAAGTTAAAACTATTATAATTATTTGGAAGACAAAAACCATAGATTTTGAAGTTAAAAAAAAAAAGATTTATTTTTCATGCTCGTCATTGCAATTACATGCGAACCCAAATTACTATTCGAATTTACTGGTTTGAAGTCAAGACAAGTGAGTCGAAAAAATTTAATTGTATATTTTTGCATAATAGCTAGGTATTTTTGTAAGTACACCGTCTTACCGGTATACTGTGTCGTGTGGTGTGGAAATTATTATATAAAATAAAATATTTTTAATATTATTAACAATAAATAAACAAAAAAATTAAAAAATATAAATTCCAAAGTATAAAGCCCTAATATGTAGGCTTTTAGCCATTTATGCCCTCCTCCACCTTCGACTTAGTCGACCCATTTTGATAAAGACCAATATTGGTTCTATCCTACAGTTTTCTGAGGTTATGTAGTGCATTTCCAGCAAACTGAGTCTCAGCCTTGAAAGAGCTAGGCACTCTCCTACAACATGTATAGAGGTTTCTTCCAAGCAGTGTCTGCAGGTTGGGTCGTCACTTAGTGCTAGTCTACACATGTGCTTATTCATGTGGTTATGACCAGTAAGTATGCCCACCATCTTCCTACAGTCTACTCTATTGAGAGTTAGCAGGAAGTTGGTTATTTTGGTATTTGTTCTTGTTGCATATATTTTGAAGACTCTGTGGCCTTCAATACGCTCCCAAAGAATGTCTGTTTCCCTCTTCAGGGTGTTTTCTATCGATAGTTTGATATTACCAATAGATATACCAACTGCCGGTTCCGGGCCGTAAATGTTTCCCGCGGATGATCTGGCTAGTTCGTCAGACTTCTCATAACCCAACATTCTACCACCAATCTAGATTTGATGAGGTTACTTTCAAGATCTTTTAAGGCAGCCTGACTGTCACTAAAGATTCTAATGACTTTGTAAGACCATCTTTGCTCTTTTATTATATTCACTGCTGCGTTTATGGCAAAGACGCAAATGACAGTATTAAGTTTTTGTTGATTTTCCAGAAATAACTTAACCAAAAACAAAATTATTTTAATATAATTGAAAATATTCTTAAAATATAATATTAAGACATTGTCCATTGAGACGACAATACTGAAGAAAATAAAAAAAAATTATATGAAAACAAAGAAAAACAATAATCCCTTATCCATAACATTTTTACAACATTTTTTCACATCCTTATTATTTCCGATTTTTATTTATATATTGTAATGTAAATATTAATTTCATAAATCAAATACAAATAAGGAAATGAAAATAATTTGAAATATTGATAACTTAACATATTGTCAGATTTTTTTTTTTAATAATCGAATGCACACAATAAAATTTTTCTATAAATTTAGTGCTCTTATCAAAAACTAGTCACCCGACGTTGTCTAAGTATTTTTTTTCATTTTATTCGTATCCTTTGGATTTCCAAAGATGGCGCATGTAGTATAAGTTTTCTTTCTCCTTCATCTAAATCAAGCAGTGCTTAAATTAGTTGAATTGGGTGTTCTTGAATTGATTTTGTGGCATCTTATTGGCTTTATATATCCTTCGTAGAATTCATATATTTTATTGAAAGGGTTTGGAGAGTCTTTTTGATCCTGCGTGGCCTGCAACGAATCATGACATGCATGTGTAATCGCTCACTGAACTTTTAGTTGACATTCTTTGATTATTTTAACGTTTGAATTACTGATTATTAGGCCATATATGAGGTTTAGGATAGCGTTTTAAATCATTGCTTAACATTTTAAATCAATTCTAACGATAGCTGAGACAAGGATTGTAAAAGTCAGAATAATTTGTTATATTTAACCCATTACTGCATATTGGGTATTTAAAAGCTTTAGTGCATTAATATAGCTATATCTTCCGTTAGGTAATAGATATTGAGCTAGTTTTAATTTTATTAGAGAAAAAAAAGGTGGGACCATAATTCGTTCTCAGTGAGCTAATCAAAATTCTCAAGAATTGTCGTTGTAAGTGGGAGTCCAAAACTAAGGACTTTTTAAACCCCGAAATTTTCTATAAAAAGTGGTTTTTGGGAAATTGGAAAATGGAAAAGTCGGGCAAATTTCCAAAGATCACTTAGCCTCAAACTTTTTCAATCTATCTCTCTTTTTTTGGATTGGAATACTTACCTCGTCTCTAGAGATGATTTACCTTTTTGGACATTTAAACACCCAACCGTCTAACTAAAGCATGAAAATTTTTTATAAAAATTAGTGAAAAAACAATTTATATTTTTATGAAAGTTCGGGTCACAGTATTTTATTGAATAAATCTAAAAAAGTAAAATATTTAAATAATAATATTGTAAAATTACATTAATTTTTATTTTGTTTCGTGGTACATCATTATGATAGTCATAAAAGCATTTGGGGTGCAAAATAAACCTTTTTGCAACCAAAATGTGTTTTAATACCGCATTACCTACAAAGACTGCGTTTAGGCATTTTTTCGACTATAATATGGTCGACACAATCTGTGCGTTTTGCCATTTTTTTAGGCATTAACAAGTACACGCCCACATGGACGACTGACTACTTGTGGTAGTGGTACTAGTGCTTCCACCACATTTACACTGAAATATACCCATAGGAGTCACACCTTCATACGTTGCATAGAAAACATGCAACTTCCCTGCATTGACTATTGCGGCATCAAATGCATTTGTATATACCAATACCATTTTTTACCACGAACTTTGATTCGATAATTGTTTATTGCATTATCAAACAGATCATTATCACCATCCATTTGTTATACTCATGAATGAGCAGTGGCTGGTCAATTGTTATCATTATGATTTTTTCGGTCGTACCGCTTTGTATGGAACATTGGGCAATGCCTCAAAAAGTTAGACATCATAGTAATTTTCCATAACACTACATTTGAAACTGTATAACTTTATCAATTCACTTTTGAATTTCTAAAACCTGAAAACACAACGGTCAAACTTTAAACCATGAGATAATGTGAAAAAGTTAAAAAACATTTTAAGTCTTACAATACAGAACAATTATATATTTTGTCATCTTAATCCTCTATCTATCAATAGATATCAGATAGAGCCATGAATATTTAATTTTTTTTCAAAAAAAAAAACTAAAAAATTTATATAAAATGTAGAAGCGGTAATGCCGATTTGGGTATTTAAATACCCATTGCAAATCTCAGGCGGTGGCAAAAGGTCTAAAAGGGTCTGGTTTTTCCAGGTAAGTTATATGACCTCTATGACCATCCTTATTATATAACTTCATAATGATTTTACAACGGGGTCTATGAGCCGGCTGTAATGGGTGGGTTTTCTATTTCAAGCGCTCGTCTATAGGTTCATGCATGGATTTGCATGCGCTATAGCCGGTATTTTTTTCAGTTTAAGCGCTTTCCCCCGCACTTGCACTTGATATTCGCACTAAACCTGTCAAATCGCACTAAATTTTTTTTTATTTTCACTTTTAATAAATTTAATTTTGCGATATCTAGTGCACTTGAGACTATACTAAAATTTTGACAACAAATCAAGTGCGATTTGACAGGTTTAGTGCGAGTATCAAGGGCAAGTGCGAGAAGTTGGGAAACGCCCTAACGCCATAACAAGTATTTTGTCTTCTATTTCTAAATGTGATATGTATGCACTTATTTTGTTCATTAGCTTTAAGTCAGCATATCCTTTACCACTTTTGTATGATTGCCAAGTGTTTTTTCTAAATTTAATTTGACTGATATTATGTGAGTGTTTGAACACCTGTTGGTAGATCTGCTGTGTATATCAAACATAAATTGGAACAAATTAAGTAAAAGTAAAAGCTTAAGCAATAGCAGTAAATTTAATTTTGAACTGGTTGAGATCATGACAAGATTATGCTCCATAAATTGTACAATTAATTCTTTTAAAACTATTTACTTAGATACAGATATATAATTATCTTTACTACAGTTGATTTGTATTTTTTTATTTTTATTTAGAAATGTTCGAGTTTACTAGTATAAATTTAAAGGAAAATTGGAGATGAAAAACCTTTTTGAATTTTTGTTTTGTAAAACTTAACGCTAACTTAAACAGTAAAACCTACCTACAGTAAAACTTACTTACGAACTAAACCAGCCTAGTTTTTTTTTACTTAATTTAAATTTCTGATCAAAGGATTTATTCGGCATATGACTATTATCATTAATGTATGATAGGATGACAATAAACATCAGTTCTGAAATTCTATGTTGCTTTCTCTTTCTCTAATAATGTCATCTTATGTTATACAGATAAAATTCTATGGAAATATAGGACTAAAATAGGCTATAAAGCTTATAAAGCTGATGATTCAGTTTATAAATGAGCTTCAAAATTTAAGTATACTAGTAACATTATCTTACTTTCTAATGAATAAAAACAACTTGATACCAATAGCTCGATTTTTTATTTTCATATATTTTTATAACTCACAGATCGGAAAATGCATTGCATAGCCATCTCAAAATTACATAAGATGATTGATTATTTACAGAGACTACATTTTAACTTTATTCTCTATCTATTTATACCAAATTTATCTCGATCTTTAGAACTAGAATCCAAATTATATTCATCTCATGATAATATTATATTTTGATAGGATAGAGAATAACGTCAAACCTCAGGCTGTAGTGGTATTACAAAAAAAAAGGATTTGATTAGTGATTCTAATTTGATTTGATTTGTTTCTAATATCAAAATAATTTCATTTCATTTAATTTAAACAATGTTAATTTTTTTTATTTAATTAATTATTTTAACACTCCATTTAATCAGTTGCAACAAACTGTGGGTAAAACCATCAAATAAAGTTCAGACACAATGTTTGATCATTCATAAAAGTATTAAATTAAAAGTAAAAGTCAATTCAAAATTTGTGTTGACTTAACTTCAAATCAAAAATACTATAAAAATTAATAAAAATGTATTTTAAAAGTAAAATTCAAAGCAACTATCACAGTTAATTATCTCAAAATTACACCATCATTTCACAGTAAATATTTTTGAATGGTATAAAACGAAATAAAATGATTCCATTGAGAATTGAAATCGTTTAACGAAATTTTGCAAAATAATGTAAATACAGGAAAATATTTTTTTATATTATGTGTATGGGATTTGAGATTTTGGTTTGTTTATATAAAAGATGGTAGTTATTTATCTAGGTAATAAAAATAAAAGAAAAACTTTTACAGAAAATGTAGTCATTTTTTTTTTAGCTTCTTCCGTGATTCATAATTTATGGATTGAATTTACGCAATTGTTAAATTTTTATTTTATAGATAAATGTGTAGCTACTTTAAATTACGTAATTTATTTTCTTCGATTATTAAACATTTTTTTTTTTCAGTTTTTGTTTATTTAAAAATTTTAATTTTAATACCAAAGTAAAACTCATAAAACTAAATTTAAAGTTACAACTAAGTTAAAAATTCCGATTATCCGTCACGTTATTTTACAAAGAGAAATTTTAAAAGTGCCAGATACCCCAGATAACCAGAATAGGCTTTTAGTGGCATCTTCAAAATTGTGCTTCCCAAAATTGAGCTTATTACTCCTCACATAGGTACTGACCAAGATTTTTTGTGGCAAATAATTAATATTATGGCGTGTCCGTCCATTTCACAAACTCCACTTAACAAATAGACATTTTGCAAAATTAACTTAATAAAATAAATATTATTGACAAAAAAAAACGTTTCCCAACTAAACATTTAACAATTGGGCACAATTGGCAACTCTATAAAATCAGTATCTATGCACTTATAAAATTGCTCTATGAAATGTAGACGGTAGTTTTTAATGTATCGTAATTATGTATAGTAAAAATTTTAGAATTAGATTCAAAATCAGCGTACTCCCTTTTTCCGTAAAATTAGACTGTCAGGTAAGTCTACAAAAACAATTTTACACGCTTTTGCCAGAATAAGTCAGGATATATTGAATATATATACTTTTCTAAAGCGTTTCGTGCTCGTTTCATCTCTCGTTTTTTTCTAGTAGAAATTAAGTTTTCAACTAAACGAGCACGATTTTACAGCTACAGCCATCAGTCCTAAATATTTTAGAAAGCCATTGACAAAATACAATTGTATACTGTGTTTAAATCTTTTGTGGTTTTGACGTTTGGAGGGAAGGTCTAGCGTTCTAGAATTCAGGGACGAAGGCTAAACGTCTGGTATAAATGTTTTCAATCCAAATTTGCAAAACAATTTTTTGAAAAATATAGAGTAGAACCGAATTCGGGACCGAAGATACTATATCCCGGGTAAAAGATTTTAGATCACCAGATTTAGTTGTTTAATTGATTGTTTTTTGGCTACACTTTTATTTAGTACACAGTGTACGTAAATGGTGGTCTGGGCTAGGATAATCAAGGTAGACATTGACCGGTCGCTGACCCAATGTTGTAACTGTTTAATTCCTGGTCAAGTGGTTGCAGTAACTCCACGAGGTGACCATTGGAAACTAGTTTTCTAATAACCATTAAATTCTTAGGATAGAACTGCAAGGTTCTGTGTACGTAAATAAAAGTTGGCCAAACACGAGGGTTTGCGCCGTCAGTGTACGTAAATAAATGTTTGCCAAATGTAGAAATGTTAAATGTTCATTTGCTAATCCTCCTTCTGCTGAGTGTCGATTTTTCAAGCGTTTGTTTATAATTACTGCTCTATAACCCCATCAGTGGGGCATATGGCGGAGCTAAAATCAAAGGTCAAACAAATCTTTTATCAAACGCAAGTAATTTAGTTACAACAACAACAACAATAACAACTAACGTAACCCCAAATTCAAACTCTAATACTATGAATAACAACAATAACATAATAAATCCAATATCAATTATTGGGCCTACTAATATTAATCCAGTTCCTGTAACTCCGGTGATTAATCAAATACCGAATGTTTCAACACCTACAAATACACCAAGTACTCCTAATGCAAATCCTGCAGTTAATCCTGTATCAGGTAATGGTGGAAAAAATAGAAAACGACACATCGCAATCGATGTAGAAACATAACGAGCTAAATTGCATGCTTTATTGAATAGCAGTCAAGTTAAAAACTCGCCACCAAAACAAAATTGGGTTGAAGACACTCCAAGTGAATCTTCTTCATCAAGAAAAAGTACTCCGTCACTACAATTACAACCACCGCAAGTGCATCAACATCAATCTTTGACTAGACCATCGTCAATACCTTCAATAAACCGGTGTCTGCAAAAACAACACAATCTTCAATGGATGCAATAGATTTGTCTGTTGGTTTTACCATATAGTATTCCAAAAATGAATGTGGCTAATGTACTTAATTCTCCAATTGATTTAAGTGAAGTGCAAGATTTTTTCATGGGACCAAAGAAATCTTCAAATATTTCATCGCCATCAATGTCCAGCCCGATGTCTGGTGTTGGAAGTAAAGAAAATTTTTCAAAATTGATGAAGAAAAATAATTGTACATTGGAAAAACCAATTTCTGGAAAAGAAAAGAAAAGAAAGGAACTTGACAAAAATTGTATTGGGATTATCAACTGCTAAAGTCCTTCCATTATTTATTATCTAATCTCTGCAGCTGTGGCCACCTTCTTAGTTAATGAGATACTTCGGCTAAAATTGTTTGTATGTTTTCTCAGCTTTTCAGTTTGTCATATGGGGTGAGGGAACATTTTTTCGCTAAGTGTTTATTTTGTTTCCTTACAGTATATGGTTGAGCCAGCGTCATTTCTTCCGTTGGATATCCAAATGTATTTACTTTTGATTAATATTTTGTCACACCACTCTGTTGGAATTGGTTTATGGCCAATGAATATTTAGGATGTGCCGGAAGCATTGTGATATACACTTGGAGTTTTCTGATTATGTTGTCTGATTGCAAATTGATAAATAAATTTTCTATGAAATTCCAAACACCAAATGCCCATTTCTGAAATGGAATTAGCCAAATACGTACTGTACCCAATTAATATATCTCTTAATATTGTTTAAATTATAATAATTTAATCTTTGATTAAAATTTGTATAGATGTTTTGGTCAACACAATAGTATGGCTCACAATTTGATTAAATCATAACAGTCTTGATGATGTTAATTTCAAATCAACCTCAGCGAGTAAGCATCTTTTTCCCTACAATTCAGTTCAGAAATTTCTATGACAAATTGCAGTTCAGAAATTTCTATTACAAATTATTACAGTTCAGATACCGTACTTATAACACTCCCAAGTGAATTTATAGTCAACTAAAACACTTGAATCCAACTTAACTGTGTAATTATGTTTTTTAATAATTATTTTTTGACTGTTCAATTAAAATGTTTTGGTAGACCAACCAATGTACTGTTGAAATTTTGATTGGAAGTAAATGAAATGATATAGAAGAGTGAATCGAGTGAATCAAATTTTGATGCAACAAAACGATTCCGGTAACTGTAAAATTCTTGTTGATTTATTAAATTTTATAACCAGATGAAATTATATACCTTCATAACAGTATATGGCATCTTTCTTCTTGAAATAATTGATTTGTTGCACTACGAAAAACAACACAATTCCAAGTCTAAAAAATACTTCTAACATTCAGATCTATGTAACTACTGTTATTTTAACCAATCTGAAGACACTTCTCAGCAATTTAATTTAATGGCTTATCCATTTTAAATAAAAGACAATGTAGTCGTCATGTTAATTACAACATAATATTTTAAATTTGAAAGTAAAACGACACAATATTATTACTATCATCTTTGTTCCATTAAATTTATTGCAATACAAGTAGGTACCTACATAATTATATTCTAGTTGTCAACATTAAAAAAAAAAAAATATTTTCATATTTTAATTTTAAATCTCAAGAGTTCCAATGATTCAATTTAAATTCAAAATTAAATTAATACAATTTTACCCTTCATTTTATGGTTAAAAAAATATATTTACATCTCTAAATCAATCGGGATGGGATAGCTAGCTTTTTTTTATACTTTGAATGCCGTTAAAATTTATCTTTACAGTATTGATATGTTAAAGCACATATGTTAGTGTACTAAGGTATCAATGAGACTATTATATTTCGTTTAATATAACAACAATTCAATTTTTTATTGATTTTTGATACTGTTAGTTGCTGCTATTCAATTTAATGGTATCTTTTACAAAAAAAAAAAAATACAAAAACATAAAAAAAAAAACTTGTGAGAAAAATTGGCGACAAAATTTATCAATAACTGCCGCTACTATCAACACTGAAGTGTAGTGAATTACATTCACTTTGTGATAATATAGTCATGGCAATTTGATTAGGGTCAGTAAAAAATAAATTATTATGTTTAACATACCTTTAACTACCACATGTCAGATATTTTTTTTTTCCATTGGTACTATATCACAAATTGAATTTTGTGGTTGTTGTCTAAGATAAATCTATAAAAAAATGTATATGGCCTAGAATAAATCGAAGTAATGGAAACTGGTTTAGCTCTAAAAAATAGCTATACTTGTATATGTAATTTTGTCCTGACTACGGGGTAAACATACATCTTAACATAATCAAAATTCTTTTTCTTCAATTTATAAAAATTGCCGTTATTTAATTTATTTTTGGTTTGAAATACTATTACATGAGGTTGTTGTCTAAGATAAATCAATTAAAAAAATTTATATGGCAAAGAATTAATTTGAGTTAATTTTTGTCTGCTTAATGTCTTTCTCCATCGTACTTTTCCAGCTTCAGATGGAGATATCACAACTGGAATAGTCAATTCCACCTACCCTATCTAAAATATCAGAACAATTTTGCATTAGGATTAGCGTTAGGATTAGCATTAGGATTCCGATCGTTCAGACGTAATAAAAAATGCAGCTTAACCCTTTAAGAATATTTTCAGGATCGTAAAATGATAATTAACCCTTGTGTTACTAATAAATATGTAACTTATAT
This sequence comes from Argyra leucocephala, assembly GCA_963942445.1. Classification (NCBI taxonomy): domain Eukaryota; kingdom Metazoa; phylum Arthropoda; class Insecta; order Diptera; family Dolichopodidae; genus Argyra; species Argyra leucocephala. The sequence goes on along the minus strand of OZ012679.1, from coordinate 33,590,867 downwards.
GTATATTAGCAACCAGGATGCCTGGGTATGCACATGTTAAGAAATTATGGTTTCTACTTATTAGAAAATTACGTTTTTAACTTCATGATGTAAGTATTTATCTTCTATATTATTTTAGGAATTTGGTATACGTACCTATTTTTGCACAAGTTCTACCTGTCATGATGCAAACGTACGATCATGCAATAATGTTAGAACAATAATAATATAATAATCCTAATTCTTTATTTCATTAACAGCTTAACTTACATACTAAATTTACAAAATTATATAACAAATTAATTCAGATTTTTTAGCCTAGTACTTTAATGATACAGCCAGGTTCAATCTGTTATCCAAACGATAAGTGGCGATTGAACCCTAAATAATAGTAATAAGATGTTTAGAAATACTACAGGAATTATTGTTATTCCATCTTTGAATTTATTTGCAAAAATACCCATAGATCCTAATTCTGAAAGGTAAAGTACCTGACGTTAGTAAATAGAGAAGATAAATCTTTAGGACCACTAACAAAATAAATAAAAACCCATAGATTTTTTTGCAACATTTTGTAATGAATAGTGAATGATTAACTACTGATGACTGATGACGGCTGCTTTGTTTTAGATCCGCCATTTTTCGACAAACAAGTCAAAGTATAGGTTGAGATATTATAGACTTATTCAAAATATTGCTGATTGAAGAAATTTCTAATAAAATTGTTCCTAAGACATATCGCAAAGGTTTTTAAAGATTTGAATTTTGAAATAGAACAAATTCCACAAAAAACAGCATACGTGGGAGTACATATTTTTATCTGAACTCAAGGACTAAGTAGGTAGGTATGGATTGGTAGAAGTTACCATTCCAATTGCATCTGGAAAACCAATTAGCACTTAATTAAACCTTTTTGATACTACAATTAGAGAATCACAATCCCAATTTCATTCTTCCAACGAACATTAGATTAATTAGACCTTTGCTTTCCACAATAATACCTATTTTGTTAGGGAAAACTTCACCTCACGTCGGGATGTTGACTCTAGCTTATGCTGGACAGTGGTGCGAACGAAGTGTTCAAATGACGTGTCTATCTCATTTCTTTTTTTGCAGCTGTCACAATGGGAGTCGAAAGGAATGGGAGCGTGGTTACTTCCTATCGGTCAGTGCCACATAGTGATACCTATTACTCTTGATATATTAGTATGGGACCTGGCTAAAAGTGAATTTTGATGATGTTATACAACTGCCATTATGTTTGTAGAGGTTGTACAGATATTTAGGTATAATATGAATGAATTCATTCCATGACGGCTCCCATTTGGGAATGAACATTTTGTTCAAGGAGCCTGTCATGGTTGGAATATTCTCTTTGTTACTGTGGTCAGATACCCAGAGTTGATGGTGCGGAAAACGTTCAAATATGCTTTTAAATTCGTTTCGGCATTGTTCCACCATTTATTCTATTTGCAGGTATTAGGAACTTAAACTATATATTTTTCAGTGTGGGTTAGTAATTTTATTGAAGAGAAACAAAACGTCATTAAAAACAAAAATTTAGATAGCTAGCTACTGAAAATTGCGGGTCGCTTCAATATCGGTAATATACTTTTTATTACATTTCAAGCAGAACCGCGTATGTGGTTGATAACATAAAGGTTAACAAAAAGTCTTAAGTAAAAAAAAACACAAACGCAAAATCAAACAGAACTACCTTTGTATTCGTCCACTCCTCCGCCCGAAATTTGCTAAAGCTTGATAACAAAAATCGTACTTAATTTCATTATGAATACTAATTGTTTCCATCATTTCGATTTATTCTTGGCCTTATACATTTTTTTATCGAATTATCTTAGACAACAACCACATAATATTTAATAGTTTATTTCAAACCAAAAATAAAGGAAATTACAGCAATTTGGTAATAATAAGAATTTTAATATGTTAAGATGTAGGTTTCAGGCCTATAAATTTTTGTTAGATTTATCTTAGACAACAACCGCATAATATGCAACAGTTTATTGCAAACCAAAAGTAAATGAAATTTCAGTAATTTGATAAACTAGAGTTTTGATATGTCAAGATGTATGTTTCAGGCCTACAAATTTTTTTTATCGATTTATCTTAGACAACAACCGTATTATATGTAACAATTTGTTTCAAATCAAAAATAAATGAAATTTCAGCAATTTGGTAATAAAAAGAATTTTGATATGTTAAGATGTATGTTTCAGCCCTATAAATTTTTGTTATCGATTTATCTTAGACAACGACCGCATAATATATAATAGTTTATTTCAAATCAAAAATAGCTAAATGAAATTTGAGCAATTTGAAAAATTATAATTTTGATATGTTAAGATGCATGTTTCAGGTGTTAAGATGCATATTTCAGTACACCGGTTTCAGGACAAAATTAGGTATGAATAAAATTTCATATGAAAAAAATTACATATTTAAATTTTTATAAAAAAAGTAGAATTTTTTTTTTTTCAAAATATTTATTTTCGCTACATCTCCTTTTCAATTTATCCATCACTGAAAAGAATAATAATGAAAATTGTTTTTGAAACGTTTCAGATATAGCTATATACCGTACTTTTTTCAATTTACATATTAAATAAATAAATAATATAATATTGATCCCTAATCAAATGCAACGGTACCTGAACGTGTAGCATTTAAGTAGATGAATAATACAACAAAAAAACACAACCTAAAAACAATTCTAGATCTTTAATACTTAATAATATACTCAGTGTAATATAATCTTACTATTTTCTGATTTTGTTTATATTTAAAAGTAAAAACAAAAAAAAAACTAAACATCCATAAACAATATCAAATATTATTAAATATTTTAAAATAAATTGACACGTTCCTATCAGCGAACACAAAACCACAATATAAACAAAATATCAATAATATTATTGTGCCATCAGCACCACCTACCACCAATTATTGGTATCTTATTCATATTCATTGCATTTACCTATGTATAGCTAGCTATATATCTAAAAATATACATATACAATTTTGTACAACATATTTTTATACAACTCATATGGTATCCTCTTATGTGGTGTACTGTTGTACAATTTTTATAAAATAAAATGTCACCTTTTCATAAATTATATTTGTTCAGTGATTCATTCATTTATTTGGGATAGGATGGGATTCAATCTTGTTATATTAGGTATATATATATATATATATATCTATTTATAGTATAGTATAGTTATTCAAAGTCAATCGAAAAAAGGTATGTAGAGTGTTATGTTATCCAAGCACTAGTATTATATAATTCACTTGCAAAAAATAATATTTAAATGCATCTATCTCTTTCTCTCACTCTTGTTTAAAAAAACACACAAAAAATAATAATTTATTAAGACATTTTGAAGACCCAGCCTGATACTACTGTTGGCTGGTATTGCTTCTGTTGTTGTTCAATTGAATATTTCAGTTGGAAATCATATATAGTAGTTGTAGTTAAAGTAGGTAAATAAATTGATAGAGATAACTTATTATGGTGTCAAGGTAGTAAAGAAAAAACGTGTGATAATACAAATTTATGATGAATTCCAATTTTACACAAAGTTAAAATTTTGAAATTGTACGAAAGAAAACTGTACATGTTTTGAGTAAACAAAAAAAAAAAAAATTAAGATGTTTTGTTGCCATGTTTTTTGTTGTATTTTCCGTCATTGAACAAGATGTACGAGTATTTTTACTGATGCATGCTGCAATTTCTTGTAACTCTTTAATGTTGTTTTCATTTCACTTATTTATTTTTTTTTTTTTATTTTTCTTATCTATTTAATATTTATGTAGGTACATAGGTATTTATTTTTAAGTAATTTTAAGATAAAAAGTGAAATGAGTATAGCGCTACTGTTTATTTTAATGCGTTCTCGAAAATTATTTTATAAATTACATGTATACCAAGTCCAGATGTATATAGTTTACAAAAAAATGTAAGTGAGTTTTATCATTACTGCATAAATTACTGTAAAATATTTTTTTTTTGACATGAATATTGTAATTAAGATATTTAATAGCTAATAAGATAATAATATAAAGATGTGTAGTTGTTACTTTTGAAAATATAATTTACAAATTAATTAATTAAATTTTATGACAGAGAAGAAATCGAGATCAAAAGAGAATTGAGATTTGTTAATATTAATGCTATTTATTATTATGATGAGATATTGCGATATTATGAGATATTATCATCATCATCATATAATCATTATATCAATATCATGGAACTGCTTGTTCCATGGAAGAGCATAGAAATGTGTGGAATATGTACTAATTATGTTCTAGAAAATGGTTCATGGGAAATTGGTTTAACTATAAAAAATATATTTTTGTATGTAATTTTGTCCTGACACCAGGGTAAGCATACATCTTAACATATCAAAATTCTAATTTATCAAATTGCTTTAATTTAATTTATTTTTGGTTTGAAATAAACTATTACATACGGTTGTTGTAATAAAATCAGTCGGAATAACGATACAAACACATGATTGCATATTTAGCTTAAACAACATATGGATAATCACAAAATAAGCCCATTTGCGGCTACCACGATATAGGGTCAGATCCCCTCTCGAAATTAATCTAATCTACCCGACATAATCTCTTCTATCAAATTTTTCAACTGTTATCCTAATACCAGTAACTCATTTTTCGACTTTCTATCTAGATTTCTCTACTATGCAATTTTTTGTCTATCATCATTACATTGCTATTTTTAAAAATTTGTAAACTAGAGCAATCTATCTCGGGAACTTAGTAATCGATATCCTCAGTGTATTAATACTGATATTAGAGCCAAAACAAGTGATAGAAATGTATCTGGTCGTGAATGACAAGTATGACTTCCAAATTTGTGCTTTATCAATTCTATATAAAAAAAATGGTTTGAATTAGTTGATTTTGACCAATGTTCCAATACGGGTTAAAATATGTAAAACTATATTATAATAATATAATATCAGTCTTTACAACATATACATTTGTACAGGCAACAGTAATTGTACATTAATACAGTTTTTATACAAGCAACTAGTAATTGGAGAAGTCGAGTCACAAACCAAACATTGTAAAGGACAAAATAATTTATCGTTTAGCAAAGAAAATTTAAGAATTAAATAAATTTTTCAAAAAGGGTAAATATTTTGGGTTCACAATACAATAAGAATATAGACATTAAAAAATATTTACAGTTAAAAAGTGGTATGACTTTTAAAAACAAAAAAATATTAAAGAATAGGTGAAATACGAACAAACAATGTGATTTACATTCTCAAATTTATAGACAAATAACAGGACATTATTGAAAATAAAAAGGTAGTTTTAGGTGTAGCTCGAACTTATAATACAGTTTGTAAATGACCCAATCACGTCAAAATTATAGAGTAGTTTACAACGAAATTAAACGGGAATTGTTGGATTCTACCATATTACTGGTGTATTAATATTAATCTTGTTGTTCGTAAAATACTTGAATTTATATAGAACTGTTGTTTTTACATACACAATATACCATAAGTGCTGTCCCCATTGAAATATCGCACTTGGTTAATTCGACAAATGATAATATTTTTATTTAATTATAAAGCACAAATCTTCTGATTCTGTTTCAAATAAATGGTTGATCAATTGTTGCTAAATTTATTCCCAGATATACAATAATGTATGAGGATCGATTTGATAAGGAAAAATTGGGACTTTTTTTTAAATAGGACAGTATCAGTATTAAAGTATCTTTGTATCGGTGATGATGGGTTCTATGGTGAGGATTTACGGCAATGAATACATTTGGGGGTGGGGTTTTCGGCGTACTCAAATCAGTTTGACACCTAGAGTGCGGAATTTTGTTTTAATAGGACATGGAATATTTGCATTTGAGATTATGGGATCTAGCAAAACGTTTGGAAGACTGTTCCAGACTATTTGGTGGACGTGCACCGCAAAAGTAAATAGCTATTTTTTGGCGTGGTCGGTATATATAATTTAACCTTTTTTCAGAAAGCTTTTGACCGCAATATTTGCATCAAGGTCTGCCTTACTGTAGCCCTCTATGTCTGCGTGGTACGATGGTATCCAAGCCAATCATAATTTGTCATTGTTTCGCGCTATAACATTTATGATATAATATGTTGACGTGTATTGATTGTTGTAGGGATTTGTGATAGATTTGATTGTACTGAGGCTATCAGTTACTCTTATGTAGTTTACGTTATGCGTAACGTTGTATTTCGGTTGCGAGAATTGCTATGTATTATGGCGGCTATGAGAATAGAACATCCCTTCCTCCGGCAGGTTTTTTTCAATCGAATTGTTTGATTTTTTGTTTATATATTTCGATATTTTTTTTTCCACCTATGAACAGAAACAATCTCAAGTTGATAAGAGTTACTATACAGAAACATAAAAATTATATGACCAATTAAAAAATAGCATAACGGTTAAAAATCATGTCCAAATCATCATCAAACTATGCTAAGCTTTTGAGGTTACGTATTTCGGTCTCATTACCAGAACAAGCCTCAAATATTCCAAATTTCCATCAACAATATTCCAAAAAGTTTAATTTATCTTATAATTTCTATAGAATCTCCAAATTGACTACCATCCATTTTATTTTCTTCTTTTTAACATGCTAATAATTTTGTTTTTATAACAGTATGTATTAAACATTTTATTTTGAATTCGATTAATAACAAAATGTATTTTTCTTTCAATATTTTATATCTTTCCAAATTTACTAATCGAAAGTGGATGACAGGCTAAACATATTTCGTAGAGTAAGTATACTTTGGTACACAAAAAGGGTGAATTATAAATCCAGCGATATTATTGAGACCCGCTTTATTTAAGAGATTGTATTATGTCTCTATAATTATCCTTTTTTTTACCTTTCCTAAGTAATTGTTTAAAATGTATTTAAATTATACAAAAAACAAAAATTACCATAAAATTAATTTAATCATAAAAAAAAACGTATTTCGATCTTAATTTCAAAATATTTAATTTGTAATTAATTTTAAAGAGTACATTTAAAAATATACCTATATAAAATACATAATAATAATTATATTTTAATAAGCATTTAAATATTATACAGCCATTTTGTATGTAATTAAAAATCCCATTTTTTCATTTCTCTTATTGTTGTTGTTGTTGTTGTTATTATTTTAATTTTTTTTTTGTGTTATTGATATAATGCAATTTTATATTTACTGATTTAATCAATGGAAATTTACTCATCAAATATGGAAATTAATAAAAATTATAGTCAGTTTACATTAACTCTACACTGACAATAAATTTCATTCATGGTTTATCCAGTCATTAAAAATTTAATTTTATATTTTTTGATATCCTTTCATTTACCGTCTTCTACATTCATAAGTATTGAATATTATTATTATGTGTATGTAGGTATATTATGTAAATATGTACATTGTATGATTGCATAGTATTAAAATAGGTTAATGTATTTATTTGCGGAAAATTATTATGATTTTTATTAAAAAATAAATATAGACAATTGCGTGGTATATAATACATATTTATATTGAACTTCAAATTGTGTGCATTATTTTTGTGTTTTAAATCAGACACAATGAATTAACACTGAAATTTTTAATGTTTATGATAGTGTCATTTATAATTGTTGTTTTATTAATTCAGAGTAGAGTCTGAGTTGTGAAAATCGTACTCCATTTTTTTTTTTTGTTGATTCTGAGTGCTTAAAGCACAATAATTGACGTAGGTATGTTTAGAGCACCCTTTGCTCCCCAAATTCAAACTGAGTTGATATAGTACAACTGAACATGGCATATTTAATAGTTTTATTTTAAAATTTCTGAATTATTTTCCCCTATGTAATTTCTATTTTTTTTTTTTGTATTGTAAAATTATTTTTAACGGTACCTAGTATCTTCAAAAATATCCTCTTCGTTTTAACAAAACAAATTCAAAGCTTTACTTAAGATGATTAATTATGATAATTAATTATTTATTCTTATTATTTTCTTTGTCATAATTTAAAAGTTCAAGAGAATACAATTTAATTTGCATTTAAAAATTCTTTTAGTTAGGACATTACTTCAAAAATTGACAATATCAGCTTATAAACTCTGTCAAGTTGAACAGAGCAAGCTGAGTAGAGCATATCCCAAGCGTATACCTACTATATTGAAATCGAGCACCAGTTTACTCACAGCATGATCTACTCTATGCTCTGAGCTGAAGTATTAGAAGTGTATGGTATTGTAGTACTTACATAAGTATTTTGCTGTACAATATATTGCACAATCGATGACAAAGAGTTAAAATACAATTTTCATCATTATACTATCTTACATTTAAATAATGTTATTTTTGCGAACAATACATCAGACACCAATTTAACAGATATCATATTTTTAAGAAAAATAAATATAAAGCGAAAAATGTATGTACAGAAAAAAAATTAAATACATTTTTTATTTTGCAATTTGTTCAATAACGTTATTTTAAATTTTTATTGTTTATTTTTTTTAATTATTATTTAATTTTTATATTAATTATTTGCAATTATTTACTCAATTAAATTCCAAATTTTTATTCAAAAATGATATTATTTTTATTGTTAAATAATAACATTTTATATTTAACTGTTTGCAGCACGTTGTACAATATTATAGCACTTAAAATACATTTTTTTTTTAGGTTTGTAACCAAGTAAAAAATTGATTTGGTTCTTATAACTCACATATTGGTTTTGTGAAATTTATATATGAGTTTTAAAACTTTTAAAATTTAAACTAGGAGCTGTGTATAGACAATTCAACATTACATACTATACCTTGCTGATGGGTTCCAGTAGTGTTGGTGAACTGAACCATCTAATAATTTTTTTTAAGTTGGTTGCCTGTTCTCATCTTGGAAAAATGTTTTATCAATCATTAAATTTGACAAACAGATGATCAATGATTATAAATTGATTTATTTAGATCTTAGCCGAACTGAATTCGTATTGCTTATAATTTTATAGTGTTATCTTTTGTAGGCTATTTGCAATTATCATCAAATTCAAGCGTATCAGCTTTGTAAGAAGGAAAGAGGACGTTATTTTTAAAAAAATATCAACTAAATTGAAGGTGCTCTATCAATTGGTGATATTTTCAACTTCCGGGAAGGACTGTAAACGGGTTTTTAAGCTCAAAATTCGCCGAAATGGCCGAAATCGAGATTTTAAAATCGGAAAAGGAACTTTTTTATGCAAATTCGGCTTCTAATTCTAAGAAACTTCTAATCGTAAAATTTGCTGTTGACCTTCGGAATACCACCGTGCGTTGCATATAGCACTGATGCTGTTATATTCAAAAAAAATTTTTGTTAAATAACTTTCTTTAATAATTGTTATAACATGTTCCATCACAGTTTTTTTAGCTTTATTTGCTTTGCCAAATTGGGATTATTGTGTAACGATTACAGCTCTTGGTTGTATTTCTGTTTCTTAATTATGAAGAAAATAATTTAATATATCACTTTGTTACTGCTTTGAATAGTTGTATGTATACCATAAGCTAAGATTCGAAATTGACAAGTTAATAAGATAAATTAGTTAAATTTTAATATCATAGCAGTTTGTGGCCATTAATTTCCAACTATTTTCTTTTAATTGTTCATACCTCATTACTCATTTGCTCAGTGCTACACAAAGGCAACATAGTAATTTAAAATAGATCGACCACTAAACTGATAAGTTGAGAAAAGAAAGCTGAAAACCTAAAACCCTATGATTTAATGAGAGAAAATGAAATAGATATAGGGGAGCAGAATTATTGAATTATTGAACCAGAATTATTGAACTAATTGAATATTAGTTCATCTGTTAGTTCCAAAATATATGAAAATTTAATAGTCTAAAATTCTGATGTTGAACACCTGTTGTAAGTAATTTATAATTATTTTTATTTTTAGTATATCTAAAGTTCATAAATTGCTTTTTCGATCATTCTTTATTTAGTATCTACATTCTAGGTATCTGCAACTTACTAATAATTTTATTGAATTTTAAATTTTCAATATTGGTTGATTTCTCAAATAATATGAATTCAGTTACATTGACTATGTTATAAGATAAAACTAGGGGCCCCTGTTGAATAAGTATAATTCAAGTTGAAACCAAATGTAATTTACGTGTACTGACATAGACTTCTAACGATAAAGCAGAAACTACTTATGTTTATTAAAAAGCTAGAGCAGCACCCGGCAAAGTATGACCCGTGGGTCGCGGAGTGACCCAAATCATCATTTCATGTCACCCGCTTCGAAAATGTAAAATTGATTTCAAATCAATAAATATATTATTTGATTACAAAAATCTAAATATAAAAAAAGACAAGTTGTTGCTGTTGAAAACATTGATGATAAAAAATGGTTCTTAAAACTTCTGTTCTTAGCTGATATAATGAACCATTATAATGAATTTAACAAACGACTTCAGGGTAATCGCCACACAATTTTAAAATTATATGAAGAATTGAAGAGTTTTTGCTCCAAATTAGTTTTATTAGAAATGGATATAAAAAAGCGCAAATTTAACTATTGCCAACATATAAAAACTCAAGAAGAAAAACGAAATGTTGATGATTTCGATGTAAAAAAAATTTGAGTCTTATATTAATAGCGTGAAAGACGAATTTGAAAATAGATTTGAAACTTTGAAAAAGCACGGTCCAATGTTTGCATTTTTAACGAAGGTGGATGTAATTGATGAAACTGTTTTAGATTTACAATGTTTTGAATTCCTTGAAATCACCAATTTTAGCCTAGAGCTGATTGATTTAAGAAGTTCAACTTTAGGGACTGATAAATTCAAAACTTTACGTGGAGACTTAGAGAAAACGGAAGAAAATCATCTTGATATGATATCTACATCAAATCAAATATCTTCCAACAAAATTCACATGTATCAAAAAGGTTGCATTTGGTCTTTTATCTGCGTTTAGGTCAAGCTATAATTGTGAACAAACATTTTCACAAATGAAATATATTTTGAATAAAAACAGGAACACTTTGACTATTGAGCATTCTGATGAATGTGTTCGGCTTAAAATGTCAAAATATGAACCAAACTTATCCAAATCAACAGTACAGCATCATGGAAGCCATTAAATTCGCCTACTGATAGCAGTTAAAATATTAAATGTTATTTTTGTTGTTTTTTTTATTTTTTTTTACTATTGTGTAGTGAATTTATCCAATTTATATTTATATAAAATTTTTTTTGCTTGATAATAAATCAATTCACTTTTGGTTTAACTATTTTTTTTAAATTACTTTTATATAAAATTGCCACTGACCCACTACAAATTCAAAAAAAATCTCATCTTAGACGAATTTTACCCATGATCAAAAAAGTTTGCCGACCGCTGAGCTAGAGGTTAGTAAGTTTTATTTTGGACACATAAATAAACCTCTCATATGTGGGTAGTACCATATGTACTGTTTCGTTTCCGATATATTCCCTATAGTCAATGGCATTTAGTGGATAAAATTACTAAAAATAAAACATTTTTGCAATTCAAGAGGTATATACAATACATATACATATTTTTAACAAAAATTATATGATTACTATAAATGATTCAAATCATTTGTAGTAAAATAGCTTATAATATTAGGAGTATGAATAAAAAACAAATAAAACAGACTAACACGGTAAATTATACAGATTTAAATTAATTTTTATTAATTCAAATTGCTCCTGGAATGATGAATCATGTTCAGCACATTGCATTAAAATATTCATTAGTAGTATTTTCGATTGAAAAACGACTTAGAGAAAGTCAAATTCTAACACAGAGGATTTCTGTTCCATTCATTCATTCAATTTAACATACAATTGTCTGTGATAAAAAAAAACGTGTACACAATTTTTACACAAAAACTAAGATGCCTATTACACATCATTCTTTTCATCAGTCCTATTGTTCATATATTGACAATATATTGCTGAAAATAATGATGAGCATCAATAATGCACTCATCAATCGTTTTATCCATATTTTGGCATTTTGCAAGGACATATTGTGGAAGTGTTCTAAATATATTGATAATTTCGAATGAATATTGAAAATATAATTTCTGGAGGAATATTTTTGATTTCAGTTTTAATTGAATTTGTAAGGTAAATGTTTCGTATAAAAAAACAACCAACTCATTTTTTTGCACATTTGAATAATATATCAATTGTTTTTTTTTTCAATAATTATTAAAATTAATATAAAAATTATTCTTTTTAGAATTACATTATAAATAAATATTATAATCTTATCTGAACATTCCCAAAAAAAATATTTAAACATTGCCCAAAAAACCATTTTTTTACCTCCGTTGAGCAAGATTGATGAGAATAGAGCAACCATCAATCAACAGTCAATATATTGACAATATATTGACCATTGATTGATCATTGATTGATGTGTAATAGGGGCCTAACACTTAACTTGAATTATAATTACTCAACAGGGGCTTCTAGTATTAATATAATAGATATTTCTTACATTACTATAACCCATTATTATTCAATTATAAATAACTTTTTAATGATAAATTAAAATTATTCGAAGAATAACAATAATATTTACGCACTTACAAGCAATTAAATTAGGCTACACAAAATATGTAATTATCCTTTAAACGTTGAAATAACTATAGATTTAATCTTTATAAGTTAGCTATCATTTTAACCAATTTTTTTTTTTCAATTTCTTCATATTAAATTTAAATAAAAAATACTTTAAGTCACCATAAAATGTCAACCTGATGCACTTCAATTTAAAAATAAAAAAAAAATATTTTTTTTTACTCTTTCTTCACATTGAATATTTTAAAATTATCTTCTATTGTATTTTTTATCTCAACCAAAAATTTAAAAAAAAAAAAAAAAAAAATTTAATTAGATTTTAAATGAAAATCTCAAGGATTTTACTTATTATATCACAAAGTTTAAAACAAAAACTACAATATTCTATTGCCATTCATTTTTAGTTTTACTATTCAAAACCATATTCGGACTATGACTCTTTAGAATACAATTTAGAGAAAGTAGGTATCTATGAATACAAAAATATTAAAAGTAGTCGACAAGAGTATATTCGAAAGAAGATATTCTATTTAATTTTTTTTTTTTGCATTCTATGGAAAATAAAGTAAAATAAAGTTTTGCAAAAAAGAAAATGAAAATGGAATCTAAATATTAACCATATTTAAAGAGAAAATTTCAAAGCATAAAGTTTTTCCAATTTTATAAATCTGAATAAATATTCATACTGTTTGAAAAAAAAAAAAAATTGTTGTCATAAATTAAATTTCTGGTTTTTCCTATGAACTAAAGAGTAGAGAGTATGTCATTTTTGTTTTAATTAATAGTGGAAACTAATCGAATTAAATATTTAATTAATATTATTAAGGATTACGACAAATTGTACTATTTTAATTTCAATAGATTATCAGTATAGTGCATTCAAATTCGGCTAATCGATTATTCGAATGGTATCAGATTTAAATCAATAACTATTGATCAATTTACGAATATTAATTTATTTGGGTTATAGTTTTTACATATTGCATACACTTATATTCACTTAAGCGTATCAATGATGCAATGAAAAATATGTCTAGCTGAATATGACGCTGTAAGACGAATGATACAATTTTTCTATGTTACTGATGACAATTTGTTTTTGTCAATCTATGTCAATTCAAAATTGGCATGTCTGTGTTTAGCAAATAGGAAATATTCACTTCGGTGATATTTTCACACGATAGGTCTAAAAGAGTAATATAAGTGTTAGTTTACTATCAATGACAAATATTATAAATTACAGATATTTTTTTGATTCTGAAAGCTTAAAATCGGCGCTGAAATGAAAATGAAATAAATTTATGAAAAACAATTTAATTAATTAGTGCATTTCTACAATACATGTATGTTGTTTACAGATAAAAAGGCCTCTTAATATTATATTGAAATATCACTGTCGGCACATATAAGTTCGAGGTAGTTCAGAACCTTGGAGCCAACATCCACACACGAAATTTATGTAAAAGGCTGGTGATCACTATCAGTACATATAATATGAACATAGTTTATCAGTATACTACTATTCTCAAGAAGAGAATATGAAGAAATAGCGAAAACAGTAAAAAGAGCAGCAAGAAGAGATAAAAGGAAATTTCTACAAAATTTAGCCGGAGAAGCAGAAAAAGCAGCATAGCAACATAACCTGAGAGAATTGCATCTCATAATCAAGAACTTAACAAACCAGTCGGAACAACAAAACAAACCAATTAAAGATAAAAATGGTGCGCTCATCACAAACTTAGAGGATCAATTAAAGAGATGGAGAGAACATTTCCAAGAACTGAGCAACGAAGAAAGTACAAATAATGAAGCAGACATAAGAAAAAGAGACACTGCAAATATTTACCCAACTCAGGGACTGCCAATATCTACTCAAGCTCCAAATATAGAAGAAATCAAAGCTACAATCAATATCCTGAAGCACAACAAAGCAACAGGTGAAGATAGAATTCCAGCAGAAATAGCCAAACTGGACCCTGACTTATTCGCAAAACCAATTGAACCCCACATCAGGAAAGCATGGATAGAGGAGAATATACCACCATCATGGAAGAAAGGAATGATTGTCAAGATACCTAAGAAAGGAGACTTGGCAAATTGCAGCAACTGGAGAGGAATCACGGTTCTAAATACTATTCATAAGATAATAGCAATTATTATAAAGAAAAGATTAGAAGAAGTACTAGAACCAATACTACGGAAAGAGCAGGCAGGTTTCAGACCAAACCGAAGCTGTGTAGACCAGGCAAATACTTTACGGGTCATAGTTGAACAATCAGTAGAATGGAATGCCTCACTGTATCTACTATTCATAGATTTTAAGAAAGCATTCGACACAGTCAAGAGATGCGCAATATGGAGAACACTTACACAGAAGGGAGTTCCTGAAAAAATCATCAACATCATCAAAGCGATGTATAAAGATGCAGAGAC
Organism: Argyra leucocephala; assembly: GCA_963942445.1. Lineage (NCBI taxonomy): Eukaryota > Metazoa > Arthropoda > Insecta > Diptera > Dolichopodidae > Argyra > Argyra leucocephala. The sequence continues at coordinate 33,575,788 of OZ012679.1, read as the reverse complement.
AACAGTTCAACACAGAGGTAAGATCAGTGATCCATTCTACACCAATATAGGAGTTAGACAAGGATGTCCACTATCTCCACTTCTCTTCAACACAATACTAGACGACATTCTAAGAGAAGTTTGCACTGGAATAAACGGAATAGAATGGGATCTCTTCGGAAACTTAGAAGACTTAGATTACGCAGATGATGTATGCCTCATATCAAGAAATCAAAGGGACCTACAGAACAAAGTCAACAGATTACAGGAAGAAGCAAAGAAATCGGGACTGGAATTAAATATCGAGAAAACCAAGGCAATGAGGACAAACAACAGTTATAGTGAGCCAATAACAGTGAGTGGACAACAGATAGAATACGTAGAAGAATTCAACTACCTGGGGAGCATTATAACATCAAGAGGAGGTGCAACAGAAGATGTCAACAGCCGTATAAATAAGGCGAGAAGAACATTTGGGAGCCTAATGAAGATATGGCGGAGCAACCAAATATCGAGAACAACAAAGCTAACAATATTCAGAGCATGTGTTAAGTCAACATTAATATATGGCAGTGAAACATGGCTCACTTCGGTCAGAATCAAACAGAAGCTACAAGTATTCATCAACAAGTGCTTGAGAATTATATGCAGAATATTCTTGCCGGCAAGAATTAGCAACGAGGATTTATGGATGATAACTGGAGAAGAACCTATCAACAGACAGATAAATAGGAAAAAATGGAAATGGATAGGTCATACACTAAGGAAATCAGAAAGTGATATAGCAAGAAGAGCTCTAGAGTGGAATCCACAAGGACAAAGGAGACCCGGCAGACCATACAACACATGGAGACGCACAATCGATCAAGAATTAACAGTCAACAATTATACCTGGGACGATATTAAGGAAGTAGTACTCAACAGAGAGGAATGGAGGTTCACTATCGAAGCCCTATGCTACCACGCGGAGTAATAGGAGAAAAAAAAAAAAATACTACTATTCTGAACATGACTCTCGGCACATGTAATTTCGAGGTATATTTTAGAAGTTTGCCTAATTAACATTAATCCTAAAGGCAACACCAATGGGAAAGTGTTAAAAAAATATCATTTTGATTCATTTCAATTCATTTTATGTATATTGGCTATTTACCTTATACTTTGTATAGTGGTTATTCTTTATACTTTGTATAATGGTTATACCTTACACTCTGTTATCTGACTTTGGCATACGGATATATATGTAACGTCTTTCTTTCTTTAAAAAATAAATATACACATTTTATAGTTAAGCAACTTTTTTATTTAATTATATTTTACAAATCAACAGAAAGTCTGATAAAGAATAATTTTTATAAGCCATTCCTGCTTCGGTACGTCAAAATATGTCAAGTCAAAGCTCCCGTCACAAAACAACAACATAAAATTTACAAAACATTTTTTGCTATTCAAGAAAAAAATTCGTCATCGGATACTTGGTCCTGATAATGACCTAGCACAAATGGTTTATGATGGGTGCAACCAAAATAATTTTTGAATAAAGATCGGAAGGCACCTTCTGCCTGGTATACCTGAATAAAATATGTCAAACAATGTCTTATTTTTAGCTTTAAAGATCATAACCGTTAAAAATGGAGTATAGCAATGAGTCAGACCAATTAAAGACTTGCATGAACTGCTAAAATCCTGATCTAAGTAATTAAATTCACACTCTACAGTCTATAGTATATTACAAAGTTAAATCATTTTCTTAATTTATATTTGACAAGATGTACACAATCAAGTAATAATTAAAATTTATATGGATATGATCATTAATTTTTGCAAATGCTGTCACTAAAAGTCAAGTTAAATATAAATAAAAATTAAATATTGATGGCTTTTCAAAAAAATAAATGATATAGAGGTAATAATATTATCGATCAATGTAATTCATCATATTATAGCACTACCTACCAGCTCTATGAGTGAATTTTGGACTTCGTCAACATACACTTTTCCAAAAAGTTGATTTTCTGGCACTTAATTGTAATTTATGATTTGTAATCTTTGGACATTGTATTTAAGATTATTTTCCAATCTCAGCCGGTCTCGCTCTACCACGATTATTATCGGGCTTTTTATTCAACACTACTGTTTGTTTTCTTGCATTCGACTTACGTGGCAAGCCAATCTTACTATTTGGATCATTTCAAACCATACCAATACTAAAATTAGATATACTGAAATTTTTAATTGTAGATTATTGAACTCGATTTTGATTCTGACTAAGTACTGTCCAGTCTCAAATTGTTTTGGGCCGATTATTTTTCGGAAAATTTAATATAGCCTACACGTCATATTCAAAAGAAAAATCCTCCGATTTAGTTCATTTCAGCTACATTTATAATTCATAATATATAGATGAATGCGATGTCACTATGGGTCGTATTAGAGTCTTGTCATATTATTTTATTCTTGATATTTAATTGTACCAACTTTCTGTTTGCATAGTAGCACCTATATTTCCGCGCTGGGTTATGTTATGAATATACAGCTTTGCATATTATTATAGCTTTTTATTTTTGTCCTAAAGGTATGTAAAGCTTGTAACTGCTTCAAAATTTCTAATCGTTTGAATATTTTTGATTTGATAATTTTTTGACATTTTTGAATATTTTGTTTTGTCATTGTTAATTTTAGATCCTAATTTTTTGTCTCGGTTTCTAACTATACATATTTTGTTGTCATAGGTATATCTGTAATTGTTCCGTTTATTTCTTTGTCTTTGACAATAGAAATATAGCCAGACGACTTAAAAGAGTAAAACCTTTTAAGTTACTGTATAGCAATAATATAATATGTCAAATGAGAATTTACATAGACAACGCTGGATGTAATCTACATTCAACATTAAGATACCTAAAGTCGGAAACAAAATTGCTCATTAGTCCTATAAAACTAGATAGAAAGGGTGTGGTTTAGTTGGGAAGAATTCCTCATGAATCCCCCAATATCAAGCTCATGGTGCCATCTTTCATTCATTCTTAACGATTAACCACTGTTGTAAAATCAGTCACACAAACACTGTTTTAGCCACGCAGCAGCTCTTACGTAAATTTTAATATAAATAAATGAAATGGGATCAATAATTTATTCTGAAGTCGTTTATTCTCATAAATAACAAACATAAGATACATTTTTTTTTAAATAAAAAATTAAATATATTTATCTAATTTTAAAGTCTTTAATTGACATAAGTATATTGCAAACAAATTTTGCATGGTCAGTACATGTTGTTTTATTACATTTATTGCACACCTGAAATATTTGGCTTTTCATATTGCAGAGATGACATTGTCCACGTTTTAATTTTTTCTTAGGAAGTTCTTTATATTAAATTTTTTATTATACTCTGACATTTTATTTGTACTGAAATTTATATTGAACCGCAGCAGCGCCATGACAATGTCTATGTTTAAAAAATTAATTTTGTCTTCTACGAAACTTACAGGGATAGGTTGAATCATTTAAACATTATTATTTTAAAGGGTTAATTGTAGAATTTTTAGAAATATTTTATGTCAAATAAAGGAATTGCAATAATTTAAAATTTGAAATAGCCGCAGCGGCGCCATAAATTAATATAGGTAAGGGTTAAAATACCTAAAACAAAGATACTGCTAAATTCACTATATCAAATAAGATTTACATCCTAAGTAAAATCTCTCTCCTTTGAATTTTTTAATTAATGATTTTCGTCTATATCGACCTTAAAATTCTAAGCTTTTTATAATATTTTAATGTTTTTTTATTGAAATTCTTTTTAAATCCAATTAATTAGATTCCTAACATATTAATTTAATAAAAAAAAATATAAATAAAAAACACCTTGATTAGGTACCTACTACGTCATAACATTAAGTAGATATATTTCTGCACATACTTAATTAAGTGATTCCGATAGAAAATCTACTCAAACAAAAATGAATAAAGTTTTTACATTTATATTTATTTTTTTTTATAAACAATATTTTCATTCTACCCACCACAATAAGACTCAGTCAGCCATTTTTTTTATGTACAATTCTGTTACAATAATATGATAATCACTTAAGTCGAAATTTAAAATTTTTTCAGTAAAATTATTACCATTTTAAAATAATTCTGTTACAAAATTGGGGGGATTTAAGAAGTTCATAGTGCATATATTCATAATACTAATTTTTATAGAACTTCAAGTTTTCAACCTTATATTCAAGGATGTATTTGTGTTGTTTTTTTATCTAATACTATATAGCTATATAAATTGCTTTCAAAAAGCCTGCATGTAGCTATTGGTTTACAAAATACACAATAATAATATTAGAGTAGAATATGCAATAAACAAAAAAAAACTAGATATTTTGGGGATTTTCTGGTTTGTTTGTGTGTGTGTATATATTATTAAATTAATATATATATAAATTTTCAAATTAAATTATAAAATATATAAATATATATTTATTTTCAAATCAATTAATGATTATATTGAATATTCTGTGAGTATTCATCTTATATAATATTTATACAGTTTGCTTATTTTTACGATTACTCTGTGATTGTGTGCGTTTGTGTTGTACATATCCAATTTCGGCATAGATAGATACTCATTTTATTTTCTTGGATTTTGTGTGGATCAAAATAAATTTTTATTTTATGTTTGCATTTTGATGAAATAAATTCTGTTGAGTCAACTTTTCTTTTCTTTATTAAAAAAATATTTTTTTTTTGTTATTATATTATAAAATTTATAGTATTAATTTTTATAAACAAGAAAAAATATTTTTTTTAATAAAGAAAAGTAATTTTTAATTATTTCAACAAAACACGAATTCGTGTAGAATAAATCCAAGCATACAAATTATGTATACATGTATATATATATTATGTACCTCATTTTAAGTATGTATGAAATACAATTAGTTAGTCCGGATTTTACAACATAGTTAAACAAAAATAATTTTTTTTTTGTTGTCAGATGAATTCGAGTTTCAATAATATTAAGCGGGGTTTGGGGGGCGGCAACCCACTACAAAAACAAAAAAATGGATTAATATTTAAATTTTTCAACTTAATAATAATAAAACTAAACTTCCCCTAAAACAAACTGTATCATTGTGTAATCATTGGGTACAATGTTTAAAAATAAATCAAATTTTTAGCAACATTATAAAAATTCAAGCAAAAATTCAAAAAAAATTCAGATTTTAATTTTTCGCGAAATCTGAATTTTTGTCTGCATTTTGAATATCTTTTACGGTTTTCAGTCGAATTTTTGTCCTTTTCATAAAACGTTTTCTCCCGAATAGGTTCCAGGTATCGAAATTTTGGGCTTCCTAAATTATTTATAAAAACTTTTGTAAAAAGAATAAATAGGTCTGATTAGCTTTACTACAGCAGGTACTTTGTCGGTATCACGATGTAAAAGACGCGAAGGTCTATATTTTGTTTTGTTGATGCTTTGATGTTATTTTTAATATTTACAATCATACATTGATCTTTAATTGATCATTAATCTTTATTCATTGTTTTTTCTAACTCAACGTAATCATTTTCCATGAATACCATCATTAAGTCATCAGCATACACATAAGCTCTACCATCTAGATTTAAGTTTGAAAAGCTGCTACAATAATATATAGAAAATAAAATAGACCTATAATGAGCTACCTTGAATATAACTCCGTAGTCCATTTCTATATAACTTGACTTTTTATATTTGTTGGTACTCAGTATATTGTTTTTTTCCACTCAGTTAACTACTGAACCACATAAACTATTTTTATTTAACAGCTGTACATTCAAAATGATGCATTACGTATGCGTATACAAAATTTTTCTATTCACAGTAACAAATGCATGGTATTAGTGATATCTTTTTATCATTGTGTTTACCTTCCTGAACATGAAGGTCAAATCAAATAATGTCGCATTAGTGTTTGATCAGTTTGTGAAGCCATTTAAATATCTTTAATTGGATAATATTCATAAATTATAGTTAAAAATTTTTAAAAAAATATATATGCTGTAATATAAGACGAAAATGCAGCTATAAGTCCTTGCTTATACAGTTTTAGGTAAGATCAAATCACAAAATAAATTTGGATACAATCCCATCTCAAGTCAATTTTAGAAAAGTGGTATAGCAGAACAAAATTTAATATCACCGCTGAACTTAACATAAGCAGTGATATTTTTCTATAGAACATTATTGCCATATAGACAATAATTGATTATTATATAACGACTTAAGTTGGTATAAGTTATTGTAATATCATATGCAATATATCTACAGTCTAGCTGCTGATTTAAACGAATAAATTAATACGATTGTTTCAACTTTGAAAATTCATAAATGCCTTGGTTTGAAATTTTAGTGCAAGATAGATTTTTGTACATAGAATACAATGGTAATATTATCTCAATTTTCGTTTATATCGACTTAAGCGGTTTTATAATATTTGCTGCCACAGGATATGTATTAATAAACATACTTACTTTTGTATAAAATTACTTACACGTGTATTTTAGGTACACCACAAACAAATTTTATGAATAACATATTTATTACATAAAATTATGTATTCATATACGTTAACTTACAAACATATTATACAAAGTATGAATGCGTATTTTATGCATGTGTAAACTTAATCACATTCTAAGGATCGGTATTATAATCATAAATGTTTGTATAGTGAAAAAAAAACAAATTTTTTTTTTCTTTATTTAAATTCACTCGAATTTTCCGAATATTATGTTTGTTGAATGAAATTAATGAGTAGGTACCTATATAGAAACAAATGATCAATACCGAAAAATGTATTCATGTATGCAAAAATAATTAAATTTATTTCAATTTTATTTTTTATTCAAATATTAATTTTAATATTAATTTACAAATAAATTGGAGTAATAATGTGTCATTTAGAATCTATTTTTGAAATTGAAAAAAAATTTATAATCGAATTTTCACTAAAATGATATCAATTTACATCACACGTCATGGTAGGTATTTTACATGTATAAACAAAATTTCGTAACATATAAATAAAAGGATAATTATGTAATTTTTAATGTAATTGGACAAAAAATATTAATAACAAGATGGTAAAGTGAAAAGGATAATTATTATTTTAATATGTGGAAGTAGATACTCTGTTACTGTTATTAAAATAACCTTGAAGAAAATTATATCAAAGTGTATTTTGGAATTAAAAATCAAAAAGTATGAAAAAATTTGAGATATTTTTTTAATAATAAAAATTGCAATTACATTATTATTGAAATAATATTCTGTTAAAAATTAATTACATTTATGTTACCTGAATTTCAGAAATGAATTTCTTACCTGAAAAGAAGTAAAGAAAATTGTTAATTAGTAATTTTATATAATATTTTAATTATTATTTAAAATTTGTGTTTATTGAATTTTTTTATAGCTATGAAAGCAAATTTATTTATAAATCATTATTATATATTATTATTATTATTATTTTTATTATTATTACTATTATTATTATTAGTATTATTATTATTTTTATTATTATTATGATTATTATTATTATTATTATTATTATTATTTTTATTATTATTATTATTATTACTTGACCACAATTTAAACTATGGTCTATTATAAGGTTTATTATGTACCTATTTTATGTATGTAATGTATTTAATTTTTATGCCTATTATATATTTGGTACAATTGAATAATATGCAAACTACAAATGAAATTAATTTATATTTTAAATTTATAATTTTTTAGTTTTACTTTATGGATATAGAAAACAGAATTTACAATGGGTAGAATATTTTTAGCATATGTCTGACAATCGAATTTACCGAAAGTTCTTGGAAATACAGCAGACTTATACTGATAAATCTTGTTGCGATTGAAACTAATACATCTTTACTGGTACAAATAATAACAAAAATTGTAGAGTGGCTGCTAGGTATAGAAAACCATGGAAAAATCGTATAGAAAAGACTAGGGCTCAATGGTCTCAGTTGTAGAAATATTGAAAGAAGAAGTATGTGAGTGAAATAAATCCTACCAACAAATATTTCACAGTCTATAATTATAATAGACAACCATTTAAGGACATGCGCAGTAAGAACCTTCTTACTTTATCTCGCCTCTCCTTAATGAACTTTTAATATATAAATAAGTTGTATATACAATAGAAATGCGCATACGGGTTGAAAAAATTTCTATTTTGTTTTATAATATTCAAACTTTTAAATAAAATATAGCCATTTTGTGTCATTCAACATCTTATTATTTGTATACATAATTAAAGGAAATTTATTCTATTAATTTTTTTAAGTAACTGTCTCGAATTATTGTTTTATATATTTTGGTCATTTGTAGTAATCATATGGTTTTGGTTAAAAATATGTATAATGTATACATAGGTACCTCTTTAATTACAAAAATATTTTATTTTTAGTAATTTTATCTATTAAATGCCACTGACTATAGGGAATATATCGGAAACGAATCAGTATATGAGGGAAGTGTATTTATGTGTCCAAAATAAAACTTACTAACCTCAAAGCTTTATATTAAACATTAGTGGTTTGTGCCTTATCGTGAGAAGTCTATGTCAGTACATAAAGTACTGTTTTTTTTAAATTATAAGTTGAATTATAATTACTCAACAGGGGCCCCTAGTTTAATTATATTTATAATTATTGTATGTTTATTTAATTTTTCAAATAAATAATTCTGGGGCGAACAAAACTTCATAATTTTCATAAAAAGTACAAGTTAATACAGAGGTTGTTGTTCTGTTTTTCCCCACATTACACATAAAGTTTTTTTTAATTCAAATATCAAATCTAACGTAAACTAAAAACATCCTTCATTTAGGTTTAAGAACTTTTAATATACACAAACAAAGTGTAATAGAAAAAATATCAGAATTTTGTAATACAGAATTTTGTAGACCAGTTGTTGCTTGTATTGCTAATATTGATCCTCTTTATGTTGTATATTATCTAGGACTTTTTGTTTTTTTATTAGCAATTATTTCTGGACAACGTAAAAGTTTATAAAATGTCTTAGTATAACAAAACCAGAAATAATTTGTTTTGTATTGTTTTTTATTATTTCTATTTTATGATAAATTCATTCATTTAATTATTTTACTTTTATTTTTATTTTATTTTTTCAAGTGTACTTTTTATATAATTTTGTTATTTTACTTGTTACACCATAAACTAAAACTTGCTATCGCTCGCCATGAATGGTAGAAAACAATTTATCTTTTTATCTCTTTTAAGCCTTTCAAGCTTACTGGTATCGTGGGAATTCCACTGTTTAAAATTTATTTTTAAGAATGTATAAGGATATCCCAACAATACCCCCGAGTTATTGCAGTAGTTGAGAGCCATCTGCTGGACTTTAAAGTAATTAAAGAGTCATAGAATTCTAATTTCACATTTTATGTAAGATTTTTTTTTTTATTTTTTTAGAATACTTTGGCATTTTACTGATGTTGCTGTAGTTAATTCACATATTATTTACAAAACTAGAATAGAAGAAAAAGCCACGGACCTATGTACTTTCCGGCTCTACATTTCAACCGATCTAATAGGCGTTGGATCGAACATTCCTAAAAATTCCTTCAACTGAGCAATTAGCTAACCACTACAAACCATATGTTTCGCTAGAAAAAATATGGGATCGATCAGCCTATATGCCCACTTATGGAACGTCAACGCGATGTGGGCTTTGCAGTTAGTCTGTTAAAATACATAGAATACGTTAGTCATGTACAGTATGACAAGTTGGTCTCGTCTATCTGACAAAAGAAATTGTTTTTTAACCATAAAAAAAATTAAAATAATATTTTGTACGATTCTGCTTAGTGGTATCATAGGATAACCACCTTAAAACTCTACTTTTGAAATAAAAATTTAAAAAAAACCAAATTATTACACTTTTTTAAAGACTTTTAAGGTACGTCTACAACAAAAACAAGTTGAAAAATATTAAACATGAAAATACTGACTTGAAAGGGTTGTGTTTACGCTATCGACGTAATCGTCACGCGTAATCACCTAGACCACTAACATAATTGCATCGATCGCTACACGTGCTTCACATACTTTTTGCCTTTCAGTTTCAGCTTAATCTGACAACATTTTTGGACGTTATTTTTCAGATTTTTATTTTTATGATTGCATTCCATTAAAACTCTTTTTGTTTTGATACATTGTCCTTACATTTCATGTATAAGTGGGAATACAAAAATGACGAAATTTTTTTTTATTTCCTCTATTTTTTTGGGAGCCGACGTAATACTTTCATTCTCTGTATCCATAACAAATTTGTTAGTATACGAAATTTTTCTGTACCTTTCTTTTTGCCAAGCCCACATTGTCAACCTTTGTCTAGCTTTAGTATTTTTTTCATACACGGTAACAAGAATTACAACAGGTTTTTTTCTCAATTAAACCATCGTTAATCAATTCGTATTGATCGTAAAAACCGTATTGTGATATAGTTTTGATATTGGCTTGGCGTAGTGTCGTACCACCAACAGACTGTTGTGATTGCCACCCCCCTGTTAAATTCACTACTTATTAATAATTTATAATTATAAATATATTACTTTTGTAAATATTTTAGATATAAATTAAGATATAAGTAAAAATTGAAATAAATAAAGAAAAAAAAAGTATAAAATATGACTATTAATAAATTTTCCAAACTGCATCTTAAAAATAAATATTTTTATTAAATTTGCCAAATTAAATTGTCATATTCCTGTATTATAATAATGATAATTTACCATTAACCATACACGTTATATAAATTAAATATATTAAATAAATTAAATTATTCAATTCGATACAATATTTTCATCATCATGAAAATAATAATATTAAATTATAAAGTACACTTATTTACAAAACGTTTAAATTCAACAAAAATTATTACGCCATTTTAATATATGTATTTTTTTTTTTTGATAAATTTCAAAATGAAAATAATAATCAAAATTTTGTATTTTTTATTATTTATTATATTGTACAGTATTATTTTAAAATATTTAAATATGGGTAGGTGTACCTACAATTCAAATTTACCGACACTCATCACAAATTTAAAATATTGCGTTTCGTATGACAAATGATTGCATATTTTTGTAATATTCAAATAAAAAAAAAAAATAATAAAATAAAAAAGAAAAAGTAGAGCTTAAATAATACCTGGAAGATAAAAATATATAAAGAGCAAAAAAAAAAATTATATTCCCTATATAATAAATTTCTATAAATCTACCTTGGCATTTTATTGCAGAACACAACAATGAATGAGACACCATGCTATTTTTGTTTTTGAATAAAAATATAATTTTGTATGTGAAAAATTGTATTGTATATAGGTAGGTATAATATGAATATTAATAACTCCAATTCAACCAAAAAAAAAAAAAAAAAACAAAAAAAAAAGTGGTTGGTTGAGTCTTCTTTAATCAAAATCAAAACAAAATACAAGAAATTTGTCTCGCACGATATTTTCACTTTTTCTTTTCGTTTTTTTTATTTTATTTTCTTTGTTTTGGTTGTATTATTTTATTTGTTTTGTTATTTCAACACCCAACATATCATTTATCATCATCATCATCATCATAATCACCATTATCATCATGATAATAATCGTCATCACAGTACACCATTGCATATTATATATTATACAATATAGATAGAATAGATAGGTAAGCTAGGCACAGTACCTAATCATAATAATAATAACAGTATGACCAATGATGTAATTAAGACATATTTTTAAAATATTTTTTCAGCATCATAACATCACAATCATAATATTTCTACTTATAGTATATAACAATTGTCACCATTATAAATTCATAATTTCAAGGAAATTACGTATAGGTAGGTATCATTGAAATAAATTGTATACCTTCACTATGTAGTATAGAACGCTCCAATGGGATTTTTAATTTTCAAGTTTGGAATTTTATAATATTTTTGAAAACAAGAAAAAAAATAATAATTTACATAAAGGTATAACTATAATATATATATTATTACATGTACATATACATTTATAAATATAACCCTTGACTTAAAAATTAATTATTGTCACTTGTATATACATTTCAACAGAACGACGGTATTCACCCTCTATACGTACATGATAGTAGATACTGTACAAAATAATTTTCCTTCCTATGAACTGCAATGCATTCACGGCGAAACAAAAGAAGAAAAACAATAACAATAAAATATATAAAAATTTTACTTTATATTGTGGGAAAATCATAATAATAATAATAATATGATATGAATAAAAGTTTAACCCATTCTGGAGCAGTGAATCATTTATCTAATAATATTATGAATGAAATAAATTACATTAGTTTGTTTTTTGTTTTTGTTTTTGTTTTTTTTTTTTTTGTATATCAAAAATTCAACAATGCTATAATAAATGATATACTTATGTGCATGCATATGTATGTGTGTTATAATAATAAAGATTGGTAAGTAAAAGTGTTGATAATACAAAATGTGAGGATAATACAAAAAAAAAAATAAAGAGAGTACAAGAATTGGAAATGACTAAACAGAAATGTATATATGTCTAGCTATGCAACTATGTATGTATTTGCAAACAGTAATAAAAACTTTTAGAATAGCTGCATTTCAAATAAAAATTTGATATGACAAATAACGTAAGTAAAAGTATACTATTAAGACTGTAGGATATAGTAGGTATTAGTTTTATTGATCTACTTATATTGTGCGAATGTGCATAATACGTTACTAAGCTGAGCTTACAAAATATTATCCAATGTCATAATATAGTCCAAATTAGCCTACTAAGCTGAACAAATACTGGGAGAGTATACCAATGCGGACTGCGATGCCAAAGATCAACAATTTTAATTTGATTTAACATTTATTAAAATAGCCGGAATAAATCCGGTCCGCTATTATTAATATTAGGGTCCGCTGTTTTTGGCATTTGGGCCAAATCAACAATTGATATTCGTGATGAAACAGAGCATATGGAGCAATGTTGTGAACACGACATAGAGCTTCACATGCTTTTCATAGATTTAAAGCAAGCAATTGACAGTATAAACATGATTTTAACAGTTCTTAGAAGTTTTGGAATACCTCAAAAATTGTCAAACCTAATCATATATGGACAATGCATGAATCAAAATCTTAAATTGTAATACAAAACCAAATAACCCGTGGATTTAAAATTGAGACGGGAGTACGGCATGGAGATGCCTTACCCGTATTATTATTCATCTAAATACTACATTACGCCATATGAGAATTACAAAAGAAAGGCTGAATATTCAATATGTCAACCCAAATAGTAGCATATGCGGATGGATATAGTAATCGGGGCAAGAAATTACAGATATATGGCAGAAGTATTTGTACAATATTAGAAACCGAGAAAACAAGTGGGCTTAAAAATTAACGAAGACAAAACAAAATATCTAAAAATGTTAATAAATGAACAAATAAGAAGTAATCAGAATATAACAATCGGAGAGTACAACTTTGAAGGAGTTACAAGCTTTGTATACCTCGGAGCAACAATAAGAAGTGCAGTGCTGTATTCATAACAGAATTCAGACCTACTACGCAAACAGAAACCTGCTTCTATCAAAACTCATATCAAGAAAGGTTAAAAACACGACGTATGGGTCAAAAAAGGCCATAGTGACGTATGGGTGCGAGGTATGGACTGTGAACGTGGCTGAGGACAATAGCATATTTGAAAGAAAAATACTTGGCCCAAAAAGATTACAGAATGTAGAATATGTAATTAGAAGCAACAGCTAGCTTAATAGTATGATCGATAATGAGGACATTATACGGTTTGAAAGTGCCCAAAGATTAAGATTAAGGGCTGGTCACGTAAGTCGAATGCATGAAAATCGGAAAAAAGCAGTGGCGCTGAATAGAAAGCCCGATAGTCGTCGTGGTGGAGGAAGATTAAGAAGCAGATGGGCAGACAACGTTAAAAATGATGCTAAAACCCTACAAATCCTAAATAGAAAAGTAGCGGACAATATCAACCTTTTTGGAGGAGCATAATGATGAAGGCCATATAGCTCACCCAGAACTGTAGCGACATAAAATGGACAGCTTTTTGATTGTATATAGACTAAAAAGCTACCACAATAAGCCCATTTACAGCTACCGGATATAGGAGACAGATTCCCTCCCGAAATTCATAATCTAAATATACTAAAAAAAATGTTAGAACATAAATTTTAATTAAAACTAGAACCTCAAAAAGTATAGTGACTATTTCAATACAACTCTAACCGCCTGTGAGACCATATTTTTATCATATCTGCAACAATGTGCACACTTTTATTGCAACAAGATCTCCGATATTACATTTAATTGTTTTCAATACATTTTGGTTATATTTAATTTCGTTATTTCCCTGAGTTTGGTGCCTTGGTTTTGAAACTGTTATGAGTTGTGTGATACTTGCATAATTTTTCGTTTTCATTTTGATTCCTAATCATCATTCTAGTGTTGGTTGTATAGACCGATGAAAAATACTATTTAGTATAGCCCGATGAAAAATACTGTGGTTCTGCAGATTATCTACATGTGTGCACCGCTTTTCTGGATTATTTAGCGACAGCTTTGTTAACACTGCACTGCAACTGTAGTTGTGTGTACTCGTTCTACCTGACAATTACCCCTTGGTACTCCTGTTAATATGATGTGTGGGTGAGTATCATGGTTTTTGCAATCCTCCCGAAATTGATTTGATATTATAAATGTACAAAAACTGTGCAGGTTCTCGTTTACGCACGGTGTATCTAACGCTTGGATTAAAATCAAGACTCGTACAAGCATTTAGAAATAAAAATTGTATATTTCGATATTGTTTACTCTGTGTTGAATGTATGAGAGTATATTAAATAAATTAAGATTAGATTTAAAAAATTAGATTTAATCAAAATTTACTTTGAATGCTGGTGGATGAAAAAGAAAGAGAGAAAATGTTATAATTCTATAAAATGTTAAAGAACAGAAGTTAAAAACAAGAGCTTGTGTCGAAAAACCACTTTAGAGACCTTTCAAAATACGGTTATTGTATATATACTTCTGACAAAGATTGGTAAAGGCATTTCAAAATGTAAATTGCTTTAACAAAATAGGAGAGGTGGGTGAGCCTGTTGGGCAAAGTTAAATTTAAACATCTGAGCGATCTGCCAACGTTAAGTCCATCTTCTAGAAGTATAGTGACTGTTTTTATTTTATTTATACACTAAGTATAAATACGTTCAACAAGCCTTTATGATATAAATTTAAAATACATTTTAGTACAGGAGTACATTATTTCACTTATTCCGTACTATTTTACAGTAACATTTTAAAACATAGTAATTCGCGCTTACTATGTCTTGAATTTGTTCGCAGATTTACAATCACAATCATATTACCGACATTTTGGTTGCAATCAACACATCAGTATATATTTCAGAAACTAAAATAATTTCATATTAAGAATATGATGGTATCTCGAATTGATCAAAATTGTCAAAACAAAGCGAATACACTAACAGGCATAAAATTTTGAAACCGATTTGAGACTTACCCTCTGATCTGAGCTAGAAATTGAAAATGTTTGGCATACCTTGGATTCCAGTCATAAAACCGTTTCTAAAAACTACTAGGTCACGGCAAACCTCATATTCAGATCTAAATTCATATATCAGAAACTACTGAATTAATTTGATTCAAATTTGGTATACTGTCGACAATGATTCTGCAACAATTTTTCTAAAAATTCAGTAAAAAAAAATTCATACCTCAGTAGCTACCAATATGTCAACCCATTCAATACACACTGCACAATTTATTTAGTGAAATTTTGGCTCTTCTGAGAGAGATGTTGTATCGGCGTAAAACCTAGGTTTATTCAGATTTTTTTACATAAATAATTATAATATCTTCTAAACTATTCGATGTAGACATAAAGTATGTAAGATGAGTTATAGAAAAAAATTATACCTTTCCAACAGTCTATAAATATTGGGGGGTTTTCTGGTAAAATCTAAAGGTATTTTATTTTTCAAGAAAGACAAAAAAAAATTTTTTTTTTGTTTTCAAAATTTTCTACTTTGAACTACAACATCTTCATAACGGCAGCACCAATCATCATCAAACAAATGTTACAATATGGCTCAAACCGTTATCTTTCTAGAATATACAACTGAATTTATATATATATCTAATAGATCAACAGATATAACGGTGTTTATATAAAAACATCAAAACAACAAGGATACTTTCAAATGTCCTTTTCGTCCTTAAAGGACAAGATGCGCCACTAAAGATGTATATTTTTGGAAAGCTAGCAATTCCAGCTATCACTGAGATATGGTCATTAGGTCCTACGCCGATACATCATCTCCCTCAGAAACCCCGAAATTTTTAGTACCACTATAGCATCAATACCTATTTGTCGTGACTAAAAAGACGGCGCAAGTTTGGTCAGCAACCTGCACGGGGCTAGGAGAAATTATGCTTTGCTTTCCCGTCAGTTTTAAAACTTGCCGATATTTCTTCCATATTCAAAATATTCGAGTAAGTCCCAGTGCTACTTTTTTCAACTGTTGACTACTGAGTAGATTGGTGAGAGATTTGTTGTCTTGTGTTTGTTGAGTAAGTTAGTGATAGTTCTCTCAGAATTATGTGCTTAACTAAATGAAATATTTCGCCTTTTTATTCTTAATTTTCCAAAATCTGATTTTCGCAATTTTGCTTTTTCAAATCTCGATTTTTAATATCAAAAAATCACCTTCTTCCAAAGCGTTTAAAAAACTAGATTTTAAAAAGAGACATAATAGTTAGTGATTGTCAAGAATGCGAAGGGCTCACATTTAGCAAACTTCGCCACTTGGGAACAGCGTTCCCCGAACAATGGGAGCTATCCAGCATACCATTGAAGAATATCCTGAGTGTAATTACAAAATCAGGTATTCTTAATGACTCAGAGACTTTAAGAACCGGGTTATCACAATAAGCCCATCTGTCGGAATAAATTAAATCTAAATCTAATAAAAAAAAAAAGTGATTTTAAAAAGCGGGATAACTTACCCGACCCCTCATTAATATTGTTTAAAACGTACCAAGACAATTGTAATACAAAATTGTAAACTTTTATGCGGTATTCTACAAACAGAATATAACAATAATCTTTTAAACAGCAAATATGATTTTATTTTTTTTGTGTTGATGCATCCATTTGTCAAACATCTCATACATATTTAGTTCAACTGCAGGGGAAAAAGAAGAAAAAAACAAACACAATAGCTATAATAATAAAAAAAAAATTGTCTTTATTCGCTTCATTTGTCCTCATCTGTCATCATTTGTTATGATTTTTCTTACTGCATCATTAGTCAAAGTTTGTATTTTTGTTTTGTATTGCATTCTGTTATTATTTTTTATATATTTTTTTTTTTACTTATACTTTTATGTTTCTTGGTTTCTGTTTGTTTATTGCATGAGTTATCCTATTTTATATATGTGTTGGTTAACTTACAATGCAGTTAACTTTACATGTTTTTTTTTTTATGTTTTTTTTTCGCTTTGGAGCAAATCTCAATAAATCCAAATTATATGTAAATGAATGTTGTACGCGCGTATATTGTAAGATATACACATACAACCATTACAACAGTCATTTAAAGAAATTGGTATGCGGACCGGTACTAAATTGCATTTTTGTTTTATGACATTTTCATTTCAAAGAACTAAACAATATTTTTTTACTATAACAAAGTAGAAATAAGAGAACTAGAGATATTGTTTCATATTATATATATTATAATGAGTGGGGTACTAACTTCATACCACTGTAGCCGCAAATAGGCTTATTGTGATAACCCGTATTAATAATTATTCATCCAAGTCCTAAAGTATGCCTGATTTATTTATTTATTTATAAATTTATTTATATAGGGCTTATCACCACATTAGGATTTATCAAGTTCATAAATAAATGGATGTGTATACATAAACTTAAAGTAAATGTCAACAAAACAAAATGTATGCTAATTAAGTCAAATAATGAAACTATTTCGGTATTTTATGATAAAAATAAAGTGGATCAAGTAAAAACTTATAAGTACCTACCTTGGAACTATAATGGATGAAAATATGACTTGGAATACACATATAAATGAACTAACTAATAAAACAAGGAGAATAGCTGGAGTATTTAAGAAAGTAAGGAAAAGGGTACGTAACAGCAACAAAATATCAATTTACTACAGTCTTTTTTATAGCACTATTTCTTATGGCATAAGCATATGGGGTAACATGAAAGGAATTTAAAAATAAAACCATAAAAACATATTTTGCCCAAACAGAAGAACATCAACTAATACAATACATAAAAAACATAAAATATTAAAACTAAAGGACTTTTGGGATATAAGTACAGTAGCTGTGCAGAAATACAGATAGCCGTGCGAAAGCCTGCTATGCCCAATCCTGAGTCTCATAAGAACGGTTGAAGTTTTCCTACTGATTAATTGATCTATATTATTCCATTTACTAATAAACAATTTAATCCTCTTCAATTTATTAACTGCTTCTTTATAGCTCAGATAGTATACTCTGTGTTCATTATCGTGTTCTTCAATTGTAAGCTTCTTTTGCCAATTTATCCACTCTTTCATTCCCAGAGATACATATCCAGGTGCCGATAGGAATACAAAATCATTGCTACTCTCTTGAACCAATTCCTTGTAACTTGGTAACCGTTGGGTGTTTGGGGTTATAGGTATTCATAGTCAGCAGGCTATTGTTGGAGTCTGTGCATATAATAATTATTTTCTTTCCATCGTACTTTTTTAACTATTTTCAAGTGCTTTTTAAATTGAAATTGCTTTGCTGAAATGGCGCAAATGCCAAAGGCAGCGGGCCCTAATATTAGCGAACCGGATTTATTCCGGCCGTTTTAATAAATGTTAAATTGAATTAAATAGCTCTGCTGAATATATGCTTGTGTAATTATCTAGTTTGTATTTTTGT
The DNA here is from genome assembly GCA_963942445.1 of Argyra leucocephala. Lineage (NCBI taxonomy): Eukaryota > Metazoa > Arthropoda > Insecta > Diptera > Dolichopodidae > Argyra > Argyra leucocephala. Next base: position 33,556,711 of record OZ012679.1, on the reverse strand, counting down.
TCAAATATTGTGCAAAGGCACATCCAACTTTTCCATTTATTTTGGACCCATCCGTGTATATTTTTATAAAGAGTTTGTATTTTTTGTTTAGCTTTTCGTTAAGTAGTCCTACATACTGTTCTTTATTTGTTTGTCCTTTTTTGTATATGTTAAATATTGTTAAATGAATATTTAGACCAAGATTTATTTCTGAATAACTGCTGAGTTTATTTGATCAAAATTTAATTTTTATTCTCGGGGAATACTAATTCCGAAAGACGAAATCAACTAAGAGTGAAACTCGTGATCAATAGATTTTTCTACTACTTTACATATTCTACATCAGTTGATTTCGGTTATTCCAATTCTATGCGGATGCTTTTTTACAAGACAGTGGTCAGTTGTAAGTGCAGCAATGCTACGCATCAGTTTTTTGTTGAAACTTATACAAGACCTTGAGTTTTCTTGATTAGGGGAATCACGCAGAACGGGCTTAACACAACAAAATTTCAGCAGATATTTTTCTCGCAAAGTATTCTACAGATCCGTTTTCTGTAATATCAGAATTTCGTTGACCCACATTATTGAGCCTTTTTTTATTTTCGCTATAGAGATTTTACCACCATGCATACTAGCTTTAATGTGTTGATGTATGACTTAAGAACTTGTATGATGGCTGCTTTTGTGTTTGGATCTATATTTTACGTGTTTTTAGCTATCTTCTTAAATTTTTTAGCACAAAAATTCAATTGCTTGCACTTAAACTTAAAAAACTAGACTCTATAAACTTGGATGTTGGAATTTAAAATCTAGGAATATAGATTCTCAGGCTTTTTTATACACCCTCCCGTCTTATTAATTACAATCTCTTCTCAAAAGTTCCTTATAAATGGAGAGATAAGGGGAAATAAATTATATATTATAAAGAAAATTTACCGTTAAACTAAAAAGGTAAACAAGAACATTAAAAAATGTTGTACTCAAATGGAACAATTTGTAACTATAATGTATTCCGGGTGTTTCAGAGCATGCGTATCAGCTTTTTAAGACGAAAAGGAGTCATTATTTTGAAATTTAACGTAGAATTCGAATTTGCATAAAAAAGTACCCCTCCCCATTTGAAAATCTCGATTTCGGCCAAATTTGACGATATTTAAGAAACCGATTTGCGGGCTTTTTCGGAAGTTAAAAATACAACCAATCGATAGGACACCCTCGATTTGATTAACAAACTGTTTTGTTAAATTTTAAAATAACGCCTCCTTCCCCTCTTCAAAAGCTGATATATGCATGCTCTGGAACACCCGGTGTATTATTTTGTAGGTTCACATTAGACTTATCGCTTGTGAAGACTTAAATAGTGCGAATATAATTTCAGAAAAGCTTCACAGGTTATTTTTTTTCAACACCTTTTTTAACCCGTTAATATCGCATGTGTCAAGAAAGAACACCAGAATCCAGAAGTTGGAAAAAACATTGGGTGAAAGCTGGGGTTTCAAAGAACAGTCAATAACAATTAAAGATTAAAAATAATAAATGTTGCTTCCAGCACTATATAGAGATGGTTATAGCCCGTAGCTAGTTATAAAATTAATGTAGACAAAATATTTATCACTTATTGTGGTTTTAGAGATTGGGCAATGCTGCAAAAGTTATTTTTTTTTATAGATAGACAGAAGTGGCTATTCCAGTTGCTGAAATAGACAATTATTAGTGTTAAGCTGTAGATTTTTAAGTTTCTGACTCAAATGATCCATTTGTTATTGTTGCTGTTTGATTTAACAGCCTTTTTTGTTAATGCTCGATACAAAACCCAATTTATTTTGTTCGCTAATCTCTAAAAAGATTAGTCGCAAGCACTAATCAGTACTAATCAGGTACTTCCAAATCATTAATATGTTTATAATAAAAATAAATTATTACTGTAAATAAATTAATAATATTATCACTAAAAGCAAATCTGATTATCAAAGATAATTAATATAATCCATTTTTTGAAATCTCTTGTGCAGTTTTTGTCTTATTAACCAATAACTGATTTGGAAGAATTACTCAAGCTCTGTACAGTAGCCAATCTGCGTCATTAAGTAAATTAATTGTATTTCTAAATTTACTATACATAAGATTTTCTTCATATTTCTGAATGCCTTATTCAAGGACTGTATAGTATAGTACTTTTGTGAATGTCTTACTCAGGGTGTATTTAGTAGACTTTCTAAGGTTGAAGAACTATAAAGGAGGCTCTCTCTAATTTACTTTGTATCTGCGACAATAACAGTTGCAATAATTGCCTAGCTTAACGACTTCTCTGGTACGCAATAACAAAAAATGTTTGAATATTATTACAAATATTACTATACAGAGAGCTTAACAATATCCCATATTTAAAGATGAGATCACATAGTCAAATTAAAGGATAAAAAAAAAACGTCGCACATTTATTTGTTGTATTTATGCATAATGCTGTTCTAAAGTTGCATTCATAACAATAACTTTGAAAGGATATTCTAGATTTTTATTTATTTATTTTATTTTTTATTTCTTATTTTTCCTTTGGGTGTTTTTTGTCACATGTGTCTTATATGTCATTATTTTATCTTAAATTTAAATGCAATATTATTTATATAGTCATGTCTATCTATGCATTATTATTGTTTTATGGAATAGGGTAATTTTTCATGATATTTTTAGCTCTGTAAATTTGTACACATTTATAAGCCCATCAAATAATTTTTGAATTTGAAATAAAAAATCGTGATGGAACAATGATGTATTATTGAAGATAGAAAAGTCTGGATAGAGATGATAATGATAAATGGACTATTTTCTAAATTCGTTTTATTATCACGAATTTTTGAAGAATTATTACAGATTCTGGAGTATTACAATTTCATGTTTTAAATAAGTTATTACTTGAATCTGATATTACTTACTTGATAGTGAAGATATTTATTTGAAAAAAAAAAATTGTTTTGTATTATGTAAAGTTTTTCGAAGCTTAAGAATGAAAAATAAAAAATTGTAATCGAAATAGGCTTCATGGGGTTTAATTAGAAATGTAGAACTAATTATGGGTTTATAATTAGGTGGGATCTGGTCTCTATATCATAGCAGTCGCAAACGGGATCATTGTGATTATCCGAACGAACAAAGGTTGACCCAAAAATCCTCAGGTTTTTGCTCCACCCAAGCTTTTACTTTCATCTCAGCTAGGCTCATGGGGACTCCACAGAACGGATTTGTTTCTATGAAAAGCGTATGCGATGACTTTCTTTCTATATAATCTGCAGCTCCGTTTCTTGCTATACTAGAATGCCCTTATTGTTACTTTTTTTGTTTACGCCAGTATCTTAAGTATATTTATATGAAAGTCCCGTATTAGCTTTGATGCAACGGTATATGAATTGGTAACTAGTATCTATGGCTGCTTTACTACCTGTGAGAATGTAGATATTTCATTTTTTGTAATTTCTTCTTAAATTATTTCGAACACTGAGTTCAATATAGTATGGACTTTAGCTTGGAAAAATGTGTAAATATGAACACTGAGGCTTTTTCCATATACTTCGGATCCTACTCCACCCAATTTCTTATAGCCGTCAATATGCCATACAAATGCTCCTTTGTCGAATGAGGGTGCGCTGGTTTCTCCCGTTTCTCTGCTTGGAATGCTTATATTGAATGGTTTCTAAAAATTATTTTTTGGCAAGAATATTACTCACATAATGCTATCGAAAGCGTACGAAATATTCTTAGTAATACATTTGTAGCTTTGGACCATTGCTCCTCTCTATATAAAGGAATGAAGAGGTTCTAAGTGAAGCAGAGTCTCTAATGATGCGGTAGATGTTGCCCGCATAGTCCCAGTCTCCATCAAATAAGTCGAATGGTGTTCGGTTTGTTGAGTTGGTTATTGGTTGATATAAATGTTCGATTTTTAAATTCTCAATTGTTGTTTTACACTATTTTCTTTTAGTACCTATTGGTTTGCTAATCCTTCTGAAAATTTTGTTTAATCTCGTCAAATCTTTTAGTTTTAATAAGGCTTTGAAGAATATATTGTAAATAATAGTTTTGTTTTGTTTCGTTTTTATACCAAATATCATATTGCACCCTCTGGTAAGTGGGTAGTATGCAGTGTGCTGCCGTACTGGTTTACCTAATTTTTGCAATTCGAACGCTGAATCTAAATTATTGACAATTAAACCAATCAATTGCGGTTACAACATTTGCCCACGCGCGGGCTCATAATAATGCCCTTTATCACAATCATTTACCTTTACCACATCTTCTTTATAACAAAGATGTGATTTGGACCATTTGTATTTATTCTACGAGCGGACTTATAAATGTAAAAAATCGGTTGATATCTTAAAAAGGTAAAAATCACTGTAATGCTATCAAGCATATACCATTGCAAAAACATTAGTTTAGTTTTCGCCAAACTTTGGCATTTGCTTTGGATATATTTGATATATTCATGAATTTGATTATAATAAATATTAACAGACTAAGCAACTAAGAACATCAAAAGGTCAATCACTAAACGAAAACTTGCTTCATGTAAAAAAATTCAAGGATTCTAACACAATTCCATTTTTTATCTGTCAGCGAAAAATAAATTTCAGGAGCTAACGTGGATTAGAAGTATTTGGTGAACAATATTTACAATTACTCTATAATCAAACAAAGAATGGTAGTCAATAAATTTCAAACGGTGCGTATAAGTGTGAGAAGTCGCTTTAGATCATTTCATGAAAAATTACTTAATGCAAAACTTAACGAAACATAAAAAATTAATATTTTGCATTAAATTTGTGAAGGTTATAATACAATATTAAATTTTCAAATTTTCAAAATATATAACAGTCCTCTTGTGCTGTAGAAAATCTCTACCTATATGCATCCACATAAGATCTAGTAATGTAAAGTTGCTATTGATTCAAACTAAATATTATTGCAGTAAAGGTTAGGTATGTCAAAACTTATCAATTTTAAAAAATATATTTTAGAGGATAAAATCCGGATATTTTTTTTTTTTTTTTTTTATATATTTCCAAGTCTATGGGATGAACACCCTAACTGCTTTTTACACAGAGATTTGGAATACACAATCACATACAATAGCTTTTTTCTGTAGAATTTTTTGTGGTATATCTAATTTAAATGTGGAAAACTACATCTATTGTAGAGTACTTCGCCTTCATAATAGCATAGTTCCATTTTATTTTTAGTGATAACCAAAACTCTCAACTATTTATCATTTATTTTATCCCAATGATAAAGGGTAATGGACCAGGTCCAAAAATTCAGAAAGCATTTTTTGCCTTCGTCGGGAATCGAACCTGGGACCTTTCGGTTGAAAGGCAGGCGCTCTACCTACTGCGCCACCCAGCGTGTTAACATATGGAAAAAGAACCAATTAATAAGTAATTTTTGGGGAGACCCTCTAAATTCCGAAATACAAAATTCCCCTAAATCTTCAATTAAATTTAAAATGTAAGACTGATGGACTCGCAAGACGTGTAATAGAGCGGGCGAGCGTCGCGAAATCAAAAAAAAAATAAAAAATCTCCCATAAAACAAAAATCCGAATTTACAAAATCCAAAACTTCAAAAAGTAAACCTATCATTAGATTTAAGAAGTACCTATATATGTGTCTACTAAATGAAGAAATTGTTTAGTACGGACTTAATGACAAATGATCATGTTTCTCCATCCCCTGTAACCCCATCAGTGAGGCATATCCTATTTGTGGTTAACCTCTTCAATTCTGGCCAGATTCTTTGCTAATTAATTGCTTCGACTAAGACTGTTGTTCTTCATGTATTTCTCGGCCTTCCGACGTCGCTCGCTATTAAAAATTTGTTTAGCATCTAAATATTTAAAAAAAAAGTGATGTGTTATTGTCTGTCCAGTCATATATGTATTGATATGTATATGCTTAATTCAGAATTAAGAAGTATTTTAGTTGTAGTTGGTTTCAAACTGGTTTATAATATGCCATTTACAGAATATACCGGGTGTCTCACAGCATGCGTATTAACTTTTTAAGAGGAGAAAGAGCCGTTATCTATACTTATAAAAGGGAAAGTTTGTTTGTTTGTTTGTTTGTTTGTTTGTTTGTTTGTTTGTTTGTTTGTTTGTTTGTTTGTTTATTTGTTTGTTTGTTTGTTCGCTATACACGCCCACAGTTTTAAAGATAGAATTCTGAAGTTTTGCACAGTTATTCATGGTACCGGTATGCAAATAACGCAGTACTTTACAAAGCCATCAGATGACAGGTTCGGGTTGCTGCCGTACAACTCTTACCAAGACTCAGGAATATTTTAAAAACTATGTGTGTGACAGATATGAAAATTTACATTTAGATTCTCTTTCACAAATAAAAAAATTCGACTGTTATCGATTTCGAAAATTTGAACTGGTTCGGGTTGCTGCCGTACAACTCCTAGAACGTCGCAGGACTATTTCAAAAACCAATTGTGTTATAGACATAAAAACTTGCACTTAGATACTCTTTCACAAATACAGAAATTCGACTGTTACCGATTTCGAAAATTTGGACTGGTTCGGGTTGCTGCCGTACAACTCCTAGCACAAACGTTTCAGGAATATTTCAAAAACCAATTGTGTTACAGGTATAAAAACTTACACTTAGATACTCTTTCACAAATACAGAAATTCGACTGTTACCGATTTCGAAAATTTGGACTGGTTCGGGTTGCTGTCGTACAACTCCTAGCACGTACGTTTCAGGAATATTTCAAAAACCAATTGTGTTACAGGCATAAAAACTTACACTTAGATACTCTTGCACAAATACAGAAATTCGACGGTTACCGATTTCAAAAATTTGGACTGGTTCGGGTTGCTGCCGTACAACTCTTGGCATGTATGTCTCAGGAATAAGAACCAATGTGTTACAGGCATGAAAATTTACACTTACATACTCTATCAGAAATGTTTCAAAAAAAAAATTGTGTTACAGACTTGAAAATTTATTCATAGGTATTCTATGAAAAATAAAAAAACATGTATTGTCCTGAAAAAGTATTTTCGAATTTAGGAATCAGTATAAAATTTTTACATGAATATGTGAAGTGGCTATATAAATTAGCCACAAAAATGTGACGATTCGTTTTATTAATCAGAAAATACTGCAGAGTGTTCCAGGGGGTCCATGTGTACAAATCGATAGATACAGTTATCGATAAAAATGAAGTTGTTGTTCCTTATCAATTAGAATTAAAAGTAGTAGCTTCAATAGTGCTTCTACGAAACTTGAAGAACCCAAAACTACGGTACTAGATTAAGAATAAGAACTTGGCATCCTCATTTCATTTAAGTACAAATTTCAATTGATTTTGGAAAAGGCGTATTTGCGTATTTGGAGCCTATTTGCTTATACTTCATCAGAAAAGATCACTAAAATATTGTTTACAAAGAAATAATTTTAATATAAGTATAGCTTATAAGTTGGAGTATTGTTGATATTTTTTTATCGTAGTGAAAAAAAATATTAGAATATTTTTGATAAACCAATTTTTTTCAATTCGATTCATAAATCAAACTTCATTGAAATAAATTCGACTCATTTTGTGGTCGACCCGGACAACGTCGGGTAACTTTGCTAGTTTTAAAACTAAAAAAAAATAATTAACTGAATCGAGGATGCTATATCGATTGGTGATATTTTTAAACTCAGGGAGAACCAAAAATCGTCGAAATTGGCCGAAATCGAGATTTTCAAATGAGAAGGGGTACTTTTTAATGTAAATTCAGGATCTATGTTAAAAAGAATATTATAACAAAAATTCTTTGGCATTTTCGTATTTCGGGATTTTACAATTTGAGTTTTTGTAATTGAGAATCTTGAATTTTAGGATTTTTGAATTTGGGGATTTTGAATTTGGAAATTTTATAATTGACGATTTTGATTTATGGATTTTTATTTGAGGATAAAAATAGACGATTTCGGGGTTTTGTAATTAAAGACTTCGAGAGTAACCCTAATTTTTGAAATTGAAAATAAAATATTTTCAATTAAAATTTATTCAACTTCAGGGTTGTTTCACTAATTTTAATTGATATCTTGATCGATTTTGATTATTACATCATCACCAGATGACTGTACATCATAAAGTCTACAGCATATTTTGTAAAATATATTTAAATTTATTGATTAATTTATAAACATTTTCTACTAAAATCAATCAAATCGGATGTAATAATTTTTTATTATAACCTACCAAATTCTTAGAAAGTTAATTACATAAAATCTCTTTTTGCGACACTTCAAACGCTATGATAAATTTGTAATTTTAATTGCTTTATTACTGAATCAATCGTATTATCAGAAATTTCACTTTTACTTACTTCTACACTCTCTACTCTCTACTTCTGTTTTATTGAAATTGATTTTATTTCTCGGGGTTTCTAAAAAAATACCTAAATTTCTAATAATTAATTTTTAAATAAATTTAGTTGTAAACAACCGTACAGATCTTCCAAAGAAAATTACATTGTACAGCTTTAATTAACGAATTGTGCATCGCTGTATACAGCTGCTGATTCCGTTTGTGTGACAGCAAAGAATATAAATTTTTTTTATTATTAATAACAAAATCGTATAATCATCGGTTCTATTCCTATGAATTAAACAAGAATATTTTGATTGATGAAATCATAAATGAAAATTTTTTTTGGTAATGACAATACCACAAAAAATATAAGAACAAGAACAAAAACAAAATAATAATATCATCTACAATATAATATGAATAAAATTGGACAAAATCTTTTCAGAAAGTGTGGATTTTATTAAAATATTCTGATAAAATCAGGATCTATTCAAAACAAAAATTATATCACGAGGATTTATTTTCAGCATGATTTTAATATTGAAAATAGCTAGCTATACATACTTTGAAAATAAATTTGATATTTTCAAATCCTCTATACAAAACTATATAACCAAGAACTCCATTTCAATAATATTATTATTATGAAATATAATGAAAGTAGATTAATTTTAGAATGAGAATAAATTCCTAGTATCTACGAGTATATTGTTGTTTAGAGAGGAACACATACTGTGCGCTGAGAATATAGAATTAAAAATATAATAATTATATTAAAATATTATTTGGAATGAATTAGAATTATTAAATGTGTATGTTTGTTGGATTGTTGATGTGATATAGGGATTCAATTAAAAATGAGGAAACACATTAGAGGGGTGTATTTTGTTCGAATTCAGTTATATTAAGACAGCGGCTAAGCATAAAAATGATTTAGTTAAATATTTTGAAAAAATCTTATATATAATACGCAAGATGAACGACGTGGTGAGTAAAAAAACAAGAATAATTGAATAGTAAATTACACGACTAAAATATTAAAATTTTAGCAGGTTTAAAAATTTTTAGTATAAGTTTAAAAAAATTTAGTCAAAATTAAAAATATGCAAAAGGGTTATACAAGGAGGGTAAAAGGGTAAAATAGTTATACATTCCACAAAACAAAAATAAAAAATAAAAGTAATAATTTATAAACAATTGTATATTTTACGGCATTCAATCATGGGGTTGTTAAATGTTTAAAAATGAATTTTTAACGCTCTCTGGGGCATACTTAGATAATACAAAACTGCAAATAAATTTGCTCACTAAAGAAATAAAAAAATATGGGATAAATAAAATACAATCACATTAAAATTATCAGATTGTTTATTTTTATAATTTCCAGACTGAACGGTTGCCATTCTAACTCCTTCAAGGGGTTGGTATTTATAATAATATCTACAAGATGGCATTGACAATAACATTATCTATCAGTTTTTTTTTCTTAATTTTTGGTACAGCAGTACACTATCTTAGTTTAAATTAATGGCAAATCTGATGAATTAATGGTTTGAATACGCGTCAGAATATATTCTACAATATGATCCTAAAACCCGCTTTGATATCTTATGTGAAAACACTAATTTATCGATCTACTACATTGAAATTAATGGGATTTTGTTGTGTTAAGTAGTAATGTGCGAAAAGTATCTACTCGATACTTAGTATCGAGTATTGACCAAGAATAAAACTATCGGTTACTTTTCTGTAAAAATATCGAGTATTGGTATTGATCAAGAATAAAAATCTCGACTGTTACTATTGAGTATTGGTATTGTTTAAACTCAAAGTATCGATAAGAGTACCAACAATAACATTTTTTTTTCTTGTTCAAAAAAGAGAATAGGGAACAAAACAGAATTGAAAAAATAAAAATGTGTATAGTGTATACATATTATTATGTGACTAATACACCACATGTAGAATAGACTAAAAAATATAGATATAAAAATATGTATACTCTGCTGCTGAATATCAAAACATATACAAATGGTTAATATTGTATTAATGTTTTTATTGTGTTCGTTGATCAATACTTTAGTCGTAATCGAGATTGATAGTGTAGTCGATACTCGATACCGTGTTCGTTGATCAATACTTTAGTGGTAGTCGAGATTGATAGTGTAGTGGATACTCGATACCGAGTTCGTTGATCAATACTTTAGTGGTACTCGAGATTGATATCGAGTTGGTTCAAAAAATAAAATATTAGAAAAATAACAGGTTTTTTTTTCGCTAATCAATACAACATACATATTTCGAGTTTAAAGGAAGTTTTTACTATTTGATTGTGTACGATAAACATATCTATGGAAGAAAAATTAGCTGAGTAACAAAATATGAAATTTCATAATTTACAGTTACGAAGATATTGAGTTGAGATGTTGATGATGTAATGATTGTGTTTTTTTTATTGGTTACAGTTTAAAATGTCAAATACAGATAGACGAAAGAAAAGTAATTTGTAGCTACATTTCACCGAAACTGAAGATGGCAAAGCTAGGTGTGATATTTGTAAATCTGCATTTTCTTTTAAAGGAGGTGCAACATCCAACTTAAAAAAGCATCTAGTAGCAAAGCATCACACAATATTGATTGATGAAGATATTCCACCAAAAGTAAGAAGAACAGTGCCCCTGACGAAAGTGCCCCATGAAACAATTGAAACAACAACTGAAGTGGAACCAGAGCAAGAGAAAGAAGATGACTTTCTGTTTACTAAGTTTGATAAGAAAATTGAACAAAGAACAGGGACTCCAGTCTCTGCTGCAATTCTACAAGTGCACCAATACGTTAAAGAGCCATACTTAAATCGCAAGGAAGATCCACTGGCGTGGTGGAAAAGCAGGGAGTTAATAAATCCTGGTTTAGCTAAGCAAGCAAAACGATATCTTGGGGTAGTAGCCACCTCTACGCCAAGTGAGAGAACTTTTTCAATAGCTGGCGACCTAATTTCAAAAAAACGATCAAGTCCCAAAAATGCGGAAAAAATTATTTTTCTAAATACCAATAAGAAATATTTTCCAGATCTAATTTGAAATAATTTGCCGGTTCCTATTTATATTTATATTTAATTTAAAACTAGTTCCTATCAATTACTGCAATATTTAAATTAGTTGAAGTATTATGAATTTTTAAATTTATTTTCGAATTTTTTTGTTAATTTACTATTTAAATTTTCGTAAAGTATAAAAAAAGGAAAAGAACTGAAATATAATATACTGTGGTACAAAAAATACTTAATATTTAAATTAGAATAAGTAATATTAATAATGTTTTTTAAATGAACAATTTTTTGGATAAGTTAATACTTTTGTTTATGAAATAGAAATAAAAAAACAAAAAAAATTAAAATAAGAAATCGGTGATAATAAAAAGAAAAAACCAAATGAAGTTTAATAATATAATACAAAAAAAATTTAATATTTAAATTAGATTAAGTAATTTTAATATAAGAAAAGGAAAAGAACTGAAGTATACTGTGGTACAAAAATATTTATTATATAAATTATATTAAGTATTATGAATTTTTTAAGTTTACTTTTATTTTTTTATTATTTTAAGTATTATGAATTATTTAAGTTAAGATATTTTTTTTGTTTGTTAATTAACAAACAACTACAAACTGAACTGAGATAAAAAAAAACTGAAATATAATACAATACCAAAGGTATTAATTTTTTAAACTAAAATAAGTATTATGAATTATGTTTTATTTAATGTTAAATTTTTTCATTATTTAATATAAAAATTATTTTATTCATACAAAAAAAACCCAAAATATAAAAACAAAAAATTAAATGAACTGAAGTAACGAAAAAAACTAAAAAAAAGCATACACTATACAAATAAATTGCTTTACATTTTTCCTCAATAAAATTTTCAGTTAACGAATCTAGAAGTGTCGGTTAAAAAGTATGGAGTAGAAAGTATCGAGTATTGATGATGAAAGTATCGAGTAGTAATGATTACTCGAAAGTATTGAACATGCACATTCCTAGTGTTAAGTTATATTGAAATTAGTGTTAATTTCGTCATAAAGTATTAGGTATTATACTTTCATTATAAAGTATAAATATTCAAGAATCAAGCGATTCAGAAAACAATAACAAATATAGAAAAACAAATATTTTTTTGTAAATAAAATTGTGTCTGAAAGAACATCTTCTGTGCAATTGCACAGGAGATTAACTAGTCTTATATAATTAATACACAAGATGAATGACATTATGAGTAAAATAGCAAAAATAATTAAATAGTAAATTAAACCACTAAAATATTAAAATTTTAGTAAGTTCTTTTTGCTGAATACTTAAAACATTTAAAATAGTTACACCAAATAGTGACGTTTATTTCCAAGTTGAGCGACATCTATACTCTAAACCTATAAGGAAAAGTACAAAAACGAAAACACAAACAAAAACACAAACAAAAATTTAAAATCAAACATAAAAACAAAATTCAGATCATACTCTTCCAAAAATTATATATAATAAACGTAAGTTCATTTGCTTCTGCTATTTAAAAAAAATATATGTATACAGTAAAACACGGTTATTGTAATTCGCAAAATTTCAGTAATATTTTGACTATAACCGTTTTATTTCTATAGGCGTAGTTAAAAAAAAAATTGCATCTTTATAAACAAAATCAAATTCAGTAAAATATTTTTCGTGTAACAATTTTAAACTTTATTTTATTCATAAATAGCAATTCTGTTATGAAATCACAAAATATATATATTTGTAATAAAGAACAGAAAAAGACAATATACAAATCAGTTTTTTAATAAAATAATTCACTTTTGACTTATTTTTTTGTTTTATTGAAAAAATTGGCGTTATATTTTAATGTGACAATAAGCGACATCGATTGTATGAAGATTATTACTTCCTTTCGAAAAAAATGTTGACTATAACAGAATTGCAAACGTCTTTGACTATAAACGAATAAAATGTATACAATAATATATTAAAAAAGATGATAACAGTAAAATAATTAACTAAAATCGAATTGTGCCTATAACCAGTAGTGACTATAACTGATTATAACTGTAATTGATGTCAAATTAATAGACATAAAATTTCTTTTTCATGGTACATTATTAAGATTAAAAATATATAAGGATAGGCTAATAGCAAAAAAAAAGTTAGCAATTCTAATACTATGATAAAATACTAAAAATAGAAAAATACATTAATTTTTTACCATTTTATTTCATTTTTAAATCACTTTTAAACCTTTTATTAAATCACTTTTAAACCTTCATTTTTAAACTTTTAATTATTTTTAATTTAATTTTACTTTAATATTTTATATTTTCATTAGTCGATCTATCATGGATAGATGACGTATCATGATTGTTACGTATGAAAGACAAAAAAGAGGTGGTTTTAGTGAGTTTAAGTCCCTCATTACCATTGTTGATTTGCGCGCGCGTGACTGAAACCACTTGGTGTCCTTTGAGCATTCCTACCTACCTATAGAAAAAAAATAAGATTCATAAAAATTAATATGAATCAATGATGATGTTATTCGGGATTTTTTAAATAAAGTTACTACTGTGCAATTGCACAGGTGCCCACTAGTAATTATGTAATTTGAAAAAATGATTTTGAGATTTTTTCAAGTTTTGGGATTTTGTAATTATTTGGGTATGTGTTATATATTGTCAAAACGTTCAATTTTAATTATCTGTCTGCTTTTGTGTTATTTAATAATGCCTATCTAGTGCTTAACTTGTTTTAGTTTTGTCGCTTTTATCCTTGAGCATTTTAAGTACCTAATTTTTAGATAAGTATTGATGTGGAAATGTGATGATGAACATCTTTGTTGAATTTAAAAGAATGTCCCTCTGACATATTCAACAAATTAATCAAAATATTACAACTTTTAATATTAAACGCACTGCTGGAAAGTATAGAAAATATATTTGGTTACTCTTTCTAATGATATATCGTTGGGTGTTCAAAATTTGAATCGAAATTTTAAATTAATAATTATTAATACTAAATTATTACTAAATAATACTAAAGATAGGTAGAACTGCTTCTGGAAAACCAATTAGGCATAACACCTATTGTCACTTTTTTCATGCCACAACTAGCGTTATCTATTTCTTGTTTTTGTTAGTCTGTTTAGGTAATTATAAACTCTAAGCTAAAGTCAACTTGTGTAATTGAGTCAATTAGATTCATAGAAAATGGGACTAAAAATCAATTAAAATCTATAATTATAATTGACAAGCATTTAAGGACCGCGCAGTAGACACTTTTTCATTTTATTTCGTAATGTAAAAATGTAAACAAAATTAAAACCAAAAAAACAAAATAACAAACTAATATTAGTCATTGTTATGCCTGTCTTCAATTTTTCTGGCAATAGCAACTGCCAATGTTGCACCTCTTAATATGAACATCTCTATAATGAACTCTTAATATGAACAAGTTGTATATACAAGAATAATGCGCACACGGTTGAAAATTTTTACTCATATGGTTTTATTATTAAACAAATCAGATATTATTATTACTTGAATGGAACCTATGTGCATTTATAACAAAATATATTTTTATATATTATTTTACATATATATGTAAAATAATAACAAAAAAAAACTTCAGCTGAACTAATTATGTACATTATATAAAATAAAAATAAATACATCTAAGATAAAAAATATAAAAACAACAAAAAACAAATCACAAAGGACGTGTATTTATATGTCCTAAATAGTTTTATTTAACTAACCACAAAACTTTTTATTAAACACGAAAAGCATCTGCTATATCGTGAGAAGTCTATTTCATTACGTAAATTACTGTTTTGTTTTTTAAACTTTAAATTTGGCTTCAACTTGAATTATAATTATTCAACTGGGGCCCCTAGTATTTTTATATCTAATAAATTAGCTTTGGTAATAAATTTTAATGGTTTTATTTCTAAAAATATTTCATAAAACTAAAATTTAATGTATTTTTTTTATTTATTTATTTACAAAAACAAAAATAATTTTAGATGATTGAATTGTATTTAAAATCAAATTCCAACCACATACATAATTTTGCGCTATAATCAAAGCTAATAATGCGGGTGTTAAATTTTTCTATTATTTAATATCAACATCTGAATACATACAAACATAGTTATTATTATTGTATAGAATTTATGCTTGTCAAATATTAAAAAATTCTAAAAAAAAAAGTGCAATTGCTTTAAGCTGAATTTAATTTTATTTTATTTTTTATATTTTTATATTCATCCATAAATATTATCTATATAATATCTATTGAATTATAATAAATATAAAAATAAAAACGATTTATTATTCGTTTAAAATTTTCAAATTTAAAATTAAATTTGAGGTTGACCTCATCAGTTTATTATGTAGATAGCTACACATAGATATAATCATTTAAAATATTATAATTAAATTGAAAATTATTTATTGTCATTATTGTGTCCTAAAATTCACATCAAAAATTGTGTAAATTTGTGAAGGATTTAATTTCAGTTCAATGCTGCCTATGTTAAAATGGTTGTTAAAATATTCTAATCGGATTAAATTGAAATTCATTTTTAATAGGTTTAATAATAAAATTTTTTTTTTTTTTTTTGATTTAGTTGATCGGGGTTGATTAGTATTTTAAATTATTTGAAATTTAATGTCAAGTTAAGTTACGCATTTAATTTTTGGTATTATTGGAATGGTGATTATTGAAAGTGTTCTTCGTGCACTTTTTTTTCTATCTTAACTGAATTTATTGAATCTTTCTAAACGAAAATGACAATAATTTATATGAATATTGACCTTTATGGCTTATTCAAATCTTACAAACTATAAAGTTGGAAGGTCTAGTCCATTGATTTGACAATTTATATTTGCTCGTTCATTCCAATTTTCTGCCTTATATGACTGCTAACAATTGGTGCAATATGACTGCAATCAACCTGATGGTTATTGAAATGTATTGTAAATCTCTCGTCAAAGGGTTAGGGTGTTGGGTCAGTTTGTTTGCATAGGGTTGGGTACGTTATTCCAAAAAAAAATTCCATTTCCATAGCGGCTACGCATAAAAATAAGGAACGTAAATATTCTGGATAAAGAAGATATCCTTTTTTTTGCATTTAACAGCGGTTACGCATAAGAATGCAACTTAAACCCCTGATTTTGAAGCCAAGTATAAAAGCATTCATACATGTGTGGAATTTTTTTTTTTATTGTTTGGAATTTTGTAACTTCGGAATTATTTTTTTGGAATTATGACCTCATCCCGTTTGTATATCTGTTTTTACATTTTTCCAGTTCTTCTGTAAGCATAGGTATATTCAAATCTTTGTGTATATATTAATATTTCTAATGTACTGATGGGCCTGGGTTATGGTAGGTACATTTTTTTTTAAAAAATATTATTTCGATGCTACTATTAGAAGCAGTTCTCCATAACTGACATCCACATAGAACCAGATTGGTTTCAAAATGGCTTTACATAGCAAAACTTTGTGTTCCGGATCTAGTGTAGAAGTTCTCCTAATAAGCCAATAAATGTTCTTTTTTTGCGGTGATGGCCTTCTTCCAAGTTAGCCTTTTGCCTAGGTGTATTACCAGGTATTTAATCTCGTTTGCTTGTGGGATAGTTATCTCATTTATCTTAACTGGAGGGTATAATCATTTCTTTAACAAGAAAGTTATATATGTACACTTTTACTTTCATTGACCTTCATTTTCCACTTATAGAGCCATTCCTGTCATCATCATCATTTTATAGCGCTACAGCTCTAGGTGAGTTTTGGTCTTCATCAGTATGCTCCCCAAAAAGTCGATCTTGTGTCACTTGTCTCCAATTTGGGATTTGTAGAGTTTGACCATCGTTTTTCACGTCCAGCTACTATCGGGCTTTCTATTCAGCACCACTACTTGTTTTCAGGTATTCGACTTATGTGGCCAGCCAATCTTAGACTTTGGGTCTTTGCAAAGCGTACAATGTCCTCACTACCGATCATACTATTAAGCTAGCTGTTGCTTCTAATTACATATTCTCCATTCTTCATAGAATTATTAAAAAATATTATTTTTCATAGAATTTTTTTTTTACATATGCGCAGGCTATTCTCCTCGACCACGTTCACAGTCCATACTTCGCACCCATACGTCTCTATGGGTCGTATGAGAGTTTTATATATCGTAATTTTGCTCTTTCTTGATATTAGTTTTTATTGAAGCCACTTTCTGTTTGCATAGTAGCATCTATTTCTGGTCTGAATTGATAGTACATATGAGACTCAACTGATAGCTTTTGTTGTATTTTATGGATTAATCCATCGTTTCAAATGCCTGGCTGACATCCAAAAGCACTCGTCAAATCCTTGTTTTATTTGGGCAGCTATTCTATGTACCTGTTTGATCGCGCTATTTTCAGCTTTAAAACCAAATTGGTGCATGGGAATCACTCCATCGTTTTTATTTGCGGTATCGGTTTATGTACTATAATTTTCTCAAAGAGTTTTCAGAGCAGAGGCAAAATAGACTGATAGGTGGAACAATATGAGTTGACCTTTGTTGAAGATTTTCCTGGTTTTAAAATCATTATGGTTTATAGACGACTTCCACAATCATGGTATAGCATTGAAGATTTGTGAGATGTGTATGCACTACTTTTAAAAAGATTAAATTTAAAAAACAATACAGTGTGATTTATGGTATCAATTTAACAAGCTACTGATGCATTACTCATCAATGTCCTGCAACCCCATCCGTGGGGCATAAGGTGGAACATTACTCAATGCATTAATCGGTAGTATGAAATAAAAATATTTAGGGCTGTAAGTCAATAAGCTTAAGACGGTTGGAATAAGATTGATGTCACAGTGAATCATTCCAGGTTAAATTCATCCGATTAATATCAGCATGTAATGAAAAAACAAATATAACGTGGGAACAAGCAAAAATAGCAACTAGAATCCGAGTACGATGGAAATGTCAAGTGGAAGCCCTATGCTCCCAAGAGGAGTAAGAAAAAAAAAAAAATGAGGGAACGGTATTCGACTGGCATAACAAGTACGTGCTCACATATGAACAAAGATATGTTTTTTGAAGTATGGATCTGAAAATTTTGTGGACCAACATTTGATGAAGCTTAAAAGAAGAACTATAGCTATACTCGTTATATTATCATAATGTAATTTGAAAATAAGTTTTAGGGGAAGTGTGACCGCGAAATGTGATTAACTATCGTAAATGAAGAACCATTTAATTGATAAAGTTGAAGCAAACTGACCGAAGTCTACTCCTCGGTACTTTCGAAGCCATGAAGCTCATACAGAGTATTATAATGTTATAAAATATTTACAATTTGACCTTAGAAATAAACAAATTCAAAAACTCAAAGTAGTAAGCGGTATACAGCTGTAATAAAAATATGATGTCGGCTGATTTCTGAAAGGCTCCATAAGCCATTTTCACCTTCTTTGACTTAGAAACAGATTCTCAGATTTTGCGACACTCTCTTTCTTTTGACCCGAACCGTTTTTTGCTATATATTACCGTTTCGGAGATATTTAGTTCCGGATTGACCCATATTCACCTTTGTAATACTTTGTTAATTATAAAATGACGCATACGCCAATTTTTAGATATGGGTTATTTTTGTATGAAATTTGAAGTCAAAATTGGCTTATTTCTATTAATATTTCAAAATATCACTGTTATGTACAGAAAAACATCCCTTTAGAAATAGTTCGGTATAGAAATTAAATGTACTGGTTTCAAAATAATTTTTTCAATGCCAGAACCATAAAAGACAAACTGCAGTGAATACCCATTCAAACAGCAACTAATCACCATTTTTTAACAAAATAATTTTCAAACCATACACATTTTTTATAATAAATCAAAAAATAACCTACATTATTTTGCAAGTGGTATAATTTTAAAACTTTAACGCAATCCTTTCGACCCAAAAACCATTTTTACTGTTCTAAATTTCATTTTAAAGAATAAAAGGGCTTTAAGTATCTTTAAACAAAAAAATAACGGTTTTTCGGTTTCTATTTTTATACAATTCCAAATCTTATCTCCAAAATATGAAATCTACAAAGTGACACCAAAGTATTTTATTTTTTTTTTTTTATTATTTATTTTGCATTCCCGCATTCTAAATACCTATACCTAAAAAGAATTTTCATATTTTATTTTATTCTATTACAAAAAAAAAAAAAAACCACCTTCACCATATTGAGGTTAACTGGGTATTGTTAGAGAGTGTAGAAAGTAAAATAAAAATGAATCCTTTGAGAAAAGTGTTAAAATGAAAAATAAAAACCAACACCGACAATGTAATTTTATCCTTTTAATCATATTAATGTAGTCCTATACGGGAAATAAATGAAACAGGAAATGTATAATATATATATAATATATATATATATATATATATATATATATATATATATATATATAATAAATACAACAACAAAAAAAAAGAATTTAGAACAAAAGAAATGAAAATTCTAGAATACCATATTTTGTATGTATTACAATAATGTGCAGTTAATCTAAGTAATTATGAGATCAACGATAGAAGGAAGAAAAATAATAATAAATGTTGTCTACAAAGTTTTACAAAATGTGCGATAATATCTTATTATATTTTTTTTCATACTGAATTATAATCAGCTGGTAACTTTTATTATAATCCTAAGCTAGACAGGCTTTGTTTCTGAAAGAAAAAGTTCTAAGAAGATTTAAAAGCTACTTAAAAAAGTTAATTTTATTCTTGGCAGTGACAAATCCCAGAAGCATAAAGATAACAATTACTTTCACAAATTTTAAAACAAAAAAAATATAAAAGTATAGAGAACTAATTCATTTATTGTCACATTGGTACTAAGATAATAATAGTATAACTGCAACGTTCAGATTGTTAGATGGTGATTGAGGCTATCTGGTCATCAACTTCAGCCACATCAATACAAGCTTTTTTCACCTGTAATTTTTTTCAAAAGCGTTGATTGAAAGTAATTAAAATCACAATAGTGTGGGAACCAGTGCATTCCGATATCACAGAAAATGGAGCTGTATAGAATGCGTCTTCTATATGGCAAAGCTCCTTTGATGGGATTCTCTTAAGCACCAGCTATTAGAAAGTCTAATTATCACGTTAAGAAAATTGTTTGAAATCCTGGCTTCTAACTGTCTTCCGATGGCTTATTGTGGACATTTTGAACGTAATTATCGTGGATATCGAAGACAAAACATCTTCATTTTCTTCTGAACAATTTTTCCTACAATAAAACAAACTAGAATTTTCGTTTCTCATAATATAAAACAAGTAATGAATTGCTTTCTCTGTGTTTAACAGAGAAAACTAGTATTTGTCAAGAATTCCGAGGTCTAAAACAGTCTTTATTAGACTTTCAGTATTCGCTTTTAACAATTCGAATGCTTCTAACTTATTCAGAAAAGCTACTTTTAATCTATAGAACAATTCTCAAGCCGCGGCAAGTTTTGAATTAACTCGCAGAAAACTTCATTGCAGTTATAGGAGTGAATAAACTTTGAAATTATCTTTAAGTTAATTTAAAGCAAGCAATTGAGTTGTCCGTTGCAGTAGATATGAAATCTTGTTATATTTTTCTCTAATATATCGTCATCAAGCGGTCAGGAAAACTACTAGCCCCATTCCATTCAGTATAGTTTTAATAAATTGTGTAGAAATAGAAACAGTTTTGTCAAAGAAATTTAACGGTTATAATAATTTAACGGTCTAATTATGTTTGACAACATTAAATCTAAGGCTACTTGAATTTTCTGGATTTTGTTATACAGTATAATGCTTATAAAACTCCGTAGTTGTGGATCAAAATGAACCAAAAATAATTTTAAAAAATCTCTAAAAATCTTAGTAAATTTAACCAGAATCATGCTGCTACAAAAATATTAATGATAATAACAATGAAAAATATCATCATTTTACTTTAAAGCGAAAACCAAACTAGTTGGGCCTTAAAAATATTTAATTAGTCTTAGCTGTACGACGATTATCAATTCTTGTATTGCACCAGACAAAATTAAAGAAAATTGAATCATATATAGTTAACCTCACGAATAATTCCAGTAATTGGCTAGAATCTCCCATATTCAGTAAAGTGAAATAAAAGGTGGAACAATGCAATATGATTCTATATGATTATTTTGGTTAGTTAATTAAAGCATAAAATAATTGAAGATTTTCCCGAAAAGCTATCGTAGATAAAACAAATGCTTGATATATTGTTTGACTGTCACCCATGGCTGTTACCATTATTGAAATCAGTTATTGAACTTTTACCCAAGACGGTGAAATTTTTTTTTTTTTATAATATAAATGAGACAACGTTAACTGTGGTCTAACCGCGAAAATAATTTTGCAAAAGTAGTGATGTGCGGTTTGGTGTCCGCTTTCGCAAAATTTCAGAAATTTAGTAGGGAACAAAAATGCAAAATGCAAGGAAGGAAATAAATTAAAAAACAAAAAAAAAATAATGTGAAAGTAATCAATTACTGCTACTCCACGAGAGATTTTAATTGGAGGAGTAAAAAAATTCATCGGGTGCATTACAACCGATTACGAATAATGAACAAACCAGAATTTTCTGGTGTATTCAATAAAACTAACCTATACATTAATAATATGTGTTTGTTACGTTAAATCAAATTAGTGAAGTCTACGAAATCTTAAAACAGTCTCACTGAAACTTGAAGTTTTTTCGTAGTATTGCTTTTACTATCTTAGAGTAGAGATAATGATTTTTTGAGGCTATTATAGACATCCATATTTTATTTAAAATTTTAGTGTAGGTTTTAAATTGTTTATCTTACTTATTTACAGTTACAGTTACATTTACAGTTACAGGGTTACAGATGCATATACAGTTACATTTTACAGACGTTACAGTTACATTTACTAATTACAGTTCCATTGAATAGAATTTGAAAAATTTAAAGAATTTACCAAAATAATGTAGTTGAAAGTGAAACCATAAATAGACATTATAAGCATTATGCTCAATTCCGTTCAAATTTATAATACAGCACAGTTACAAACGAAATATCAAGAAAATAAAAAAAAAATTCATAATAGGCATGTGTTAAAAAAAAGTTTTTTTAATAAAGAAAATAAAATCGCTTTGTTTCTCATATTTATCCTTTAGAATTTCACTTTTTTGAGGTTTTTATTGCATTCCTCTTTTGTAGAGAATATTTGAAAACTCATAACGTATACTAATAATATTGTAAATAATATAATATTATATTACAGATATTGTTACATTATGTGTTGTAATATTAATATTGGTCGGTATGGTTATTTTCAATTTTGTTATTTTCCTGTTCATATAACCTAATAAAATTTTCAGAATTCTTAAATAATTTCCGACTTATTAGAGTGCAGAAACAACTGTTGAATTCTTTGAAACAAAAATAAAAAGTGTTTAACAAACCTAAAAGTTTATTTAATACTGGATATTAGCGATCCCAATAAAATTATGATGTTTATATTAATAATTATCAGATGCTCATTGACGGTAATGATTAATATACTACACTTGGTTCTTTCCACCGGAAAATTTTAATTTACGGTAGCCAACATTTTGCATAATATTAGGTTATAGATCCTTTATAAATAAAAAATTGATATACATATTGTGTATGTTCATTGTTAATTTACTTATTCATCATTAATTGTTGGTAAAGCCAGCCTCATCTTATGTGAAAAATAGTTTTGAATATTTGTGTATTCAATTATTGAACTCCCTCATTTGAGCCAATCACTGCGCTTAAGACGACAAAACATTTTTATTGCAACATGCAATTAAATGACATTATATTGAGCTATACAAAACTAAATGTACATAATGTGTATCAAATATAAATTATTTAGTATCAATTATTTACAATTCATTAACTTACAACAATTTACAAAATTAATTCTTTTCCTTTCATGGTATCTAAATTTTTTTTATTCAACAAATTATTGTAAAACTTTAAAACATTTCAGTATTTTCAATATTTTAAGTGAAGATTAACACAATGTGCATTGTGATACTTTGGTATAACTTCATGTTCAGTCTGATACTTTAAAAAATGATACAACTAAATTTTTGTTGAAATATATTTGGCACATATATCCGCACATTTTTACATATACATAATTATATACAATATATTTATATAATAATGTTGTAGTGCATGCATGCACTAGGTACAAATATTTTACACATGAGAAATTACCGTTATTTAAACAAATGAAAAAGAAACAAAACGAAAAGAAAAACAATCAAAATGAAGGGAATAAAAAAAAAATGTTGACGATTAATTTCTACGTCATTTCACTGTGATTGAAGTAAATTTAAAGTTTTCAAGTCATGTTGAATTCCACAGCTGCACAAATATACCGAATATTCACATTGAAACAAAATTTTATCATTTATCTTTTTTTTTTCTATAAAAAATATAATGTCTACATATCTATATCTTTATCTATATTTATATCTATGTCTTACCTATATATGGCTATAACTATATCTATAGCTATATCTATATCTCAATTTATATTAACATCTATCTATAATATCTATTAACTATAAAATCTATATAAATATCTATATTTATATCTATGCCTATATCCATGTATATATATCGTATAGGTAAAAACAAATTTTAATCATTCAATTTGTAAAACTATACACACATGTTGTTCTCTTTAACTTTATTTACCATAACTAATGATTAGGGACGTATCTATGAATAATATTATACTTTTGAAGGTCATAACAATGTAAAAGGACACGTTGCAAATTAAAGAAAAAATAGCCAGCTAAGATTAAATTATGAAAACTGCCTGAAGAGAAGTCAAATTATGAAAACTTGAAGAGATGTCGACATAGACAAAATATTCGTTGGAGAAGCGAAAAATTTGTACCAATTGAACTATGTTAAGTTTCGAAATATATTGAAGCTATCTCATATTTGTAAAAATGAAAAACGATGTTAAATCAGGGTCGAGAGCAATACTCGAAAACAATACAGAGAGGTATATATAAGTACTGGAGACTCTACGGCACCTTTGTTCCTTCTAAGCCGACAAAGCACCATCTGTAGTAAGGCTAATAAGGCTTATTTGATTTTTTTTTTAAAAAAGTTTTTATAAATAATTTAGGAGGGTCACAATTTTGATACCTGGAACGTATTCAAGACAAAAACCATTACCGTTAATTTAAAATTCCACAGTCAGAATTCTTGTAAGAATTCAAACAAAATATGTACGACTTTTCCATTAAAAAAATTATTATTTACTATAACTTAGTTTTAATAAAAAATAATAACAAACTTTCAACACAAAAATTTATGATTTTAATATTTTTTTTTAATTGCTAAAATTTAAATATTAATCAATTTTATTTTTGTAGGGAGCTGTTGCCCCCAAACCTCCGCTCCATATTATTGAAACCCGAATTTAGCTGACGACAGGAAAAAAATTGTTGTTAAACTCACCAATTTTATTTCGTACATACTTGAAATTAGAAAGCCATCGCCCTAAAATTCTCGATTAGTAGGTAAATGATGATATTGAATGAATTGGTTAGTATGGTATTGGTATATAATATATATACATGTATACATATTTTTGTGTATCTTTTTTCTTTTGTATAAAAACTATTATAATAATAAAGAAAAAAAAATATTTTTCTAATAAGAAAAAAAATGACCCAACTGTATCTTCTTCTTCTTTTTCTTTGAAATAGCCATTTACTACCTATTATTACTTTTTAAAATAGGCATTAACTAACTACAGTTTTTTTTCAATATACAGATTTTCTCTTGAATTTTCTCTGATAACGACGTCCAGCATTCATGTTATCATTTTGGTAAGCTTTTTCTTTTAGGTGTTTGACATTGATTTGACCATTCATTACTACCGTGAGCAGTCGACCTTCTGAAATTGTATTTTCAAGGTGTCTCCAGTTTATTCGTTTTTTTCGACTTCAATGGATAATATCTTGAGTGTTGCATACGTTTTTGTTGTCGTTACTGCATTTCTGATCTCTAAATGTGTATCGATCATATCCAATTTTATGACATTGTTATTTTTTTTCTACCCTTGGTAGATACTAAATCTTTAATATTGAACTTGATAAAATTTATTTTAGTTTAACTATAGCCAAACAAAACGGTAAGAATAAAAACAATAGTCCCAAATAATTATCTGGATTTTGCAGACATAAATAATAGCCATTCAAGACTATCTTATAAACTATACTGTTTTTATTTTAAGTTGGTACAGATCCAGTATCAGTCTACATTATATCTGAGCAGTAAGTTAACATAATACATATAGCCAAGTAATTTTTTTTATATACTTAGCTATACATATACCTGTAGCTAAGTAAGGTTGAGTTAAGTAATGTATTTTTAAAATTAAAGAATGGAATAATGTTCTTTCGAAAAATTAAATTTCAAAATGTACCGTTATTTAATTATATGGACAATACGATTATAAATTTTGAATGGTCTATATTTATACTTCTACGAAAAAAAAAATATATTTTTATTTAAATTCAATGTACATTTACATAGAGAACATGCTACGTCACTGATAATAACAGCATAACTATTGCACTTAATCAACTACTACGCAATTATCTTCATATAAAATTTTCAAAGTTGCGTAGATATGCTTTACATTATAGTTAGGATACAAATACATTATATAATATTATTGTATACAAGTATATAATGAGTAGAATAATATAAAATTCTCTCTATAAAATATAAAAATAACAGTGACCACTATAAAATCTCTAAGGAAATGATTGATTATTAAACTTTGCCGTATGCAATAAATTAAATCTAAATACTAAGGGAGATCAAAAAGTTTTTAAAGATTATAATTTTGAAGTAGTTTTTTTCCTTTTTGATAGAAAATTTTTTTTTTACTTAATTGAATCGTCTTTTTGTTTCATTCAATTTATGTGGTTGTATAGTGTAATGTAAAGTTATAATTGGAATATCACTCTAATCAAACTAATGTTTGTAGGAATATTAACGGCTACGAAATTTTTATGAAATGAAAAAATAGTTCTACATTATTTTTTACCATACAAAACAAAAAAACAAAAATTTAGATGAGTTTCGCTCAAGATAGTTCATATTACGTAAATAGTGAAGTAGTTAAATAATTGACATACATAATTTAATATTATTTATATACATAATATGTATTAATCTTTAATTAATAATTGTTCAGAATCTAGTTTAAGCTTTTTTGTACTCTTTTGCTGTACCTACCCTCTTTAAATCAACATTTGGCTTTTATACTACAACTCATCTTTCAGATTCCAATGGAATAGAAAATACACGTTATTCAATTTAATCAGTTCAGTAGGTAATTTACTTCTTTTTCCTAACTTTATATATTGAAAATTTTACACTTGGCTTATGAGTATGCTAAGAGTAGGTAGTGTGGCAAATGGCGATGGTTTTTTAACTAGATTCAAAAAGCCGAGATTATATAGCTAACAGCTGTGTTTTATGTTTTTTAATGAACAAAACATGTTGGAGAATCACAATTTTCATCACAATTTTTGAAACAATTTATTTGTTAAACAACAGTTTCATATCAACTGGACATAAGCTGACCGTAAGTGGCAGAAATTGGCAAGGTAGACGAATTAGGCTAACCATTTAGACGATGTCTTATTAATCACCTACCTTCATAGTACCTTTTAGAAAGGAATTAATTTGATATTTATATAATTGAACTTGTATTGTAATTTTGATATGATGGATGAGAAGAGTTTAGTAAAAAGCCACACGATTATTACAGAGTGCAAACGAGGCAATAAATTTTACGGATAAAATTTAACCAGCTTAGTTTTTGATATAGATAATCGACTCAGATTTACTTAGTTAGAAGAAAGTAAGTAAAAATTGAATTTGAAAGGAAAGTGTCTATTTTAGTGACTGTACAAAGACATCAATAAGATTTCGGAGTTGCATTCTTCCGATCCGATTTGATTATCTCGGTGTTGGATTCGACCAATTCATATGAAATAACAAAAATACGGCACCACTAAATTCAATGTGGAATTTACTGCAGCCAAGACTGTAGGAAGATTCATCGTGATTTAATCGCGACTACTTCTTATGGATATTTTTGTTTATGCTCTTGACAGTATCTTAGGTAGAATTATCTTTTCGTGCTTAATTAAATACGGTACTGTAAGTTTATACTACAGTATCTACAATGTTTTTGAGCATTTAATTAACAAATTACTAGCTTATCAACTCATTAAATGTTGAAAACTACTACTACTGTCAGGACCTAAGCCTTCTTAAATAGAACAGCTTTACTTTATTTAAGTGGTTACCAGATTAGTACTCTCAACCATTTTTTGTCATTTATTTTATTCCAATAACAAAGGGTACTGGACTAGGCCAAAAAACCCATAAAGCATTTTTTTGCTTTATCGGCAACCGAACCATATCGTTCATTGTCATGCTTGATGAAATGTTACCAATAGCCTTTACAGAAATAGCATTGAAATAACAAATTTGAAGATTTATTGCAATGACGACTAAAACTTCAATCTGCTCAATATTATAAATCTGCCATAGGAGATAATTAATTTAATCATATATATACATTTTGTAGGCCTATGATTCAAAATTAAACTTAATCGAATTTCAATAAATGCTCCCCTTTTAAAATAAAATATAAAAGTAATTCAAATATTAATAATAATTCCCATAAAAATAAAATCCAATAGATGCTGTCTAATAAAATACTCCATAATAAAGTGCTTCCATTTGAAAGAAATACATCACAAAATTTTTAATTTCTAGTCATAGTCCATATGCGACGTCACTGTGCTTCGATAGAAAGAAATAAGAAAAAAAAACAATTATCAAAATTCGTCCAGGCAGTTGATAACAAAAATACATTCACTAAACTAACCATTATTATTTTAGTGTTAACAATGAAACAAGAGTCTGTGATGGGATCACGAATATGCCATACAAATCGAATACAGCTACTGTTAAAGCTTGAAAAACGCTATATATCTATAATTTTATTATTTATATTTTATTAGTTGTGATTTAATTTTTGCTTTAATTTTTATTTAGTCAAATACTACATATTTTCGTGCGTTGTAAATGGCACTTGGCTGTTTGTTTAATACCATTTTATTCATTATTCAGTTAATGATTAAAAAATAAGGCTCAACATATCAAAACATAATAGTTCTTGTTTAAGTAATTCAACACTAAATCGCAGTAGCATGAATTTCAGTAGCATTGGTGAACAAAACTGCTTGAAATAAAAGGAAAATTAGAAGGCATGTCTGCAGAATCACACTACAATGTCAACTGAAGAGTTCCTCTAATGTTTGGCAATTAATTAGACGAGCTGGATAAAACTAATTTAAAATATTGAATGAGTATAATAATAATCATGATTTAGATAAGGTTAATTTAGCTAAAGTTAATTAACTGCCCATGTCCAACACTACCTTAAGTCATTAGTAGATATTAGTAGTATTTTTGGCCCACCTAGACATTTCAATGTTTTTTTTTATCTCAAGTTATTTGCATAGAGTTAAACTTAAATGAAGTTATTTCTGAAATATTTTAGATATTGTTTTGTTTTAATAATTCATTAAAAAAGAGATGAAAAATAACAACCATATTTGAGATAATCATCATTTTCTCTATATTTATTACTTATAAAAGTGTCTATTATTAATACCACATTTAATCCTAATTCGAGTCAACAATTATCATTTTCGGAGCAAAGTTATTTTGATCCGAATCAATAATATAAAATTAATATTTACTATGTATTTGCTATAATACTTGATATTTGAAAGCTTTGCCGATAGTATTTATAAGTTCTATCTAGTAAGTAAGTATTTTGATAGCTAGTTCTGAATTATGTAATAGTAATGTTAACACTGAGTACATAAACACTATTTTTTAATCATATCCCTCACTATGTTGATCTCTATTTAAATTTCAAAAAATAGTATTCCTATCAATCATTCTATATACCATCAACATATATATTGATACAACAAGAGTTGATTCAAAATTAATTACCGTTACAATAAATTGTATTTTTAATACATTTTTATTTGAAAATGAAAATTTGAGAAAATTTCTTTAATGAAAATTTACAAAAATTCATTTTCAATAGAAAACTGTAATTTACTAAAATGTAACATTGTTTTATATTGCAAATATATTTTTATCCATTTTAAATTAATTTTTTCCTCCATTTTATAAATAGATGCACCTACATTTAAATAGATTCCACCATTGTATTCATAATAGATGTATCCCATATTTGTTTATAACTGTTATATTTAGTATTGAAACAACATTATTGGATGGTAGAATATTTTAAAATGAATAGAATTTGTTACGTTATTTACAATTTGTGTATTTGTTTTCCCCGAATAGTGAATTTCGGTTATTGTTTTTTTTTTTGTAAAATTTCAATGAATCGTATTCATTTCGTTTCTTTAATTTTTAATATAATACACTAACTTTAAATACATTTTGTAAAATTTGACAAATTTTAATGAAAAATTTGTAGTTCTAAAATTTTGTTTAATTTAATTTATTATTTTTTTTTTTTTCAAATATAAACTCCCAAGACATATTTTAGAGCATCAGTGATGGCCAATCTGTGTTTTTATGGATTAAAATAAAATGTAGTTGGTACAAATTATTATGTTATTTTTGTATTTAACTACTGTTTAACTGTGTTTTTAGTTCTAAGTTAGTATTTGGGTACATTAAAATTTTAATTGAAGCAACATTAAAAATATGGCCATAGTTTAAATTGATGTCAAATCAATAATATTAATAATAATTATAATAATAATAATAATAAAAATTAATAATAATAATAATAATAAATAATCAATAATCGTATGATATCGGAATAAGAATAAAACTCTTTACATTATTAAAGTTCAGCAATTTCAAGTTATGGGTTAAAAGAGCCTAAATTTAAAACTCTAGATTAGTATTCCAATTTATAATTATAAATGTAGGTATTGCAAAATTTTTTAATTAAAATAAAGATGATTTATTATGCTATGTGCTTGACCGGTATGAACTTGTAAATTTTTTATACTGTCAGATTAATTATTAGAGCAAGCATATCATAATATCTATTAATTACTGAACAAAAATTGCTACAATTGACTGTGTAATATACAATGTGTTATTTAGATATGCTACTTGTAATTGAATCTATTAATAAAAAACCATTTAATTCCACTTCTCCTTATTATTTCAATTAATAATGTAGCTTACTCCACTAAATATATTATATTTACTGCTATTTAGTTTTATAACATGAAAATTTATTGAAAAAAAAATTATGCCAGCAAGCGACACATTCCTTCTCCAACAATTAAATTATTTTTTAAATTGATGTAAAATTAACAATTTGACCTTAAATACTAACAAGTGTGGTTTAATGATTTTTTTCTCGCTGTCCTGAATCAATAACGGTTGATTATACTTTTCAAAATAAATCTATTGAATGAGTCTCACACTTTAAAGATGTTGGTTTGCTATTGTGTTTCAAACAACATTGAAATGTCATAACAAATGCCCACATACGTCTATAAATTACATTTAATGTTCCTTGTTCAACCTAATATTGCATAAACCAGATTGCCTTAATCATAATATCAAAAGATTTGAAGCTACGCAAGCAAACTTTTTGAGATTTTCGCTACGTAATTTACAAAATTTACAAATCTAGATTTCTTACCAGCGTATATGAACCAGTTAAATTTATTTGGTATTGTATCATTTGAATCGGGATGAGAGGTTGCTGATAACATATTTATTATTGCAATTTTAAATAATGAAATTGATGCTCCTTATGTTAGAGATATAATATACTAACATATTAAGGATAAAATAAAAACCACTTTCGATCGGAAAATATCTTTTGTCAAGTAGTTTATCGTACCAATTAAGGTAAATATATGAACCTTTTATTATCATGTTTATATTAGTACATGCAATGACCAATATGGTTCATACAAACATTCAGGTCAATGACCATGAATCTGTTATACTGAATTTTTAATCCACTGGAATACAAACGTAATGAGACGAGCGAATTATAGCACCATAATGCTTCTACAGTGTATTATATTTGCCAACCGAAATATTTTAATAGATTTACTATTTCTTCCACTCTGCGAGAAGATCCACTGCGAGACACAAACATTTCAGGAAAAAGAAATTAATATCCTACTTGATACTAATTAACGCTACTCCAGTGTATTATGTTAGTTAACCGAAATATTTTAAATAGATTCAATATTGATTTATGTAAAAAAGTAAGTATAGTAAGGTTAATAAAATTATTTATAAATCTTATTATACTTACAAGTAATTTCTGAACTTGCGATTTTCGATAAATTCATAAAATAAAAGTGAATTTTGTATAGATTAAAAAATTTTAATCTATGTTTATTTAATATACTATCTAAAATTTAAATAGATAAAAAACAATCAACATAACTTTATAATCTTCATACACTTTTAAAATCAAAATAAGAGTTCCTCTTTACCTTGAATAAGCTTTTCTTACTTCCTTTCCATTTTATGGTTGGCATATAAAGAGGATTGAATTCGTAAATTCAACTGGCAACTCTATAAAACGACATAGACATTTCCACAATTAAAACTAGGCAAAATATAAATTCCTTCTTCGTAAAATGTTTGAGTCTCAGTAAATTTTTACTTATTTAAATTTCTTAAGTATTTGATATGAAGTTAGGTAGGTAAATAGTAGTGGTTACCAACAGTGTGATCAGTAAAGTCCATCGCAATACCACAGGAATTTTCCGCATATAAAATTCTACTCATTGAATCATTTCAAGCTTTTTACAAATCGATGGAAGGCTTTGATTTTAGTGCTTCACAGGTCACCCAACGAGTCCAGAAAGAAGGCTTCTAGATAGATTTTTCTGTTATGATCAGGGAAGACACAGAGTACGGGTTGGACAGTTTTATCTTCTTCCTCCTCTCTACACGTTCTGCAAAAGCCGTTTGACGGGAGTCCAAGACTTCTGGTATGTTTACAAATAAGACACGAACTGACACCTAGCATTGTGTGGATGTTATACCTTTCAAAGACAGTAGCTTAAAGGAGTACTCCAGGTTCAGCATAGGACAAATTTGGTTGATGACGGTAGTACCTTCTTCCTCCTTTCTACACGTTCTGCAAAAGCCGTATGAGGGTTTTTTTTTAGGCAAATTTGTTTGAATATTATATAGCTGATTAATGATTAGAGCAAACATATCAGATGAATACTACTACACAAAATTTGCTACAATTGTTTAATGGTGATAGCATTGCCGAAATTTTAAGTTTGGCATTTTTCTTAGTTGAAGCATTTTCTTTACCAGCTCTACATAATGCAGAAAATAAATATATCGCATAGGGTTAGTAAACACCACTACCGTTAATAAATCAAATATTAGTAAAATAAACTAAATTTGAAATTTGAAGCTTTTGTCCTTGCGAAGCAATAGATTACATATGTAGCTAAGGATGCATCCATATTGTTCCTTTCCAAATGGATTTCTAAGATAGTGCCCCCTCTAACAAGTTGATCTGCATTACAGTTACCCGGAGCTTCACTCCGTGTTACTAATTATCACCATATGTTGAACCGATCCTCTAGTTGAATACACAGGTATTACTAACAGATAATACACTGGATCTCTGTGAAATACAGTACAATGTTTTAGTAGGCTGAAGGATAGGCTTATAGTTATTTAGGTTTTCTGAGTAGACCCTACGTCTAACTCTGTCCTTCAGTTTTGGTATGGCGTTAAATGTAATTCATTTCCAATGTTTGTTAACGTGGTGGTTGATGTTATAGAAGTTGTATACCGATATATTTTTTGTTAAAAATTATTTGTGCTTTTATATAAATTTTTGACATA
Organism: Argyra leucocephala; assembly: GCA_963942445.1. Lineage (NCBI taxonomy): Eukaryota > Metazoa > Arthropoda > Insecta > Diptera > Dolichopodidae > Argyra > Argyra leucocephala. The sequence continues at coordinate 33,523,299 of OZ012679.1, read as the reverse complement.
AAGATAATCTAAATTTCTTTCCGATCTAAAAAATAAATATTTTCTACAATAATTATTTGATTATAAATAATATTAATGCGGTTGAATATTAATTAAAAAATAAAATTTATAATAAGTCGCAGAAGTATTTGTACATCACTGGTATGGAGAAAATATTTTATAATAATATAAATTTTAAATAAAAATATTAATAATGAAAATATTAATAAAATAAATTTTCAAAATTGTACACTATTTGATATTGTAGACCCTTCTAATTTTTTAATTTTCAAATTTTCTATAGAAACCTTAGTATAGCAAACCTATTGTACTAACAATAATAATAATTGTTTCATTTTCTTTTCTATTTTGTATTCTACAAACTAGAAACTGAAAATCATATAAAATTAATATGTACCAACTTTAGATTTAAAATTCAATTATTAAAATATAACTCTTGGATATTATATTACAAAATACACTTGAATAATATAAAATATACAAAATTAAATAAATATTAAAATAATATTGATTTTGTATTCAAGTTAGATTTTGATAAAATTTTCAGTGGTTTAATTTTCATTCAGACTTTTGTTATATTTTAGTTTTCAAGCAATTGTTGATTTTTTTTTTATTTATTAATGCACATTATTTACTTATATTATAATAGAGGGTAGAAAGATTTGATACTGATTGTTAGGAACGTACTTAAATTTGATATGAATTATTACTGAAACAATATTTCATAAGTAAAATTATATAATAGAAAAATTATAATAATAAATTTGTGTCATAAATAATGTTAATACAATAATAATAATTGTTGAATTGTATAAAAACTAGAATATTTTCGTGGTGGTGACTATACATTGTATAGTTGTCACTCTTACTAATAAAATATTATAGTTATGGCATTTGAGAGGAAATGGCCACAGAAGATGACTGTAGTTATTAAATAAGTTAACAGAATTATTCTAAAAATGTATTTCGGTAATAATGTACCATAATACAAGAATTGGTGGAACCATTTTGACTAAAAACTGAAATTAGATGAAATGAAAGTTTATTTCAAGTCTGGTTTACAAACCACCTATAATTAAATTAAAAAACTGTATTTAAGAAATTGCTGTTATTCATAGTAGTTTACCCTAAATCTACTATGATGGCTAAGAATTTAGCTAAAAAAAAATTTATTCAATTATGTGGGCGTAAAATTTCTTTTGATTTAATCATACTTATTTTAGACATGATCACAACACCACAGTGAAGGATAAAGATAAAACAGAACATAAAACTGATCCGCCTTTGCATAGAAGAAAATTATTTAACTTTCAGAGGGTATTTCTACAAGCAATAATTGAAGGGGCCTCCAATGAAAAACCCCCTCTCTCCATTCATCAGTGAAATTTTTATGACCAAATTAGAGTCAGATTTTGCATAAGAAGAACTTTAATTCCCAAGATTTTAAAAAAAATACGTGGATTTTTGCTAAGGGAAACCGACTTAGAATATCAACACTGACTACTCTTAATCGACTTCACAGGAATATACAGTTTACTGTCGAGGTAGAAAGAGCAGTCCAACTAACGTTCTTAAATTTATTATTAATTAAAAAAAGTACTCCCTAGACCTAGATATCTACACGCACCTTACGGATACTGACAGAATCAGCCTGTAACTACTGCTATACATATAAAATAATAAGATGGAATATTTTAACTACATGATCTATCCGATGTTAATCCTTCCCATCTCCCAGAAATGTTCAGAGAAATAGCCTAAAAACATATTTGAGATTCCGAGAATAAACGGATATCCAGAAAAAGCCTTCACTGTCATACTCAGCAAACGCAGAAGAGCTTTGTATATGAAACAACCCAAAAGAAGAGTATTTGGGATCTAGCGAAGTTTCGCTCTCACTCAAAGCAAAATTAAAACAACATGAGTTAAACTTAGTATATATCAGCATCGCCAATCAACTCTAGACTATTCTAACGTCAACTGGGGATGAACGCTGGAATGTTAAGTAGGTAGAACGCCTGCCAAATGAAAAAATCGGGAATATACAAGATAACTTACAGTCATTGCAACAAAGTTTAATGCATTTCTAATCAAAACAATAATGGTTAAGCATATCACATTTCCGATGAAACCAACTCAACTGAAAGCAGTGGAATATATCAACCCGCGAATAACTCACTCCTGAATACTGCAACTGTATGACGATGCCGCACCCTATATTATATCCATTAACTACACAGGATACACGCCACATGAATTAGGCTTCGCAAAAAACGTACACATACAAATTGATTTAACATCAAATAAGGTAGAACCAATTTTTAATATCGATGAGTAAGTATATAGTAAAAAAATTAGATTTAAATTACAACTGATGGGGCTGTAGGATGTCAGAAAAAAATAAATTGTACAGAAAAGAAAGCTTAGATTCAAAAATTTTAAATTATTTTAAATAAGGTTTTTTGTCCACTTTTCAGTATAAATACACTTTAATTGTGGTATAAATATAATAAAGAGAAGATCAGTTTTGCAAGTTTGCATTATTCAAGAGCTCTTCAAGAGTGCACACTCTCAGAAATCGGTCACACTCTAAGAAAATAACAAAACAACATAACCAGAATGGCCCTAGTATGAAACCCCCCAACGTAGCGAAACACAAGGAAGCCAACCATACCTGACGTCGAACTAGGACTACTAAACTAACTAGGTATGGTCGAACTTGGGAGGAAATGTTTTTTTTTTTTGGTTAATTCCAAGTCTATGGGATGAACACGCTAAGTTTATTTACACAGAGCTTTGGAATACACAATCACATACTAAGCTTTTCAATATAATTTTTATGGTACATCGACTAATTTAAATGTGGAAAACAATATGTATTGTATGGAGTACTTCGCCTTCATAATATCATAGTTCCATTTTATTTTTAGTGATAACCAAAACTCTTAACTATTTATCATTTATTTCATCCCAATGATAAAGGGTACTGGGACAGGTCGAAAAATCCAGAAAATATTTTTTGCTTTCATCGGAAATCGAACCTGGAACCTTTTTGGTTAAAAAGCAAGCGCTCTACCTACTGCGCCATCTAGCTTGTTATAACTGTATAAAAAAGAGAACAATGGATCTTAAAAATTTGATTGGCTCTAAATAGCTTATTGAATTTTTATGTAAGAAAAAAATAGACCGTTGCAAAAACCTCTCTAAATTTCTATTTGGGAAATTTATTTTATACACAAAACAACAACAATTGACAAAACCATCTGTTGAAGAAAATTATTTTTTATATACATTTACTCAAAATATTTCTAAAAAAAAGTGTTGCCGATATAAAGAAACTATCCCTGATATTTTAAAAATATTCTTCATCAGAGTATAATATTGCAAATTTTTAGAAAATATCCCCATTTTTTGTAAAAATATCCTCAATTTTTGTTAAAATATCCGGCAAATGATATTTTCTGTTCTTATTGTATGCACTAAGCTCTGAAATAAAATAATGTCATTTTATGTTATTTCCCTTATTAAAGTCAATAAATTTTTTAAGATTTTAAAATATTTGGTCAATGAAAATCCAGCTTAAGATGCGAAAAAAACAAAAAGAAGGACAAAAAGAAAAAAGGTAGATTAATTTGCATAAAAATCAATAGTATTCCTAGAATAATTGATATACAAGGTCTGTACCATATAATGTAAAAGTGGACAAGCCACTTTCAGAGATCTATCTCTAAGCGATCCATGTGAGTTCTAATTATACAGTTAAAACTTAAGATTATTTGCAAAATATGATAAGTCGAATAACTTAGTATCTTATGTGGTGTAAATTGGGACAAGCTCTGTGTTGGTTAATTGTTAGCCAAATGGGTATTGGGTGTTTTAATGCAAAATTAAAATGAAATTGCAAAAGCGACAAATATTTTATAATTTATTACTAGTAGCCATTAATTTAACGATTTGCGTTTACACTTGGCTTGATCAGCATAGAACAGGCTCTAACGAAATTGCTTTATGCAAAATTCCTTAGAGAGGTCCTTCCCACTTAATAATACAAACTAAATGTGAAAATCTATTACCATTTACAGTTGCAAGAGGGGATGAATTAAACATTTTGTTTGAAAGATTTATAATGCCCAAAATATCAATTAATGATTACCGAAGTAGATACCATATACAAGAATTTATTTGTTAGTATCATAATGTTAAAAAAAATGTCATTAACTTTTACGCGTAACTCGCAATTAGTTTTTCGACTTTTGACAAAACTTGTCAATGGTCGAAAAATATCCAATATTTTCTATATGAGATATTAGCAGGTGTCCTGCAATTATATTAGCAGTTAATCCCATTGCTAAAATTAGTTAAAGACAAAGTAATATACATAAAGTATATTTGAGATAACAAAGACAAGTCAAACTAAGATAAAAAAAATAAATAACTAACAAAAAAAACTTGTATTAAAAATAATTGAATTCACAGCAAATAAGAAAAATTATAAAATGAAAATCACAAATTAATTAAAATTTGTATTTGAATACTTTAAAATTATTATAAAACTAGAAAATTGTATAATTTTGTATTTTTAATTTTGAAAATAAACAACATAAATTAACAAACATAGGTATAAGGTAAGCCTATACCTACCCAGAAGTAGTCTCTTAAACTAATTAAATCAATGGCCAAGAAAATAACAATTAAAATGTCACAACATAATTACAAAGAAAATAAATTTCTAATAATTTATTTACTAAAAAAAATAAAAACAAATTATTTTTATTTTTACATAATTTAATTATTCTATTCAAATTTTGACCACACCAATGTCGACATTTTATTATTTTTCATCTAATTAAAGAATCACAGAAGAAGGGAATTTTTTTGTTGTTGTTGTTTTCTTTATGCTGCTTTCAAATGGAAATTTCTCGTTTTCTTTTACGTTTTTGATTTTTTTTTTGTTATTATTTTTTTTTCTGTTTCATTTCTCTTCTTGTAAAAATCAGTCGAGTTGTTTACAAGAATTTAAAATTTCTATATTAATTAAAAACTTTACAAATCTTTTGGTTTTCTCATAATCCAAAGACTTACTTAGTTTCATAAAGTAAAGTATAGGTATAATATAAAAAATAAAAATAAAATAATAATAATAAAATTAAATAAAAAAAAAAAAAAAATGCCACCATAATGCGTATTATTTATACATAAATAACTGTACACAACACCAGAAAGATAAAACATTAAGAAAAGTGCCATTTTTAACACCATTATGGTTTGAGTAACATGGCGACTAAATTGTATTTTTGTTTTTTTTTTTTTTTTTTTTTTTTTTGTGTTAATAAAGTTTAAGGTAAATAATAAGTTGTATACAATTTTTATTTTTTAATTACATATTTTGAATTTTAAGTTAATTAGAATAGATTATAAATTTGTAAGAACGTTTGTAATACGTAGTTATCATGAATTTGTAATTAAGTAAGTTGAGGATTGCTTCTATACTATATCTATATATGGAGTTTATTATGTACTATTGTTATACTATATTCGATCTAATTAGCAGTAGAATATTGAAAGAACTGCTGGAAGAATGTTAAAAAATATTAATGTACATTATGAATACCATGTAGATTATGAAAATTGCTGACATAATCCTGATACCAAAACCAGGTAAAGCCGAGTAAAGAAATTACATTTTACAAACCTACTGCCTATCTAAACTAATTGAAAGACTATTCTTGGAAATACTAAAACCGATTTTAAAAACAAAAAACAAAGTAGTTCCCGAGCATCAATTCGGCTTCAGAAAATGCAACTATTGAGCAAATATACACACAATAGCAGCAGATGTAATAAGGTTAAGCCTAGAGCCAAATAAATATTGTTCAGCCATTTTTTGGATATTAGTCAAGTATTTGATACGGTATGGCACGAAGGACTGCTGTACAAACTCAAAAAATTTCTTCAACTGAACTATTTTTTATTACTACTGTCATACCTAATCGAAATACACTTTTTAGTAATATACACAACCCAATGAAATCCTGTTAGGCGTAGTACAACAGGGCTGCGTCCTACGTTCTGTTTTATACCTCATCTATACTTCGGACTTACTAAAAACAAATTAGACAATCACCGCCACTTTCGCTGATGATACTGCCATATTGGCATTGTGTAATAACCGAGTGCTATAGATATTCAACAACACAGCGTAAATAACATTCAGTAATGGCTAAAGAAGTGGAGAATCAAAGTGAATGGAGAAAAATCAATACAAATTATATCACCCTGAAGAAAAAAGCTTGCCCAACGGTGGTGGTAAATAATCAAATAGTTCTACAAAAATAAATAGTATACCTGGGCAGGCATTTGAATAGAAGACTTACATAGAAAATCCATATTCAAAGCAAAAGAAAATTACTGGGATTTTTTGCTGGATTAAATTTCATAAAAAAGAAAAAATTTCAATGCAAAAACAAATTTCTGATTTATAAAGCCATTTTAAAAACGATATATCGACTTACGAAATCCAACTGTGGGAAATAGCCAGCAACTTCAATATTCAAATATTATTGTCATTCCAAGCAAAAATATTAAGACTAATAACACGCACACCATGGTTCGTAAGTAATGATATTTTACATCAAGACCTACTGATGAAAACCATCACAGGGGAAGAAATCAGAAATGCAAGCTGAAAGTATCAAACAATGTTAGAGTCTCATTTAAATAATGCAACAAAGAAATTGTTGGTTTCAAATGGTGTTAGTCGTCACAACATTCTGCAACTACTCAACAGATACTAGATTGATTGATATAATTAGATTGTCATGCATAACTTTTACCATTCAGCTTTTGATCTGCACGTCATTATATGTTGCTTACATGTATACAACAATCATACAAACTACTGAATGTCTCCATTAGAGACAGATTGTACACTTTATAAGAGAAATAAATAAAAAAAAAATATTCGATAATTTAAATTGCTAAGATACAAATTGTTCGTATATGCTGATCCGGAATGTAATTGCTTCCGTGTTCGGGATCTTACTTCATTTTCATGAATTCAGAAGTTTCATGAATCAAGAATTTTACTATGTGTGAAATAACCTCAATGATTAAAAATAATATCAAAACAATAAAAGCCCCAGGCTTAAATCTAATTAGTGGTAAAATACTGAAAGAATTGCCGGAAGAAGATTATAAAATATTGATGTATATTATCAATGTTATTCTAAGATATGACTACTTCTCATCCCGGTGAAAAATAGCTTCAATCATACTTATACCAAAACCAGGCAAACCAAGTGAAGAAATTACGTCCTAGAGAACGAATAGTCTACTACCGTGCTTATCAAAACTATTTGAAAGACTATTCTTCGAAAGATTAAGACCGATTTTGGAAAAAAGCAAAATTGCTCCAGAGCATGAATTCGGGTTCAGTAATGAACATGCAACTATCGAGCAAATACATAGAATAGCAGATGTAATCAAGTTAAGCCTAAAGGACAAAAAGTACTGTTCAGACACTCTTTGATGAAACATCAAGCACCAACTAATAAAATTATATCAGGTGTACCACAGCGCAGCGTCTTAGGTCCCTTCGTATATCTCATTTACGGTGCAGACTTACCAACAACAAATGAAACAACGACCGCCACTTTGGCTGATGATACGGCCAACCGGGCCTCATATAATAACCCAGTGCATGCTTCAGAGATTCTGCAACACAGCATAAACAAAGTTCAGCAATAGCTAAAAAGTGGAAAATCAGTGTGAATGAAGCAAAATCAACACATATCATATTTACACTAAAGAGTAAAACTTGTCCGGTGGTTGTACTTAATAACGAAGTAGTACCCCAAAAAGAGGCTCTAAAGTATTTGGGCATACACTTGGACAGGAGAGTCACATGGAAAATTCATATCCATAACAAAAGAAAGCAACAGGACTTGAAACTAAGCAAATTGTATTGGTTAATTGGCCGCATCTCGACGTTGTTACTGAAAAACAAGCTGCTGATTTATAAAGCTGTCTTGAAACCGATATGGATCTATGGAATCCAACTGTGGGGAGTAGTCAGCAACTCAAATATTGCAATATTACAGTGTTTCTAGTCAAATCTATTAAGACTGATAGTTGGCGCTCTTTGGTTTGTCAATAATGATGTCAAATAATGATGATTTGCAGGTGAGAACCATTAAGAAGGAGATTAGAAGCATAAGCGGAAAGTACCAGACAAGATTACCTGTACATCTGCATACAAAAGGGTCATACAATTAAACTACTGAATGTCTCCTTCAGAGACAGATTGTAATGTATCATTGGGAAAAAATGAATTATTTTGCAAAGTATAACTACTAAAATATGATTTGGATATGTTTTTCTAATTATGATTTCTCTATCAATATTTTATTTATTTATTTATTTATTTCAAATCTCAAAAGAGCTTGCAACTCGTATAGAGTATATACAAAATATTGCTAACATTAAAACTTAATGAGAGCACCAAAAATTATAGAGCACTTATCGTCTGCTAGAACCGAATTGGTATCTGCCATAGCGTGTGCCATAGATTGAGCTTGTTTCATTTTCAATATTATTTCATGACAATTTTTCTATACACTGGAATACAGACCTATATTATCTATTGCAAATAGAGGATTATCACAGCCATACTTCATACTGCTACAGTGTATTCTATCAGTCAGCTCAAATATTTTGTTAGATTCACTCTGGATTTAATTGCAAACTAGTATGTTTTTCTATTTACTATCTCTCTGTCGTCTACTAGAATCTTAAATTAGTATTTCCCACATGGTTTTAAGCTGGGCTTGTCACAACGTTGGATTGTTCTCGTTTCTCTACTGCTTTAACCGATTAGTATATAGTGAAATATGGTTTATCTACTCTAATTTTAATGGTGTTATATTACAACTTCCAATTCATGGTGGAATTTTATAATTTGTTTTTGGCAATTGGATATGTGGGGATCCAATAGTTGACAAGAACATTACTAAATAAAAAACAAATTTAGTATTTTCCAAACCAACAAATTAAAAAGCCAGGTTTGAAAACTAACAAAAATTCTCTTCCTTGAAATTCAAAAGAAGATTAACGGCACAAAAAAAAACAAACACAGCATGAGATTAATTTCCATTTTTATTGGATCGCATTTTAGGGGTCATTATTTTTATTTTGTTTTGATATTTAAAAGTTTTTTAATTCTTATATTATTATTTTTTTATTTGTTTACTGATGAAGTTTGGTAAATAAAAATGAATTAAAAAAATAAATTATTTTTAAATTTCCCATTTAATATCGTAAATATTTATAAAAAGTAATAAAAACTGTATGAGATCTTCTGTATAATTACACTTTTAGTATAATTTATATACATATGATGTTCAAATTGTGTTCTTCCAGTATTCGCTTTCCATGATAAACAATTTTTTGTTTGCTTTTCACATTATTTGCCTGTTCCAAAAATTTATATTTTAGGACATTACGAAAATTATTATTGAAGGAAAAAAAGTATAAAGCTTCTCAAATACATTGTACAAAATTTATATAATAAATTATTGTTCTTGGATTTTGTCCAAGGGTTTCTCTTTCTCTCACATTTTTCATATTTAAAATGGGTCTTATAAATTTTGTAATAAAAACAAATCATTAGACTGGAAAATATTAATCTTAATAATATTAGAGTAGTATTTAACCGCCTAAGATGTCTTTTTTGTGTACAGAAACAGCTGCCCTTATTTTAAAATTCAGTAAATTTGAATAAAAGATATAATTTTTGGCACATTCTAAACAGCAGGGTACATTATTATTTATAAAGTTGATTAACACGTATAAAAAACATATCAATTATTTTTATTGCATCAACCTAATTATGATCATCTATATTATTAGTGTTTTCATTAAAATGTTTGCAGGAGATTTTTGTGGTCAATGAAGAAAATTTCAAAGTCTATGTACCAAATAGTAAATTTGAGTGGTTAATAAAGAAGATTTGGAAGTCTAAGTAGCCTAAGACTATGCATAAATTTGTGTAGTCTATGAAGCGTAAATCTAAATATCTGTAAATTTGACAATCAATGACGAACATTTGAAACTATGTAGAGTACAACGCTCTGTAAATGTTTGTGGTCAATGAAGAAGATTTGGTGCCCCATTAAGCCTAACTCTAACGCTCTATAAGCTTGTGTGGTTAACGGAAAAGATTTGGAAATTTATAAAACCTAATTCTAACTCTCTGTAAATTTGTGTGGTCAAAGGAGAAGATTTAGAACTCCATTAAGTCTAATTCTAACTCTCTGTAAATTTATGTGACAATGAAAAAGATTTGGAGACCCATTAAGTCTAACTCTAACTCTCTGGACATTTCTGTGGTCAATGTAGAATATTTGAAGCCATATGAAGCCTAACTCTAATTATTTGTTTACATTTGTGTAGTCAGCGAAGAAAATTTAGCACCCCATTAAGCTTAACTCTAACTCTGTGTAAATTTGTGTGACAATGGAAGAAGATTTAAGCCCTGTGAAGCTTGTTCTAACTCTCTATACATTTTTGTGGTCAATGAAGAAGATTTAAGCCCCATTAAGCTTAACTTTAACTCTATGTAATTTTTTCTGGTTAATTAAGAAAATTTAGGTCCCATAAAGACTAACTCTAACTCTCTGTACATTTCTGTCGTCAATGAAGAAGATTTGCAGCCGTATGAAGCCTAACTTAAATTCTCTGTATACATTTGTGTAGTCAGCGAAGAAGATTTCGAACCCTTATGAAACGTAACTCTAACTATCTGTAAATTTGACAATCAATGAAGAACATTTGGAATCCTATGAAGTCTAACTCTCTGTAAATATTTGTGGTCAATGAAGAAGATTTTGACCCCTTTAAACTTGCTCTCACTCTTTGTACATTTTTATGGTTAATGAAGAAGATGTAAGCTCCATTAAACCTAACTCTAACCCTCTCCAGTTTTTATGCTCAATCATGAAGATTATTGGTGCCGTATAAAGCCCGACTCTAATTCTTTGTATAAATTTGTGTAGTCATCACTGATTTGTCACTTCCATCTATCTATCATAACCTGGAAAATTCATATTTATATTGTACTATGTTCGCTAAATACTCAAAATCGCATCGTCTATGATAAGAAAAAAAAATTATTGGTGGCTTATAAAATTAATGTCGCAATTATTGGTTTGTCAACAGTACATCCTAAAATTAGAATTTATGAGTAAAAGCTTAAAAATGTTATAAGTATGTCTGAAATTAAATTTGTTTAATGAAGCAACAATATTGTTATTAAGACTGGGTCATCCCTTTGTCACTACATATAATTATTATGCAATGATAGTATGTCGAAAAATTTTAATCCAAGTACAAATCAATATAGACCAACACTTTATTTAAGAAGATATTTGAATTTGGACAGTTATCTCCATCTCAGGATTTGCAACACTGACATTATTTTCCATTTACCCATGACGTGAGACAACATTGATAAAATTTTGATATTATGATGCGCTTGTTTAGGTATGCACATATCTTCTGGAATTTTGTTGGTTCTGTTCCAGGACAATAATACTTTTAACTTTGTTTGTGGATTTTTTTTTTAAGTCTGGACCATTCCATTTTTTTCTTCATATATATTTAGTACGAATTACTTTTCCTCAACAAATCTTTATTTTTAGTGCTGTAGGCCACAACACGCAATATTTTATTTTCAAAGCATTTTGTGTACGCTGCCGGAAAAAATAACCATTCATATTTAGTTTTCATAATATGTCATTCCAAATTACTGAATTGATTAAGACCAGAAAAAAGATGTATACCTAATATGATTCGAAAAATAATTTTTAGTTAATATCTGTAGTGTATCCATATCGTCATTATTGTAGACATACTATAATTTTTACGATATTTGGCACGGTATTTAGATTGTTGCATGTGTTTATTTTAATCTGAGGCTATATGCAGAACTTTTTATTGTTAGATTTATCTTAAATTTATAAAGTGAAATTTTTTTCTGTCATTATGAGAGTTATTGTAACAAACCATCAAAGTTATTAGCACCATACGAGTATATCCTAATCAAATTGTATAGTTCAATAGTATATTTTAGAAAATTTCTAAAACTCATCAAAATATTTTTTTGTGGAATAGCATTGTTTTTTATTTATTTATTATTTTTCTTTCTCAATAAGCTAAATCGCTCATATAGAGTGCAAAATATACAACCTTACAATAAAACATTATACAATATATTTCTGCATCTATCCTACTTTATTTATACTAAGATTACTATTATTTGCCCGCTTTTCGAAATTCGTGGAAGCTTGATAATTTGTTTATTCAAATTCAGTATGAACTGTTTTCCATCATTTCAATTTATCCTTAATACTATGCTTTATATTTTATTGATTTATTTTAGACAACAACCGCCTACGTAATTATTTATTTGCAACAATTCTGGCGATTGATGAATTGCCCTTATTTGATAAATTAAAATTTTTGTATGTCACAATGACTCATACAATGTGGTTAAAGTTTTATATTCAAATATCTAATTGAAATTTAAAATAAATCGAAAAAATATTTAATTTCGCTACGTCTCCTTCTGATTATTTAAAGCAATAATAATGAAAATCAGTTGTGAAATAGTTCAGATATTTATACCGTATTTTTTTCAATTTACAGATGAAATATAATTATTTTAATAACAGTACCCATATTATTGACAGGGTTATTTTAATTCAGAGTCAAATATTAATTCGAATATTTAAATTTTGTAATACTGAAAATGAGCGATTGGTATGAAAGAGGTATAAAAACGGTGTAAAATAAATACTAATATGCTAGTACCAATATTAATGACAACAAACTACCATATTTAGATCCATCACAATGAACTATTTTGGTCTAAATTAAATATACCTAATATAATAATAATATAACTAATATAATACAATATTTTAATACAAATTTTCGATTATTGCAGACTATCGACATTTTTTTGTTTGTTTAATTTTTTTCTATTATTTTTCTCTCACACAAATAGGTCAAAAAATTGCGTTTGATTTAAATCAGTTTTCAATATTTTTTTTCCAAATTACCCAGCTGAGTAAACTATTAAAAATCTGTATACATCTAGTTTTAGTGAACTATCATCACTGTATAATCGACAACAACACTGAGTCCATATGAAATAACCATTAACTTTTTTGTTTTAAAATTTTTTTTTGTTTTGTTTTTTTAAAATCAAAATTTTTTTAATTAAAGTCACGAAAATGTTTTATTTTTTAAAAATCAATGAATTCAAGAGATCTCATATTGATCATCAATATTCGACGATGAAGTACACATTGAAGTTGATGTTTTGATATTAACAAAAAATTTATTAAATTATTGTACTAGTATCGTACTTGAACTATATTAATAGGTGTGGCAATTAATTCTAAGGCTATATTACATAATACAGTGTATGACTTCCAAAATTCTATTTGAAAGTACATACATAATAATTAGATAGGTATATTACATTATAATAGAGTCCAATAATTTATCATAAGAACTTCAAAAATAAAATTAATATTTTCATTGAAACTTAATTATAAAAATAATTATAAAACACACTGTTGTTGAATGTTATGAGTACACTTTAGTAGGTAAATAATAATTATTAATGTAGATACAAAATTATATTTGGAAGCTATAAAACAGCTATTATGATAAATCTGATCGCATAGTATATTGATATTGGCCATTTTACAACTGGTATGCAATTAAAACTACAAATCATAATACAAGGTTGTTAAATTTTTGTTTAATGGTTAAAATGTCAGTTGGATGTAAATAATGAATTTATGCATAATCATCATCATCATCATAAATGAATTTAATATTCTTGGAATAATTCAATGAACTCTGGATAATCAAAAAATTTTATATTTTAAAATTCTAGTTATTTTCCTATATATTTTGCAGTTATTTTTTATATATTAAGGTGCAGTGCTTACTCGTATGCTGGATATTTAATACTGATATTAACAGTAAGAATAATGTTAGGGAGATTTGATTTTGTGAATTTACAATATTTTTTATTTCTCTTAATATTAAATGTACTAAAGCCGTAATTATATTCAATATAATACAGGGTATCATGTACAATAATATATTTTTTTCGCAGATGGATAGGGTCTAATTTTTACGAATTGTTATAGAATTTAAAATATAGTAGATTTTGGATGTTGGTACATAATACATAATTATAATACTTATACACGTAATACATCATAGCTATATATTATGATGGAACATATATATACCACAACCTCTATATCAAATTTAAATGCACCCCAAATGATCAAGGATCACTAAACCGAATTGATTTAACTTTCACAAAAAGTATTTGACTTTTGGCTCATTTACTTTTTATTGGTTAAAAGCTTTCAAATTTAACATTTTTAAGATGTCCAGCTTAATATTAATATCGTATCTTCTACTAAAAAGAAGCCACCCGTGATCAGTAAAAATGGAGTACCTACGTTAATAAGTCAGACTCAGAACCTACATGGTCATGCTCATTATTTTGTGTCAATTTTGGCTTAAAAATGAAAATAAAATTAAACATTAAATAATATCCATATCAATCCTATTTCATTCTGAATATTAGAAAAGTCTAAGCCAAATACATTACAAATGAAGATTACTATTAGAGTGATAACACGTTTCGAATGAACAAATTCTTATATTAATTTGCTGTTCGAATTGAAACAGATCGTAGTTCCCCCAATAATAAATGGCTAGAACTGGTATTTTCTGGCCATATTATTCGTGATATTTAATATTCATTACTGCTTTATATGCAAGAGGGATAAAATTTAAAAATAGTGTAGATAACAAACACATTCACAATGCTTACAAAATATAAGAAATATTAAATAAAAGTAATTTATATTGTTTTTTTCTGCGATATATATTTATTTATTTTAATTCGTCTACAAAGCTAGATCTTACAGACTAGAAACAAAACAACAAAAAATACTTTTTGAGCAATCAATACTTTTTGAGATATTCAAAGACCTTCCTGATACCTGAAAAATGTTTTTTAAGTCACTAAACCCTATTAGTAAACCTTGTTGATGAATTAAGACATTTATGCCGGGTTTGGTTTTTTCTTCAATATAAACACGGTTATCTTGATTGTGTAGTAAAGCCAAATATAACCTAATTTCTGTTATCATAGATTCTACGGTCAGTCAGTCGACTAAGACCATTTATTTGCCTTCCTCATTTTCACCAGAAATTTGGGTTAATCTAACAATTGACAAAATAAGTGCTTTACCGAAATTGGGTGAGGAACTACACGATAACAAGATGATTGAATATTGACAGGGATTACAAATTTTATATTTCATATGAATAGCTTCTATCAGAGTAGTAAATTCAGTTTTTGTAAATCAAATAACATGTCATCAAAGAAAATTATTTAATATTGTAATATTTGAAGAAGATACTGAAAGTCTAAAGTGTCAAATGCAGAATTACTTATGCATCTAGAAAATTTATCGCAATCATTATAAGGAAAATTTTGAATGCGTATATACCCAAAATCTTATTTACCTGATCTCAACGTAACGTCGCGTAAGTCCTGTTAACCCTAGCAATCTTTATGAACAATCCAAAAAACCCCGGTGTGGAACGAAGTGGTAAGAAAGCAGAAGAAAAGAGACATGGATTGTATTGGGTATAGGAAACTAATAAAAACGGAAAATTAATACCTGAAACTGAGCCACTTTTAACTTTTTTGGGCTTAAGAAGGTTCTTTCTCTTAAACATGCTTTCAGCGTCTATATCTGCACTTTGCAGTAGCTGTAAAAAGCATCTCAGTTTACAATGGAGAACACTGTTGATGTAACGGATGGACGTGCCTGTTAAATATGTGCTTATGCTCTTAACACCAATATCTCAGAGAATAACAAAAGGGCCAACCATAATTGATAATATTTCATGAGTATGTAATCAGCGCCGTAACTAGACAGATGCAACAGATGCTCAAACACAGCGCCCAGATATCTGAGGGGTCCTGAAATAAACTTTTACTTATTTTTTTTCTTTTAGATTATAACCTCATAAAACTATAAAAATAAATAATTATATAAATAATAAATAAATAAATAAAAATAATGGTGCTTATATGCTCACAATTGCAACTACAATCGCTCAACCTTAATTTCGTTGTCGTCGAAATAAGGCGATTTTTTTTTTGCTGATAGTTGGATTTGGCATTTCTGACCTTTTTAAAATCAAAAAATAAAAACAAAACAATTATTCACAACTTAGAAATAATTGTAAAGACTTTAGCTTTCTACATATTTCATCTTTAGAAAAAAACAGCGTTGTAGATTTAAAAATAGCGGCTGCTGATGTTGCCATTAAGTATAGCAAATATTTAAATATGTACGAGCTCGCAAGTGAAATTCAAAGTTTTAAATTTGAAGCATCAATGTTAGCAGACAATTTAAAAACTGAAACACCACTTGAAATTTTACAAGGTCTACGTGACTTTGGATTAAAAGTCGTATCCAAATACTAATATTGCTCTGTGACTATTTCTGCTCTTCCAGTATCAATTGCTTCATGTGAGAGAAGTTTTAGCAAATTAAAATTAATACAAAATTATTTAAGATCAACTATCGGACAAGATAGGTTATCCAATCTTGCCATAATATCTATTGAATACAATATAGTTAAAGACATAATTAATATTTTGATGACTTAATTAATGAATTTGCTGAAATGAAGTCCAGAAAAATCCAATTAAATAAATATAATTAAAATTTCGTATATGTGTGATGATATTTTTTTCCATAATAGTACTATAACTTACTATAATTGTACTACAACTAACTTTTTCCCAAAAAAATATTGGGGCCCTAAAAAAATATTGCACAGGGCACTGGAAAAACTATTTACGGCGCTGAGTATGTTCACAAGAGATAATCGCAATCAAATCACAGTGAATCTTACAGTGTATGGCTGTAGTAAATTGCATATCGGATTTGGTGGTGCGCATATATTATATTGTATTGCCGAATCGCAACTGAAGAATGCAACTCCAAAATCTTATTGAAATCAAATGGTTTATGCTTGATATCAATTTCCATAATAACTAAAATGAACTGGACTTGAAATGTATAAATATTTTTATTTACAATATATTTACTTCATCACTGTTCATATTTACTGATCTCACTCTCAAAAATCTCTTAATTTATACTTATCTACTTTAATGTGACAAAAGAATAATTCTTTAAATAATATCCTTATTAAATTCGTAATTCAGACTAAATATAGAATTTTACCATTAAAAATTGATAAATCTAAACATCAATAATTACAAGCATCATCTACGTCATTACCACCATTAGTTTACATTCATAAAAAAACTTACCTACAATAGACAACTTCAATACAACATTGTGCGGCAAAATATGTTCTTTCCATTCAATTTTACCGATATGCTTCGTTTGATATTGCAACATGATCTGATGACACACCCGAATCATATATTATCTCCACTACCTACATTAATCTGATACTTATAATTTCTACAAAAATGTATAGAATGATGCATCCTCATCAAATCATTTTTGATACAAAAACAGTCAGTTAATATGTAGTATAACAGTTTTTAACCATATCCTGATTGATTTTGCAATGCAAAAAACGAATAAGTTAATTATTAGCTACTTAGAGAAAGACCGTATATTGTCATGTTTCAATATTTGTTATCAATGGATTAATGCTTCACGCTTTTCTTAGATATAAATTTTCATTGCAAAGCTGCTGATAAGCATACATAGCTGATTAACACACATAGCAGATAAACATACAGATCTGATCAACATCCTACCTTTTTAAGTTTTAGCATACACACAATAAGTTTTTTCATTATAAATATGGTAATTTAAATCTCTATAACTACCATCTAAAGTACATAATTTTATGTTCATAATTATATGATTCCAATTTATTCTAGTTATTACCGATTGTATTACAAATTGTAGTACTAACTAATTACAACATACAAGCCATAATTGGCGACAAATCATAACAACTTGACGTAATTTGACAAGTGATAGAACCTAACATGCATACCCATCAATCCATTACTCATCGTTTAAACTAAAATTTTAAAATATCTATTAACTTCCTTGAAAATATCTAATATTGATAGTACTTGTATAACAGGAACAATTTGAATAACTATTAACCATTCCATTATATTATTATTGAGTCTATAAAATCTAAAATTTAATATTCAAAATTTCACTAAAAATTTTCAAATTCATATGACATTTTTTAAATACATGTGTATCTATAGTCTCTAGTGTGTATATTGTAACATCTTACCATAAACAGGAATACAAATTCTTAAAGTTCATCTGTATACCATAAAAATATTCTGTATAATATTTCTATCTAAATAATAATGTCTAACAATTTATTATTCAAATTAAATTCACTACGTTATTTGAATATAGATTTTCATAGTTTGTTACTCCTACGCAAATAAATTTAATTTAAAAACAAGCATTGAAATTTCCAATATTTTAACAAAAAATATAGATTTTTGTTTTTAAATTTAAAATTTAAAATTACCTTGAATGTCATAATAATTATAGGTATAAGTTATAGTGATGAGAGAATAATTTAGAATTTTATTATCTTATGGCAAATATTTTCTTTATTATTATATCAGTTTATTTCCTTTTCTTACATTTTTTCTTTCTCTTTCATTTACCCAACAAAACTGTTTGTATTTTTCATTTTACTATGGTATAAAAACTACCAAATTCTGGAAAATATTTGTAACTGATATTTTAAGACTATAATATAATTTTCATTCACAAAATGAATCAATATTCATTCATTAAATTTTGAATTTATGTTGAAAAATGTTCAATGAAAATAAACTACAGTTAGTATCAAAATTATTCGAATACAAAATTAATTTGATAAGAATGAAAATGAAATCATACAATTATTTTGAAGTAGAAATAAATTTTAAAATAAAAATGCATTGTTCCGACAAATTCTTTAACCCTATTATGCCCAGAATTTAACAACAATTATTTAACCCTATTACGCCTCTATTATGGCTATATATTCACAGCTAGATTTTTAAATATTTTGAAACTCACCCTATGAATCCAAATAAGATTGTTAAAATGTAAAAATTTTATATCCCATCAGTCTTAGGGAGTTGCAAGCACCAGAATGTTGCATATAAGCTCATAGAAGATGACTTTAAGCTTGTGGCATATTTTATACAATGAAGCTAAGAACAGCTTATATTCAACCAAACGAAGAAACATTAATTTAAAGTTGATAAGTGATGCTTTTTCAAAATTAATTCAAAGTACAGTCGATATAAACGAAAAAGTAGAACATTATTATTTTTATTGAAAAGCAATAGCTATATTCCAAGGTCTAGATTATTGCGCTTTTGACATTGATTTGGTATTGAATTTTACGAAGCTTGAAATTGCTTGTGAGATTCTAGTCAACTAAATGATTCAATTCCTCTATTGTAATCTTGGCTATATCTACTTTTGAATTTATGCTTTTTTATAATGTTTCATTCAAAGGCAGTCGCTCAACTTTATATGCATGTATTCGATTTATACAACACAATAGAATACAAGTCAATCATATTGATCAAATCAAGTTAAAGCCAGTGTTACCAACTGGTGGTGATATTTTCAGGATAGACAGGTCATTAGATCTATATGCGTACAATCGATTTATACAATAAAATACAATACAATACAATACCATACAGTACAGTACAATACAATTCAATATAATATTACAATACTATACAATACAATACAATACAATGCAATACAATACAATTCAATACAATACAATACAATACAATACAATACAATACAATACAATACAATACAATACAATACAATACAATACAATACAATACAATACAATACAATACAATACAATACAATACAATCAAATTAAGTTAAAGCAGAATTTAAGAGCTCAATGTTAACAAATGGGAGTAGGCACTGTTTCCTCAGGATAGTCAGTTTATTAGGCAGTCATTCAAATCTATATGCATGGGCTCGATTTATATAATACAATATGTACAATACAATCGTATTGATCAAATAAATTTTTCAGGTATTAAATCAAGTTAAAGCAGATATTTCAATACTCAATATTATCTAATTGCGAAAACATTGTATTCTCAGCATAGAGACACCTTGAAGGAAATATTTAAAGAGGTTAAAATATACTCAATGTTATACGGTAAAACAATCGTATATTCTAATTTCGTATTTTAACTTAAATGTATTCTAATAACAGTTAAAATCTAACAAGTAATAATCAGTATTCAACTTAAAATTATTCATATAACAGTTAATATCTAACACTTAATTTCATTATTCAACTTGTAAAGATTCGTATAAAAATTAGAAGTTTATATCTAATAGTAATTTATTTTATTCAACTTATAAATATTCGTATAACAGTTAATATTTAACAGATAATTTCGTAATACAAATTACAAGGATTCATATAAAAGTTATTATATAACAATTAATTTCTGTGAATTCTGTAGTATTTTACAGTTAGTTCAACTTAAAAAGATTTGTAAAACAGTTAATATTTAACAATTAATTTAGTTATTCAACTAAAAAGGGTCCGTAACCAGTTAATATCGTTAGTCAACTTATAAAGATTCGTATAACAAAGTTGATATCAAAGAGTTAATAATCATTACTCAACTTTAAATTATTCATATAACAGTTAATATCTAATAGCTAATTTCGTTATTCAATTTAATTAGATTCGTATAATAATTCGTATAACAGTTAATATTTAACAGTTAATTTCGTTATTCAACTAAAAAATGTCCATAACCAGTTAATATCAGATAGTCAACTTATAAAGATTCGTATAACAGTTAATATCTAACAGCTAATTTTCTTTTGTAACTTATAAAAATTCATATAACAGTGAATATAACAGTTAATTTCGTTATTCACTTATAAAGATTCGTATAACAGTGAGTATGAGTCTAAAAAAAACCGTATTATTTTATTTCAGCAACAGAAGAGAACCTTCCTAATATTTTGGTTATACACAGTAACAACATACGTATAACAGTAACAACATACGTATATTTTTGAATTCTACGCATATTCAATCTTAGACCTACTTTTAATAAAATCAAATATTATTAATATTCGTTATTGTTAAATTACATAACCGATTTGATATTTTCTTAAAAACAATGATGAATTTAAATATTTATGAAAATAAATTGAAGCCTATTTAAAGTATTTAAATTATTGCATATAGAATTTTTTTCTATATACGAGTAAATATACAATTTATATAGAGAAGAAACCAATTTCTTAAATTGAAAATTTCGCTTGTGTAACGGAAAATAAAATTTAATATACATTATTATATCCTTTTAATAGTAATTTATTGTACAGGTTTAAATTGATATAAATTAATCAATTCTGATATTTGTTTTTGGGTATATGCGCCACAAGTATGTAGGTAGCTATTCAACTCAATTTAATCCTTTTATTTTGTTTCTAAATACCAATCATTTTTCAGGAATCTCTTTTTAACTTTAATTTAAAAAAAAAGTTTTTTTTTACTTATTGTTGTTGTATACACTCCGAGTCATTTGAATACAGTCATTTAAGCATAATTGTTATAATATTTTTGGTGATAAGAATTTTGTTTTTTTATAAGATAAAAATCGAATAATTCATAACAAAACTTAGCACCAGCTGATTTTGAAAAAATATAACGGTGTAAGTGAAGAAGGATATTTTTCTAATATCTTAAGCTTTAACGAAGCTTTTCCAGTCAGTGAGATCATTGTTTGTTATGCCTTAGGAGTCTCTGAATTTAATGTTTTATTATCCAAGAATAATTCTTAAGATGACCGTTTGTTTTCTGATGGTCTGTAATTTAAAACCAAACACTTGGACATTTTTCAGACTGATCTATCTCGTATTTCTTGTTCTTAAAACTCTTCTATTATGCTTTTATTTCATTTGGTACGAAATTTTGTAATGATAATCCTGTTTACCGACCATGTCGAATTCAGCAAAAGCAAGTGATATAGACCACTTCCTGTTCTAAATACAATTATAATATACACTTTTATTCTAAACTACCCCATTGTAACGTACTAAGTTTCGGAAAAATTATGAAAATCGTATTCTCATTTCTCGACAATACCGGAGTTCATTAAGGAAGTTTACTTGGCCCGATACTGTATCTGCTGTATTGCTGCTGTATCTATGACTTCCCTAAACTAGAAAATAATATAACTGCGACGTTTGCTGATGATACTGCGGTTCTGGCTGTTGGAGCAATAGAGAATAGATAGAAAGACTGTAGAGAGCTATACAAAATCCCAAAACTACACAAAAATATAGAAGCTAAAATCAAATGAAGCTAAGTCGGTACATGTGAATTTCAAAAAACTAATAAAATAATAAAAAAATTAGCCATAAACTAGTCAAGAAATGCTCCATTTAAATACTGCCAAATATCTTGGTATGACATTAAATGCGAAGCTTCGCTGGAAAGCTCACGTTAACGGCAAGAAAGATGGATTACAAATCCGCTATAGAAAACTGTACATCTGGTGCATAGATAAGCGTTCTGTCTTGACAATGCAAAACAAACTTCAGCTCTATAAACAAATATTGAAACCAATATGGTCATATGGCATCTATTTATGAGGGTGCAATAAAAATACTTATATAGATATTATTAAGAGGTTCCGGAAAAAAAGTCCTTAAAATCTTGTGAACCCGCCCAGGTTCGTTAGACATTATAACCTACATGTAGATTTACAAATAGGATCTGTAGACAAAAAAATTCAGAATTTTGCAAGAAGTCACGAAAGGGGTTCCAACACTAGAAATATATCGTGGGCAATAGAAATATAGCCAGAGGACTCAAAATACCTTTTGAGTTAGTATACAGCAATAATAAGTCGAAGGCAAAGTTAGAACATCGCTGTATGTAGTCTATATTCTACATTAAAAAGAAGTAAGAAAAAACTGCTCATTAGTCCTATATAGGACTAGATAGCAATATATGAAGGATGTGGTTTAGTGGATAAGAATCCCACATGCAATGTCATTTTACAGGACTCATGGTGTTTTCTGAAAATTCCCACCAGCCTACGTATAAAAAAAAACAATCTTCGACAAAATAAATATCCAGTGGAAATTCGTATTCTGGCTTCCGTCGTAATGTCATATAAATTTCAAATGTATTAAAATGAAATTGTTAACTGTAGCAGTTGTACAAAATAAAATAGTTATAAGCTAGTTAGTGGTGGCATGTTACTGTGTTTGGCATTACAAACTACAAAAAATTAGAATAATGTTGACATCATACTTATTGTAAGTCGAAGTCATAAAAAGAAAATATGGAAATTGTTATAACGAGAAGTAGTCATAATAATTGATAATGAAACGTAAAACTTAGAAGTTTTCAAGAGACGGGTAAATAAATATCTATTAATCTGTCCGTAAATTCTGTACTAACTATTCTATTCTATTCTATTTTAGTTCTTTTCTAATTTTACTACTCTTTACTATCCTTCTTTTTTCTTCATCTTAATATGGCTTAAATTCTGCGAAGGCAGTTAGGGTGCTTATCCCATTATTTTGGCCTAGTGTAAGAAAAAAAAAACTGTGCTTATCCAATTTATGCTCAGCTTACACGCTGGTTGGTGTTGTAGGTAGAACAGCTGACTTTCAAACCCAAAGATCCCAGGTTCGATTTTAGACAAAGCAAAATAGGTTTTGTGGACTTTTCCATCTCTGCAGTAATCTTTGTCAAAAAAAAAAAAATGATTCAACTATGTTATTGGAATTAGATAGAAAGTTATAGATATACCATAGGTGCCATACAAGTTCTAAACAAAAGCAATTATATGTAACTGTATATTCCAAATCTCTGCGTAAAAGCAGCTGGATGTACACCCTATCCCATAAACTTGAAATTACATTAACAAAAAATTATGTTATTTATCTTAAAATGTTAGTTGAAACATTGATGTAAAAACGAACCCCAAAAATGATCTATTTTTTTAAATATATTGTTAAACTGACTTATCCTGTCATCTTTGGTTGAAGAAAAATGGCTTCTCCACTACTTCGGGAATATTTCGTTAAGCAAAGTAATACACAACAAATAGTTGTGAAGTATTACCGTTGAACAGCTGCCTTTTTACAGAAAGCCAACCAGAAGAAAGTATCATATTTTTAAAATGAAAGTGGCTGTATTCAAACAAAGCATCGTTTACACACATAAATGCAATAACATACATACTCTCACATTTATTTACACCCCCTAAATAGTATTAAGCTCTTCGATTTTTTGTTTTTTTACTTTGGTATTTTTACTTAAAACTTCCTTCCAATGAATCATCTTGAAACTTATTATCCTTAAACTTTTAAAACCACTTGGCGTGTAACCAGGCCTTTAAAAGTTCAAAAGAAAAAAGTTTTAAATTTTTGTTGTTTTTTTTTTTTGGTATAAATTTTAAAAAATTTTCTCAAGTTTTGATTTAAGGAAGAACATTTTTTTTTAAATAAATTTTGCTTTAAAATAGGTCACAAGAAGTATTATTTTTTTGAGACCGATATTATGCCCTTGCCCTTTAAAACCCTTAATTTTTCATTTAATTTTTTTTCTCTATTGTTTTATATTTACAGTTTTCAAGTTTAAGGTAAGTTCTCATATCAAAAACTTTGGTTAGAAAGTTTTTAAGAGATATTTAATTAGAGTTTAAAACAACAAAAACAACACAAAATAACCTGAGGTGATTTTCTCAGCATTATTATTTTGTTTTAAAGATATTAGATTCATTTTTATATTTATGTAAATCTAGAGAGGTCAAAGATTGCTTTGGATGGTAGTGACATTGTCTTGTTTATTGCTAGAGTTGGGAATATTTTTAAGCTAATTAAATTTTTTATGTCAATTTCAACGAATTAATCAGAATATTCAGTAAATTAAAAGTCCAAGTTTTTTCGTTTATTTCAAACGATAAAAGTACATCCGAAACCTATATGATATCATTACATCATAGACACAAATTTTAACCCTTAATTGCATCGTATGTCACATAATATGACACATAAAATATATTTTGCTCTAGAATATTTGTTTTTCAAGATTTTGTACTCAAAAATAGCACTCAAACGAGTAAATCGAGTGTATTTTTATTTTGATATTGCAGTTTAATATGAGTAATTGTTGCAGTTTTAAAGCGATTTTAAAAGAGTGTATACTAAGTGTATATATTTAAAGTTTTAGGTAGGTATTTTTCAGTGATTTTCAAATTTTCCATATTTTTTTTTATAAAATTTGGTCTAAGCATTTAAATGAAAGTTATTTCACTATATTATATTAAATTATTTAAGTAATAGGAAGAGTTGAAATTTATGATTGTATCCCACACCATGCAATTGTAATAAATTTTAGCTTTGATACATACATTTTTTATATGGAAAATATAAAAATTTTTGGCGCAATTTGGCGGGGAATTTATCTTTATTTTTGTTTTCGTAGTTTTGGAAATTTCTTTTTAATTAGATAACATCAAATCGAAAATTGAACCAAAGGGACATTGAGGCAATATTACGAGAAATGGAAAGATGATGAAAGCGAAGATGATTTTGAAAATGATGATGAAGAATGGGACGAAAATCATGAAATTGGTAGGGAAATAGATGGAGAAATAATTTCAACATCGCCAAGTGATATTTTATTTGAAGAAAACTTAGTTGAAGATATTGAGTTATCTGACTTGTGTAAGTTAGATAACGATAATACCGAAATAAAACTGTTAAAAGAAAAGTATAAACGCCTTTTTTTAATGAAAGGTTGAAGATAATGAAATAAATTTTTGCGGTGAAGAAGGATTATCTGAAGAAATCTTGAAAATTGAAAAACAACTACTACCTATTTGAAAAAGAAACTATTATGAACAAAACAAATTTATATGCCGCTAGTAAGAATATTTCATATCCTTTGATTACAAATACATTAGAACGATATAAAACAATTTATCGGTATATTATATATACAACTATTTACAAATTACCTAATAATCGGTCGTACGGGGCTCAGGATATTGGCAGTACAATAGTTCAGGATACTATGACTATATATATGAACAAATTTGAAAAAATTAAACAAAATATACACTATGCGATATAATGAAAAGTCGTAATGATGTGGCACATGATCGTGGAATATCTAAGAGATGTATTAAATAACATAATTTATGCCAAGGTGTACAATTTTGAAATCTATACGGAGCAAGAGAACTCAAAAAGACACGCAACAGAGTCTAATTTGGGCGCTTAATGAAATGTTGTGATCAGGTTAGCCCGATCTATTCCAAAATATGTACCATTTATTATACATTTAAAAAAAAAGCCATTAATTCAATCGGAACAATTGGACGAAATAGAATTCCAAATTCTAAACTACACGCAGAGTAATTCATTAATTTTTATTTAAATATATGTATTTTTTCGTTATTTATTGTGATAAATTGAAATATTAAAGAATGGTAGCACTTTAGATTTAAAGAATGGTAGCACCTATAGATTTCTGAAGCTATGGACCTTTAAACATAAAACAGGGACATAAATATGAACCCCTGAGCATAGATCTGATCTTCTGATAGAAGTTTAAAGAAACACTGAAAAAACCGCAATCTCCAAAAACGTATATAATCTTACATACATAGTATGTAACGGTTCGCCTACAAGATGTTTAAGATAAGAAAAATTTTTGGTTTTTCTGGAATTAAACAAAAACTATTAGAATAACGGTACATTTTTTCGACATTCTTAATTTTTTATCTTCCTTCCAAAAATGGTTTCAACAATTCGTTTACCTAGTATATTTTTTTAAATTTTTTTTTTCAAAGATGTATTTGGGTTGGGGTGTAAGACTCCAAAATTAAAATCCCCAAATCGAACTCCCAAAATCAAAATTCCGCCCCAAGCCCTCGATACTTATTTATTGAAGCCCTTATGTTTTTGCTGATGGCAGGTAAACGCATACGGTAGATTTAGTAAAAAATATTTAAAAAAAAAAGACTTATCTTATTTTAAAGGTCGCTGCTCACAAACCCCCGCTTCTCACTTATTAAAACAATGCTTTTGCCAATAGCAAGTAAACGCATAAGGCACAGTTGTAGTAAAAAAGTATAAAAAAAATAATTATTTTATTTGTAATTTTGCCGATTTAGATTAAAACATTTTTTTTTGGGGATTCTGTTTTTGAGGCTTTTTTAAAGTCTGGGGATTTTATATCTTGGGATTTTGATTTTGGGGATTTCGTGTGATTCTCGTTTTATTTAGGCCCTAACAAGGACACATAGCTTCAAACAATATAGTTGTTACGACAACATTGTCTCATAAGTTTATAAAAGATTTTTGAAGCCCTTAATGTACTCGATCCCATATAGTATTTCATAACAAAACCAAGAATAGGTAAAATTTGCATCAGATCTGACAATGTACTTAAAGTAAAGTATACCACATTCATTTAATTAGCAAGCAAAATTATATAAACATTGAATAAAATTAAGTTAATACAAATTGGAGATACTGTAGTATAATTAAAACGTATAAAATTCTAAATCCGTTTCTACGAACTCATTAATACAAACATTTTCCAAATAAAACATTAAACAGGCGTAACCTACTACTACTCAAACTGCCTTTCAAACAAATTTCCTTTAAATAATCCAAAAATTTTATTTATTCCTCCCAGTAATGAATGGATTCTTTTAACTTTTTGATTTGCTCAATCCACCTTAAAAAACAAAAAAAACAAAAGCAAAAAACAAAATTTTCATATCAAAGAATAATTTTCCTGAAAAATTCTACTTTTAAATGTCTTCATTTTCTCAGAATCTTATATTCATTTCAGAAATATTATAATAAAGAATTGAATCCTTAATATCAACACACACACACAAACACACATTCATAAACTTCATTATACATACTTAGATTTATATTATAATTTTTTTTTGTATTTAATTTGCACGAGTAAAACTCAAAATGAGAATAATAAGAAAAATAACAATAACAACAACAACAACAAAAATAAAAAATGAATGCTTCATTAGCATTTAATTTGTACTGACAGAAGTTAAGTTTCAAAACTCCAAAGAATTTTTCATATTCATATTCGTTAGGGGGTGGGCGGGTGGTTCAATTTAAGTGTAATAAAGATTGACTCAATGTAGGTAAATTATTTTGTTGTAGTCAAATCAAATGAAATTTGAATAAATGTTTTTGAGGTTGTATAGGCATACAGGTAAAATTTTGAGAAGAGAATAGGTAACAAACTCAGTAAAAATTTATTTTGCTCATCTTTCATAAAATTTATTAAGTGAACAACGACTGAAAAAGGATAAACGTGTGACATGAATTTAATTTTTTTTTTTCTTTCAAATCATGTTAATACAGCGTAAATTATAAAGAATTTGAATTTTTTTTAGCTTTCGAATTTTTTTTAACTAAATGAAAAAAAAAAATTTAAAAATGAAAATGTAATTTAGAAGAAAAAAAAAAATTTTTTTTTTGTTGTTCATATTTTTTTTCTACTCATATTTTTCGAATAAATGACTTGACTAATTGCCAGCTTATTTAATTTTGTATTTTATAAATTTTATAATTTTTTTTGTGTTGTTGCTCTGTGCTTGTTTGTTTGTTTTTTTTTTTGTTTTTTTGGGTTAATGTGTTGTCGGTACTTAAGCTTGCGTAAAAGTTAATTGCCGACTTAACGCAATAATCATTCACAATTTTTAAATACAAAAACAACAAGAAAAATAAAAAATTTTAAAATGAAAAATGACGCGGAATTTACCTGTATTATTGTATCTGAAGGATACATAATATAAAATTTGAGTTATTTAAATTTAAACGTTTTTGAAAAAACAAAATAAGAGAAAAACAGTATTTTTGTATTTCTGCCGCAATAATGTAATAACCGCTTAAGTCGAAATTTACATCTTTTCAGTATCGGACCATTTTAAAATTATTTTATGAAAAATTGGGAAGACATAAAAAGCGTTTATTTGTAATATTTAAACTTGGCATTGGAAAGGAAAATAAAATCAACGATTTGGGAAGTTTGGATGTAAATTAATTAAACAATAAATTTATAACATCATCCACTAACACTTCTTCTTTTGCTATCCAATATTAGAAATTGTCATTCATCTATTACTATTGGTAGAAGTGAGCTATTCCAGCTGATCTTAACTTATCTAATACCTTTTATTTCAGAAATGTAAACGACTGAGGAAGTGTATAATGCTATTTTCCAGGTCAGATCTAATGCAATTGGACCTGATTTAATTCCATTAAAATTTGTTATATTAATTATGCCCATTTGAAAAAACCTATGTTGTGTTCAAAGGCTACTTAACTAAATTTATAAAAAAAAATGATGCCCATTATATGCTATCATATCCTACACAAATTTATGATGTTATTTTAACTCTACTGAACAGTACCCTCTGATCTGGAAATGCACCAAAGTTATTTCTATTTCTAAAACGAACAATCCTACAATAATTGGTGATCTTAGACCAAGCAGTACACCCTCTGGTATTTACAAATAATTTGAACGCCTATACTATATGCACAAATAGATATTAAGTACCTAAGTGCTGAAAACCTGCTATATAAATTCCAATCACGCTTCCGAAAACAGTATAGCATCACTTCATCTCTCCTAGAAATAACTGATAATATCTACCTGCGAAATCGATAAGAAAAATGCTGTTGCACTACATCTACGTGGTTTTTCTAAAATTTTTAATTGTGTCAATCATAGCCTCTGCTATCACACTTTTTCAAAGCTATTTAAATAATAAAAATCAGTATTGTTGATATCAATAGAATTGTTATAAAAAAAAAATAGTTATTTTACAAATGAAAATTAACCTCTGCCAACTATCCTTCAAACTAAAATACCTTTGAAAATTGAATGCAATAAAATCATAAGCAATTATTATTACCTATTTGCAAGGTATAATGAATGGTGAGATGAAAAAGTTTGAATAAGACTATTTTCAATTTTCTTCTATTATATAAGAAATAAAGTCATGTGGCATATTTTTCGGGTATAGCTTCATTTCGCATATTATGATTGCGCATAATGCGTGATTGGCTTTATTTCATTTTTAAAATGTAATTATTGTTTTTATTAAAATAAAAGTAAATTAATTTTTCAGACAAAAATAATGACCAATATTTATCTTGAATTTTTGTTAAAATTCAGATATACCTATATATAATGTTTATTTCTTTTTTTAACTACCACGCTTGATAGCCAAGTATTCTGGAAAAAAGCGGCAATTCTGATTTTGAATCAACCTATAAAATCTCTCCTAATTCAGGATCTCCTATATTATACACATAAACATATAGGAAAAGGCGGTAATCTTGATTTTGATTCCAATTCAAAATTCCCTCCTAATTCAAAATGTCGCATATTCATATTATGTGTTACGGTTAATATAATAAATCCGGATATTACTAATAATAACCGGTCATTATTAATAATATCCTCGTATTTTGGTAAATATAAATAATAAATAGAAATAATAATATTTACCGGTAAGTATTAATAATTAACTGTATGGATAATAAATTTTATTTTTAAAGTCGGCTCCGCTCTAATATATTTTTGCTCAAAACCAACCATATTAAAAACAATAAGTGACAGCGCTGGAGTATAATGCAGGTAGTTTTAAAAAATATAGCCAAGTATGTTTGGGAAAAAATCCGGGATTTTTAATACAGAGAATTCCTGGATTTTAGATGTGCTATAAAATCCGGGATTATGTTTTCAGGGACATTTTTTACATCCGGAATTATTCTTACTTCGGGTTATTTCGGGATTTTGTAACTATCCCGAATTATCAATGGAAAAAGGGAGATTTCCCGATTTTTATATAAAATATTTTTGAAATATTTAGAAATATTTTTCCTGTAGAATGATTTGACTGACTACTTATACTTTTTTCTACCTTGCCGCAAAGGATTAGAATTACACCAATGAGTAAAGCGAAATGTTCCATTTTCTGTGAGCATTTA
Organism: Argyra leucocephala; assembly: GCA_963942445.1. Taxonomy (NCBI): domain Eukaryota; kingdom Metazoa; phylum Arthropoda; class Insecta; order Diptera; family Dolichopodidae; genus Argyra; species Argyra leucocephala. Next base: position 33,492,073 of record OZ012679.1, on the reverse strand, counting down.
TGTCTGAATCACTAGGTACATACAACAAAAATAATGTATAATTTTTTATTTTTTATTTAAAATATTATTACCTAAGATGAGTTGAAATTATTAATAATTACCGGTTTATGTGATAAATGAAATAAATTCTGTACAAATTAATCACTTTGACATTTCTATTTGATTAGTATTAATAATGTTCGGTTGTTATTAATAATAACCTATTTATTATTTTAACCGTAACATATATATAAAGATTCTGTAAAAGGGATATAGTTCTATATCTTCTATATAGGGGTATATTTTCTAATTATTCACGAAACATTAATTGGGATTACACAAATTAGAGTGAATGACTGACACTCACCGTATTTCATTACAAATTCAATTATTATCATTGAATAAAATATATTGACAACTACAGCTTCTTAAGCCCAGAAATTGATTTTGAAACCGAAAATGGATTTTTAAACCGAAAATGCACCGAAATAGATATTTACAAACGAGACGAGGTATTTTTTGATGTAAAATTCGATTCTAGTTCAAAAAATGAGAAACTGTGGAACACCGGATATACATGTAGACCAAAATTATTAAATATTTAAAATATCATGATATTATAAACTAAATAGTTATAAAGAGGCACTCTCCAGTTACTCTTAATTTTCATTTCTAGCACAAAGACACAAAATGAAATAATTAATTAATATAGAACTATTTTAAAGTAACTTAAATAAATAAATTAACAAAAAAAAAAATTAAATTAATACAAAGTAAGCAAAACAATATTTAAAAAAAAAATATCTAGTAACAGTGGTGTAGTTAAAATGACCCCCTGGTAGTTCTATATAGTTAAAAATTATAATGTTTACATTTATTTTAATTATTACAAATAATTATTATTCAATATGCCTTCTATAGATTTAATTAAAATTATAACCTAATTAGGCTTATACCTATTATATTTTAAAATATTTTTCTTTACTTACCTTATATAATCGGGATTATTAAAATTGTCGGTATTCTCAAGTGAATTAACTTTTTTGGAAATGCGTCTCATTTTTTCTTTGGTATTTGTTACATTTGCTGTTGTTGTTGTTGTTGCTATATTTTCCATATTAGACATTTTTATAAAATTCTTATTACTATATAGAACTAATAGAATAAGTTGTTACTTTATTAAGAGTGTTCTATTATTTGAAGAATTTCGAATTTATCATTTACAGAATTTTTTGTAATTTAATTATTTTTAAATCCATTGTGTTTGTGTTTTTTTTTTTTGTTTTTCTTATTTTTCCATCAATTTAAATTTTTTGAAAATAAAATAAATTTAAAAGAATTTGGATAAAAATAAATGAATATATATATATATATATATATATATTATATAATATATATTTGTCCTTGAATATTTGATGTAATCTGAAAATAGAAATGAATTAGAGTAAGGTTAATACTAGAACGACAAATTTCATTATATTTTAATAAAATTATTTTTAATATAATTGTAAGAATTTTTTTGGTTTAAATTTTAAACACAATTAGGTAAATTAAATTATAAGACAAATCAGTTATTAATTTAAAATATAATATTTCTTGAAATTATTTGTAAACAGAATTAGACGATAGTCTTCTATTATTAATGAGATGAGCATGAAATATTATCATCAATCAGTTATAATCAGAACATTTTTTGAGAATTTATTGAAGAGCTTCTCATGTCAGTTATATAGAAAAAAAATCTGGTATATACCTAATCATGTGTAAGTCTTTTGCGAAAATATTTCTGCACTTAATATTATGTCCTACTATATTTTTAAGTATTTGCAAAGCTCTTGATTACGTAAATCTGTCATAAAGGACTAGAACACAAATTAAATAAAATACTGCAATACGTATAATTACCGAAATCTAACTCATTAGAATATAAATTATTCACAATAAAATAAAATGATAAATATTTTTGTAGAGAAGCTGGTATTATACAAAATAGTGTTACTTGTATTATTATAAATGTCATTGCCCTAAAACAGAAATCATAACGTTTATTACATTTGGTGATGAAACACAGCTTTGTTAACACTTTGATGAAATATAAATAATATATAAAATTTTATTCTATTTTTATAACTCACAGATGTATTAATAACATCTTTTATAATAAGTTATAAAATCAACTAAAGTTACAATCTGGAGTTGTAAGTCTAACACTAGAAGTACCTACTGATCAAATATAAATAATATATAAAATTTGGGTCTGTTTTTATAACTCACAGATGTATTAATAACATCTTTTAAAAAGCTATAAAATCAACTAAAGTTACAATCTGGAGTTGTATAAGTTGTATAACACTACAAATATCTACTAATCAAATATAAATAATATATAAAATTTTATTCTATTTTTATAACTCACAGATGTATTAATAACATCTTTTAATAAGTTATAAAATCAACTAAGGTTACAATCGGGAATTGTATGGTTAGAAACTTACAATTTGAAAATTGGAAAACAGTTGCCAAATATAGACTCCAATGGAGGAACATTGTAAAGAAGGCTCACCGCAAGTCGTAGCGACATTATGATGATGATTAGACTTCTGTCACTCAAATTTGTTTATTTTAATTGTATTTTAAGTGCTAGTTCTAGTTTTTTGTGGGTTATATTTATACACAGTATTTTAGTTTAAAAGAACCTATCATCCCCAACCCCAAAACGCAAAAATCATTAATTTCTATTGTAATGGTTTCGAGAATATCCACATCCAAAATGTATAAAGCTACCATCATTAGGTATTTTAATTATGAATCGAAATTGTTGTATTGTGAAATAAATTATTCTTACAACCATGGTGGCTAGTGAAGCAATCAATTTACGCTGTTTTAAAAAAATAATCACCAATTTTTTTTATATAACAATAAATTTTATTTTTATTTTTTTTAAATTCAACAATTCAATAAAATTTAGGTATATACAATATATCTAAAGTATATAAATTGAAACAGCTTCAAAAAATCTCAGTCTCTAATTTTTACACATAATATAATATAATAATACTATATAATAAATTTATCTTATATAACAAAATCTTCAAAGTACACACAAAGAACCACATCGCAGCTAATTACCTCATAAATCTTTAACCAATTCCAATTCCATAACAATATGTTATAATAAATTCTCATATTATATTTTTCGAATCTTTTATTGTTCCAATATTGCTTGTATCCTTGAATTTCAACACACATAAATTTCATTCAATTCCTTTTACTCTTTTAAACAAAAAAAACTATCTAAAATAGGTAAATAGACAATACCTATACTAAATACATACAAAATGGTTATTATTTTCCCGAATTTCTTTTAATCCTATATTTAAAAAATTTAATAAAAATGACTCTCACAAAATAATGGACCTCATCAATTTTACTAATTTACTCTCATTCCATTTTTGTGTTCTCTTAAATAATTTGTCGTAATTTAAAAAAAAAAAAGAAAAATTGAAAAAAAAATTTTCTATTTATTTTTAATTTTTATCATCATCAAGGAGCAATGTTCTATGAATTGTTGTTATTTTGTTATTGTTTATCTATATTTTATACTCTGCGTAATTTCTTTCATTAAGAAGATATTTTCAATTTCTATAGTAATTTGCCTGACCTCGATCACATAATCTAATGGAATCTATAAAGCAATAAAAACAATAAAACATAATTTTTTTTTTCTCTTTCTTTCATTGTTGTAAATTATTATTTTTTGTTCTTTATTTTATTCTTTAGAATTTCTGTACAATAAAACGAAAAAAAATCCTTTATTATCCTGGAAAATGAAAATGGTTAACGAAAGCAATTTTATATTATAAAATTACAAAATAATAAAACAAATAAATAAAAAATAATAATAAAATTGTAAAAAAAAAAAAAAAAAATTAATATTTGAAGAAGAGGTGAATAGAATTGAATTTATTGTAGTTCTAGAATGTTAAATAGTGGCAAATTGTATTATAATCAATGCCTAACATAGGATATTTTTTCACTGAACTATGAGACAATATTAAAATTTATTTATTTCCTATATTACTAGAAAATAAGTAAGTCGACGTTGTCCAAAACAAAATGTATAAAATAAATAAATAATTTAATTGTTGTCAGGTTTCTAATTTTTTCAGGATTAATAATTATTTTAATATTTGATTGCAAAAATCGATATTTCGGAAGCAACATTGCTTCCTTCACCAATGTTTGTGATGTTTGTAGCTAACCTTTAATATATACTTCAAAACAAATTTTTATTTGTCGATCAAATTTAAAAAAATTATTGCTGAAAAATATTCTAAAATTTTGATTAGTTCCCAAATCCACAAAAAAAGTACTATAATGCCATAGTGCCGTAATGACTTTTGATAAAAAAAATTCCACACAAAACGATAATTTTTTTGCTGTTATTGCTTTTATTTGTTTCACTTTATTATGTACGGTAGGTAAGTACTGTTATAGTTTTTCCTATATTGTTCGTTTTAATCAAATTGTTGACTTGGCAACGGGAGCGTATCGAAATCTCGCCAATCAAAACACCATCATTCCAAATGATTATGTAAAATATTTTTGCAGAATATTTACATAAAACATTATTTACATCGTAAATGCTGCTGTGTACACAAAAGATATCTCCTTTTCCAGGATTAATCTTGTCACAATTTTATGGAATTTGAATTTTTTTTGTGAATTTTTTTTACTGGATTTCGATTTGTGGATTTGATCACTAATACCTAAAATTTCCATAGCAAATATTTGGCTAAGTGAGCAAACTCGAAATCCAGAAATAAAAATCTATAAAACGAAATGCATTAAATTGTGGCTGAAAGTAATCCTGAAAAAAGGAGATATCCTCTTTTTTGTAACCAACAGCGGTTAAGCATAAAAATGATTTAAGGAAATATTCTGGAAAAACATTTTACCTAAATATTTTAATAAATGATGGAACGACTACAGTCAAAACTTCCGCTGCCGTTTTTATTGGCGAGATTTCGATACGATCCCGTTGACAAGCCAGAAATTTGACAAAATAAATTACTCGAAAAAAAATTTTTTTTTACTAAAAATATGGAGTAAAAACTTGCAGTGTAAACTTACAGAATAAAGTGAAATTGATAAAAGAATAGTATTTGTGAATTTCGGGACTAATCTATTATATTTAAACGGGTTGGTGACTAAATCCACAAAAAACAATTTCGGTAATGGCTTTTGCCACAAAAAACGATCATTGTTACTGCTTTAACGCATTTCACTTTATGTACGGCACTTTAAGCGAAATTCTGAGGCAGGAGAGATTTTAGAGTTGGATTCAAAATCAGAGTTCTACGCCTTTTACAGAATATTTATATAAATTGTTTTTATGCATAGCCGCTGTTGTATACAGTAACGATATCTCCTTGTTCCAAAATTAATTTTCTACAATTTTATGTATTTTTTTTTTGTGAATTTTTTTTTGTGAATTTCGGTTTGTGGATTTAGTCACCAACCCCTTTAAACACATAGGACGAAATCGAAATCTATAGTAGACTTAAACTTGTTTGAATTTATGCCTTAATTGCAATAGTTTTATATTTGTACTTTAATATTAAGCTAGTATTAAATAGTTTTCGCTGACTGGAATTTCGTAGGAGCATAACTGGAGCACCTATTTTGGTTCTGGCTGCTGAAAAAGAAATATCGAAAACCATGTCAAATCCGGCAAATTTAGAAATATCGTTGGCATCATTTTGGGACTGTATCGTCATCGTCACTACTTTAATTTTACCGTTTTAGTCTTCAGAACTTCTTCTTTTACTAAAGTAAGTTCCGGACAAATAACGAATTACTTTCATTGTAAATTCTTCTGAGCCAGTCAAAATTTAGGAAAACGGTAAAAGATTTCTTTTTTTTATATCTAAGAGCGTACCTAATTGTTAATGGTCAGGTTTGCCACACCTTTAGTTTTTGAAACAATACTGAAGAGTGACGGTTATATGGCAGTTACAAAACCAGTCCGAATTTTGGAAAACAGTAAAATACGTTATCTTTGTGATAGTGCCTAAAAGTAAATTTTTCGGTATGTAACACCTTTAAATTTTAAAATATTCACAAATTTTAGGGCAACTACCCAAGCCGGATTGAATTCTGGAAAACGATATAATATGTGCTCATTTGTTTTTAAGAAGGTAAATAAATTTACAGGTCGTAGCACTTTTAATTTTTTAAATATTTGGTGATGGTTTGAATATCCGAAACGGTCTGAATTATCCAAAACAGTCTGAATATCTGAAAACGGTTATAGACATGTTTGTTCATTTTTGAAAAATATTCTTAGTATAAATTATCAGGTCTGTTACATTTTTGTTTAGTATTGCAAATAAATTTAAATTTGTCAGTTTAGCAAATCATTTACATTTTCAGGAGCTAATAAATGAGTATATTTTGAAATTGGAAATAAAAAACGGCTCTTCTGAGGGAGATGTTTTATCGACGTCGGATCCCCTTAAGAATAGCTGGAATTGCTAGCTTTCCAAAAATATAATTTTTAGTGGCGCATCTTATCCTTTAAGGACGAAAAGCATACTTGAAAGTAACTTTGTGGTTTTGATGTATAAAAACCGTTATACCTATCTGTTGATCTATTCGATATATGTATATTCAATTATATATTCTAGAAATATAACGGTCTTGAACATATTTCAACATTTATTTAATGATGATTATTATTATTATTTATCCATTTATAGCTTCAAAAATGAAATAATTATAAATTCTTCGAGATATAATTTAGAGCCCAGATTATATTTGCAACAACAGTATTTCATCGACTAAAAAATATGTTAAACAAATATTGTTATTGTCTATAAACTACTAGACCATAAAAAAGGTTTGATAGCACTGTACTATTATTAATAATATTGCAATAAAACGTTTTTGTTTTTCCTGGATAAAATTACTATTCAAACATTGCTCAAATGTTGCTCTTTTAAAACAGAAATATGAAAAATAAATTTCTTTGTAAAGGAAAAATTTATTAATGGACACACATTTTATTTGCCCTTGCTAAAAGGTATATTTTGTTTCATTATAACGTAAATCATATTAATATCAATACAATGGAATCAAATATTAAAATCAATTTTAATTATAGTTAGCATTTAATATTTTTTATTAACTGGCCTGTGTTCATAATATTTTCACTTCACAGGTCAGTATGAGGAATTAATTTTTTGTATTTGGTTAAATTAAATTTATTAAGAGATTGTTCTTAAAGGCATTATCAAGGATGAAAGGAAAGTGAACAAAAATATAATTTTTATAAAATAATATTTTAAAATTAAGTACAATTTAGAGTCAATTCAATTCAATTCATTTATTTCCTTAAATATACTATTTTTTTTTTTTAAATACAGGGTTTAAAGATATTCTCTTTACAGCTGAAACATTTTAAATTTTAAATAAAGGGTACATTCTCATATTAATATTAAATTTTTAAGGGAAAACAGGACAGTAAAAACCTTATCCAATTTTTTTTTTGTTTTGATAAAACTTACATTTAATTAAACTTAAAACTAACCTAACTAATACTAAGATATATATTTATTTTAATTTATTATCTATATGTATTTACAAATTAACGTGCAAGTTTTGTATCATAATATTGTTTGAATATTCCTATTTATTATTAAATTATTATTATTATGCGCAAATTTTCAATGATTTAAATTTTAAACAAATTATAAATGAGCCGACCAGAATAACTAATATTAGTAAAACTTTGATCGACTATGTGGTAACAAATTATAGAAATAAGATAACTGCTGAAATTTGTGAAAATAATAAAATTTAGTGATCATCAAGGAATTAGTATTATTATAATGGACAATGGTGGAAGTGAAAACAGATACTGTTACATATCTTAATTATGATAAAAGAAGGTTTCGTAACTTAATTTTTGGTAGTCAAATAATGTCGACATATTATGCAATAAGTGTAAATGAAAAAGCAAATATATTTAGTAATGAATTACGAAATAGTAGCCAACACCTTGTGGAAACGGTTAGGATAAATAATAAAAATAATCCTTGGCTTAATAGCTCTCTTCGTAATATGAAAATTAGAAAAATCAACCAATATAATGAAGCAATTTCAACAAATTCTTATGATGACTGGGTGAAATATAAAATCATACGAAATAAATATAAAAACCAGCTAAATCAGACTAAAAATAACTTTATAAGTAATAAAATTCTAAAAAAAAAAAAAAAAAAAGTCGAAAATGTGGAAAACAATAAAAACGCTAGTACTAAAAGAAAAAAAAAAACATTATCGAAGTCAAGTTTAGCGGTTTCATTTATAAAAACAGTATGGATATAGCAACAAATTTTAATACATACTTTGTAAATAGTGCAGTAAGAACTAATAATAGCATCCAAACATACCATACCAAAATTTAATATTAAGAAATAATAAAAATCAGTTTAATTTTAAAACAATGGAGGAAGATGATTTAAAAAGTATTTTAAAACAAATAAATAATAAAAAAGACTGACTACTCATGTAAACTGTAAAATGTTATTGGATGTTTTTGACTTAATAACACATAATTTGATTGAAGTTATAAATGGCTCGTTACATATGGGAATTTATCCAGAAGTATGAAAGGAAACAGTAGTAACACCAATAGATAAAGTAAAAAACACAAAAATTTGCATGGAATTCCGTCCAATTAATATGACAAGCATAGAGTCAAAAATTATTGAGAAGTTTGTATGTATTCAACTTGAAAGGTATTTGAATGAGAACAACTTAATATCTAAATTTCAATCAGGTTTTAGGAAAAACCACAGTTGTGAAGCAGTTCTGAATCTGATTGTAGCAAATTGGAAACAGCTTGTAGACGAAAAACAAACGATAGTAGCGGTCTTCCTTGACTTAAAAAGAGCATTTGAAACAGTAAACAGAAATATTCTATTATCGAAATTAGAAGCAATAGGCGTTGAAAATATAGAACTTAATTGGTTTAAGTCATATTTAAGTAATAGAAGTCAAAAAACTAAAGTCAACGGTGTAGTCTCACAGGCAATTGAAGTTTTGTTGGGAGTTCCACAAGGATCTGTATTAGGGGTGTTATTGTATCTGATATACATAAATGATAAGGAGATAGCTGTAATTTTTGCGCAACTGATCCTGTTTGCGGACGATGCACTTCTATATGTTTCAGGAAAATCAGCTGATGATTGCATAGAGAAAATAAATAATGATTTGGAAAGAGTCAACAAGTGGCTAAGAATGAATAAATTAAAGCTAAATTTAGAAGTTCATGATAATTAATGGTAGTTCAGAATACCAAGTAAAAATCGATGATGAACCTGTTAAAAAAATAAGCGAAATTAAGTACTTAGGGTTAATACTAGATGACCAATTAAAATTTCATAAGCATCTTGATTATACATGCAAAAAAATGTCGAAAAAAACATACTTCTTCAACAAAATCAGAGATAAAATGTCTCAAAAATGTGCAATATCAGTATACAATGCAATTATTTAGCCTTATTTTGAACTATATTCGAGTTTAACTAATGAACATTTATAAAATAATATATGAAAGAATATTTTTTAAATAATGAACAAATAAGTCGATTGCAAAAGGTACAAAATAAAAATATGAAAAGTATTTTGAAATGTAATAGATTAACACATATATAGACAATAAGTTGAAATCACTAAATTGGCTGAATATTAAATAAAGATTAATATTTAATACACTTGTCCTCATCTTCAAAATTAAGCACAATATGATGCCGATATATTTATCAGAAAAATTAACATATGTAGGTGATTTTCAACATTATAGTTTAAGAAACATCTCCAACTTTAGATTAGAGTTTTTTAGAACGGATCTGGCTCAAAAGAATTTAATGTATGAAGGGTTAAAGCTATTTAACAATTTACCTCCGGAAATAAAAACTGAAACTAGTATTGAAATGTATAAAAAAAAACTTATTAAAAATATAAAAACATCTTATTTATTAAATTAAAATGAATGTAAAAAATATTGTAAGTAGTATTGTAATAGTTTATATATTTTTTTTTTTTTTTTTTTTTTTTTTTCTCCTATTACTCCGCGTGGTAGCATAGGGCAGTTTATATATTTACATGTATAAAACTAAATAAATTAATAAATCTAAATCTAAATGTAAATTTCTCTTTTATAATATCAATATTTTCGCCAACCATATTCACATTGGTCTTATCGTGCAACTTTTTCGAAAAAATAAAATGGTAAGTTCAACATTAGTTTTAGTATTTTGTTCTGTGAAATTTGTAATTTATTTCTATTTGTTTTAGCACAAGTGACCCAGATTGGCGCTCCATATGTTAAAATTGGGGAAAAATGGTTTTTAGTATGATTATTTTATTTTCTAACAATATAAATGATCTCCGATTTATATAATTATATATGATATTGAAACGTTAACTTTTTATCTAGGTGCAAGCCTAAGTATCTTACGGTGCAATTTAGAGTCTGCATGTTAACATTAAATTCTGTACATTTATTTACAAGATACTATAATATTTAAAAAATTTAACATATTACGTTCCAAATGACACAGAGGAAATTATTTAAATACAATGTGTACAATTCTAGCTAGTGTAATGGTTTGGGATCATAATATTTCAGCAAATAAGTATAGGTACTAGTAAAGACGGTCCAATTTTAACTGAAAATAAATTACATTCCATTGGAAAATATTAAGTAGTAAACTCTAGTGCAATAAGGTCCACTATCGAGAAGTACTGCAATATCCTGACATGATAATTTGGTTATTTCAGATATTATTTCATCAATGGATATTGGTGGTTGCCCAACTGGGCACACGAAATTATTTCTCTTACTTGAAGAAACAATTTCTACTTTCACTGATTTCACTTAAAAGTAATTTGAGGGAGTTCGACATTATATTTTCTAATACAAACCCCATCATCGTTTTCAGGATAACTATGTCCGGCGACGAAATTTCTTCTCGAAGACATTGAGGAGTGTCCATAATTCTGATCCATTGAGAAGAACCGGAAGTAAGAGCGTTTTGTAGATTTGGAACTTTGATTGGTTAAAACTACTCTTGTTTAAAAATCTTAAAATATGATTTCAATGTTTGAATTTCTTGTTAAATTTCACAGCTCGATTCTCGAAGACATAGTTGACTTTAGTTATCATCAGAGATGAGATAAGTAGTCCAATACAAAAATATTATATTCAACTGAGAAAGCTTGAGTTTAAGTGGTCTTCAGAAATTTTTTCAATTTTCCCATTTTGCAAAATTCAGTTTTTGTGGAAATTTCAGTCTAATGAAATCAAAACAGGCTTTCAGTTTTGACAGTTTTGATTTCATTTTCTCTTCAATGAAATCAAAACTGGTTCAATATATTTTACGTAACGGAAGTTAGAGCTATTTTAATGCACTAAAATGTTGGAGTATTTAAATACTCGATAGGCAGTAATGGGTTAACTTTATAAAAAAATAATTTCCATCACTATACTTTATCATTTTGACTTCCAGCTGAGACCAAAATTTAAGTTTTTATGACAGAAACAAATTTGTGAAAATTTTTAAATTTCTTTACTAAATTTCAAAGAACTTCAAAAATTTAAATTTAAGTTATTATTGACATAATGTTATTAGCACATTACTGTTAAAATACTGCAAATTTTATATTCGGTATCCCATTGATTTAATGTTACAAAAGGATATGAATATATTTAAAATCATACCAAAAATGTGTGTGTGTATAAATGACAACGTCTGAAAAATCTACCCCAAAAATATTCTAATTTAAAAAAAAAAATGTTAACATAAAATCAACTTCAAAGAATGGATGTTATTCTTTTTAAATTAATTTAATTTAAAACACCTAATTGACTCTCCTGTGGTTATCGAAAAATATGGAACGAAATCAATAATGGAATGTTAAAGTGACAAACAGAAACCAACAAAAAAAAAAATTATAAAATACCTAGGCTGTTTTTTTTTTGTTGTTATTTTTAACAGTAAACTATTTTTTTATTTTTTTTTTATTTAATAACTACCTGTTTACGGTAAAATTTATCTATAAAAACATTAAAATTATTGCATTGCTCTGTAAATTAAAATCTGTGTATAGCTCGTATGTACATATTATAATGTAGATTTAATAGGGAAGTCATGCTGTTTTTCTGTGTTATTAATTGATTTGTTTCGCAATCAAATTGTGTAGGCCTACTTATATATTTATATATTTTTATTATTAAATATTTTCATTTTAAATTTAATTATATATTCAGAAGATCTCATCGGGTGAAGTAATTACGAATTAATAGCTATTTGTAAAAAAAAAAATATATACAAAAAAAAAAAATTAAAAAAACCAGTCACGCAATTCAATTTTAATGAATTATGAGAAATTACATTTAATAAATTGAAATGTAAAAATTTAATTTTGAAAATAAAAATAAATTATTTCTTAATAGAGAAATATTGTTATTTGAGATTATAGAATCATTTCTGTTTTTTGTTTGCATAAAAATGTGAATTTTTTTATTTTTTTGTTTTAATTATCTAGTTTTTATCCTTATGTGATTACTAACCTAGTGTTACATTTTTTTTTACATAAATATTCATTGATATTATTTCATTATTCTGTAACACTAATGATTCAATTTACATTTTTATAAGAAATAATGTCCATCATAATAATTTTCTAGCCCGGATTATGAAGTGTTCTAATTCATACAGAAACAAGAATAATTCCTCAATGTTTCATGTATTAATATTTTTTATTTCATTGTTATCATTTAATCTTTAGTTGATGCGGTTAAATATACATACGTAATTTGGTGTGGTGGGGTCCAATGGACCAACATTTTTAATACGATTAAAAAAATACAACAAAAATTACATTTTCATACCTTTTATTTATAAATTAATAATTTTTTCTATCTATTCCTTATTTTAAAAATAATTTATGTAATAAAATAAACTGTTTTAAAATTTATTTTAAAATTAAACCTAAAAATTCAATATAAAACAAAAAAAAAAATTGTGATTATTTAAAAAAGAAAAAAAAAAAATTTTATTATAAAAAAAATTAAAGTAAATTAAAGCATTTTAAATTAGATAAGTTGAACTTCATTTAGTGATACATAGCATAGTGATAGAAGAGCTTACATATTACATTGCATCCATAGTGATACAAGAGGTTGAAAATCAAATATAATTCTTCATTTTTCACAGCAAAATTTTGCAGATAGGCTCAAAACTTGTTAGGCACACCGGTGATTTGCACTTTGTGCACAATCAACAGTTTTTGCTAGCTTTCCTGAATGACAAGAAATATAGTCAAATATTTCCTTTCTGTTCCTGTCATAATCAAAAATCTATTAATTATTAGAGAAAAAATTATGCGAAATCATCGAATTTCAGACGAAATTACGAATCATTTACTATGAATCACGCATCACAAATCACGAATCAAGAATCAAAAATATCGAATGATTGATACCGAATTACAAATACCAAATCACACGTATACTAAATAGAATTACTTATATCGAATAACAAAACACAAATCACATCAGATACTGCACAATAAGCACATGAAACAAAAATTACGATTCACGACAAAAAACCCAAATTACGATTCACGAAATAAAAATTAAGAATCACGAATAACGATCCTGGAACACGTTTTTCAATTCACGAATCACAAATTATAAATCACAAATTACCATTCACGAAATAAAAATTAAGAATCACGAATAACGATTCGGGAAAACGTTTTTCAATTCACGAATCACAAGTCACCAATTATAAATCACAAAATTACGATTCACGAAATAAAAATTAAGAATCACGAATAACGATTCGGCAACACGTTTTTCAATTCACGAATCACAAATCACCAATTATAAATCACAAATTACGATTCACGAGTAATAAATAAAAAATAAAAAATAACGAACCAGGAATACATTTCTTAATTTACGAGTTACAAATTACAAATCACAAATTACGATTAAGAGATCACAAACACGGAATAACAAAACAAGAAAAACGAATACGAAATACGAATCTAAAATTGCAAATCAAGAATTTTGTATTAAGAATCACACGAATACCAAATATGATTCATTTCACGAAAAAAACATCACAAAATATTCCGTGTGAATCTGAAATTCAACATGAACACTCAACATGAATCACAAATCTAAAATCATAATTGTTGTTATTACAATGTAAATAACAAAAACGGAAAATCCTGCGTTGAAGAAAATTAATTTTTAAAAACTTTGGACCTGGATGATAAAAAGTTTTGTGTTGGTATCTTCTTAGATGTGGCAAAAGCGTTCGACAAAGTCTGGCAAGTAGGCCTACTGCATAAAGTGAGAAAATGTTTGCCAAAGGGATATTACCTAATTATAAAAAACTATTTAAGTGATCGATATTTTTTGGTTAAATACAAGTCTGAATGTTCAAATATAAGTAAAATAGAAGCAGGAGTACCCCAAGGCAGTGTATTGGGTCTAGTTTTATATTTCCTGTATACAGCCGATATTCCGATACCAAGAAAAATTTCTGCTTCACATGACTGCTTAAAAACAGCTACTAAACTGGTACCATAAGGTATTCATAAGTTTTATGAATAAAACAATGACTTGTCTCAAAACTTGGAATATCCAAATTAATGAACACAAAACTACTCAAGTTATATATACAACAAGAACTCGATACGAGCCTGAACCAATAATTATAAGTAATAAAGAAATAAAAATCGAAAGACAAGCTAAATACCTAGGAGTGCACATTGACAATAAATTTATAATATGGAAGAACCACATAATCCACAAACATAATCAAATAAGGCTAAAATGAGGACAACTACAATAACTTTTGGGAAATAAATCTAAATTGACAATGAACAACAACTGCTACTTTATAAAACAATTTATAAAAACCGATATGGACATATGGTGCAGAAATCTGGGGTATCTCAAGCAATACCAACATTAATTTAATACTAAATAATTAGAGCGATAGCGAGAGCCGAATGTTATATGAGAAATGATGATCTACACTGTGATTTAAAAATACTGACAATAAATGAAGAAATTAAAAAGACAAGTTTAAAATATCAACAAAAGATATCGACCCATTCCAACAATGAAATTAGCACTCTACCAGAACAAAAAAGAATAAGAAATAGACGCCTGAAAAAATACAAACCACATGATTTAATAAATAGATTTTAAGTTTACAAAAAAAAAAACAAAAAAAAAACTTTGATCTTTCAAGTTGGCTAATGGCCGACAGAAAAACTATGTAGCTATAAATTAGTAGCGGGTCGAAATTATACTATATTATATCTTTGAGTGAAATAATGACCCATAGAATTGTATTACCTATATTTATTTTTTACATAGTAAGTTGGAATTAATAATTACACTGAGTATCGGTATATCCAACGATACACTAAAGCTGTGCTGGATTTGAAAACTAATTAAAAAATATTTTCCAAATCCAAAATACAAATTAAATCTGTTTGGCTTACAAAGAACATTAAATGAAAGTTATTGTGTGCACAGACTATATTCAACTTAATTTCCATTATAAGAGATTTATAATGAATAGGTAGGTAACACTATAAATAAATTATTTTAAGAAGACAATAATTAAGATATTACACAAAATAAATTATAATAAATATCCTTTATTAAGAAAATTTCAATTAATCCTGTTATTGAAAAACTAATTTTCTAGATTGAAATATATTATATTGCCTTAATCAAGTCCACATATACACTATTCTACATCATATGAATAAGAGTGAAAATAACAAAATTAAAAATTTTTGAACATCTTAATTGAATTTTCTGATAATAAATCCTTCTTAAAATTTTCTTCATCAAGCACATTGATTTTCTATACTGTATAGATTTTCACATTATTTATTAGAAAAAAATAAAAACTGAAATTCATCGGGGAAAATAGAAAAAAAAAACAAAAACACTAAAAGGATATCAGAGTCTATTAAATGTCATTTTGTCACTAGCAATATAAAATATCGTAGACATGACATTCTTTATTATAGAGTAGACGAAAATTTTGAATTCTTTAGAGGACTAGCTACTTAAAATCCTTGAGAAGAAAATATTTTCGACGTGATTTATAAATGTCAAAAAATATTTTTTTATATTTTTTTTTTTTTTGCTTATCACACTCATATCCTTTCTTTATTTTCTTATAGCTATACATTTAATATTATAAAAGGATTCAATTAAATTGTATGGATATTAAATTTTCTGTATAGGTAATTCATATCCTTGTTTATAAAATATGTAACGGTTATATTTATATGTATTTAATAAAATGATTTAAGTATAATAAAAAAAAATATATATATATTTATTATGTAGAACATAGTAAAATGATAGAAGAAATAAGTGATTTCTTAAAGTCTGTTATTAAATAAAATAAATTGAATTTCAATACACATGTTGGTGTACAGAGTGGATGAAACCAAAAAAAAACAAAATGAAATCAATAAAAATCATTTCAATTTATTCAATTGGTACAGGATGGCCAAATACAAGTATCTATATTATGTAGGTGTATATTATAATAAATCAAAATTTTGACATGTAGTTGACAAGTTTGTTGAATTTAATTAAATTTAGATTCATTCAAAATTAGATAATATTAATATTGTTGAATAGAATTAATCGATGTAAGTTTCCTAGGAAATGTATAATATACTGTGATATAAAAGAAGATAATACGGCTTGTGTTGATTTGAGATATTATAAGATTTATGAAGTCAACCAAACAATAGACCATTAATCATTATCAATTAAGTAAATGCAAAAAAAAAATTCAACCAAAAATTATTGTGGAATATATTGTATAGTATAATTTATTATTTAACATGAAGTACTAGCGGTGGGGTTTTGTTTTTTTTACATAGCCAAAACACTACTATACCGATTGACACGTTTGGCTAGGGAAGCAGTTTCGGCAAAGAAAATTACCCCTAGTTTTTTACACAGTTGTTTGCATGTAAAGAACTTAGTAATTTACTAGCATGTTTTTTAAATTATAAATTAGTGATCTATGTGAATCTATTATACAATAACGTGGATCAAATAACCACATATAATTTCAATAGTGGATATTTTATATATTTTGTAATACAAACGTCAAAATTTTGGATGTAGATCAAAGTTGCATAAAAAATTATAAAAAAAAGTGGATGTGGTTCAAAGTTACCTGGCATTATCGCAAAAAGTATTACATATAGAAGAAAACTGGTAATACAGAATGAAATAGCATGTCGTAAAACCCCTAGAAATATTCTAATGTCAAAAATGTCAAAATGGTGTATGGATCAACCAAACACGCTACCGACGAAAAATCGTCATTGTCAAAACTATTATAGTATTTTTGTAATGGCGCATAGATATAAACAAATATAGTTTGGCAGCTTGGTATAGCTTTCTCTTTCTCTTTAATACATTATCTTATTAATCATTGTAATTTTCAGCCAAAAATGAACATAATATGTTTTGCGAAATTTGAAATCAGTATATGTACATATTTTTTTAAAGATGACATTTTGTTAATTTAAATATTGTTATTGTTTTAAATCAGTTTGTTTAAATCAATATAAATAATTTGAAAATGAAAGTTAATAATGGTATCGACAATACAAGTCCAGCTAAAGAAAACGTTTAATTTGAAGAAGGTCTACTGAAAGATTTGGAAATGTTAGAAATTACACCTGATGTTTTTACATACGTATGATTTTTTTTATTTAATGTTGGATACTATAAAAAAAAATTAATTGAAGAAAGTAAAACTTATATAGATGACACAGAACCTGAACAAATGAAAAATGAACGGGAGCAGAGGCATATTTTAAAAAAATATAATGAAACAACTCTTTGTATTAACGAAATCTTAATTAGTTTTCAGCCGAGAATCTGGCCTCGCTTGGCAAGCTAAATTTGGTAAATGTGTTGAACAGAAGCTTGAAATTACAATTTTGGTGTTCATTTTAGCAACATAATCAATATCCACATTTGATTCCTTCATATTTAATTGATCTAGTTCTGATGGAGTAAAGCAATTGATTGTGGACTCCATACATATGGAATTTATCATGTTTGAGGAATATATAAGACGGAATCTTGCCAAATTTAGAATGTTGAGGTTATAGATAAATTTACATAGCTTGTCTTCTGCGTAGCGATTTGTACGGTGTAGGGGTGAGCACATGCTACCAATTGTGCTTCACGCATACCTATTATAGCTGGATGCCATCGGGACCGGTAGATTTTCTAATATTTTTGTTCTTGCGAACCTTTACAACGGCGGCACGAGTTCTGAAGTAGACTCTTCCGAAGACGGAATTAAAGGTGGATTTTGTGGAGGTAGTGTCGAATTAGCAGAAATCAATTTTTCAAATAAATTAACTTTTCAAATCGAATCTGATAATATTTTGTAGTTGTCGGAAAAAAATGTTCGAAGGAATTAGTCAAAAAATTTATAGCGAAAGAGCAAAATTTTTAGGGAGATATAGGATTTCTTGTCTAAACATTTTGGTATGCAGAAACTTCTGCTGATAATAATTACCTGTAAACATATTGTAAACATTTATTCCTGATAACATTGTAATATTATTCCTGTATTCTTCTGAATCATTGGTCTTCATATTTCTAAATGCCAACCATTTTTCTTTAACAGCTTTTCTACATTTTTTTTTTTTTTATATAATTTCAAATCTATGGGATGAACACCCTAACTGCTTTTTTACATAGATTGGAATACACAATCACATAAAAAAGCTTTTAATTTAAATATGGAAAACTATATATACTGTAGAGCACTTCGCCTTCTTAATAGACAAACATCGTTGAACTACAATGTGTTTCATTTTTTAAAAATGATAACTTCGAGCAAGATAGAAATAAAAAAAAATGCCTATACCTACTTCATCTATCAAACAAAGGTCTGCCCGGTCTCTTGTACCTTTTGGTCTGGATTCAAATATTCTCTTCGCTGGAGCATTTTTGTTCATCCGCTTTAGGTATACGAGTCCCTGTAGTCTCTACTTTAGTTTTCTAGATTATGTCCACCTCATTATATGGTTCATAGAGATCACCTTCGGCAGTGCCCATGTTTCTGATCCATTTAGCAAGACCGGGAGTATGATGTTTCGGAGAACAAACCAAATCAGCAACGGCCTACAAGGGTTATATTCATCACCATACCTCTGCATTGATGTAGTTTGCTGGGTTAAGGTTAGTTTCAAGGTAGGTAAACTTCTGAACTAACTCGAAATTATATGTTTTGATCAATATGATGTTGGGATGCCTTTCTATTTGTCGACAACATATATTTTGAGTTTTTCGCATTTACTTTGAGACCCACTCGTTCCGTTTTTTCTTCACTTTGGGTAAATGCATCGATCCGTTGTTATCAATGTCGTCGGCATACCCTAGCACTTCCGTTGGTCGCACATCGATGTGCCAGATGATATTGCATATACTTGTTGAAAGAAGTCAGAAGTGTTATTATGAATCACCACAGCACATCTTTTTATTTCAAGTGTCATTTTTGACCATCGTATGAGCTTGACTGGTGTAGCAAATTCTAACATAGCAGCGTAGAGGTCGCTCCGGATTGTATTCAGACTTAAAACGGATAAATAGGTGGTGTGTATCGATTTGAAACTTCCCTTAAAAACTTAATATTAATACCATAAATGTACCATTTATGTAAAATTTAAAATGTATCAGCTGTAAAGAGAATATCTATAAATTCTGTAAAAACTAATGGAAAAAAGGATATTACAAGTCCAGAAATGGAATATTATAAATTTTACTTGCTTTTACTTTCCACATTTTTGTAGAAATAAACACAAAACTAAAACTCAACATGATCGATGCAATTCAAGATTATCTTCTGTCCTAGACAAGAGGAGTCTGATTTAAAATTCTATTGAACTATGAACTCACCCTGTAGATACTATAAATTATTTATTTAAGTCAAGTTCTTGATAGTTTTCAAGGTTTATATTCGAAATTTTTATGTCATTTTTTATTGATGCACAACTCTTGATTTAGTTTTGTTTCTATTTTTTTGTTCCATTTCATTTTTTTTATTTATTGACGAAAAAATGTTTTTCAAGATTATTCTTCAATAAAAACTATAATCGATTTGTGATTGCAGAAAAAAAAAACATTTTATAACCTATTTTTTATTTTTAAGTTAAAGGAAGGATTACTGTAATATTTTAGTAGGTTAGTTGGGTTTGGGTTATTCGATTTAATATAAAGAAGCCAAATCTTTAAAGCGCTTCCAACTGAAATTCAATTTTATATTTTTTTCATCAATATTTTTACAACAATTTCAACTATCCTAAAATATATATATATATATATTTTTTTTAAGTATAATTGATGGCAAGATGTCAAAGGAAATTTCAAATATGGGACTGAGATTTATTGGTTGAAATGGAAAGAATTGGTTGAAGAGGAAAATTGGACCAATCATTGCTAATATCTAAACCTGAAAATAATTTGAACAGGATATATAGACCCATCCATCCATCCATCCATCCCATCCATCCCATTTAGTATGATTTATAAATTTAACCGATTTCATTTATTATGAATAGTAAACTACATTGAATAGGACTCTGTTGCTAAGTGTCGTTATAAGAATACAAATTTGGCACATCATTTGGATAAGCACTATCTTACCAACAAAATTTTTTTTATTAATATTCAATAAATATTTTATTCACAATTAATCGGTTAAGGCCATAAGTCATTAGGTTGGCTTTTCGCATCAATATGCAACAATAAAGTAACTACACAAAGATCATTTGAAAATATGACCAAAATGACTTCAAATGTAAAAAAATATTTTGTTCAGTGTCATTCTTAGACATTACTCAAGTATTTGATAGAGTCAGTGATTTATAATAAGGCTCCCCCATCTCTCAGATTTATCGTTGTCCGTAATAAATACACTATTTCAAGAATCTTAAAAAACTTTATAAAATGTTAATACCTATATGGAAGCTTACATATGCTGGAACACCAATATATTAAAAGTTGTTACTAATAAATATGGAAAACTTCATAAGTAAAACATAGCACTAAAAATGCAAAATGGACACAAAACGAAGAAATGGGCAACACAAAGCCAAAACAAATCGATTTCAAATAAATATGTATATCAATTCATTGGAATACAATATTAGAATATTTTGATAAGTCCCTTGCTCTGTGAATTGTAAAGTTATACTATACAATCTGTGATACTTTCATCTGCAAAAAAACAAAAATAATGTTTTTCAGTAGAATTATGTCCTCTAGACTACTTCTATGTAGTTTGTATGTATGCTTTGGCTGCTCATTTCTACTCAGTAAACATGCAAAGGACTCATATGTATACACTATGGTTTTTGGTAATAAATAACCCAACTATATTATAAGTAGAATAACTATCCAACCTGAACCTGACATTTTTAACCAACTGTGTTGGAAAATTTCATCTTGGACAAGTAATTTTTGCATATCAATTTGAATCGCTAGATAAATAATTGGTAGAAACCACAGACATGGTAAGAAGTACAACTGATAGAACATTTTAGATTGCTTTGCATGCAGTTTTCTTTTAATAACAGTATTTTGCAAATAAGTAGGTATATAATACTTAAAACGGGTCACAAAAATGTATATGGTCTCTATATATATGACCACGACATTTGCGATACAAATGCGATAATATTTAAAAAAGTTTATATAATACCTAAGCCGAAATTTAATTCCGCTTCTAGAAATGTATTATAAATTTATATAAAGTCCAAAAACGGGCACAATTAGTCTTACCAATGACCCAATAAATGATATTGCTACTCTTGAACATAGTCATGTTACTCTACATATATCTTGCAAGCATCTGGATATATAATTTTTGTAAAATAAATCTATACTATCTCCTTCACTCAAGCGCTGTATCTCTACCACCTATACTTAATCTATATTTATCTATACTACCTCTACTTAAGCATACATTAAGTTCAGGAAAGTATTTAAATTGTCCTAATATTCTCCATCTTTGTTTTTCCTCTTATTATCTATGGCAGGGTAATCCTTGGGAAAAGTATCGACCGCTGTTGCAAATTTACATATAATGTTAATGTTTTCGCTATATGTACAAGTATACAAAAAAAATAAAAAAATTTAAGACATTTGTTAGAACTCACACCTTTACAGAGTAGATTAAACTAACTGTCTTTGTACGGAATAGATTCTTTTTTGTGTTTTTTTGGATGGAGAGTTCTATGTAAACAAGACCCCTTAAGAGCTATTGTATTTTCCCGTATGCTATTTTAGAATCGCAGGTCTATGTCGTTGATGAACACAATTATTGCTTTGATGTCAATTTCAAAATGGGGCGATGTTTATTCCTGGAAATATTTATGTCATCATAATCATCTTATGGAATGTAAGAACACTTAGAGAAGCTTCAAGACTCTCGCAATTGGAAGCTCAAATGGCTACTTACAACATAGACATCCTAGGTATAAGTGAAATGCGATGGAACAACACCGGAGAAATCAACACGGAGAATGGAAACATGGTAATTTACAGTGGAAGGGAAACAGGGGGTGAAAGTGGAGTCGGAATACTAATATCAAAGAAATTGAGACAAACATTGGTTTCGTGGAAGGCAGTCTCGGATAGAATTGTTATCGGGCGATTTCGAAATATGACAAGACATGTAACAATAATTCAATGCTATGCACCAACAGATGTCGCTGAAGACCATATTAAGGATGACTTCTACGAACAAATAGAAACAACGCTAGCACTCATAAATAGGGGAGATATCATAATATTAATGGGTGACTGGAATGCGAAAATAGGATCTAACAACAATGGACTTGAGGAGATAATGGGCAAACACGGGTTAGGAAGAGAAAGAAACAACAACGGGGAAAGATTGATAGAGTTGTGTCAGACTTTCGACCTAGCAATCGGAGGGAGTCTATTTCCACACAAAGATATCCACAAATACACATGGACAACACCAAACGGGATCTCAAGAAATCAGATAGATCACATATGCATCAGCAAGAAGTGGAAACAATCAATGTTAGATGTGAGAAATAGAAGGGGAGCAGATATACACAGCGATCATGAATTACTAACTGGGGACTTCAGAATGAAACTAAGCCAACAAGGAAGAGGCAGAAGATATAGAAAGAAGAAAATAAATATAAACAACTTAAAAAATCCGCAAGTAAGAGCTGACATAGTTACGGCGTTACGAGAAAATATTAGAAATAATAGAGAATACACTTGGGAAGAGATTCTGGAAATTTACAACCAAACAAGCGAACAAAATCTTGGAATTTCACAACCACAAAGAAAAATCTGGATAACCGATAACACATGGGCCTTGATTAAAAGAAGAGGTGAAATGAAGAAAATGATAAACAACAGGATGGCATCAAGAAGAGAATATGAAGAAATAGCGAAAACAGTAAAAAGAGCAGCAAGAAGAGATAAAAGGAAATTTCTACAAAATTTAGCCGGAGAAGCAGAAAAAGCAGCACAGCAACATAACCTGAGAGAATTGCATCGCATAATCAAGAACTTAACTAACCAGTCGGAACAACAAAACAAACCAATTAAAGATAAAAATGGTGCGCTCATCACAAACTTAGAGGATCAATTAAAGAGATGGAGAGAACATTTCCAAGAACTGAGCAACGAAGAAAGTACAAATAATGAAGCAGACATAAGAAACAGAGACAATGCAAATATCTACCCAACTGAGGGACTGCCAATATCTACTCAAGCTCCAAATATAGAAGAAATCAAAGCTACAATCAATATCCTGAAGCACAACAAAGCAACAGGTGAAGATGGAATTCCAGCAGAAATAGCCAAACTGGACCCTGACTTATTCGCAAAAACAATTGAACCCCACATCAGGAAAGCATGGATAGAAGAGAATATACCACCATCATGGAAGAAAGGAATGATTGTCAAGATACCTAAGAAAGGAGACTTGGCAAATTGCAGCAACTGGAGAGGAATCACGGTTCTAAATACTATTCATAAGATAATAGCAATTATTATAAAGAAAAGATTAGAAGAAGTACTAGAACCAATACTACGGAAAGAGCAGGCAGGTTTCAGACCAAACCGAAGCTGTGTAGACCAGGCAAATACTTTACGGGTCATAGTTGAACAATCAGTGGAATGGAATGCCCCACTATATCTACTATTCATAGATTTTAAGAAAGCATTCGACACAGTCAAGAGATGCGCAATATGGAGAACACTTACAAAGAAAGGAGTTCCTGAAAAAATCATCAACATCATCAAAGCGATGTATGAAGATGCAGAGACAACAGTTCAACACAGAGGTAAGATCAGTGATCCATTCTACACCAATATAGGAGTTAGACAAGGATGTCCACTATCTCCACTTCTCTTCAACACAATACTAGACGACATTCTAAGAGAAGTTTGCACTGGAATAAACGGAATAGAATGGGATCTCTTCGGAAACTTAGAAGACTTAGATTACGCAGATGATGTATGCCTCATATCAAAAAATCAAAGGGACCTACAGAACAAAGTCAACAGATTACAGGAAGAAGCAAAGAAATCGGGACTGGAATTAAATATCGAGAAAACCAAAGCAATGAGGACAAACAATAGTTACAGTGAGCCAATAACAGTGAGTGGACAACAGATAGAATACGTAGAAGAATTCAACTACCTGGGGTGCATTATAACATCAAGAGGAGGTGCAACAGAAGATGTCAACAGCCGTATAAATAAGGCAAGAAGAACATTTGGGAGCCTAATGAAGATATGGCGGAGCAACCAAATATCGAGAACAACAAAGCTAACAATATTCAGAGCATGTGTTAAGTCAACATTAATATATGGCAGTGAAACATGGCTCACTTCGGTCAGAATCAAACAGAAGCTACAAGTATTCATCAACAAGTGCTTGAGAATTATATGCAGAATATTCTGGCCGGCAAGAATTAGCAACGAAGATTTATGGATGATAACTGGAGAAGAACCTATCAACAGACAGATAAATAGGAAAAAATGGAAATGGATAGGTCATACACTAAGGAAATCAGAAAGTGATATAGCAAGAAGAGCTCTAGAGTGGAATCCACAAGGACAAAGGAGACCCGGCAGACCATACAACACATGGAGACGCACAATCGATCAAGAATTAACAGTCAACAATTATACCTGGGACGATATTAAGGAAGTAGTACTCAACAGAGAGGAATGGAGGTTCACTATCGAAGCCCTATGCTACCACGCGGAGTAATAGGAGAAAAAAAAAAAAAAAAAAAAAAAAAAAAAAAAAAAATCATCTTATAGCGCTACAACTCTAGGTGAGTTTTAGCTTTCATCACAATACTCCTCCAAAAGTATCGATTATGCACCGCTTATCTGGGATTCATTTAGGATTTATAGGTCTTAGGTATCATTTTGAACATTGTATTTCCATTACCTCCTATCCGTGATTTATAGAGCTTGGGCATCATTTTGAACCATGTCTTCCCATCTCCTGCTTTGTCCTCTTATATTACGATTAATCTCAGGCTTTCTATTTAACATTACTGCCTGTTTTCAATTTTAATTCATTCTAATTACTTGGCCAGTTCATTTTACTCTTTGGATCTTCCAAAATTCCTATTCTTCTAAGCAGAATTTGCATCTGCTTGTATTCGATTTCCCAATATCTTGTACATATGTTTATTAAATGGATATGACCAGTGATAAATTATATATGTCAGTGTTCTGATATTGGATCTAGTCTCCTTGATCACCTGATTTAATCGGTGAATAAATTGTTTGAAGTAGGTTTTAGACTACTACGTAAGTCCTTTGAAAATATCGTATACATTTTGGGTTTCTGTAATTTCCCACTTGTAATAAATTCTTTCTATGTTGGCGTTTGAACGAGCAATATTTGGCTCTAGTCCACAGATAAGTTTTGATTTAAAGATTGGGGAAGTCAGAGCTTTTAAAACAACTCCTGGCAATTTGAAATTATATTGGCACTTTTGTGCCTTCTTTTGCTGCATTGTAATGCCAATACCTCCATAGCATAGGTTTCATCTTGAAAAATGGTGGGATATATTATGTAAAGTGCCGCACTAAACTTTAACCTTGGTCCAAATATGCCCGCAATGGTTTTCTTTCCGATTTTTAAGTCATCACACAAATACATACTAGTATGTTATGGTTGAGGTTATTTAATAGATGCATCTTTGTTGCTGTTATTTCTATTCATCAGGTTTAAATGAGTCAATGGGAGTCCTACAATTTTGTCTGGAACAAGAGAAAGACACCAGCAGGACAATTAAATGTTCCAGTAGCTTCAAGGTATGTCATTCTTTGTATTTTAGTAAGCTTCGTGTATATATATTTTAATTAATAATTGTATAACAAAGACTGGTAGCCCAAGTTCATGCTACATTTTTGGGAAATTTATATAGCATTTAGTATTGGTTTGGTTTGTTGTAAATTTTGTTGTATTTGTAGTACATACAAATATATTTTAGAAGACATATCTTAAGTCTATCATAGTGCAGATTTACCAAAACATAAACATTTTCAGTTTTCACGTTTCAACAACACCATCATTTTATATCCGATCTTAAGAATCGTCATAACCAGTGTGACTAATTCTTTGAATATTATCCGAATTTGAAACCAAAAATATAAAATAACGGTTTTTTATTACTTTTTTTGCCAATTACATTTTTGACATAATTTTAACATAAAAAAACAAATTAAAAAAAACCAGCTTCACAAGTAGGACAGAGTATATCTAATAATCGAATTCCAATCAGTTTTTAATAATGCTAATTAGATTCTTAAAAAAAAAAAGAAAACACACAAGAACAACAACTTTTGTATTGTTAATACAACATAAATAAATATGGGTGAGCCCTCCCTGCTGTTTATTAATTGTGGTTGATTATTAATAAAAATAAAGTAAAAAAAAAACAAATGGCAGATTTAATCATAAAAAATTTGCTTTTACAAAGCAATAAAAAAAAGGAAAGAACTCATAATTACAACAAAGGTATATTATTCACAGGTAATAATCAGGTGTTAATTTATTGAGACGTCATTTTTTGTTTTTTTTTTTTGTTTATTTCATTTATTTCTGTGACCAAAAATCCAAGAACAGATTATTTTTTTACTTTGTGGCTACTTTTGTTATTGCTGTTGTTATTGTTGTTGTTATTGATGTCATTATTGATATTAAAAACGTCAAATGCCTACTATTGTTAAAGTGGTATTAGCTTATTACGACTCAATTAAATATTTCTAATAATAGAATACTAATATTATTGGTGATGATAACAAGCACATCTCAGTCTTCAATACATTTTTAAGAGTATTAAAAATCTAATCTTAAATATTATACCTATAAAAATAAAATAAATAGCTATTTTCTATTTAATATCACTTCTGTAATATTATTTATTTATTATTGTAATCTTTTGAAATAAAGATATTTTCTATTAAAGCGAATTAACAAAATAAATAATACAAAATTTGTTAAAATTAATTTTTTGTATTTCAAAAAAAATTATCTTATATTGAACAGTAAATAAAATATAATATTTATTTACTTTTGAAATTAGATAAATAAAAACAACAATAACAACAACAAAAAATGTTGTCTTTCAATGAATTGCGAAAACTTTTAAGTGATTAATACAATAAAAATACATGTAAATACACTTAAAATAAAATGTACATACACACCTTAATATTCTAATCCCAAATGAGATGGCTGTTAAGCTTTATTTGTGAAATGAAGATGTATCTACCAATTTTATGATAAAAGTATTTTTCTTTTTTTTGACACGTGTAGTAAAATTCGTGTCATAACAAAAATGTTGATCAATAGAATACATTTTTTTTTTTGTTTTTTACATTTTGATTAAATATTCGAATTAGCTACTCACATTTCAAATTATTTAATAAACATTACTTGACATTATTACTTATATATCGTTTTTTTTTTTTAAAGTCTTAATAACTTTTAAAATAACAATTTTTTTTAAAATTATCGTATAACAAATATAATAATATTATGTAGGGTATAACAGTTATCAATTGACTGAATTTTAATTATACACAGTATAGTATAGAAGAGGCTGTCAATTAACTAGCTTTTAATTACTGATAGAATAATTAATTATTATTTTGTTCATGCGAACAATTTCAATTTTAATAAAAACTTTCTACTAAATTTTAATTACTTGTCAAAAATTAAATTTTAATTTAAAGTTGAACAAAAGAATTAAAGCAAAATTATAGAGCCTTGTTTTTAATTATTGTTCTATTTGATTTTTTAATGTGAAACGCTAACTTTCTTTTTTATTTATTTTTTTTTTTGTTTGTTATTTTTTTTTTATCTATTATAAAGCAAAAACTTGATAATATGTCAAGCTACTGTTTGCTGTTTAATCATCAATCAATTAATTTGTTTAATTGCTACTAAGTTAATAAGAGTATTTAAAAAATCAAAACAAATTTCATTTGTGTGACAGAAAAGCTTAAGAAAGCTTCAATTTACAAAAAGATTTAAAATAAATAAAAAAAAAAATATATTAATAAATTTTTTGACAGTTGACAGTTCATGTCGGTACTAAGCTAGTAATGCTACAAATGTCAAAAAAATGCAAAGCATGGACTTATACCAATCTTTTGCTATACAATTAAAACAAATATTCTGGATTTGATATGGAAGTAAATTTTTTGACCGTTGAGCGTTGATGTCAATACTAAATGCTATATAAATATGTCACAAAAATGTAGCATGGGCTTGGGCTACCAGTCTTTGCTATACAATTAAAAAAAAATCTGGATTTGATATGGAAATTAATTTTTTTTTGTAAACGCTATAAATTAAATAAAAATAACAGAGATAACAGCAACTTAAGCAAAATTATTAGCAAAAGTAAAAATAGCAACATTAGCAAACAAATTATCAACAACAGCACAAATTAATATCATTCCCAATCACTTTTCATTAAAAAAACTCCACAAAGACACAAAACACAATTTCATAATTGATTACTTCTAACACTTCAAACTACCTACCCAAATTTCATACAAGGTGAAACAATTAACAAAAATATTGATTCCATCTCAACAGAATTTACCGATTGTTTCTACCCCTGCACAATTAACCCAACGTCAAGGCGTAATATAAAACCATCTCAGTGTTCTGACCTTATTTCTTCTTTATTAGATCTAGAAGCTATACCACTACCCTTAATTAAAATCGATAGTATACATTTAATTCGGTAAATCGTTATCACCGCTCACTAGATTTAGAGATGAGAGGATATTGAACTGCGTTAGGCAATTTCTTCAATTTTTCATTGAAGCTAAAATAAGATAACTAGCTAAATAACGCCTATTCACAATGAAGGTTTACCTTCCAACTATAAGGACTTGCACAATCTTTACTTCCGACATCATTTAAATATTAACTTGTCCTCTAAAGAGATTGAACAAGACCCTCGAGTCATTCATAGTTACTATAATAGTAAATATTATAATCTTATATTAATCTAGCGGAAAGCGAAGTGTAGAATGCGTTCGTAACAGTCGTTGCTGTAAATATCAGATTGTATATTATTATTAAGAGAAATGCAAGATTTAAGCAACCTGACCTATTTCCCATTTCCATTCTATTAAATTTTATTTACAATATCGCCCACTACTATCTCAAATACTTTAAGGGATTATTTCTTGGAAAATATTACGAAACAAATTATTCTAGGTGTCATTTTTCCAAATTTTAGTCAGGGCTACACAAGATTAAAAAAAAAATTGGATTAGATGAAAATAATTTCACTACATTCGAGTTGAATCAATGTACTCTTCAAATTTTTTTTTTAAAAAGTGATGTAATTGGTTAACAGTACTTGTGATGAACAGGCACCAGACTAACCGATTTCAACCAATAATTGCCCAAACTTAAAATTTTAATGTAAAAAACAGAAACTTTGATTATCTCGGAATAACTTGTTTTTGTTAATGGCTTTGATGCACTGAATTATTTTTTACATTTTAGCTTTCATATCAGAATTACCGTTTCTTGGATAAAATATTTTTAATATTTGAATACCAGCTGCATTTAAAATAGTTTGACTATCTATTATTTGAAAACGGTAAGTCTGATGCATGTCATATAATTACCGTCCCTTAGGAACATCAAATTTCAAAAAACTTACTTGTCAACCGGTTCTCGAAATTCGAGGAAGTCTTATAAAAACCACAATATGTAGGTACACAATATCTCGTTATGAATATTGTTTTCCATCATTTCAATTTATCTTGAACACTATGTTTTTTATTTATTTATCTTAAACAACAACCTAATACATAATAACTTATTTAAAGAAATAAAAATAAAATTTTAGGGAGTGTTGCAACAACAGCGGTATGAAAAATTTATCATCTTTGTTAAAATGACTTATACATGGAGTGAAATTTTAAATTTAAGTTTGTTATTGAAAATTAAAAAAATTTTGAAAAAATATTTGAATTCGCCACGTCTCCTTTTAAATGTATCTATTATTTAAAAGAATAATAATAAAAATCGAGTTAGTAATGGAAATAAAAATAAAAATCTAATAATGTATGTTTATTTATTTATTGTTAACAGTTGGTCCTACAAATAAATTTGCAGGCCCAGGCCAACTTTATAGGTCCTTTCCCCTTTCGAAAGGTGGTGCTTTTTATTAAATTATATTAATTATTTGGTATATATTTTTTTTATATTATTTTCGAAATAGATGTATGTGTTAAACATTATTTTTCTAATTTGATTTTTGTTTAACCTCATGTAGTTCAGTATAGAACAATTTTTTTCCTAAAATATTCTAGGGAATTCCATTTAAAAAATGTTCAGACCCGAGCGGACTATCAATATATATTAAACAATAAAGTACTATACAAACTTATAAAAAATATATATAAATATGTATATACTTTTTTTTTAAATTATATTATTGGTTCTCTTATATATATCGTGACATCGTAAATGTATCCATTAAATGTCAAAAATTTGTTTACATTGTCTCATGATCGGTAATTAATTTGACAGTGTATCCGCGACTCATTTTCACATAAATTTATACATTTTATTTTATTTTTTATTTATTTAATTATATATTTATTTATTTTTATACAAATGTATACATAAGGCGGTGATTTTTCAATTATACTTAATTATTATAATTATAATATAAATTAAAAACTTGTATTAAATAAATTTTAATTAATATAATTTAATAAAAAAACCGAAACACTTCGAAAGAGAAAAGGACCTATAAAAGTTGACTTAAAGATTTATCTGTATAGGATAAACTGTTAAAATAAATAATTAAATAAATTTTATTTAGAATTTGATAATGAACTAATTTTAAATTTAATTCAATTTAATTTTAATTTAATTTGAATTTACTTTGAATTCTGCTCGAAGAAAAAGAAAGAAACAAATAAAAAAACGAACACATTTAAACTGTTATTTTATAACTAAAACTACTAAAAAAAATATCGTATTCATCACTAGAATTTAATTATAATTTATGATCTTTGGGAAAGTTTGTCAGATAGATTTGTTTTGATACAGCCACAACATAGCCTTGAAATTAACTTATTAAAAGACAATTAAAACAAATAAAGGACTACTACTACAATATTGTGGTCTATTTGTAGTATCCTAATAATTGGCCAACATAACGTGCAATGTTTTTAATTTATTACCAGTAACAGATGTAATTATTAGATAGTACAAGTATACGTAATAGATTCATATTTAGTTCACTTCGCTAAATACAAGGGATTAAAATATTTTGTTCAAATTAAGACAAAATCAATTTAAAAAGTGAAAGTTATTATTATAAATACAATTATTATAAAAATTACTAAACTGAATCAATAAGATAACATAATAGCATACGAACAATGAAATATACAGTATGAAACACCTACTATGGATATATCACTATGTGGACATGTCTTTATTTTTGTTTTTTTCTAACTCATCGCATAATAATATTATTATTATCCAATTTAATTAAAATTAAAAATAATAATAAATTACACTCTTCAATAATTTCATAATTATTTGAAATCATAAAATTTGATAATTTAACTCTCTACTTAAAAATACCATCAATCCAAAATAATAATCTATTAATTTTAAAATATTTTAAATACGAATAACAATTTTATATTATTATACCTATGGAGGTACGGTTTTGTTTTTAATACCAATAATTTGCTAAAGGCAGAAATAATGAAATGTTTTTAAATATATTTTTTTATAATATTAAAGATTGTATCCAAAACAATGTGATGAAATCGTTGATAATAGTAGGAGGCGACAAATTATGAAAGAGCAAAAAACAAAAACAAAAATCTATCCTCAGGAGCTTCAACATTCCAATTTCACTTTTTATGACTTTTTATATCAAAAAATTTAAGTATACTAGTATGTTTTTTAAATTACTTAGCGGTGCTTTAAGATGTGACTGACTTTGAAATTAGTAACATTAAATTAAATATTGAAGTGTTGAATGTTATTCTATGTAGCAAGTTATGTTGAGGTGTAAAAATTAAGTTTAAAATAATTTTTGATGATCAAGTTGTTGCCAAGAGAGTGTTTCTTGGCGATGGTATTATTTTTAACAAATTAGGGTAGATAAGATTGTTCTAACAATATAATTTTCAGGATTTTAAGCAAATGTGAACAAAATAAAGAACTAAGATTAAACAAAATCTGATTTTGCCCTTTGTATTCTAATGTCCTTATTTTTATTATCATACTTTTTTAAACAAGAGTTAAAACTTTTAAATTTAATTTTGATTAACAAAGACTATGCTAACGCAATATTTTACAAAATGATCATATAACCGGTTTGTAATTGCCAAAAACTTCATCTCCCAGATCATCAGAAATATTTCAAGAAAATTTTTAAGAGCAGAAAATTAATACTTAGTATAGTAAAATTGATTAATATTATGGGTTTCCGAAATTCGGACTAGTTCGGGTATTTTGGGTTAGTTGTACTCCTAAACTTCTACTATCCACCAAAAATATTTCAAAATTCAATGGTGCTACAGACCTGAAAATTAATAATAAGATTAGGTATCTCGCAAAAATAAACAAATACATGTTTTAAGGGCTCCAATATTCGGCACCGGTTCGGGTGGTTGTCATACAACTTCCAATCTCTTAACTTTTAAAAACCAGTTGTGTTACATTTTAAAAAAAAATAATTAGCTCGAAAGTTCGAAGTGCTTTTTCAGCAGCCATTTTGTTATTGACCAAACCTCACAACTCAGTTAGCTATTGCGCGTATAATTGATTTATAAATTGTAAGTATGGAACGTCTCGATAACCCTTAAACTATGCGTAAAATTAACATAAAAACGAAAAAATTGCTTAGATGTTAATAAAACTATAAATAATGTTTTCGTAAATTTTTGTAAGCTAGATTAGTGTTAGTGTTTTAGATTAGTGTTAGTGTCGTTACTTTTCAGGCCCACTTAAGACATTTCACGTTAAGCACCACAAAAGCTTCTGTCAAGGCTCTAAGATTTTGTGCAACGACCGAAATATTTACTGCCTTGGCTATTACTTTCAACGATCTAGTAAAAATATGACCACCTCTACCGAATTTTCTTATAGCTTGATGTAAGGATGTATTAAAAGGTAGGGTAGAGAGCACATCCCCTTGTTTCACCCCTGATTTGATACTAAATTCTTCTAACGTTTTCCTTGGCCTTAATGTTTTTCCCTTCGGCTTCTCCATCGCAATATTTATCGTAGTAACATGTTTTTGCGAAATTCCTTGTTTTTTAAGGCTTACTTGTAATCTAACAAAAGTATATGAAGATCAGAGTTATATTCATGCAACACAATAAATAATATTGGACAAACACTAATAATAGTTATACAATTGTCAACAACTGACAAAAGTATGTGACATGACGTACCCTGTAAACATAGTAACGTCAGGTATCTTAGCGTCAAAGATGGATAAAATCGCAGCGACAAGTTGCAGAAAAATATGACGTCGTCTTACCACGTAGGCGCAGATAGAGTTATCAAACTGGTCTTCTACAGTAGGCCAATTCCCTACTTAGACAGTACAAACAGATTAAAAATGAAATTAGATAATTGGACATTGCCTCGGAAATAGAAGTGAAATTATCAGTTAAAAATCGAGTATGATGGAAATGTCAAGTGGAACCCCTATGCTCCCAAGTGAAATAAGGAAAAAAAAAAACAAAAAAAAAATATTCATAACATTTCTCCATACTTTACTTGAGTCAGAAATTTTTGGTCTATTATCGACCTTTGATTTCTAAATCCACATTGGTATTCGCTTAATATCTTCTCGGTTATCAATTTGAGTCTTTCATAAATAATTATTAGAGAGCATTTGTAGAATTTAGTGGGATTCCCCTATAGTTGTTGCAATTTCTTTTAATATGGATAAAAATAATTAAGGTAAATATTCGGGAATTAAAACGATATAAAGTGAGATATTAAGATTGGGGGTTTCGTTAATTCGAATAGGCTCTATTATATAATATAAAATAATATTTTTATTTTTTATAAATTTTTAATTTGTTTTTAAGTCATCTGATTTATTCTTAATAAGAAGTTAATTACGATTCGTTGCATGAGAATTATTTAATCCCATACGCCATTTAAGTACATTTTGAGTAAATCCATTTTGTATGTTTAGGCTGAAAAGTCAGCCGAAAAATATTTAAATTTTTTACATTGTTACTTTAAATTGAACAATTTTGCACTTAAGTTTAAATTTTTTGAAGATAGTTAGTACATTTTTGCATAAATGATTAATATAAAAATATTCATGTATGCCAGAGAAGTTCAAATCAGAATTATTAGTATTACAACCCAGCCCGCTTCTGTTTCGTCTAAATTTTGTTTGACTTTTGAAGCGGGAAAATTAAGATATTATTCCATATCTATAACTAATTTTAGATAGTGGTGCCGACATTTTAATGTCACGTTTCGTAAAATATGTTCTCACTTTAAAAGTTCACATTCTACTGATCAATGATCCTACTAAAATTTCGTATGAACTTTATTGTTTAAACTTAAATTTCCAATGGATATGCTACAATATAATTATACGCAAATTCAATATTATTTTATTCCATATCCGACTAATTACAGTTTATTGTGCGTATATGGGACAAAATAATATTAACATTTTTTTGGTTATTATTTCACTCCAAATCAAATCCATGGTCAATGGAAGTAGGTGAAAATAATGCTAACAAAATAAATTTGCTTATTGCATGGCATATAGGATCAAATAGATAAAATAGGATATATTTTTTGGCTTGTGGTATAAAATTTTGTCATATCTCAGAAACTAAATAAGATAGATGAAAACGGCAGACATTCAGAAAGAGCTGACCTTAAAACCTCTAGATCAATCGTGAGGTCAATTTACCTAAAATTGGCATGTGGGATAAAATAATACTCATGCGATGAATAAATTTATGTTTTGTAAATGGATAGTTAATTATCATGACAGTATTATTAGAAGAACAATATAACGATTTTGACGACGCAAAACTGTATGTAAATTAACAATGCAATTGTGTTAATTAAAACGAAAAAACAAAAAAATAATTAAAAAATTAAAATTACTCAATTTCTCCTAAAATTTAAAAAGCATTTTTTTTTATTATACCTTTTAATTAAATTTCGAAATATTCGAAAATGAAATTAATTCTTTTAATTATTGATTAAAAATTAAATTATTATTAATTATTTATTTAATTATAAGCGAATAAAATATATTGAAATCACAAAAATTGTAAGTTTTCATTTAAATTAAAAGCTTTAAAAATCAATTTTTTTTTTTTAATTATTGTTTTACACTAAAAATTTAGACACATTAATTGTTAGTTAAAACTTTATTTATTAATTTATTATTTTTTTTCACAATTTAAATTTATTTGAATGGAAAATCATTCTCATATAAATTATTCAGAATTTTCTTTTATCATTTTATTTTAAGTTTAATATTTGAACATTTTATTTTGAAATGAAATGTGGCTTTCGAATTAGGTATGAAATTGTTTAATTTGACAACATTCCAAATATGTTTGTCACTGCTAATTGTATTGCAAAAATATGCATTCGGTGTAAGTTAAAAGTTTAAATTTTAATTTTTTGCTGTTTTATAAAATATAATTTATATTATAATATATTATTAAATATAAATTTAATAATATTTGTTATTTTAATTGGTCATAAATCAAAAGTGTTAAAAATTGTTTTGAAAAAAAAAAATTAATAAATATTAAACTAATTAAAATTATAATAAAAGTGAGCCATTATAGCTGCAATGAGTATCAGATTACCAGTTTAATTGCATTTGTGTTAAAATCGTTCTAATTTTACAGATATCAATGAAAGAATTTGAAATGTCTATGAATTCAATAAGAGATGCCTGTTCACCACAATTTAAAGTAACAAAAGAACAATTGGTAGATTTAAGAAATGGCAAATTTAATGATGACAGTAAAGATGTTAAAGTGAGTTAAAATAATTATTAAATAAAATTTTGTTTAACAATTTAAATGTATTTTCTTTTACAACAGTGTTATACCAAATGTGTAGCTCAAATGGCTGGAACTGTAAGTTTATTTATTTTTTGTTGTTCAATTTAATTTTAATTTTGTTTTAACCTTCATACGTCCCTAAAAAAATGTAACGCTAAATTCCCTTGGGTCAAAATATACCCATAATAGGATTTTATACCTTTTGGTGGTTATATGGTTTATACCCTAACTTATGGTTTAATACCCATATAATGGTTTTATTTTATATTTTTTTATTTATTTATTTTTTTGTTTATATATTTTTATATTATTTTTCGTAAAACAATTTTTAAAAAATAATAATCGATACTCTAAAATTTACTGAACTCTAAACGTAGCACATAAAACTTTCACAAGTAATACTGACCAGTTTTTTGTTAGAACTAAAATATATATCTACTAGTGAACCCCCTGTGCAATTGCACAGAAGGAGTTCTTTCAGGTACGATTTTATATAAAAAGAAATATTTGTTTTGGTATAATTGTAGTTGTAATGAAATTAAATTGTATAATTCTAATACTTTATGACGAAATTAAAACTAATTTCAATATAATTTAACACAATAAAATCCCATTATTCTCAACGTAGTAGATCGATGTATTTTAATTCGTTTATAGTCAAAATCATTTTTTTTTTTTTATTTACTTTATTACATTTAATTATTTATATATATACAAATAAAATTTAAACTATACAGTAGTGAATTCACACTAATTTTACTTAAATTTACTTTTCCAAGAAGTGAATTGTGGGGTTCCAAACAAAGATTAATACTAATTTAATAATAATTTTTTTTCACTGACGGATCCCTTACGGCTCTAGACGCGGGAGCTGGAATGTTCTTTGAAAAAGAGCAACTTGAACTCCAGTTTCCTCTTGGCAAACACTGCACAGTCTTCCAGGCTGAAGTCTTTGCCATAAATGCAGCAATGAATATAATAAAAGAGCAAAGATGGTCTAACAAAGTCATTAGAATCTTTAGTGACCGTCAGGGTGCCTTAAAAGCTCTTGAAAGTAACCTCATCAAATCTAGATTGAAACCAGCAGTTGGTATATATTGGTAATATTAAACTATCAATAGAAAACACCCTGAAAAGGGAAGCAAATATTCTTTGGAAGTGTATGGAAGGCCACACGGTCTCCAAAATACATGCACCAAGAATAAACACCAAAATAACCAACTTCCTGCTAACTCTCAATAGAGAAGACTGTAGGAAGATGGTGGGCAACTTACTGGTCATAACCATATGAATAAACACATGTGTAGACTAGCACTAAGTGACGACCCAACCTGTAGACACTGTCTGGAAGAGGAAGAAACTTCCACACACGTTGTAGGAGAGTGCTTAGCTTTTTCAAGGCTGAGACTCAGGCTGCTGGAAACGCATTACATAACCTCAGAAAACTTCTGCAGGATAAATCCCCCAAACCTATTGGCCTTTATCAAAAGGGTCGACTAAGCTGAGGGGTGGAGGACGGCATAAAGGGCTAAAAAGCCTACATGCCGGTTCTGACATATTAGGGCCACTTCCGTAGGGGAAAAAAAAATAATAATAATTTTTAATCTAATGAAATACAATAGAAATTATGTTAAATAAGTTATTTTTTTTTTTTTTGTAATAATAAAATTTGTTTATTGCTAGAACATAAGTGATAAGTAGAGCCATATAAGTAATTTAAAATTTCTTTGAACATAATTTTATCATAATCATAATTGTAATCGCGATCTAAGTAAGATCTAGCATGTATAAAGAAGAGCAGAAGAAGAGAATTTCTAAGCAAGGTACTTCAGGTCAGATATTATTACTGATAAACCATTTATAAAAATAGATTTCACAAAATTTAGATGAAAAGCGACTTCTAAAGTTCCAGTGCAGTTTAAAACTAGAATAAATAATCTAATTGACGTAATTTACCTTAGTAGTTCAATCTCGTAATAATTTATATTTAAAAGCCATTTTTTACAAAGTTTAATAAATTTATTTAAACAATTTATTTAAACATAGTGTGTCTTATTACAGAAAGGTATATTGACTATCATTCTATAATTTATTCTTAAGTTATACTAGTTTGAATTGTGAAGTCTCAAATGCCCTTGTAAAATTTAATTAATGAGTAATGAGCAAAGAGGTGTGTGACAGGCAGTATTATATATTTAGTTCGTGGAATAGAGGCCAACAACTGAAGGTTCTATTTTTAAAGGACATGACACGGAGAATACATTTTTGAGCTTTTAGTAATAGTTCAATTGTATTGAATGAGCCACCCCACTAGTTATACCATACTTTATTTTAGAGTGAACCAGAGCGTAATAAATATTTAATAAAAGCTTTTTTGAACAATATCGTCTCAATATATAAAATTTTCTAACACATAACAACATATATTTATATAAGCTATCTAGATGAGGTTTACAATTTAAATTTTTATCAATATTTATTTCCAAGTACTTGTTCCTTTCAACATATTCAATTTTAAAACAACCTACTGAGCACAAAATATTTAAACATGAGCCAACATGGCAATTGCAATAAGAAGCATAATTTAAACGAACACAACCATTAGAATGAAATTTTAGTTCTCGTCTTTATAATCGTTTGTAGTCACAATTAAATACTTTTTCTTATAAGTTTAAATAAAAATGAAATATATTTTAGAGTAAAGATGTCGCTCAACTTGGAAATAACCGTTATTTATTTGGTGTAACTATTTGAAATATTTTAAAATTATTCAGGACCAAGAACTTTCTAAAATTTTAATATTTTAGTGGTTAATTTACTATTCAATTATTTTTGGTCTTTTACTCAACACGTCGTTCATCTTGTGTATTATATATTATATCTATTTTATGATTCAGAAAACGAATATTTACTACGATCATTTGGCGAATATAAAAAAAAAAATACAATTCGGGGATTTCCCTAATTAGATGCTTGTATACAAATAGTTTACATCCACAATACTATGAATAAATGCATATTATCTAGGATTAGAAATTACCGTTTACAACATATTAGATAAAGTCATTGAGTTATACATTTGTAACTGTTATATTTAACGAGATATTTAGAGTACATTTTCGTTTGGGTCGGAATAGACCTGAGGGACGGATGAAAGTTAATAACATTTTTGTGGACCTCAACACTATAAAAGTATATCCAATAGGCTTTACAGTATTCTAACATTATAGATTCAATTCACTCATTCTATTATTTTTTAATTGAATCTGGTGATGTTTGCATTGTA
Source organism: Argyra leucocephala (assembly GCA_963942445.1). NCBI lineage: Eukaryota > Metazoa > Arthropoda > Insecta > Diptera > Dolichopodidae > Argyra > Argyra leucocephala. Next base: position 33,452,027 of record OZ012679.1, on the reverse strand, counting down.
TTGAATACCACTTAAATCAAAATAAATATTGGATGATTGATTTTACATTAGATATGAGCTAATTTTAACCCATCGTTGTTGCCAAAAACAAATCTTATTAATATTGTTATACATCTCATACTCGATACGTCTCATAATTTACATTTCGGAATTTAAATGGCCTCAAAATGTTTATGTTTTTTTTAAAAATTATCACACTTAAATCCCAAATTAAATAATACAAAAAAATTTGGCAAAAAGTTAACAGAAGGGCAAAAATATATCCATAAATAAAATAAGGAGTAACAAAAATCAATCTTTCTCTTCATAGACACTTTGTTAAAGCTATAACTAATTAAAAAAAAAAATTAAAAACAATTTATAAATTAACTTTTAATTACATTTTGACATCGGATCAAATTGTACAATTTGCACATATAAAATTGCAACATTGTAAGCACATTTTACAGGGTATTTTTACAGTTGCCATAGATATAACTTTAATATGCATTGTTGTACGTCTCAGAGACGTAAATCAAAACTTTGTTAGCTAATTACAGCAAGGGGAAGCAATTTCATTCCACATGAATACCTTTCAAAAATAAATTAGGCACTAACTTGAAGGTACTAAGAAATTCAGAACTATACCAGCGCTGTCGTATGAAAAAAATGTTAAACCCCAAAAATATCAAAAATGGGCTCCAATTGGCTTCAATATGGGCTCCAAAACCATAAAATACTGACACTAATTATAAAATAACTAAAATCATTGTAATAATAAAAGAATATAATATAATTCACGAAATTAACAGTCTTTTTCCCAACTTTATAAAAAAATATAATATATTCATAAAAATTGTGTAGTTTAATTCATTAAAATTTCAATTAAAACTTAAATTTGTATAAATATAATACTTAAGAGCAATAATGTTTTAAATCAAGCTCTTTCGAATGGTGTATTCAAAATATTTATTTCCGTTGTAGTTTAAAATATACAGAGTTGTCACTTTGCTCGATAAGCCACGTTTTTCCAATATTATTGCGTTATTCTGCTCCAAATGCCAATTTTTTTGTGAACGGAGCAACTTTAATATGAAAATTGGCATTGTAAAATCGAAAACAAAAATTTTAAGTATTCATTTCAGTGACCGATGCCTAACTCAAATAATTCAAAAATATTCAGAGTTAGGACTTTCAGATTCACTGATCCAAGAAGTAGAATGTGTGAATTTTTTGAAAAATTTAGATATGCAGACAGTCCTCGCCATTTAATAAAAGTGTTAATTACAAGATTTAAGAAGTTGTATTAATTTTTTGGCAATATTTTTCGGTATTATACTTTAACGCAATCCTATAGTAATTATAAATTTTTGTTATTTAAATGTAACTTTGAGCTGGGCCAGAAACATTGTAGTAATAGTTCAGTACAAAATTTAATTTTAAGTAAGTTCCTGGAAAAACATAATGAATTTAAACAGAGGAATGTTGATTGTTTTTATTGAGCAATGAAAAAACCAATTAGTTTTTTTGTTTATGACTTTAGGAACTAGAGTTATAAAATTTTTACAAAAATTAATTTTAATTTATCATTTCATCGTTTCAGGTTTATCAAATTATTAAAATTAGACAATAAATAAAAAAATTTTCTAAGCTACATTACACACTTTGTTCCATTTCATTCAAAAACTAGATTTATTCTTATTTGCAACTAATTTTGCTCTACGCGCAACACAGTTACTAGTTGGTAATACGTTGTATGAAATGAAGCGAACTGGCAATTGTGACTATTGTGATAAAAACTACTATATTTCATAAATTTTTTAAGTGGCAATGTCTAGTGAATGCAAAAATAATTTAAAAATAGATTCAGCCGACATAAAGACATCACATTAACTTTGTTAGATTTTTTCCGATAAAAATTCTGTTTTATTTAGGCTCCTATTCTATTAATGTACAATTTTTGGTGAGTTGTTCGCATTTTATAATAAATTAATTGTACTAGTTTTTAAATAATGTTGGGTTCTTTTTGGTTCCTAAAATAAAATATTTATAAAAAAAAGGAAATATTGAAAAGGGATGTAGTATTTTTGTATTTTAAATTTTCAGTTCCACTGGGCTCCAGTAGAATCCAAAGCTCCACACAATTTCTCAAAGCTCCATTTTGGAGCTGAAGCTCCACTTTCGACAGCGCTGATCCATACGTCTTAATGAACATAGCAAAAGAGAATGAGATTAAAAAATTAAATACGTCTGTGCGACGTACAACAACGATTAAGGGTTAAATTATAGTAAAAGTTAGCTTATCATAGGAGCACAATTATTGCAATTATCGTAATTCGTATTATCGTAAGGAGGCACGAAATTCAGTGAATTAATCCCGATCTATTAAAAACCAATCATTATGTCTCAGTGGATATACATAGGTATACAAAATAATGTTCTTAGGGGCATTGAATTTATTATTCATATACCATAAACAAATTAAGTATTTCTTCTGTTAATAGTTTTGTCATAATACAGTTCAAAATGTTTTGTTTTTCACTCATTTCGGAAAATTGGAAAAGCTCGGATACATTATGATTCTAAATTTAAATTTCATTTTCTTGAAATTATTATGTTTTTTTCCGAGTAATTTTTGTTTTACATACTACCCAAATAGAATAAAGACGGATTATTTTATACAAAAAATACAATCATGTTTTGTTAAATGGGATAGAGTTGGAACCGAAATAGGATGTTGCGAGAGATGGTTGCGATGAAAAAGTTGGGAATATATCAGATGTTCCACATTTTAACGGTTTTCACAATATATGACTTTCTCAAACCAGTTATGGGCCACCTTGTGAATTTCCGTGGTGTTAAAATGGATCAATTTTTCTTTTCTACTTCTACCACCTAGGTAGGTCCATAAAGGTCCTGATCTGAGCGTAATACAAGTCATATCGTTGATTACAACACACTCAAATTTGTTAGAGTTACACACTATACGACTTGGTATATTTGTTAAGTCATATTACAAATCGGCTTAATATTATTTATTATCAATACGTCTTGGTGCTATGGTTTATATTCTATTATATTCTATTGCGTAGATTTCTTTCGTTACTTGTACAACACGTCTTATAATTATTGTTGTTGATGGGCATAAGATCAAATGTATTCGTTTATAGTAAATATTTACCTGCTGGTTAACTTAATTTATACAATATTTGAAGTTTATATCACAAGTAGCCAAATATGACATAACCATTACATCATTCAAGTCATTTGTATGATGAAACTAGGCTCTCTTGATTAACCGCAATATGACTTAATCAATATACCTTGTAGGTGGAGTTACGGCTGCAGTAATACTATTAGTGAAATTGTGGATCGCGCAAACCCCCATGTCGATACAGAAGCATTATAGTGCACAAAATTGATTTTTGAATTAACAACTTGTTTTCTGCGTTTATACAAAATTTACAATTTATTACGGGATTCAAAATCTTGACAAAGAAATTATTTTTTTTTTAATAGCTTTATCAACATGAATATTAAAGAATAATTTTTTACCTAGGTTAATTCCGAGATAATTGATCGAGGGTTTGCCCAGATAATCTGTATATTATTATGTTTATTTTTTCATGCTCTTGACAATAACTTAGGTAGAATCATCTTTTCGTGCTAATTAAGTACGCGGTGTCTACTGCAAGTTTATACTACGATATTTACAATACTTCGAGCATTTATTTATCAAATTACCAGCTTATTAACTCATTAAATTTGCAAAACTACATGCTTTCATATCAGACTTGCCGTTTTTCAGGTAAAGTCATATTTAATATTTGGGTAGCCTGTGTTTTAGTAAGAAAAATAGTAACAGAGAGTTGAATATAATAACAATTTTATTTTTTAGTCAAAACTACAGAAATTAGTTCAGGTTACTGAAATTTAATTTGATTTTTCCTGAAAAACGGCAACTCTAATATGAAAGTTGTGTCTGAAAATGTTGTAAAAAAAAATAAAAAAAAATTAACAAGATTTTTCGATATAATCAACGTATTTTACAATATTTTCATTTGTTAAAAGCAAAATTTTAAGTTTGTACAGGTATTATTCAAAAACGGTAAGTCTGATACTTATCCAACATATACCGTTAATTAGGTGTATTAATTTAATAAAAAGTTATGGAAATGATGTTGCTCTCTAGTTTCAATTCCTTCGCAACTGTAGTGGATATTGTTTAGACATAATTTTTCTTCCGGAACGGAACGGAAGAACATCTTTAACCCTCTGTAGTCCAGGTTAAATTTAAAGATAGACCCCTCATCTAAAACAATTTTTTTCCTAAAATACTCCAAGGAATTACCCTTAAAATATTTCTGCTCTAAAGCGAACAACCCTGTATATTTGATTTACGTTATTTGATGTTTGATATTTTAAAATTTTCCAAACGGATATTTTGCAAAGTAAAAATTTGACATCTACCATTTTCGACCCTTATTGAAACGGTTTTTTGTAATGTTTGCAATATGTGATTATAAGTGCACTGCGCTATACCCATTACAGGGTTACTAATGAATTTGTATAAGTTTTTAAAAAATATTTGCTATTTTTTTTTTAGTTAAATAAAAAAGGTGAAGTTAGTTATCAAAAATCTATGGCCCAAATTGATATGTTATTACCGGAAGAAATTCGTGAAAAAGCTAGAGAAGGATTAAATTCATGCATTAAAGTTCGTAAGTATATATTAATCTAATTATCTATTATTTATTTAAAATTTGAATGTTTATTAAATCAATTATATGGACTCTATATGGCATATACAGTTACAAATTATATTCGGTCTAATTTTTTGTTTTGTATTATTTGCAGTTTAATTTCTTAATTTTCTATCTATAAAATTATTTTTTTAATTTATTTAAATATATTTTGTTTTAAATTTTGATTTTTTTTTAAATTTTGATAAATAATAAAGAATTTTTTTTTAAATTTTGATAAATCGGTTTGAAAATTTAACTTTCACTCTTATTATATTTCAGAGGACAACTATAAGAATCCATGTGATAAAACATTTTTTTCAGCTAAATGTGCAGCGGAATTAAACCCAGCTTTTCAATTTCCATAATAATAAAAATATATTCCAAATTTTTTTTTTTTTTTTAATTAACTAGATACAACAAACAAAAAAATAATAATATTATATTTAGTTTATATTTATTTGGGTTAAGAACGATATAATACTGGTAGAGTAGATGAAGGATGAAATCAAAAAGCAATATTATTATAATTATTACAAGATTTTAAATATCTTTGAGATATTAAAGAAAATTATTGTAGATATCCTTGTAATAAATTCAAAAGAGAAAAATATAAATAAAAAATTAAATAAATTAAAATAAATTTGAAAATAAAATTTTTATGTGTTTCTACAAGTTTTGTATTATGATTCTCGACCTAAATTAATTTAAATAAATAAAATTAATTTATAAGATTCATAGAAATTTTACACTATAATGTAAAATCCTTTATAATATATAAATGTATGTTAAATCTTACAAATTAAAGTTGAAATGATTAAATTATGTACAAATAGTATAGTAATGGTGTTGGTAGGCATTATCATGAATATCTACGAATTTTTGCTTGTTTGTTTTTTGTTTTTGTTTTTTTATTTTATATTAATTAATAAAATTTAAAATATTGAATTTTGATGATGATTAGAATAGAAAATTGTTTTCTTTTTATTTTTTAAATTAAATTTATTTTTCAGAAAATTGTTATACAATATGAAAATATTATAAATTAATTAACTATCAAAAATACCCGACGTTGGCCGAGTCGAACAGAAAATGTATAGAATTCAAAATTAAATAAATATTAAAAATTTAGGTATGTTTCACAGTTTTTATTAAATATCTTAATCGATTTCGGTTATTACACCATCATCAGACAACTGAATCACCATCATTATTACACCATTTTACATCACATTTATTACACCATTATTACATCACATCTGATGATGGTGTAATAACCGATTGAGATATTTAATAAAAATTTTAACATACCTAGTTTTAATATTTATTTAATTTCAATAAGGTTTCACCTAGAGCCTGCAGCATATTAAATTACAGGTATAGAATTTACTTCAATAAGTTTTGATTTATGAACCGAATTAAAAAAAATTGTAGTTTTATCAAAAATTTCTAGTAATTTTTTTTCACTACTACAACAAATTCAACAATACTGAAACTTAAACTATACAATAATTCGGGTTTTCTCTGATGGGGTATAAACTACGTCCCTTGCTGTTCCTTGAGAGAAACAATCTTCTTTCAATTGCAGACGAAGTTTTCAAAATACTTTTATAATCAATTGTCGTTCCTATTTCAATTTTAACATTTAAGTCTTCCGAATTTTTTCCTTGACCAAGCTGTGTTAAATTTATCAGCTTATTCAAAATGTTGTTTATATACTAAATCCGTAACAGTCGTATTTCTTTATTTTTTAAAGAGTATCTAAGTGTAAATTTGAATGTCTGTAACACAGTTGGTTTTTAAAATATTCCTGATGGGTGTTAGAAGTTGTACCCACCTACCAGAACCAGTCCACAATTTCGAAATCGGTAACAGTCGTATTTTTTATTTTTTAAAGAGTATCTAAGTGTAAATTTGCATTGGTTTTTGAAATATGCATGAGACGTGCTAGGACTTATTCGGCAACAACCCGAACCAGTCCAAATTTTTGAAATCGGTTGAAGTCGAATTTTTTTATTTGCGAAAGAGTATTTAAGTGTAAATTTTCATGTCTGTAACACAATTGGTTTTCGAAATATTCCTGAGACGTGCGTGCTAGGGTTTGCACGGCAGCAACCCGAACCAGTCCAAATTTTCGAAATAGTTAACAGTTGTAATTCTGTTTTTGTAGAAGAGTATCTAAGTGTAAATTTTCATGCCTACAACACAATTGGTTCTTGAAATATGGATGAGAGTGCTAGGAGTTATTCGGCAGAAGCCCGAACCAGTCCAAGTTTTTGAAATCAGTTGAAGTTGAATTTCGTTATTTGCGAAAGAGTATTTAAGTGTAAATTTTCATGTCTGTAACACAATTGGTTTTTAAAATATTACTAATGGGTGCCGGGAGTTGTATGGCAGCTACACGTACCACTTAAAATTTTAAAAAACAGTACCAGGTATGTATGGTCATTTTTGAGGCAGTATCTATGTATAAGTTTTCAGGCCTGTAACACATTTGTTTGTTGAAATATTCCTGATAAATTCTGGGAGTTGTATGGCAGCTATATAACCCAGTGAGAATAGCGGTCCAAAAAATAAACATAAACCAAGCGGAGTACCAATACAAACTATGATGTAAATATGGTTGCGATATGTCTAGTGGTTTTAAAGTACACACGGTCATAAACAAAAGTGCTTTGTATTTAATGGGAGCCTGTCTGTATTTCATCTGCCTGCTTTCTTGCAATTCACCTGTATTTTCGTTTGCAGACATGGTTCTGATACCCGCTAATTGATAAAAATTTGCTAAGTATTCAGCATATCCAGGCCAATCAAAGTACAGGCAAATGAAAAAAATGGTAAATGAAGTGAAGTCATCAGAAATTCAGGCAAATGAAATACAGGTGTGGGATAGTAACTCGCATTTTATATATATAGCAGATATACTTTGAACATGACATTAGACCGCTTAAGTTGATATAAGTGAGAAAATGGGATATTATTACCATAGAACTTTACATGTAAAAATCTATCTTGCACAAGAATCCAGAGTCTTTTATGAATTAAATGGCGATACTAACTAACCCCCAAGGCAAGAAATGAAATAATCCTCAATGGTTTTTGTGTCGTACCTCATTATGAATTAACCCCAGAGCATAAAAATAAACTAATCGCCAAAAGAAATGAACTAATCCCCAAAAACTAAATAATCTCTAAATTGCATGTACTCACGCCAAAACCAACAAATACTTTCCGGAAATCAATAATAAAAAAAAAAAAAATTTTAGTACAAAACATGATTTATTTTTTCAATAATTGTAAACCTAAATGGTGTTTGTAACAGGAGTGCGACAAGTCGGGTACAAATAGTTATTTTGGAATTCAGCCACACATAGCGCTTCCAGCTTTAAAATACATTCGTTAGACACTTTTAAATGCCGACAAGGAAGCATAAGCACATTAGCGATAGTGTCATTTTTCGGTTCATTTCGTCATCCTTAGATTGTGTTGCTCAAATCAAATTCCATATTTTCGCAAATGTTATTCTTCGAATAGACCATTCTCTTGAGGTATTGCCAACAATTTACCATGTCGGCAATACCTAATCTAAGGGATTGCTTGCCTCATTTTTTTAAATAATTTTGTCAGAAAACGTCTTACGTTTTATCTTAGCCCTACAAATAGCCCCCTCCGCTATCCACCAACATTTCAAGTTTTTCCTTTCTTCGAATTCTTCTTTTTTTATTAGAATTCATTTTTAAAGGCACTACGATAGAAGAATATATGTATATAAAGAAAACAATAAATTAGGAGAGGTTTTATATAGTTGGTTATCGAGATTCTGAATTAGGAGAGACTTTACAATTGGGTACAATAATGCCCTAATTGTAAAAATTAACTGACCCCAAAAGAATGAATTAATTCCAAAGTTGAAATTTAGAGATTAGGAATAGGAAAAATGTTAGGGCTTAGTTCATTTTTGTACTTGGGGGTTTAATGACGAATTTAATACAAACCTTATTGTTTTTTTATTAATTTTTTTTCAAAATTTTGTTAAGAAGGAAATTTTAAACTGGAATTAACTCCAAATAGACTCAGTTTTCCGGATGTATTTTTGTTTTAAAATATCAACGACCTTGATTCATATTTTCAAAGTACATACTGGCAGGCAAAGGCTTTAAAAATAATAGTATTTTGTATACTGTAGTTCATTAGTAACAAAATAATATAGTTTTTAGCGTTAAATATCAAGCAAGTGTAATGGATTGCCCAAAGCGTTTGTAGAGAAATAATATCAAAATGATATTATAAATAACCCTAGCAATAATTATTACTAAAGCCCCATGTAACGTACAAAATATAAATTTAAATTTATATTGAAATATTCTACCGATAAGGGTATACCTGTATCAGTTTTAACAAGTGCTTATTAAAGTCTTTATGATTTTAAATAATTTAGGACTTGTTAACATCACCACAAAGACATGACAATAGACTTAAATTAAGATATAGTACAAAACAAATAGTACAAACAGCTCAAAGAATTTCAATTTCACGATCAAGACTATATAACACTCTACCCATGACGATAAACTTAACCTTTGAAATTGTCGTTTCTTAATGCCTTATTTTACTTGACAAGAATAAATTCGAAATTTTTATTGACATAATGTTTCTATAATGCTTCATAAGACGACGAAACAATTTTGTAATTAATTTCATAATAGTTATCAATGCATGGAAAGCGGGTTATTTAATTATTCTATCGATAATAACAACTATCTTTTATCGATAATAACAACTATCGATCGAAGCTATTCTTAGACACCCAAAATTAATGAGAGCTATCCATTTATTTTCTTTTCACTTGTTTTTAAAGAATTCTTACATTTAATTCTATTTTGAATGATACAAATTTATTAGACAGAACAGTAAAAAATTCGAATTAGAAGTCTATATAACAAAAACATTTGAAATTTTTCAAAAATTAGACTCTTAATTATTACCTTAAAGTTATTTGGTTATGATTTTTTTTAAAAGGGCTATAGTATACATTCAATACTAATTATACCAACACAGCCCACGTTGGTCTATTATACATCCTTTTTTAAGGTTTATACATCCATTTGGAAGGTTCTAATTTGTAGTGTTTATCAAAGTCTATCAATGTGATGTCAGTTATCAACAGCAACTGTCTTCAAAATATACACTGTTCATAACACTAATCAATCCACTTATTTTTTTTAAATAAAATATTCGCTAATTATACCATACCTTTCCTCATATACAATGAGCCATTTCTAAATCACTCTGTACGATAAGAAACCAAAAAATCAAAAACTGTTTCCCCATCATTGCAAAAATTCAAATCAAAAATTTTCTACTCCAATAGTTTGGATTATTTTTAAAACTAATTTTATAAAAATACATGAAAAATACGAAAAAAGGATATCCGGTTTCAAATAGATACACAATACATAATATTACATACAATAATTATATTTACATAATATAGAAACAGTTCTAAAATTGATTATACTTTATATATTATCTACATCAACATAACAATATATAAAATCTGTCTATCAAAAGTTTTTTCAAAACTAAAATTGCACAATTAATTTTTGTTGTTTTTGTAATTTACACTGGTATTTACTTTTTGTAAATATGTATTTTCTTTTATAGCTCTCGTCTATTCTTTTAATTCTACAGTGAAATACGTCAATAATTTCAACCAAACAATCATTCATATTTACTGCTTTACCTTTTAAATAAAACCAATGTAAGCTTGGGTGTAGTATAGGTACTACCTTACCTACCTACCTGGTATTGAATATTTTCACTGCTGCTTTATTTTATAAATAAATTTTTTTTATTGTCTTGCACACACACAGCACACTTCCTTCTATTATACAACACTGTATTGAAGTAAACCTTATCCATTTTGATTCAGAAGAATTTAATGAATAATGGTTTTTCATATTCTCTTTCAGATTTATGCAATTAAATGTTTTCATATCCTTTTTAGTACTAGACCAAATATACCAGAGCATACAACCATCTAAAGTGCATTACTTTATATGAAAATGTAAAATTTTATCAAAATTTACTGCCATGACAGTAGAATGAAAATACTATGATGGAATTAAAATGTAAAATAAAAAATAATATTATTCAACATGATTAATGTTTCTAATCCAGCAAAAGGATTCATATACCTAGTTGAAGAATTCGAATGATTCTAGGGCAAAAATTAAATTATCGATGGAATTTTTCTTCTTTCAATGCCATAACCCACTTTTGGATGTTATGGTGATTACATACCAAATTCTAGAAAATATTTTATTATTTTATTACTAGAATTACTATGAAATGAAATCACACTGATTAAATAATAAGAATGAATTGTAAAAATAGTTGGTAGTTACTATCGTAGTGGTATTATAGTAGGATTAGTAGTAGTTTTATATAATCAAGTTACTTTGGATTGATTTGTTTCAACTGATGGTATAATCAATTTTTATTTTGTAAGTTTTTAAGTTTGCTTCGATGAGCTGTGGTGCACAAATTCATATGTGAGAAAAAATTAAGGGTGGAAATTTTGGATTGAATTTAATAAAGGATATTTTTGTAATTTTCAAGTAAAAAATTTTTTGTTTGTAAAGCGATAATGAATGAATTTATATCTTAATTAATTTATTTCGTCTATAGAAATCAAAAAATTAATTCTTTATTATTAATAGTTGCAAGATTTAATCTTAGTTCTTGAAAAACAATTTTTTATTATATTATTTGAAAGAGAGTTTTTGAAGTTTTTAATTCCCATTATTTTGTTAAAGAAACGATTGGATTTTTCATATTGATTGTTCATATTGTACTATCTGACGTCTTGAGATTAAATTATTATATTGTGATTTATTTTATTAGCAAGCTATTTTAGCCACCTTATCTGAGAACTGATTTATTTTATAAAGTAAAAAATTATCATCGAATTCTAGCGATACAAATAATTGTGCGTTTAAGTCAGGCGACCTAGTAAAATCTATAACTCGAAATAGTTCAGTGAATTGTAGTAAAATATCCATGTGATAATTTTATTACTATAAGGGTCTTGCGCACTATTATAATACTATTATAAACACTCTTAAAGAAGTATTAGTGTTAATTTGTGTGATCCGAAATTATTGCAAAATGTTATAAATACACCGGCACTGGAGTAATTTCTGTAATATTGTATTGGATTAGTGTATATGTTTTTATTATAGTAAAAGTACAGTAAAATCATAACACTACAACTGCTATTCTAGTAATTCTATTCTTATAACAACACTTTAACACTTGTTATAGGACTTTAAGACTTAATACATCATTGCAAATCCGGCAATTGTTAAACGAACATTCTTATAGCAAAATTAATCACATTATTCCCCTAAAAACATCATTATAACACTTTTAGTGTTTATCGGAAGTCATATAGGAGTATTATAACACTAATTTTCTTTTTATAACTATAAAATGTTACATGGGTAGTGTTAGAAATTATTTATGTAATATTGTGACTTGCTTTAGGTTCTCGAAAACATCTCAATACCAATAAAAATAATTAAACATAAATGTCGGTCAATTTGTTGTTATTTTTATTTGATAGACCTTAATCATCATCATTATTGTCCTGTAACCACATCCATAACCACATCCGTGTGACATAGGGTGGAAATAAAATCTTTCCGTTGGCTTTTATCTGCGACTAACCTTTTCAATTATTGTGGCTACGTTATTTGTTGGATACTGGCTTCGATTACGACAATTCTTCTCGACCTTCAGACGCGACGTGTACCCTAAGGATTGCATTAGAAATATTATTTCGCGATAATGTTGTCAGGTTTCATCGGAGTATGCCCGATCCAACGCTATTTCCTCTGCCGCATTTCCACGTTTATTTGCTTTTGCTTCTGTTTTTTTTCACAATGTTCTGTTGAAAATGATTTGTGGCCAACGTATGCTTAGGATGCACCGGAAACATTTATTGATGTACGCTTGAAGTTTCTTGGTGTTGTTTACTGATATTTTCCATTGAAATTACATTGAAAATTCTTATTTTATAAAACGTATGTGAATTGCCTGCCATATTTTCGACAGCATCCCAAAAGCAGTACGGGTTTTGTTGATGCGGTATTCAAAATTCAAATCGGTACCTCTATCTGATGACAAAATGCTTCCAAAGTAATTGAACGTACTCACCTTTTCGACTAGCGTTTCGGATGTTGTGATGTGCGATGTGTGCATATAATTTTGGTTTTATTTGTATAGACGTTTAGGGTTGCATTTTTTCCAGAGTCATACAGCTTTTGGCACATATCATTTAAAGTTCCATTCGTATATGACAATAAATTAACATCGTCGGCGTAATCGTACGCCACTGAATGCCGTTATAAAGGACGCCATGGGATACCGTTGCTCTCGTTTACATCCACAGCAGTAGTCATTATGTAATCTAAAACACTACTAAAACAATATGGGTGATAAAATACAGCCGTTTCTTACTCCCAGACACACCTCGAAGTAATTTGTCAGCTGTCTTCTATGTAAAACGCAATAGACGTAGGATTCTTTAATTATGCCTATAATTTTTTTCTGGAATGCCTCTGCTATTAAATGATTCCCAAATATACTCGCGGTTTACTTGCTATATCAAATAAGGCTTTCTCAAATCTACAAACATGAGATTTAGTGGATTGTAATGACGTGTTGATGTGATTCACACACGAATCGCCACTGCGAAAGCCTGCTCGGTTCCTTTTGAGCATATCTTCGATTCTGTCGTTAATTACTTTCTAGTATTATTATTATAGTCATTAATTTTAAGAAAACTGACAGTAGAGTGATACCTCGCCAATTACTGCAATGATTCAGGTTACCTTTCTTTGGTTTTTTAACAATAACTCCTACCTTCTACTCGCTTGGATATTTTCTTGTTCCCATATAGCTTGAAGTAAAGGTAACAAACTATCGGTGGACACATCTAGATCAACTTTTAGGAATTCGGCGGGTATTTCATCTGCTCATGTTATTGCACTATTTTTTTAAAGAAGAATTGCTGATTTGATCTAATTTTTACTTGGGGCAGCTCCCACAACGATACCCCTACATGACCTGCACTCTGTTGTTATAGGGAAACGTGTGGGTACATTTTGTTCTACGAATTGCTTCTTTAACAATCTGCAGAAATTCTCCTGCCATGTTTGTAGTTGATCATTCATAGATACCAGCAGCCTTCCATTCTCGTCCAAGACTGTTTGATGCTCTTACTATTACATTTATCTGTTTTATTCACGACAAATAAGTTTTAAGCTCATATTAAGTTAACTGTATAATTTTATGTAAATTGTGTAATGTGTATTGAATAGGTTTGGATTAGTAGTTTTCCAGTTCTAGATTTTGGTCCAAATAAAAGCAGGTTTTTCAAAACATTTGTCTGATAACAAAAAATGTTGAGATTCAAATTTCTGTAGCAATTTTAAGCAGATCAGCCCAGCACATTCTGAGACATGAAGTCCGGCGAGAAGCAGGTCCATATTTCGAGTCTATCTGTCTATTTTGAGTATATATGTATTGTCATTAGAAACCAAAATGTGTACAAAATTTGAGCCGTATTGGTTAAGTGGTTTCTTAGATATGCGTTTCGGTACAAAAAAGAGCGTCGAGTGGGACCAGTTCCACAACATTTAGATAAACAGTGTTGTCAATTGGGTCTAAGATCTGCCTAAAATAGATTATAATAACAGGAAGTAGTTACTAGGTCCAAATCAAAATACTGATTTCGGTTCAAAAAAACAGTTTTGATTGGAGTCCAAAATTTAGAGTAAAAGTGTTGTTATCATGATACAAATAGTGTCCAACATTTAAAATGCAGCAGAGCTGATCGGTATTAAAAGTCAGAGGTCGGTTTTTCGTCGTTGATGCGATGGGTCATCAAGAATATGGGTGAATACGTCAAAGGAAAAGTTAGATAGACATCGTTGGCTGTTTTGCTCATTAGTCTTATAGGACTAGATCTCAATATAGGAAAGGTGGGGCATAGTGGGTAAGAATTCACACGCAATGTCAATTTACGGAGTTAATTGTGCCTTTTGAAGACTCCCACCAGCCTGCGTATTAAAAAACAAAAACAAAAACTATGTAAAGCTAAAACAGTGTAGTCAATTTATGGTATTTTATTATAAATTTTCATAATTATTTCAGTCAAAACTAATGACCCAACTATGGAAATGTTCTGTTATATTTTTAACATCTTTATTTTGATGAAAATCAAATAAATTTATTCCAAAACATAATAGTTATGTCTCATAAGGACGAAATTATTCCTTATTTTGAAATTTTCAAATTTTCAAATTTAACATAACCCAAATTGTTTCCATACTGTTCATCAGAATTAATATTTTCTAATTTAGTAAACAAAATTAACTTAAAATAAAATAAAAAAAAACAAAAAGAAAAAAAATAGAGGAAAACTTTTGAAAAATTTTAATTTAACATGACATGTTTACACACTCTAAAACGCAAACAAAAACAAAAAATTATTCAGTTTCATTTTGTTTTTCTACAAACTGTAAGTATTATTTTTGTGGCAAGAAGTCATAATCACTTATGTCTGCAATTGACGTTTCCAGTAGAATCAGTTTTAAAGTTTAAATAAGAGTTTAAAAAATATAGTAATGAAACTAGTACCAGTGTTTGGTTTGTTGTTAAAATAGCTTAAATTATGGAAGTATTTGAAATCCAAAAACTTTATTGAGTAACACATTGGACTGCCAAGTGAATATTTACAAAATTTTCATACAGGCCAAAGCAAAAAACTAAATAAATATTTTTTTTATTGGAATTCACATTGGATTTCATATTGGAACACAGTGTTTTTTCTTCTTGAATTACCGTCATTTACATTTAAATGATATGGCCTGTTGAATAACATTACTGTCATTTGAATAAGTATAGACATAGCAGGGCAGTCAATGGCTTACGACAAGATGTTAAAATTAATAAATTAAATCTTGTAGAAATCGCATAACCCTATTTTTTTTTCAAAACTACGTTTTTCTAAATTTTTCGTAATATTGTAACGTATCTTCTTTCTAATCTTCATTTAGGTCAATATTACAAATATAAAAACACATATTTTTTTTTTTGCTTAAAAAAAATACCACGTAAATTCATAACATGAGCCTGTCATATAATATTTCATAATAATTCCTTAATAATGCAAGTTTTGACATGAATAAATGACGATGAAGTGATTGACGACATAGAATTCGATGATGTGCCAATTGATTCTGAAGAGAATCATTTATCCGAACCTTTAGAAGCAGAAGTTGAATTAAGTTATGATTCTGATAATAGCGGCAAAATTATAATTTCTCATGGAGAATTTATTGCAAAAGATGGTACAAAATGGGCTCAAAAGCCTTGACACTTTGTCTAAATTCATATTTTGTACTGGAGACCATTTGCTGCAATTGCACGCCTTCTTCGAAATCAAATAACCAAAGTTACTAATCGTTTTAGGAGCCTATGGTTAAATTATATTCAAAGCTATACTATAGACGTAAAGTTATAAAGCTTATAAAGCTGTACTATAGACGTAAAGCGCTTTGACCAGATTTTACGTTTTATTAGATTTGATGCAAAAACCACAAGAAGTAATCGATGTAGATTTGACAAATTAGCCCCAATTCGAGACGTGTTTGAATCAATAAATAAGAATTTGGGAAAATATTATATATACCTCTAGAAAATCTTATCGTAGACGACCAATTAATGCCAACATATGCAATCAAAGCCTGACGAGTATGGTATTAAAATTTGGTGGCTTTAGAAGCAGAAGTTGAATTAAGTTATGATTCTGATAATAGCGGCAAAATTATAATTTCTCATGGAGAATTTATTGCAAAAGATGGTACAAAATGGGCTCAAAAGCCTTGACACTTTGTCTAAATTCATATTTTGTACTGGAGACCATTTGCTGCAATTGCACGCCTTCTTCGAAATCAAATAACCAAAGTTACTAATCGTTTTAGGAGCCTATGGTTAAATTATATTCAAAGCTATACTATAGACGTAAAGTTATAAAGCTTATAAAGCTGTACTATAGACGTAAAGCGCTTTGACCAGATTTTACGTTTTATTAGATTTGATGCAAAAACCACAAGAAGTAATCGATGTAGATTTGACAAATTAGCCCCAATTCGAGACGTGTTTGAATCAATAAATAAGAATTTGGGAAAATATTATATATACCTCTAGAAAATCTTATCGTAGACGACCAATTAATGCCAACATATGCAATCAAAGCCTGACGAGTATGGTATTAAAATTTGGTGGCTTTGTAACTCTCAGACTGCATACTTATTCAAAGGAATTCCATATACTGTGAACAAAGATAATAACAGAGCAACAGGACTTGCTCAAAATGTAGTGTAGAATTTGTGTACACCATATTTTGGAACTGAACTGGAACTGGACTAAACTGGACGTTAGAACTTCCAAAAAGTTTGTTATCTAATGGATTGCCAATTGTAGGAACTTTACGTCAAAATAAAACTTATATTCCAATTTCTTCCATCTAAAAATAGAGATCAACATTATTTGAACAAAAAAAATTCCATTAAAAGAAATTTATTTCTAATAGCTCTTGGTGAAAGTTTAGTAAATTCTCTTATCAAAAAAGGTGCTAGTACTAACAAGCTGCAATTACCACCATCTCGTACTGCAATTTCAAAAACAGATAGCGTTTATTTTGTTAATTTTGTTATTTTTAAACACCTAAAAATTAATTATTTGAAATAAAAAATTTAAAATTTATTAATAATAATTTTTTTTTATTACATTATAAGGTGAGCCTGCCAGGCTCATGTTTTGAATTTACGTGACAAAATATGTTATGAGGTTTAGGGTTAAGTATGAATAAGCCAGTTAACATACGCAATTATTTGAAAATTTGAAATTGATATTCCAAATTTGTAAAAAAAACGCTTAATCAATTTATAAAATTTTATGGCTAATATATTTAAAATATTTTAACTTAAATAAGCGATTATGACAAAAAAAAATTTATATGAAATTGACATAAGCGATTATTTTTACTCTAACTAAAATTTGACTTATAGTTGTCAGAAGCAAACCAAATTTTGACAGCAAATACTTTCGGAAATTCTGAATATTATAATTACTTTATCTCAATTTTAGCTTATGTCGACATAAGCGGTTATAATTTTTTGGCACAGATTTTATAACATTTACAAAATGAAGAAGAAAAAAAAAACAAAACAATTTTTTTTTTCATAAAATTTAACAAAATAGTTTTAGTTATAATTTGAAATGATTGTTGACCAAAAATTGTGGATACACTTTTTTTTCTAATAGGAAGAGGCATATGACTGTTTACATTCCATTTTGAAAAAAAAGGATATAAAATATAATAATGTACAACTAACAATAATATAATGTAACTGTATAATAATTTATACAGTTATATTAGCTACCACTTTCAAAGTTGTAAATTAACAAAATAAATATTTACAGTTGTTGTTCATTTATTGTACTGCCAATATAAAAATCCTTTTAAAGAGAATATTTTTCCAAATTATATTCCGTAAATAGCTAGAGAGAGAAATTGTATATATATTATATAAAATATATATATATATATCAGAGTCAAGTGCTCTAATGTAAAACTTTTATTACAATTTAATTAAAAAAAAAATAAATAAAATAAAATAAAAAATAAGTTCAAGTTTTTAAATTACGAAATACAAAACAAAAAATAAAAATAAAAATTTAATTTATTTTAAAATTATAACTGTAAATTATAACTGTATTTATTATATCAGCTGTTAAATAAAAACTATAAGAATTCAAGTGGTACTTTAATGAAGTTCTTAAATAGAATCTAAATTGTAAGGATATAAACTTTAAATATTTTTGTTTTTTATTATTAGTTTTTTTTTTTGTTTTTTTTTTTTTTTATTACAAAATACGAGTTGATATCCTTTAAGAATATAATATTGTATAAATAATATCGTGCACATAATGTTTCTGTTAAGTTTTCTTTTTTGTAAATTATGTAATTTTTATATGAAAATATAAAAATAAGTGATAGAAACTTTGTAATATTTTTATATAGTGTTTAAATAAAAACAAATTATAGATGTTAAAAATATTTTAGTGACTGTCCAGAACTATAAAAAAATATACAATAATATGCAAGAGTATATTATTTTGTAGGAATAAAATTTTAAATTACAGGACATTTACAGCACTGCAGTGATAATTTTAAGAGTAATTAATTTTTAATTATTTCAGTAAAATCAGAAATATTTTTAAACTTGTAAAATAGAATTAAACAAAGTTGTATCAGTTGATGGGTGGTGTCAGTGGCGAGCTGTCATTTGTATATTTCGTTAATTATTATTACTTTCTTAATACGTTTTGATTAACTGACTGATTTTTGTCTGTTCGTTTGTTTATCTGTTCGGTATAATTTTTGCAATCGATTTTAAACTAACTTCTGGATAAGCTAGAAGAGCTTAGGTCCAGCTGGGATTTACATTTTATTTTTTTAAGTTTTGCAGAGCTCATCAAAGCCGTTATGTAAACCAATATTGATACCTCCGAATCTACAGGACTAATTTAATTAAAATTTTGTATAAATCTGCAACTTTACAACTTCAAATTGGGAATAAACAATTTCAAATTGGAAATAAGCAAGAGACGTCGATTTGTTGAACAACTTCTGTTCAACAAATCAAAGAAAATAAGCCAATCGTATATATGGATGAAAAAAACTTCAAACTTTTCATATTAAGAACGAAGAAAGCTGTTGTCGATAAATTGCAGCAGGCTGCCGTGGCGCCAAAGTCCATATTATAGGATGCATTGGTATTGTGGGTCTTATTCATCATGAAGTAAGAAGAGGAGCATTTAAAACCCCTCAAGCGAAAGAGTTTATACGCAATTTTCTACGGAATGCTCTAAATATCAATCAACATTCGTAATAGTAATTGGTAATACTCCGTGTCATACGTCTATTGAATATGTGTTTCTTGAGAGTGAATTTATCAATCATCGGTTATTAAGATTAGGCCCGTACATTCCAATGTTAAATCCAACTTGCTTGGTTAGTTCCTGTCTATTAAACGAGATTTATCAACTGAAATGTCATAGATTTTAGCAGGCGAAAATTGGACAAATTTGACCCAAGCCGAATGTCGCCTACTAAGGCTTGAAAATATTATACAACGGAATGAAATTGTTAATTACCAATTTGAAATTGTTTACTTTCAATTTGAAGTTGTAAAGGTATGGACTTCTAACGACAACACTATTTGTAACAACTTGCAGGGCTTGGTTTACATCAAAGTCTCTATTTGAACCAAAATTTATTTCTCGGAATCTCTGAAACCTACACTACACAATTTATATAGTCGAAATTTTCAATAACATTATATAATTATTAGTTAATTTAATTTGAACGTAAAATATAGTTGTCGTGACTAAAAAGGGAAAATAATTTCTCCTATCCACATATACCGGGTGTTCCTAGATCATGCATATCAACTTTATAAGAGGAGAAGGAGCCGTTATTTTAAAATTTAAAAAAAAAGTTAATAACTAAATCAGGGGTGCTTTATCGATTGGCGATATTTGCAACTTCCGGGAAGTACCGGAAAAGGGGTTTTAAAACCCGAAATTCGCCGAAATCGAAATTTTCAAATGTGATGATGTACATTGTTTTTTTTTTTACAAATTCAGATTCTACGTCAAAATGCGGAATATACTCACTTGAAAGATACTATATATCATAAAACAACTAGGGGAAATTTTTCCAACCCGTATGCGCATTTCTGCTGTATATACAACTTATTTACATATTAAGAGTTCATTAAGGAAAATAGAGATAAATTGAGAAGGTGTCTACTGAGCAGGTCTTTTAATACTTGTCTATTATAATATAAATTTTATTATACAAATTTGTATAGATTAGTCATTGGATTATAAAACAAGCAATTTCTATTCATTTCTATCACATATAAAAATAATGAAGCTTTTTAGTTAAAATTAAATTAGTATGTATGGGTTGAGCTCTCCGCCATCATATATTAAGAATAATACAATAAAAACTTACCTTGAAATACACTCAGGAGGAAAAATTGGAGGCGCACGCAAGCAAATCAATTGAATTTTTGGTCATTGTCAATCCTACAAGCCCAGTTAATCATTATAAAACTTTGAGTCTAACTTACACGTACTTCAAGTAATTTTCTTAATTCGTAGTAGCTAATTTAATTTATATTTGCAACATTTAATTTTCAATAATAAAAAATATTGTAATAAATTTGGTTAACTACAATCAGAATATTTATATTATTCTCTTAAGACATTAATATCTTATAAAATGAATTTCTTATTTATACCTTATTTTATTTTTTATTTATTTATATACTTTTTCATTCATTTATTTACTCAAATGAGCTCCATTGGTCATACAGAGTGTTTTTAGTTTTTTTGCAATTTTACTTATATTAATTTGGCTTAGTGATGAACAAATTTTCCTTCCATATATAACAAATGATCGTTCCAACTTTCGTCTCACAGTAGGATAATGCTCATCAGGGATATTGATAAACATAATTTTAATTAAAATTATTCTACCTAAGGGTAAAATCTCATAAGATTCAACTCTATCTAACTAATTCTAATCAATCTAAAATTGTAACAATATAAACCTTTTTTAATCAGTTGTCAATAATTTCTGAATTTTTGTACTTTGAACTACAATATCTTCACAACGGCAGCACCAATCATCATCAAATATGATCCATCTTTGTTTGTTAAAATATGCTTTAGACCGTTATCTTACTAGATAAAATGACTGAATATATATTTATAATAAATATATTTATAATATATATATTATATATATACATATATAATTATATTGTATCTAATAAATCAACAGATATAACGGTTTATGTACAAAACCATCAAAACAAGAAGAATACTTTCAAATGTCCTTTTTGTCCTTAAAGGATAAGATGCACCATTAAAGAAATATATTTTTAGAAAGCTACGAGTACCAGGTATCATTGGGATAAAGTCAGTACATCCTATGGGAATACAATATCTCCCTCAGAAGAGCCAAATATTTTACTCGTCGTTTCGATGTTTGCCGTGGTGGTCGATGATCGATCTCTAGAGACCACTCTACAGGCTATTTTAATGAGCTTGTATTCAGTCTATTAATGTTGTATATATACATTTTATTTTCAATTATTTCCTATTTATCTACACCTCTTATATTTAAGGAATTTTTCACAATTATATTCATTCCTGGATATAGTACTTTAGAGATTCTTACTATTGGTCTTAGACAAGCATCATGCCATTTTTTTCTTAATCTTGATTTAATGACTGATATGTCCGCTTTGCACCCTATAATATAGACAAAAACAGGCCTTGCACCAATTCTAATCTTACTTATGGCGTTTAAATACTTATATTTTACAAAATTGTATCACTTAACACGCTAATTAGGCTTTATCTGTTTACAATTTTTTTGTCTTTCAAAAATTCAAAACAAAAAATTTAAAAAAAAAATTCCTTAAGCTTTTATAACATATTGATGAGTCGAGTACGACATTAATAACATAATTTTTTAATTATTTGCATAATTAATTATCAAAGTACAAAAAAAAACAGAAAACAACAAAAAATGAAAAAAGTCTCAAATTTTTCTTCTTTTCTTATTTAATATAAAAAAAAAATTAGGTCAATTCCAGTGTGCCATTATAAAAAACACATTTTCGTTTTATTAATAAAAAATTGTCCTAATATATACAGGGTGATCCGGTTTAGAGCAAAAATATTTTAAGTGGTGATTCCCTGGAGTATTTTGAGAAAAAAATTGTTCTAGACGAGGGGTTTATATTTAAATAACCTGGGCTGCAGAGGGTTAAAGAAAATCGGATTAGAAAAATTATGTCTAAACAACATCCACTACAGTTCCGAAGGAATTGAAACTAGAGCAACATCTTCTTCATAACTTTTTTTTTAAATTAATGTATCTAATTAACGGTTTGTGTTGGATGTGTATCAGACTTACCGTTTTTGAATAATAGTGGTATAAAAACTTAAAATTTTGCTCTTAACAATTTAAAATTTTGTAAAAAACAATTATTATTTCGAAAAAACTCGATAATTTTTTTTTTTTTTGTTTATTGTATTGATGCGTTACATCACCCCCTACAACTTTTTCAGACACAACTTTCATATCAGACTTGCCGTTTTTCACGTAAAGTCATATTCAATATTTATTAATTAAAATTACTGAAATTACTTCAGATTACTGTAATTTTATTTGACTTTACCTGAAAAACGGCAAGTCTAATATGAAAGTTGTGTCTGAAAAAATTGTAAGGGATGATGTAACGCATTAGTATAATAAAAAAAAATTAGCGAGTTTTTTCAAGATAAACAACGTTTTTCACAAGCTTTTCAGTTGTTAAAAGCAAAATTTTAAGTTTGTGGAGCTATTATTCAAAAACGGTAAGTCTGATACTCATCCAATATATACCGTTAATTAGATGTATTAATTTTAAAAAAAAGTTATGAAGAAGATGTTGCTCTAGTTTCAATTCTTTCGGAGCTGTATTTGTTTGGACATAATTTTTATAATCCGATTTTCTTTAACCCTCTGCAGCCCAGTTTAAATTTAAAGATAAACCCCTCGTCTAGAACAATTTTTTTCTTAAAATACAGGAATCACCTCTTCAAATATTTTTTCTCTAAACCGGACCACCCTGTATAAAAAACAATAATAACTATCTGTTGATGAAACAGGACAGATGGATGAAGATAAAAAAAAAAAATATAAAACCTTTAAATGAGAACATAATTATGTACTCCGTCTCTATTTAATTCTGGTCAACAATTAGAAATTCAATATACGTAGATACAATGATATTCCACACACATTGTATAATATATATTGCTGTATATGATGAGGAGTATGTATTTATATAGGTTGATGTAAGCCATCTGGAATACAGAATTTAAAGAGTACATAACTTACCTCCTATACCATACTTGAATTTCGTTTCATTAAACTTTTTTTTTCGTCTTTAATTACATGTCTTTTATAATTTTTTGTTTTTATTTATTATTGTTGTTGTTTATTTTCAACTAAACATCTGAGTTTCCTTTTTGAATCGATTTTCAGGAAGAAAATGATGTTCTATTTTAATTTACAAATATGGTTTTTCTATACGGTACCTACCTCTTATACAGAACTTTAATTTAGTTTTTTTTACTTCTTATTTTTTCTTATTTCTTCAAATCAAGTGGCATGACAAGAATAAAATATCCTTGAATGTAATGAGAATTATTTGTGTTTTTATTTTTTCCTATAAACTAACATTCACATACACACATAATAATTTTATAAATAGACATGTTTAAGTACATATATTATAAAAGAAGTAGTTTTGTAAATTTTAAAATTACAACCAGTCACCAAACACACATTATTTTGCAACCAGAAAAAAAAAGAAATAAAAATAAAAAATTTTACAATCTTAACAGAAACTTTGATGCCTGAAACGCTCCAGTTTACTCTATACTATTTTCTTCTTTAATTTTTGTTGCTGTATTGCTATTTTGTAAATACTGGACATTGCTATAAGAAGGGTTTATGTCCATGTTTTGCATATTTTCTAATAATTTCGAATTATCAATTAAAAACAATTCAAATTAAAAACATTGTGTGGTACCAATTTACATGTCGGACCAAATATAAGATTTAATAGAAAGCCATGCATACAGCAAATAATATCGCACAAATTAGTCTAGAATGGAACCCACGAGGTAAAAGAAGATCGTCCTGAACGAACTTAATCGTCCAAAGAACACTTGGCGCAGGACCATAAGACAAGATCTGGGAAAAATTAACATACGGAGGATATGGAAGGGGGACAAGTTAAAACAGCAGATATCAGTCGAGTACGATGGAAGTGTGAAATGGAAACAGCAGCTACCAATCGAGTACAATGGAAGTGTCAAATGAATACCCTATGCACCCACCTAAAAAAGTAAGGAAGAAAAAAAGAAGTTCATATATACCAATATTGTTGTTGTAATTCAAATTTATGAGTGGCGTATGATCAAATGTAAACAATCCAACATGAAATCCAATATTTTTTCTGTTATTTTAATCAAGAATGTAAGTGAAGTACCTGTAGTGTTTGGTTGAGTACTTGCGTATCGGTGACTATTTGAAAAAGGAAGGGATAGTTAAAGGAAATGAAGGGAAAAGAAAGAAGAAAAGTTTTGTGAGAAAGAACGAACAATGTTGTTAATATTGGTCTTAAATCTATGTAAGTTATAAATAAAAAATTCTTCTCTCATAGGGATTGCTTCGATTTGGTTGCGATTTCACAATCGAGATGCTCTAACTACAAAATACTTTCCATAACCAGACTTAAACCATCTCGAAATGTTCACTGTGAAAAGATGGACTCTCGATGCTTCTCGTGTTATGTGATGGAATTGTTAAACTCGACTCTCTTTGGGTTCTCTTAGAACCTACACTTTTCCAGTATTATTGTAAGCACACAACAAAAAAAAAATGACGTAAATGAGCTTAGAATATGGAATTGTCTTAATTTATTTAAATCTAGTTGGTACCCGATCCACGTTGCTGCCCATTTTCAAAAAAAGTTGCTTTAAATGCTTTATCCATTTGATTTTTGGTCTGTATTTATCTTCTATCCTTATTTATCTTGCGACTTTGCTTTGTTATCATCGTTCGGATAGTGGCCGTAATATAATTTCATAATATTTCAAAGCTACAGACTTGAAAATGGGTATTTAAGTACTCCCTTGAAAATAAATAAACATGTCTTGTACTGTGTTCTAAAAATAAGTACTAGTTCGGGTAGCTACCATTGGTTTTTTGGTTTGGTTTAAAACAAAAAGTGATATCTTAATGATAGCATTCAATTTACATTGCTTAATTTCAATTGAAACTCATTTATTTTAATATGGTATACATTTCAAAGTATCGTTTTGATTCTATTTATTTATTCGAGTGCTTGTGGATGCACGATATTTTTCGTTTTCCGTCTGGTGTTACTTGCATACGCTTGAGTTAACCACATACAGCTTTCTATGTGATAAGCACGGATTCTTGAAATCCAGTCCGCACATTTGCGACGATTTTCCTTGTGGTTTTTGATGGTCATTACAAAAGTGAGTCGCACAGAACACTATAAACGTTCGAATTCAAATGACATATCTCCTTGGATCATTAGAATACGTAGCAGCAGTACATCTACCCCCTTAAATTTCCTATTCAAAATCATAGATTCAATGACATTCGCTCATGCATTAGGTATGTACACAATTACTCGCGGTCAAGCAATTATGAATATGGCGTGCTCATCTAATATATAATCAATAAATTTAATGTCGGATTCTGTTTCTACGTTATATTTTCAAAACAAACTAACGTCAAAGTACAATAAGTAAAACTATAATTTTAAAAATGTTTTTAGTTTATGTTTTGCTCCTGAGCTCAAAACTTAGCGTTACCTTCAATAATCTACTCATGAGTAGTTTACACAGCTTAATGGAACGCTATTAATATACAGTATAGAGTACAGTAAAATCCAGACAGTTTAAATTCCTAGAATTATTTAAATTATCATTTCGTACAGGTAATACATTTTTAACTCTTTTACCATTTTTTAGTTGTTTTTATGCAATTCAGGGGTCTAACCGCGTAAAAAAATCATATACACATAGCATATACGAATTTGAAATGGGTACAGTGTGTAATAAATACGCAACACAAACTGCAACAAACGTAGTACAAAAAGTGTTAATATATAATTTTCGTCATATGATTTCGCATTACATCGATACTAATTCCGCAATTCAGGGTACGAAATGTTAAGATGCGAAAAAAATTTTGCGAAAGTAATAATACGCGGTTAGGCAGCAGGTTATTTTGAAACTATAAATTGCTTAGTTTTTGAATAAAAAAATGGCAAAATAATGTTAAAATTAAAAATAATGTTCAAAAAAGCGTTGTGGAATGAAGAGCTGTTAGCATTTGACATTGCTCAGAGAATAGAACATTTGAAGGCATTTGTTGTTGATCTCATTCAAAAATTGTAAAGCTCTGGACTTAAAGGATCTCATAGACTACAAAATACCTCAGTAAGTAATGCAAAATAAATTTCTGGTACATCGTTCCAAATGGAACAGATTTAGAACAACCACAAAATTACAACCAAATCTTGTATGAACAAGAAGGATTGTAATATTAACATTAATTGTTCAAAAATGGCTATTAGAAGCAGGTTTTGTAAATTACATCTGCTTCTAATAGCCATTACATACAAATATAAAAGTTAACAATAACAATTTTGTGTACTATTATAAATCCTTAACTGTGCTACCAAATTTACAATTTTTTTTTTATTATTTTGTTTTTTTATTTAATATTAAAATTATTTATTAAATTTAAACAAGTCTATAATTAATTACGAAATAACCCTCTGGGGCTAATATTTATGATCTTATATCTACATGGACATACATATGGATATTTTGAATTGATCTAAATAATGGTGAGAGCCCACATATTATGGACATTTTGGATTGATCTAAATAATGGTGAGAGCCCACATATTATGGACATTATGAATTGATCGAAATAATGCTTAGAGCCCACATATTATGCACATTTTGAATTGATCTAAATAATGGTGAGAGTCCACATATTATGGACATTTTGCATTGATCTAAATAATGGTGAGAGCCCACATATTATGGACATTTTGAATTGATCTAAATAATGCTTAGAGCCCACATATTATGCACATTTTGAATTGATCTAAATAATGGTGAGAGCCCGCATATTATGTACATTTTGAACTGATCTAAATAATGGTGAGAGCCCACATATTATAGACATTTTGGATTGATCTAAATAATGCTTAGAGCCCACATATTATGTACATTTTGAATTGATCTAAATAATGGTGAGAGCCCACATATTATGTACTTTTTGAATTTATCTAAATAATGGTGAGAGCCCACTACCTAAATCAGTATTAAGCTTGATGTTCGTGCTCTCTGGATATCGCCAAACTTTCATACATGTCTAATTTATTATTTCTATTGACCTCTTTTATTAATTTTAAATTATTTTCATTTATATGATTATATTACTATTCAATTACATGCTACGTCATCGCTGACCTTAAATTCGTATAATCTTGTAATTATCAAAAATAACTAAAAACTGTAAAATTTATTAAAACCGAAAGGCTTAAATGGACATTTGGTCACAAATAAATGATTAAAAAATTATACCAGATACAGTTCTATGAAATCCATACAAAAATATTCCGGGTGACTGCAATAATTTGGCTACATTTCTTACCACTTGCAATTTACTGCTTCACATAAAAGTAATCTAGGCTTCAAATTTTAGATGATTGAAATAACCAGACTGCTACATAGCCAAAAAAAAACCAGTATATGCTGAATCAGAACCATGACTCTAAAGTAGCATGCAGACTATCATTTCATTTATCATTTCAGTTTTCTCATAATTTTTTACAAAACTGTCAGGCCAAATCAAAATTTTTTGATATTACATCATTCTATAATGTCATTTGACACTATTACACCAACATTTTAAATGACAGTCGCTGACTGAAATGATAAATGAAATGATAGTCTGCATGCTACTTAATATTATACAGCAAGAGTAATAGGTATATCAAAATCAAGATTACTCAATATGAGCTCGTGAAAAACTATCTATTGTTGAAAAGTTAATTGGAATTGGTTTTCAAACCAGTTTTTAATTTAAGTCTATTCAAAATTTGATTTGTTGTCACTATGGGGCTTTTTGCTTACAAATTTATTATACATTGTACTATATTAGAACTCTGTATAATCATTACTACTATACACATTATTTTAAGTGTTAAAATTTTCATTTCATGTAAGTATATTTGTTTGTATGACGTTTTTCTACACAAGTTCCAGTTTCATATCTTAGACATTTTGGAAAAAAAAAACATTTTATATTTTTTTCATTTTGTATGTCATCAAAACTATATGTACACACACAAACATACACACTCAATGAATTTACAAAATGTCATGTTGCAAGTTTTACACACATGTTAAAATTATATTTGGATGGAACAGGAAATTACTATTATGACAGTAGATATTATAGTTTTTATGTTGTCCTTTTTTTCTTCTATTTTTTTTATATTAAAGTAAAGGAAAAAAAATGTCCTGATGAGAGTAATAATGAGGCCAATAGCATTAATGTGTAATATAGTTTTTGATTTTTATTTTTGTGTTTTTTTTTCTTCTTCTGTTTATGGTTTCAGATGAACAAGTATCTGATTACCATTTCAGATAAGTATATTTGAAACTCATTATCTTTCGTGAGATATTCTTAATAATTTGGTAATTTCATCAGTTCAAAAAATAAAAAAAAATTATAAAATTATTTTGAAATGATATACCACCGAAGGATAACACCATATTGATATATGAATTTTTTTTTTAACAAGATTTGATGTTAAAATACATTTTGAAAATTGGATGTAGTGCTTTAAGAATTTTATAACTATACATAAATAATATTTAAAATTTTCAAATTATACTTGGGGATAATTTCTTTTAATAGGATTATTGTACTTAACATAATTAAATAATTAAAAATTTTCAATAACCTATATACACTTTGAACTTAAATTAATATTTATTATTATTTTGATTTGGCATAATCTATAATTATAATAGATATGCACTTAAGGACCTGCGCCGTAGACACCTTTACATTTTATCTCGCTGTTCTTTAATGAACTCTTATACATAAGTTGTATATACAACAGAAATGCCCATACGGGTTGAAAAAAATTCTATTTTGTTTTATAATATTTAAACTTTTAAATAAAATATAGCCATCTTGTGTCATTAGACATCTTATTATTTTTATACATAATTAAAGGAAATTTATTTTATTAATATTTTTAAGTGACTGTCTCAAATTATTGTCTTCTATATTTTGGTCATTTGTAGTAATCATATGGTTGTGGTTAAAAATATGGATAATGTACATACCTCTTTAATTACAAAAATATTTTATTTTTGGTAATTTTATCCATTAGATGCCACTGACTATAGCGAATATATCGGAAACGAATCAGTATATGAGAGAGATGTATTTATGTGTCCAAAATAAAACTTATTAATCTCAAATTTTTTTTTAAACATGACCTGTTTAAGCTTTATCGTCAGAAGTCTATGTCAGTACGTAAATTACTGTTATTTTCAAGTTTAAATTTGGCTTCTATTTGAGTTATAATTATTCAAGAGGGGCCCCTAGTTAAAATTATAATCTTATTATAATATAGTTATGGATAATTTTACTATTATAAAAAAATACAGTATAAGCTTTTATAAATGATGAAAAATAAAAGCTCCAAGCAATGAGGAAAATTACTTTTTTTTTCATGTTCGCTAGTAGTAGATTTGAAGATCGTCAATTATAAAAAAAATAATGAAATACGAGGCATGACATAAAAATCGTCTGATTCAACGCGTCAATTCCAACCACAACAAAACAGCTATGAGTTTTTTTAATATTAAAAACGACTCTATTATCTCAGTCGAAAAAAATTTTGGTTAGGTGGTGGTGATTGAACGCGGCGGCTATCATTGTTCTATTCAAGTGGACTGTGTAAGAGTGTAAGACTAATGTTGTTAATATTGCAATAATAATTTTTAGTGGCTTAAAGTTTAATAGTCCCTTAAAGTCCTCTTCCCGGTCAGAAACATTCCTTGAAGCTTTTTTCATGTGAATTTAAAAATTTTCTGGATAGTTATATTTGAATAAATATTTTGATGGCATTTAACAAATTTCATAACCCGTTAAAACCCTATAAGCCTCATAATGTATATTAAGGACTTAATTTATTAGCTTATAAGTTATGGAGTATTCTATTCTGTAGGTCGCTCATTTCTATGCTGAGAATACCTGAAGATCAAAATTATGGGATAATCATCCTAACTGGCTTTGCAGAATTTAAACCATTTAAAAGACAGAAAAAGAAAAATAGTAAAGAAATAATAAAGAAAATATTAATATATAAACGAAATAGAATTGAAAGAGTTGGTATATAAAGATTTATGGGCAGTGCTGTTTATAAGATATTTATTTCGTTTCTTGAAAACTTTTAATTTATTATATAATATGTGGGAACGGGACCGTGTTATATAGTTGTATTTCATTTGTCTGTATTTCATTTCATTTGCCTGCATTCACTGTATTAATACCAAAAAGGGGAAGAAGTCGAAAGTTTAATAAAAGCCTTACTCCCAGGAGCTTCAGTATGGTTTACTAATGGCTCAAAAATCCGGAAAACCCAGTGCTGGTGTATTTGGAACAAAGTTCAAGTTTAGCGCGGTACTTAGCATATATCCCACTGTATTTCAAGCTGAAACCTATGTCATCGAAGTATCCGCATTACAGTGCAGTAAAAGAGGGCACAAAGGTGCTAACATATACATAATTTCAGAGAGCCAAGTTGCTTTAAAAGCTCTGGCTTCCACAATTTTTAAATCAAAGCTTATTTATAGCTGTTACAGAAGCTAAAAAAAAGCTAGCCGAATGAAACAGAGTTACTTTTATGCGGACTCCTGGGCATGAAGGAATACAAAGCAATGAAGAGGCAGATGTGGTTGCAAAAACAGAGGACCAGAACCAAATATTGCTCTTTCAAACGCCTACCTGCAAAGAGCTGTTTCCAAGTGGGAAACCACAGAAACCCAAAACATTTGGGATAGTTGCCAAGGACTTACACAGTCTAAATTCTTTTTCAAAGTAAGTACTCATAGATACTCAAAAGTTTACGAATCAGTTACGTTTTAATGTACATTCAACTGAGACTAACCAACAACTGTTGTTAGTTCTGTTCTTTTTATCTTTGATACTTTCAGCCTAACTTTTGGAAGTATTTTTAATAAATGTATAGCTATTAACATTGGTATTAAATTATTACTTTTACCCTTCTACTAATAGAATGTATCTGGTTTAGTTTATTTTTAGATTTTTCTAATCAAAGGTGGCGGTTATTTACTAACCCTTCTGATGAGTTATTACACAATTAAATGAAGCAAGCCTTCGCCTAGTAATAGACGCCTGATGTGCTTGCTCTACGCAAAAATCTGACAGTATAATCAGGAAGACTAGATTTAATGTCAGAATGCTGACATGGCTTATCAACGGTCATGGTCCATTCAACAAGCATTTGTGCCACAATGTTAGATCGAGCACATACAGATGGATATATGCAGATAGAAAAGGAGGAATCCTTCTCCCATATTCTATTTGATTGCGACGGTATAGCTTGCAAAAGATACAAATACTTCCAGGGATACTTATACTTTCGAGAACTTATATTAAATACTTTCAAGGACTTTGTAAGACGGTACCCCGACCTATTTTTGCTGGAGGCTGTTTAATTTCCTAAACTTGGCGCTGTTCATCAGTCAAATCCTATAAGATGTACTTCTGATACCCGTTGATTGATAAAAACTTGCTACATGAAATTTGTATTATGAATATTTATCATGTCCAGTCAAATTAAATGCAGGCAAATGAAAATACAGGTAAAAGAAAAAAACAGGCAAATGAAATACAGTCAAATGAAATGCCGGTAATTATAAGATGGTATGGTGTTATGTAATATTTTTATCATTGACAATTTCGATGATTCGCTTTTGTACCTTATTAAAGTACTGTATAGGGTAGTGCTGGGTTCACCGTCACAAATATACAAGTTTATTTAACCCTTCATCAGGCGCGTGTCTTTTTAAAACAATATCGGAAGATATAGTTTTGCAGATAGAATGCGATACTAAAAATATCTCATTTTTCGCTTACGCGATTCGACTAAAGCGATTATAATCTATTATTGCTATACAGTATTGCTTTGTTGATATGAAGCAACTCTATTTGTATTTCATTATTCATAATATTATAAACGTTGTAATGTATGTTCTAAAATGTTACTATTCAAATATATCAGTAATTTTTCATTTGATCAATTTGTGATTTTCTTCTTAATTTAATTTAATTTTCCATCAAAAACATCAATTAAAACTACAATTTGTATATTTTTGAACTTTTTTGATAATATATAAAATAAATTATTATTCTACCCTAAATTCAGTCCAATTACATTTATTGTGTAATATTTCATTATTCCTATTCAACATTTTGATTGCTTTAAATTATTTCAAATTCAGTTGAAATTCTTTAAATTCAAATTTTCAAATTATTTCATATTATGATAAAATTCTTATTATTATATAGATATAGATATATAATATATATATATATTATATATATATATATATGTATATATATATATATATATATATATCTGTATTGATATTTCCTGATTTTCATAATATTATATAGAATCCATAAAATCTCATATAATGATGTGTATATACATTGCAAAACACCGACTTTAAAATCAATCAATTTTCCAGAAAATTACCTCAGCATGTTTTCAAATTTAAAATTAATTTATTGTATAAAATTTTTAAATCTGTTTACTCGATGATATCTTTTTATGTCAGGAACAAGTTACTTTACATATTATTATTATTATATTTTGATATACATATTATTATTGCTATACATAAAGCTATACTAAGTAGTCATATTAAGTGGCAACACTGTGAAGTGAAAATTAAATTTTAAAACAAAATTACATTTTCACTATGAGCAACCGTGTTTCTTCAAATTATTTTCAACAAAGACTTTTCAATTAAATTTTTAGAAAAGTTTTCTTTAAATATCGTTTAAAAATTTCTCCGAAGGAAATGGAAAAAAATCCTTTTTTCTCATATTATACACACACATACATATACATATAGTTTATTATTCTTTATTTTGTTTTTGTTTTTTAATGCAGTTTAAGAAAATAAATTTTTGGAAAAGTAATAAAGATAAAATAATTCGATATTGGTAATAGAAAACATAAAATTTAAATATGAAAACAATGATCTTAAATTTAGAAACAATATTCGATTACAGACAAATATATAGGTATAGGTATAGGTATATATAGTTAGTGTTATTTAAACCAAATGTGAGGTTATCCCTTTTTTTGTAAATTGAAAATATAGGGATAGGAATTTGAAATTAAAATGATTTTTGAATTTAATTTTAACTTAAAGATATTTATTAAAAGCATCCGGTTGTCCCGTTATGACGTATACAGCTGAAATGAGAGCAGAGATAGGTAGAACAAATATAGCATAACTCACAGATAAAAATAGAGCTAATAGAAATTATTTAGCTTAAAATTTATCTCAATATGATGCAAACAGCGAAACCGAAGACTGTTAGAAATGATGTCGCATTAACAGGCGAAATAAAAGCTATCAAAAATGTTATTTGATAAAAAAAAAATATTATGCATTGCTGATTGGGAGTCACTGTAAAGCCCCAAAACCAAAATCGCCAAAAAACATCCCCAAAAAGAGTGTTTTAATTTATATCGGCAAACTTACAAATTTATACAATGTGGAAAATTGTACTGTATTTAAAAAAAATTTCGTCTTGTCATCTACATCTTCCTACCAACCAGAAAATCAAGGTTTCAATAACAAGGAACGGAAGTTTGGGAGCCTTAAAAATAAAAACATATATTTTTTTTATATTTTTTACTAAAACTGTTGCAATACTTGGCGTTTACCTGGCGTCGAAAAAAACAGGGTTCCAATAACTGTGAAGCGGAGGTTTGGGGGCGGCAACCCCCGACTACAAAAATAAAATAATTCTTTTTTTTTGTATTTTTCACTAAAACTGTGCCGTATGCGATTACCGGCCGCAAAAACAGGGTTCCAATAAATGTGCAAATGGGGTTTGGGGGCGGCAGCCCAGGACTTTAAAAATAAAATAATTTTTGTTTATATTTTATTTGAGGGTTTTTTTTGAGATTTTGTGTTTGGGACTTTTTTTTTAGATGTGATTTTGTGTTTGGGGACTTTGATTTGGGGCTTGTGTTTTTTGGTATTTAGACCCCAACCCTTCCTGATCATTAAAACGTGAAGGAAAAGTTCCTAAATCCACAAAAAATAAAATCCATAATGGCTTTTGCCATAAAAATCCACAAAAAACGATTCTTGTTATTGCTTTTACGCATTTAACTTTATTTTTTACGGCACTTTAAGCAAGATTCAGAGTTAAGAGAGATTTTAGAGTTGGATTCAAAATTCTACCCCTTTTATGCAGAATATTTACATAAATTATTGTAATGCATATCACCGCTATTGGATACAGCGAAGATATTTCCTTTTTCCATGATTAGTTTGCTACAATTTTATAGATTTTTTTTTGTGAATTTCGGTTTGTGAATTTACTCACTAACCCAACGTGAACCGTGAAAAAGATAACAGACACAAATATAAATAAACCTGAATCGCATACAACAGAAATTATAGACTTTAAATATATTGCAGAACGTATGTTTGTGTTTGATTACGATAGAAAATATATTGTTTTCGTGTAATTATGACGTAGACAGTGGAGAAGGGAGAGGAGACTAATTTAACCAAAGTTGTACCTCGTATAGGTAAAATAAAATATTTAAGAAAGATTATTTGTTGAACTATGAAAATAGTAGCAATACAAAAAGACTTAGATCCTAAGCAACTGAAATGATAGATTTTATGAAGTATTGCTGAGTGTAAATTACGATATTCGCTTTATTATCACATTGACAGCGAAAAAGAGAGCGGAGATCACTGGAAACGAAGCCACACGTAGTGCTGCACCAGAAATTAAATTTCTGAGAAAGATTATGTCAAGTATTATTATATGGGTTTGTATCAAGTATTATTATATGGGAAATGAGAGGATAGACCAGTAGAAATAAAGTCGAATTTTATACAGATGAAATGAAAGTTCTTATTATTAACAATGTTATGCGTATTTCTCTGATTATTATGTGAACTGTGATGTAAAATGGATAGCAGAGGCCAGTGTAAGGAAACCCCATATTTTGTACTTCCGAAATGACAAAGTTTAGAAATCAAACAGAACTCAAATTAGGAGATAGAATTTCAAAGTTAAAATTAGAAAAGTGTGTGATATTGAGGACATTATAACAGTAATCGAAGTTAGAAGTTAAGCCAGGATTGAAATGAGACAGAATAAAAAATCAGCAACATTGCAAACATTATAAGAGCCTAAAAAGATGATCCAAACATTAAAGGGCAACTTAATAAGAAGTAGATCAATTGAAAATTAAAATAATCAAGCGTAATAATTGTTGAATATTATATTTTGTGTCAATGATAATTTTTTAATTAAAAATTTAAGTCATCTAACGGTATTTTCTATTTAAAGAATAATAATATATTTGAATTAATTCCGTTTAATTAAGCTTGAAGCTACCAACGTATCTATATCTTTTTACAATCTAAGTAGAACCGTAGAAAAAATATGCTTACCAACAATGTGAAAAGCTTAACT
This sequence comes from Argyra leucocephala, assembly GCA_963942445.1. Taxonomy (NCBI): domain Eukaryota; kingdom Metazoa; phylum Arthropoda; class Insecta; order Diptera; family Dolichopodidae; genus Argyra; species Argyra leucocephala. The sequence goes on along the minus strand of OZ012679.1, from coordinate 33,415,682 downwards.
ACTGTTATATAAAAGTCCCGATACTGTTAATCTTCAGTCAAATAATTAATTTCTTTCAGAAAAATTAATGATTTTAAAAAAAGCAGTATAGGTCGATACAATTCCAATTGAGTACGGATCAAAGAATATGTACTACACAAAAAAAAAGAGAAACGCTTGAAACAAAAAAACTCAACAATATTAATTTTCTTTTATATTGTGACGTGTTTTTATTCATACATACAGCTGGTCCCAATTTCTTAATATTCGTTTCCGTTTAATTGTCAATACAATTCTTTGAAAGAGGCTTTTTACTCCATCTAACATGTTAAAATTTAATACACAACAATAAAAATTGAATTTTAAAAAATTTTCGAATTTTAGGAAATTTACAAGTCCTTATAAGTTTAACTAGCCATTAAAAAAATGTGTGTAGCTTCACATAATATTGAAACAGTTTTAAATTTACGTTTTGAATTTGTGGGGTTAGGGTACACAGCTCCTAACTGTAATATCAATATATCAGAATGTTTCTAATGAATTAATAGGAAAAATTATTAGCATACTTTGCACCATCAGAAATGTTACCGTTAACGATTTAAACATTATTATACTTAGTGACGAAAACTGTTTCAAAATGTAAGTATATCAAGACTTAAGCTGTTATTCAAAACAATTATTTCCAAATAGTTTGTTGCAATATTTTGGAAAATACAAAATATCAAATAATTTCATCGTATCATCCTGATTGTCTTGCAACCTAATCAGCGGTGTTATACAGGGCGAAAAAAATTTTTATTGCACCGGGAAATAAATTTCCAGTTGGAGGTATCATATATTATAATAGAGTTAGTTGTCAATATTTCACCCCAAAATTATTCAATCTATTCACCAAAAATGAGAAAAAATAAATCCAGTACACCTACTCCATCAAATTTATACACATTTCAACAGAGTGCATAGCACAGGTAGTATATGAGCTTTTTTTCATCATTAAATTTAGGTAGGTACTTAGATTAGGTATAGACAATGTAATGTGTGTGTCGCAGTAAGTTGTAAACAAAATTATTATTGTTTTTTTTTTAAATCTATTCATTGATAGTGAAAAATATCAGTATCCCTGTTCTGTTAAAAACGTTAAATTTGTCCTTAACTGGAGTTATAATTAATAAATAGGGGTCTCTAGTAGTATTAAAATGTAATAAAAGTAACACATATGATATACAAATATTTCTGCAGATATCTGGCACACCCTGATGAAATGCCTACTACACCAAGTTTGCTATATTATTGAATTTCAATCGGAAAATCAATTAAAATATATAATATACATTTCAATGTACTTCTTGAAAAATGAAAAAAATCTGCCGACAACGAAATTTAAAATTAATATAAGAAGTGGATTGCCCATTTTCAATTATGAAAATAAAATAAAATTTTGCAAATAAAAACAATAACAAAACTTTTCTTATACTCAAGATATTCTTTAATACTTTACTTTTTTTTGATAATTTATTTTTAAGATACATGCTTTTACATTATCTACCTTATATACATTATTATACTCATATATACCAGTATATATTATATACTTAATATGGTGCTACGACTGTTGCACTAAATATTAAATAATAATTTACTAATACTAATATTATACACAAAAAAAAAAAACAACAAAACAAAAAAATTTAACAACAAATTTATGACAATAGGAATAATAAAAGAACAATGAATGTTAGTAAAAATCTTTTCAAAAGAAAATTTAATAGATTCTAAGATAACAATATTCTCAATTTAATCCATATTGTATAACTATGTATATTTACTAAAAATAATAGTATATTATAAATATATATTTTTCAGGATATTTTGTATCCTTGATATACCGTTACATACAAAATTTAAATATATATACATTTGAACAGTGTTATTTAAATGGGTACACACATGGTTTAGAATAAAATTAAATAAATAAAAAAACCAAAAAAAAATAAAAACAAAAACAGTTTAGAGGTAGATACAATAACGGAGAGCTGAAAATCTTTTGGTTTCCTATTAGATTTTTGTACAATATATTCATTATTAATAGTAAGTTTTTAGTATCTTATATAGATACTAAAAATTGTATTACAATATTATAATACAAAGGATAATAGAAAATATTTTAATAGTTTTAAGTTATAATAAAATAATGTCCTTGAATAATATTTATTTATTATTATTTTAATAGACTTTGTATTTTATTAAGAAACTTAACTTAGAATACAATATAAAAAAAATATATGCAACATAAGTAAAAAAAAAACAACTAACTTAAGAAAAGATTCAAGTGTTTTGTTGTACAATAATAAATCGTAAAAAGTTTTTTTTTATCTTATTTTAAATATTAAATTGAAAATATAGTTAGTTATAAGTGAATATAAAAATACTTATGTACGCTATTATATTTTTATTTATTTTAATTAAAATAAAGTACTTTCAATTGAATTGAATTCATATTTGAATTATGAGATTATGTTATAGTGTTAATTTCATTCTTTGTAATACATTTTTTTTTAAATTGTATCTAAATCGGGTTTTACTATAGATAACATCAGAAAATAATGACTCTAGTTATAAATAATCAGATTGATTTAGAAATGGTTTACGATTTGAGAAATGAATATGGATAAAATAATAACAGGACGCTGCTCTTTATTAACTGGTGTATATGAACATTTTATGCTTTTAATGTTGCATTATAATAAGAGTTAAAATTACAAATACAAATGTTAACCTTGGTACATTTCATGTACACAAAGTGGTTCGGTTCTACCGAAAACTGTTTTAACTCTTGTGTGACCCATTATTGGCCAGACCATATCGAACCTTGAACTTAATTTTATGTACTTAATTTTTATTGTTTCAAGCTTATATTTCATGAATTTCTAAACTGAACAATTCTGCGCACAGTAAAACAGAAAAAAAGTATATTTTATATATATTATATGTATATAAAAAAACGATAATATATATATGTGTATATCGATTCCGGTACTCCTATGGCCTGGCCGGACCATGGTATAAATTTATACAAAATTCATGATTTTTTGATTTTTTTTTGTGGTTTTTATATTTTATTGACATTGAAAAATTTAAAATGAATGCTGATCAGTTAATTAGTAACCTATTTGTCATCATAGATAAAAGTTGTCTAATTTATTTCAATTTAATTCAGCCCGAAAAGTATAGTTTTTGCAATTTTGGAATACTTTGAACTTATTCAATATAGTTTTGAGTGTTGTTTTCAATTATTTTCAATTGATTTTATGTGGAAATGGATGTACCATATCCAAATATTTTGACGATGAAATTGGTATGATTTACAATCTTAGACAAAGTGGTGAAAAGGTTAACAAGATTTTTTATAACGTTTTGCAAATTCTATTGGAAATGCAAACGAATTAGATCGATTGCACGAAGATGAAGCTGAGGCAGTACCATGTGAAGACAATGATGTAGATATAGATCATGATTGTGAACCTGGTGAAGCATCATATGCAGAAGAAGAAATGCTAATTGAAATTAATTTTAGTATTACAAGTAATGATGAAGATGATGAAGAAGATGAATAAGATAAGGTTAATAATGTTGTGGTTCAAGTGGGTAGAGATTTTCAACTACGCTAGCTATACGTCCTCAACTACAACATTCAGAACAAGCTACCGCAATAGCTGTTCTAAGCGGAAAATATCTAATAAAATAGCCACAGATCCACCAACCGGTAAAATTCGTGCTCGTTTACGACAACACGGCTGTGACAGTACAATTGACAAGAATCCTAAATATAAACTAAAAAATAATTGTTTTCTGTCTAACTGCATATTTGAAATATAAATCGTGGCGGTCCAATTGACAAAAATTCTTGCTCAATTGAAGTATTTCGCAAGTTTTAAATTCAGAAATCAGTTTCATAAATGTTTCTGAAACAAACAGAAAAGCCAAATCTGTTTTTGATGATCTTAATAGAAATTGTCCTACCAAGAAACAAAAAGTGGGGAAAGAATTTAAACAAACGAAATTAGATGTACATATTGGTTTATTGATTGCTGCTGGTGTTATTGGAAACGAATTTAAACATACTACTTTATTGTAGTATGTAACACAAACGGTTTCAATAAATAACACGTTTCATTAGATTCGATAATGGAAACACAAGAGCATATAGATTGTAAAATGATTGAGCTCCACCTGTAACTGAGATTTGGCTTATTTTGAAGCAGAACTTTAGTCGCAATTATAAACCACATGATGTAATCACCATCGATGAACAACTATTTCCATACTGTAGAGGAGCAAGCTAATTCAATACATTCAAGATAAGACAGCAAAATATGGATTAAAAATCTGGCGGTGATTTGGCATTTTTCTGTTGCTTCAATTTTTATACTGGCAAAAATCCGAGTGCTGAACGATCAGATATAACTAAATAATGTTCAATGTTACCTGAAATGTAAATAAAGTTACAAAACCAAAAAAAGAACAACAAACAAAAAAGCTTCTTATTATTTAGATATTTCATACTTTGCTTTATATTTTTTATTTACTCACACATACAATTATATAAAGCACAGCCAACCACTGATCACCAACTGAACAGAACACATGCTACCTTCGTTTACACATCTTTTATATAGCTTTTTTATTAAAGTGCATGAAATTGTATGAGACTACACTATGGTCTGGCCAGACCATTGATGTATCTACTGAAAATGATGTTGTAGGGTGGTGCTCATACAAGGGTTAACATAATGTTGATAAACACAAGCCCATATACAGTAGAACAATAAATTTCAGTAAATATCTGAGACTTTTCAAAAACAGTTTTCAGTAAATATCTGAGTTGTCAGCATACTTATATGAATACTGACAAAAATTGGTATTGTGAATGTCAATAAGAGAAAGTTTTTCCGACATTTTAAAGCAAGTTTTTGGCGACACATTTGTTTTTTATTTATAAAACACTTTAATTTAAATAATTTGCTTTTCTTAAAACCTTTTAAAACAAACTACAAATTTAAAGTTTTAACTGTCAAAAAAGGTCAATTTATTCAGTATTCGCAATGGAACAAAATTTTTTCAGTACCACAATACCAAATAAAATTTCAACTATGGTCCATTGATTTATTTAAACCAAAACAGAATGGTGGTATTGCTTAAGTCTTTAAAGTTCAATTTAACTGAATTGCGCTTAATTGTTTTTTTTTTTTAGTCTACTTTTTAATTTTATATATGGCTTCTTGTTCTTCATTATTATTTTTAATTTGATAGTATAGTTTTACAAACTCTATTTAGCTTTATATTTACTGATTGTATTAGTTTTATATTTTATTAATGTAAATTTTAAATATGTATACACTTTAACAAGGTATGAATATTTAAGATACCCTTGTTGGTTGCCATTATTGCCCTAATATCAATTTTAAGAACATAGTCAATGCGCATACCTGTAAATATTACTTATATCTTTTGCGAGCCATGCCATGCCATCTTTGGAGTTTTTGAAGATTGAATTGAGGCGACCAAAATCAAATATTCTATTTAATTACTATAAATATTAAAAAATAACTGTATTTTATTATAAATAACAGTATAATTAAGATATCCTTGGTGATTGCTGTTATTGCCTTAATATCAATATTTCAGAACATAGTCAATGCGTATTTACCTGTAAATATTATTTATGTCTTTTGCGAGCCTTCCCATACGATTTAAATAGAATATTTGGAACATTAAATTGAAGTGACCAAAATTAAATATCTTATAATATATAATACATAAAATGAACGACGTGTAGAAAGAATAATTGAATAGTAAATTACGCTGCAAAAAAATTAAAATGTTAGCAAGTTCTTGGTGCTGAATACTTAAAACATTTCAAATATTTACATCAAATAAATGACGGTTATTTCCAATTTGAGCGACATCTATACTCTAAAAGAAATTTAAACCACGAAAAATTCTTTCATTTTAAATAAACACACAAAGTTATAGAAAAAAGTACAAAAACTACACACACAAACAAAAATTGGAAACAAAACAGAAAAACAAAAATCAGATCAGATGATACTCTTCAAAAATGATATAATAAAATACGTTAGTTTATTTGCTTCGGCTATTATAAACAAAAATATATGTACTAAAACACGGTTATAGTCATTTGCTAAATTTCAGTAATATTTCTGACTATAACCATTTTGTGAATAGGCATAGTAAAAAAAAAATTGCATTATTATAAACAAAATCAAATTCAATAAAATATCTTTCGTACAACAATTTTAAATTTTATTTTATTCATAAATAGCAATTCTGTTATGTAATCACAAAATATACATAATCTGAAAAAGACAATATATAAATCAGTTTTTTAATAAAATAATTCACTTTTGACTAATTTTTTTTTTTTTATTGAAAAAATTGGCGTTATATTTTAATGTGACTTATAAACGACATCGATTGTATGAACTTATGAAGTTTATTACTTTCTTTCAAACAAAATGTTGACTATATTGCTATACAGAATTGTGACTACAAACATTTTTGACTATAAACGAATTAAGATACATCGATTTACTACGTTCAGAGTAATGGGATTTTATTGTGCTAAGTTATATTGAAATTAGTCATAATTAACTCGTCATAATAGTATTAGATAGTATACTTTGATTTCATTATATATATATATATATATATATTCAATAATCAAGCGATTCAGAAAACAACTACAATTATATCAAACAAATATCTCTTTTTATATAAAATTGTACCTGAAAGAATTGCTTCTGTGCAATTGCACAGGGGATTCACTAGTTCTATTTTAAATATTAAAAAATAACTGTATTAGCAATCATTTCTAGCTCAAATATCTGATGCTATTGAATTACACTATATATATGATCCTATTAATAAATTCACAAATAAAATAAAAATATCCTACAAATTTTAAAATGAACCCCTTAATATTGTTGTTATTTTTGAGCATCCTAATGTTAATAGAATTCTTAAATTAATTCATAAAAAATAATCAAATTAATTAAATTTCCAAAATATTCAAATTTATTTCCAAATAAAAAATATTAATAAACTATCTTATACAATTTTCAATATTATTAAAAAACTTCTAAAATAGTTTTCAATTTTCAATTTTCATTTTATGAATCAGAATATTTTAGTTCATTACTATAATTAAATTATTTGAAAAATAAATTTAACAAAACAAAAAAAAATATAGAAAATTCCAATAAAATTAAAAACTTTTTCAATTTATTTATGAAAATTTGAAAATTTGAAAATTTAATAATATTAAATATAAAGTAGTTTATTTTAATTGTATAATTATTATTTTATTTGTTTTTCTTTAATAAACTTATAATCTGTTTATCCTTTCATTTTAGAATTTTTAACAAAATTTTTTTCTAAATAGAAATTTTCCTAGAAATAACATACCTATCTAATATTGGAATGAAAAACAACTGTGATTTTTATACCATTTTTTTCATTGCATTATTTTTTTATTTTAATTTTTTCATAATTTAAATATATTCGACTGGTTTTCAAGTGCAAAATATTTCCGACTGGCTGTTTCAGTTAAGTTTTCAGTTTGAATTAAATCATCGATCTATTATCATCATTTTCATCATCTTTGTGCTGCAAACACCCATCAGAGTGGGCATAGACCCAAATAATCTATATATGAGATAAACATAATTTTATACCACCACACTAAACCATCGAACATATACACAGAATACCTTCAAATACATACAAAATATATTCGAAAAATATGAATTATAGTGTTAATGAATGTATCACAGCCTTTTGGTATGTCGTAAATGACTGACCTATAAGATGATGACTAACAAAATTCACCAATTTTAGCTTTACCGAAATTTTATAAATTTTTCAACTTTTGATAGATAAAAGATTGTAACCCAAACCAAGTTGTCTGTTCATTTTAGTGGCTCAACAAAATTTTAATTTCAATATTATGCTCGCATGTTCGGTATTGAAATGTTGGATAATACGAATTGTATACCGTGGACCGCATTTTATTTTTTCATCTTTTATAAATGAGATCATCAGATCTGGTACTAAGACGATAAAATGGAGCATTAACTTTGCGTAGTATACCTTATTTTGGAACATTTTGGATGGATTGTACATTGTTAAGTCCAAGCCCGTATTTGAATACCAAAGTCCAGACTGGCTGCAATATTTGTACATCAAAACTTAATTATAGTTCAATACTGTAGAGTTCGAAACATACAACCAGTATAGCTATCTATGTTTGAATTGGAGTTATTATTTTTTTGATTTTAATATGCTCTTTCCATTCCAAAATCATACCTAGATATTTCGATTTATTCTAGTATGGAATCACTACATCACAGGTATTACTATTTTTGTTATAAATTATACTGAAATGGATTTAATTTATTTAATTTAATTTTCTATTTTTTGCACTAATTTTGCAGTCAAATTTCGTCATTAGATTTTGCTGTTTTCTTTTAGCTTCTTATATAGTAAAATCAATCACCAGCGGCGCTGGTGTTGGTGCAAAAGCTATATTTTACTAGATATTTATACTATCTTTGTATTTATATGTCAGGTATATACCAAATATAAAATTAGAGAGGAATATCGAGTAGTATATATGAAGATTCTATTTGAGAGATATGATGAAACTATATAAGAATTTAACTCCGTGATGACCATTTCCTATCACTTTATCAAAAGCTTGGGTTATCAAAAGTTAGGGTTACATCAAAAAATATTGATCAGCAAATTATTTATTTTATTTTCTAGTGCTCTTTCTATAATAACTGTAATTGAAACCGCCAGCTCATCAGTATAGGCCAGCTCTGTACGTGGGTCAGTTACGGCAGTTTGATAAAAAAAATGTTAATATGTATGTATATACTTATAGATGGGGTGAAATTTTAAATTGAAAAATATTTAATTTAGCTACGTCTACCTTTAAATAACTAGGCACCATTTAAAAAAATAATAATGAAAATCGACTGTAAAATGGTTCAGATATATGAACCGTACTTTTTTCAATTTACTGTTTGCTACTAGTGTATATTATAACTAGTTTGATAAAAAAAATCGTAGTCAATATATATACTTCGTTATGAACGGTTTTTCATCATTTAAAATTATCGTGGACACTATAAATTAATTAAATAATTAATTATAATAAATAAATAATAAATAATCAATAGTTTTTATTGATTTATCTTAAACAACAACCGCATACATAGAAATAATTTATTTGAAAAAAAATAAATAAAAATTGGGGGTGTTGTTGCGGCAATTTGTTTAATTATTTGTGTATATATTGGACTTATATATTGGGTGAAATTTTAAATTGAAATTTATAATTGATAATTAGAAAATAAAAAATACATTTGGTTTCGCCACGTCTCCTTTTACATACTTATCATTTAAAAAAAATAATAATGAAAATCGATTCTGAAATGTTTCAGATATTTGTGTCGTACTTTTTTCAATCTACAAATTAGATATAATAATCTTAATAACAGTACTTATGTTATTGAAAAGGTTGTTTTAATTCAGAGTCAAATATTAATTCGATTATTTAAATTTTGTAATACTGAAAATGTGCGATTGGTATGAAAGCGGTATAGAAATGGTGTAGAATTAGTGTAAAAACGAGATTCTTATCTGTCATTGTTTCAGCATATATTATAATATGGACATAAATGAAAGTTAAATATCTAAATTAAATATTTATCAAAATTATTTAGAAATATCGAATGTCTGTTTTAGACAAATAGTCGAATGTGTTTCAATTCTATTCGATCCGCGATTAGCGTTTATTTTTACTATTATGTGGACAAATTATTAAATAAATTAAAACTCTGGGTATGTTTCACAATTTTATTATAGGGATATTTGTTTATGTATTGATTTCAGTCTTCTGATGATGGTGAAATAACCGAAATCGATTAAGATATTCGATCGATTTAATAATGTTTCAACTAGAGCTTACAGCATATTCCAAAAATTATATTACTAATTATATTATAATTTTATTATTAATAATTGATTTAGCTTTGTTTTTTTTCGTTAACAAGACTAAATGTTTAAATTTTGAACTATCTATCCAGATCAAAACAAATCCGCACAAACAAACTTTAATATCGTATTTTTTTATAATATAAATAATCATGTATAATTTCACTGTGTTAATAATGTAATAAATATGTTCATCCTTCTAATTGAAAACAAAATAATCCAACCATATTATTGTAAATTATTACCAAAAATAAGACTACATACAATAATCATATATAAATAATAATATTCTCAAATCGAATTTATTTCATTTTAAATATTGGACCACATAACATCAACCAAAGCAATTCCATATATCATCACTGTAGTACAGAAATTAATAAATAACTCTAAATACAATCATTTTTAAGCCTATGCCATATTAAAAAATAACCATTTTATTATTTTTGCACCTAATTCGAAAATTAGCAAAAAAAAATATTTACTCTAGTCCTTTCCAAATAAATGTGATTACTTAAAGGAAAAATTAACCTTAAATCGTTGAATAAAATTTCAAATTAGTTGACGTTAAAAGCATAAATCATTCCTATAATATTTCAAATGTACAAGAGTATCTGATAAATAAATGACGTATTAACAGTATATGTATTATTGAATGTGTGTGTGCGTGTGTTTTATTTCAAATTTAAATTGAATTTATTTTCAGTTGATTAATTTATTAAATTTAATGTCCTTGAAAATTGATTTTATATGGATATACATACATATTTAAAATTTAATTAATTTCGATATAGATATGCGCATAGGAACAAATTTTTTTTAATAAGATAAAAACAACAAAAAATTTAAATAAAACTGCTGTGAGAGAGACCAAGGATAATATTACTAAGGACTTTATTAAAATTTAATAGTTTAAGTACTTCAAAAAAAAAAAAATAAATAAATAAAATTGAAAAGATAAACTAAAATTTATGTCAAATTGTCAAAGTGATGATATTATTATAACAAAGTGTTTTAAGAATATATTTTATTTGAAAGAAAATAATTGTGTCATCACAGGATCTGTTTCATCAATGAGATGATAATATTAAATGACAATCTAAAGTTTTTAAAGAATTTAAGTCAAAGTTAGTATCTTTAAATATTGTATTTTGTTTGCAATTCCATGGAAATATTATCGTTTTTTTTGTTGTCTTTTATGAATGGTGATCTGCTAGTAGGATAATCGTCATTATAGAGCAAGAGTTAGTATTGCCCATCAGCGTTGTTTGTAGGAGTTCTAAATTTAAAGAACACAATATTATTTCGAATTATTCGTATTATGTATTTGTATTTGTAAGAGGATATTTGAACCGGTGGTTTTTGTTCTTTCTTACCTATTATCGTATGCCTGCTTTCTCGATATAAAATCATAAATATTAATAATATGTATTTTTGTTTGGAATATTTATTTTTATCTATATAAAAATTATTATGCCGGGTGTGCCAGAGAATGCGTATCAGCTCTCTGAATCCGAATTTGCCAAAAAAGGATGCCTTCTCATTTAAAAATCTCGATTTCGTCCGATTTCAGCGATTTTTGAGCTTAAAAATACCTTTTTCGGTCTTTCCCGGAAGTTGAAAATATCACCAATTGATAGAGCGCCCTCGATTAAGTTAATATATTTTTTATTTTTAAATTTAAAATAACGGCTCCTTCTCCTCTTAAAATGCTGATACACATGATCTGGGACACCCGGTATAATCACCATTCATCCGTTAGCCACGAGACCTTAAGAAATTGTTGAATACACCCCCGCTAAGATTTCTAGCATATATTATAATAAAATATATAAGACATAAAATAAATTTAAATATCGAGCAGGTTCGGGTAGCTGCCCTCCTAGCACTCATCTGGGATAAGCTGCCCTCCTAGCACTCATCTGGGATAATCAAAAATCAATATTCTTTCAAAACTAAAAATTGGTAGGTAGGTACTTCTTCAAAAATAAACGATAATATTTTTTAGCTCTTTTCGAAATTTGAACTGGTTCGGTTAGCTGCCATTCAACTTCTAGGACCTATTGAATATTGTAAAAACCAAAAACGTTATCGAAAATTTATTCGGATAGCTGCCATACAACTAATCAAGAATATTTCAAAAAAATTTATAAAAAAAATTTATATATACTAAAAACTGGATATAGTATCACCGATAGTTATATACCCAAAGCCATTTGTCACCAATTTTATTCGTTATAAACGCCATTTTGAGTCAAAAACAGAAAACTTTAGCGGGTTTTAGGAGTTGTCGATAGCCAGATCAATATAAGAATTTTTGGAAAACAGTAAAAGACATGTTTGTTTATTTTTGACAGAGTACCTCGATACCCATTTTCAGGTCTGTAACACATTTGGTTTTGGAAATATTCTTGGAGAGTGCTATAGGAATTATATTCAAAACAGGATGGCAGAGAAAAGCCAAATCACGAAATAAATGAAGATATAGAAAAAAAATAAAGATAAAAAATTAAACCCATGAAGCATTTAAAATAACACTGTTTTTGGAAAGGGGGCAGCAACACGGACAGAATGCATCTAGTTTTTATTATATAAAATATTTTTATTTATTATTTAATATAATTTTAATTACATTTTGCTTTGAAATAAATTTGAAAGTTCACTAATTATAAATATTTTTTTTGTTAATTCTGTCTATCCTTATTTACTATCATCGCTACTAACATAATTTTTTAATTCCAGTAAATGACAATTTATATAACTGTACTAACAAGAAATAACCGCTTATATCAACATAAATCGAGTTAAAATAACCATATTTCCATATTACCAAATTTCGTTTGATTCTGACAACTATAAGTCATATTTCTGCTACTGTACTCGCTTATGTCAATATATAACCTAAAAATGTTTTTGTAATAATCGCTCTTATTTAATTTGAAATATTTTAAATATATTTCTACAAATAGAAATAAAACTGTTGACTGTTCAAAAGACTTATTTTATGTTACATAAGCGATTTTAACAACATTTTATTTTAAACAAAGTATTTTTAGGAATTTTTTCGTTCATCATAACACTACTAGAGTTCATCAGTAGGTAATTATAGTGTTACACTACCTTATATAAATAAAAATCAGCAGTTGAATTCAAACATTTCCTAAAAATACTTTGTTTATTATAAACTAGATTGTAAATAAACTAGAACTGTAGATTTCCGATGGCTACATAATTTAACCGATTTTAAAAAAACCAAAAACTGGTGCAGTCCTCTTGCTATTTTTTTTAAATTCTTATTTATATTTTTAAATTAATTTTACGCGACCCATCAATTTCAGACATTTAACGCGGTTATGCATTGTGACCACAGAATATATATAAACAATTTTGTCTCTAACTCATTCAAATGTCAAGCATTGTACCATCCACTGGGTAAATAAAAAGTCTTGGTAAATTAAACAACGATTCAAAGGTGAAATAAGGCCGCGCGAAATAAAATTGAATTTGGTATCAAAGTAGAATTTAAATTATTTTTTTTTAAATTCTGTCTTAGAGTGAAATAAAATTGATATAGACTTTATTATCAAACAATTGGGAATTCGGAATTTGAAAGAAATTTTTTAATAATAATTTTTTTTTTTGATTCCCTTTAGATATTTACAATCTGATTTACAATTCAGTAAATTAAATAATTTTGCGTATTATAATCGCTTAAATAAGAGTATTCTGTGATAGCACTTCACTACTACTTATTATGTAATTTTACAGATCGCACTAAATTTTATGTTTCAATCTCCTAGGGCCTGGATACCTCATAAGATTGATTATTTGCAAGAATGTTTGTATATATTTTCAGTATACCTATGGACTTTGTACAATATTTAGATATTTTCTCATGTATTGAAGAAACCTGTAAATCGTTGTGGATTAAGTTATTCGGCACGAACCACGGAGCATCGATTACAATTCTTAGGATTTTGTTCTGAAATATTTGAATTACATTATAATTTTGAATTTAGCTTGACCGCCCCAGAATTGGATTCCAAACGACCATATAGGTTCATTTTAAAGATTTAACCCACATACTTGTAGCGATCGACGTTATCGATTTTTTTATATGCTTAAATTGTTTAATGTCACATCTGACGGAACATCTCGGAACGGACATCTGGTGAAATTAATACAATTTCTCCTTTGTATTTGCCAATATAGTTGCTTAGATAATATTTTTCATTAATTTTTCCACTGATAATATTGTGCCATTATTATAACAGTGGTTGATTTAAATTGTGTGACATAATTATGGGTATACCAATTTTTAATTGCAGAATATGTGGTGGAGTTTCTAGTAAATCAAATGCATTTAAAAATTCAATTAGTTAATTCACAGTTTCGTCATTATCCATAGCGTAATCGGTTGACTTGTATGTAATTGTTTGGCCACTTATTTTGTTTTAAATGCCTATATTTATTTCATTGACATTTTTATTTTTTGCCGCCAATATAATTTTTTGCAGCGCGATCACTCAATCATGGATAATTTGTATAATTACGTACAATATTAGGATATACACTTGATATTAAATCTTATTCTGATTCTTTTAGTCCACCAAAATTGTCAGGAAATGTTATTAATTTTGTTGTATTGTTGATTGTTATATTGGCATTTCCAATGTCTAATAAATGGCCAGCTGCATCACTTTGTAGTTGTATACGCATGTTTACATTGAGTGATAATTTTTTAACAAATTTCCCAAAATGTGGTGATTTTATAAATGAGTTTAATACATCTGCTGGTGTTGATCACGGGATATGAGGTAAAGTTTGTCTGAAATCACCTGGTAATAATAAAAGAGCTCCTCCAAAAGGTTGTTGGTTGTGTCGTAAATGTTGCAATGTACGATCTAATGCCTCTAATGATTTTTTATGTGCCAATGGACATTGCTGAAGTACCTTCGCCTTTCCAGATGATGTAAAAATATTGCATGTTGGAGTAGTTATAAGGTAAGATATAGACTTCTAAGCTTTTATCTCAATTAAATGCGCTTATTATAGTGTAAACTTCACATGGTTTGACTTAGTTTGATTGATTTTTATTTTTCAACTATGAAACCAGCTTTGAATTTGACTGACGTTCCGCTGTAGGAAATTTGAGGCCAGTATTGGATCGATGTCCGAAGCCATAATTGCTGTGTATCATCAACAGCCATTGTTACTTTCTGATATTTGTTCGCATATCTGCCGTATAGATGAAGTAGAGTGAGTGATAATGAACTTGATATATTTGGCTCGATATTATTTCACAGCCCCGTAAATCAAAATTTTAATATAAAATCGTAGAATTTAAAAATTTGGGGATTCTGAGGGAAGTTTTGTAATGGCGTAGGACGGAAGTTTTGTAATGGCGTAGGACTATAATTCCTACTAGGAAGTTGCTAGCTTTCCAAAAATATATATCTTTAGTGGCGCATCTTCTCTTTTAAGGACGAAAAGGACATTTGAAAGTAACCTTGTTGTTTTGATGTTTTTGTATAAAAACCGTAATATCTGTTTATCTATTAGGTATATATATATATATATTGAGTTATATATTCTAGAAAGATAGCGGTCTGGAGCATATTTCAACATTTATTTATGCTGATTGGTGCTGCCGTTATGGAGATGTTATACTTCAAAGTGTCAAAAATTTTATTATATTTTGTTTTAAATTAAAATCAAAATAATTATTTTCTTTTTTAAGGCAAATCAATTTTAATTTCATAGGAATGATATACAAAGCTTTTGCATTAAATCAACTTAAAATTGTAATATTATGAAAATAAATTTATCAAAAATTCTGTACAGGTATTCTGATTTTTAAAATTCACTAAGCTTGTAAATTTTAAATTTGCCTATATTTTTTTATACTACCTATCTACATAAATTGCAATAAATTTTAATATTCTTAATAAAAATTATATAAATTAAAAGATACTGCATTTAATATTTTAACTCAATTACACAAATATTCTCAATTATTTTACCAAAAATAATTTAAATTTTTTTTTTTTAATATTAAATCCTTTGCATTTCCAAAAATCTTTGGAAAGATGTATATATATACATTCTTAAAAATAATCTTAAATTGAATCAATATTTTTTTATTATCTCTTTCAAATTTATTCAGTAAATTTTTGTTTTATTTTATAAAAAAAATAAAAAACTACATAATCCTAAAAAATAACTAAAGTATACTGAATAGCCCAAGAATATTATATAAACAGAAAAAAAGTAATAGAATATTTTTTTCAAATAGTAGAACATAGAAATTAAAAATTAAAATATAAAAATTTTTAAACATGTATTTTTAAACTAACTAGGAGTTGTAAAAAAATTAAGAAATGCAAATATTCTACTTTATTACTACAAAATTAAAATTCTGAGAATTATCCTTATTCAATACACATTTTTGCAAATACAGTTTTTCTTTTGTTTTTGTGTTTTTTTTATCAAACAATTAGATAAATTTTTTGAAATTTTTAATATAGAATATAATATACCTACATTTTTTATTAGAAAAAATCAATAAAATAGATTTCTTTTATTGATGAAAAAAGGATATTTAATATTCAAATCAAAAGATTTAACTACTAATATTATTAAAAAATAAGTAATTGAAAACATTTTGAAAGAATCCTTTTTAGTTTTTAATTTTTAAAAATAAAATTGATCAAAAAAAAAAACTCAATAAATTATCCTTGTTTTCTTAAACACAGAAAAACATGCGTTGGTACTGCACATATGTTTTTCTTTGATGTTTACGAACACGAAATTATCTGCAGATGATCAAAAACTAATATGTGCCGATTTTTAAAAATGAAATTAAAAATTAAAACATTTGTGGAAAGCCAAAAACAGTGGTAGGCCAAGAATAAATTTAAAAAATGGACTTTTTTAACCATTTGGAAATTAGCTGATGGGAACACTTTCCGAGAAGTTTTCGATCGATTTAATGCACATCATTTAAATGTTTTTCTTTTTTCAAATCATTTGAATGTACATTATAAATATATACAAATAATTTTTGGGCCCTTTACCATATGATATGTGGGCCATCATTACATTCTTATTTATTTTGTTAGTGTTTACTTTTATTTAGGTATTTATTTATTTTTTATTTTTAATTCAAGGATTTCGCTGAGCACCTTAAGCAAGTATTTAAACTATGTCCATCAGAAAGTACAAACGTGGATTCAGAAATATACAATTTCCTCACCATTCCACTTCAAATGGATTTACCAATCAAAACTTTTACTATGGGCGAAATAACCTCAATGATTAAAAATAATACCAAAACAAAAAAAAGCCCAAAAGGTTATGACCTAATTAATGGTTAAATATTTAAAGAATTGCCGGCAGAAGGTTATAAAATATTGATGTATATTATGAACGCTGTTCTGAGATGTGGCTCTTCCCATCCCAGTGGAATATTTGTGAAATAATACTTATACCAAAACCAGACAAGCCAATTGAAGAAATTACGTCATACAGACCGATTAGCCTTCTACCGTGCTTATCAAAACCATTTGAAAGACAATTCTTAGAAAGATTAAAAGCGATTTTGGAAAAAAGCAAAATTGTTCCAGAGCATCAATTCCAGTTCAGAAACGAACATGCAACTATCGAGCAAATAGTACAAATCGTAGGTCCTGTCTTTTATCTCATTTACACTGCAGACTTACCAACAACAAATGAAACAACTATACAGCCACTTTCGTTGATGATACGTCCAACCGGGCCTTATATCGTAACCCAGTGTATACTTCAGAGATTCTGCAACACAGCATAAACAAAGCTCAACAATGGCTAAAAAAGTGGAGAATCTGGGTGAATGGAGCAAAATCAACACATATTACATTTACACTAAACAGTAAAACTTGTCCGGTGGTTGTACTTAATAACGAAGTAGTACCTCAAAAAGAGGCTGTAAAGTATTTGGACATGCACTTGGACAGGAAAGTCACATGGAAAATTCATATCCAGAACAAAAGAAAGCAACAGGACTTGAAACTAAGCAAATTGTATTGGATGATTGGCCGCATCTCGATGTTGTTACTGGAAAACAGGCTGCTGATTTATAAAGCTGTCTTGAAACCGATATGGACCTACGGAATCCAAATGTGAGCCAGCAACTCAAATATTGCAATATTACTGCGTTTCCAGTGAAAGCTATTAAGATTGATAGTTGGCGCGCCTTGGTTTGTCAACAATGATGTCATATATCGCGATTTGCAGGTTGCCATTAAATGTCATTAAAGAGGAGGTTAGAAGCTTAGGCGGAAAGTACCAGATAAGATTAGCTGCACATCCAAACAGACTAGCAAACAGCTTATTGGCTGCAAGGTGATGTAAGTCGCCTTAATCGTCCTAGCATCCTGCAGTTATCCAGTAGGCAATAGGAACAATCAAATGGGGGCCAAGAAATACAACGGAGTATAATGAAGGCATCATGGATGGTTTTTCACCGGTTTATCTCATTCGCTAGTGAGGGCAATTTACCTGCATAAAAAAATGTCATACAAACTAGTGAATGTTTTCTTTAGAGACAGATTGTAATGTTTTATTGGGAAATAAAAAAAAAAATTCTATGGTTAGTGTTGTTTGACTACATATTTCCCCATACTCCAAAGTATTCTAGTAGATCTTCAATTTTTCTATGTTTTATTTTTTGTTAATGGCGAGTGCTGTTATTGGATTGATGTGTTGTTGTCCTGCCACCACTTCCTGGTTTCCGGACATTCCAGTTATGATAATGTACTCCATACTTAGCGTCCAATCGCAGTGGTTACACTTAAGTTGGTCGCTAGCTTCAAATAGATTTATTTGTGAGTGTAACTAACGAGCATTCCACCCTATTGCTCTCTGTTAGATTTATATAAGTTGGTTGTTGAAGCATTTGTGATCGTGAATGAGATTTCGTAAAAACGTTTGTTTAACTATAAAGTGACTGTTTCCGTTTGGATATTAACTCTTCTATTATTATTATTTTTGCCATTAATCATTAGGAATGATTGTTCTGCTGTGGCTGTTATGTCGAGGCATAAATTAATTATTTGACCAGATTCAAAAAGAGCCCACACCGAACATACTATTTCTGGAGGTGGGCTCATATGATGGCGTATTCTATAGTTGCCCCAAGTTGTGGTATCTCTTTCAGTGGAACCATTTTTATTAGCTTGTATGTTGTTTTTAGATTGTTGAATTTTTTTTAACCTCATTTCAGACCATATTTGAATTCTCATCGAAATTAATAATTTTATTTGAGCGTCCGTTCAATATTTTCCGCCTTCTGTTTGTTTGTCTAGATAAAATATTTCTACTTTATCAATTTTAAAATATTTTATATAATTTTCTTTTATTTCTACAATTTTTTTATTTATTTATATTTACACTTCCAAAATAAAATAATATTATTATTCATTATTTTTAATAACTCCCAAATTGTTTTGCAACTCCATCTTGTATTGTTTCTTCTTGAGCATTAACAAATAATTATGTGCTGATAAAAATCAGCCAGAATTTTCGGTCTGTAAAATCTTTTCGAAGCTGACACAATACTGACGTTTACGATTTCCAGCAGATTTATCGCATGGCTTTGCTTATGAACACAAAATCTGCAATTCTGCGCATGTTTTGATGCATTTACGACCTCGCTTTATGTAGAAGTATATTTAAGGATATAATTTATGGAATTGGTCCACATATTATGAAACTGGCAATCGTGATGTTATCAATGTAATCCGCTGCAATAGTTATGTTCGTAACATCTTTCAAGACATTATCACAACGTTCATTAACACAACGTTTCAATTCTAGAACACAATTTAGAACTTTGTCTAATTTTTCATTCCATTCATGACCTCTGATTGTTTAGCCCATACAATGCTTTTTTCAATTTGCAGATCTTATTTAGAAAAATTTCATTCACCATTTAGATATGCAGATCTTACATCTATTTGATGCAGAATTTAATCATACTCTAAAGTCAGTGCTAAAACTAGTCGAATTGTTGAATATTTACAGAGAGGAGAAATGTTTCATTGTAATTTATTCCAAATATTTGGCCGCGCACACACAGCTTCACACCATCCGCGATATTGATCAATTTTGTTTTTTTTTACGAAGAATATTCTATTGGTGGAATATACTTTGAATAATTGATAGAAGCGATGCTGTAATTTTTGTGCAGACTTTGTGAAGTTTAAGTACAAATATTCTGAACAAAGACTAAATATGAAAGTAAAATTACACTATCTGACTTAAGTTTAAAAACGTACGATTAAAAACAACACCATTTAACACCACCATAAAAGTAAAGAGTTTTATACAAGACTATGTCGTATGTAGATAAACTTAATCACATTTCAAATTTACAGAGTTTTTCGGGCCATATTGATAGAAGTTGATCAAAATTTAAATTTTTTGTAAATTTCATTCGATTTATTTTCTGGAGAGCAAAACTAAAGTCAGGGTCGCTCTTTACACCATAAGAAGGATCAGGATTGTCTGATTCAAATCTTTCTATTCAAAAATACCCAACTAATTTTGTGCAATTTCAAAATTGAAGGGAAGGGAAATTTTCCAATTATTTTTCCTAAGAAACCCATACCTACATAATTTTGAAATACCAATCCGATTAATCAAATTCGAAAATATTAAAATTTTCGTAAAAATTTACAAAATTTGGAAAATGGATTCTTATAAAAATATCCTGATTGATAGAATTTCAAAAAAAAGATTACTTCATATAGATTTGTTCAATAGATTGTTTTTAAAATTAAAATACTAAAAAATTCAACAACACTAAAATAAAAATAACAACCATCCTGTCTGGAAAGGATAGTTTTATTGTTTATATTTTTTGTTTAATATGAAAATTTATCTCGTAGTTGCGCAACATAGCTAATATCTTCACAGATTTTTTTTTTTTTTTAAATAACTGTAATCAAATTTTCATTGTACAGGATATAGCTAGAACTAACTGACCATTTCAATCAACATTGAATTAATAAAGTAGATATATAAATCGTCTTCGTAAACTCTGATAGGTACCATTGAAGCTAAAATGGGTTGTAGAAAAATTGAAAGGCAAGAAATATTAGCAAAATAAAAAATTAACTGAACTGTTATCAAACAATATGGGTCGATTTTGTTTTTTTTTTCTCGTTTTTTTTTTTAAATTCAAGAACATGTTTCCGTTCCGGATTGTGTTCTGAATTAAATGATTTTATTTGAACGTATACGATTGTATACTACAATATAGGTATGTATTCAAATCCATCAAAGACTTTTAATTTTTTGTTTTTGTTTCTGTTTTTTTTTTTTGTATTCAATGCACTAAACTGAATTGAACTGAATTGAATGAAGACTACACTAAATTCAGGCAATACTTGAGTTTGTTTTCACTGTTGTGGAATCAATACAACCACTTCCGAAAGAAAATGAAATTGATACTTTTGTTGTTCATTCAAACGGTTTTGGCTATTTTTCATAGTTTTGTTATTGTTTAAGATTTATTTATTTTCATGTTAACATTGTACACAAATGATATTTTTTTTATAATAATATACAGTGTGAATCACATGAATGGTGATACCAGTAAATGTTTGGTTTATGTTATGTATATAAAATTATATATTTAGGCCGAAATTGGAATTCGATTGTAGTAGCATTAAAAAAGAAGGAATAACATAAAAATTTAGAAATAAAATATTTTTTAATTTGGGCAATACCCTATAAATTTTGAAATTTAACAAAATGCAGTTATATGAAACAATTTTAATGTGTTTTTTTAAAATATTTTCAGCATCAATTGGTCTTTTGTACAGAACTTTATAAGCCCTTTTATTTCAAAAGCCAATTATAGAAAAATTTACCCTATAAATTTTTATATTTTACAAAATACAGTTAAATGAAACAGTTTTAATGTGTGTGTATTTTTTTAAATGTTTTCAGCATCAATTGGTCTTTTGTACAGAACTTCATAAGCATTTTTATTTTAAAAGCCAATTATAGAAAAATTTACCCTATAAATTTTTATATTTTACAAAATACAGTTAAATCAAACAGTTTTAATGTGTGTGTATTTTTTTAAATGTTTTGAGCATCAATTGGTCTTTTATATAAAACTTCATTAACCCTTTTATTTGAAAGGTCAATAACGGAAAAACTTACCTTATCAATTTTTAAATTTTACTGCAATTGAATAAAACAGTTTTAATATGTTTTTAATATTTTTCGTATTAATTTGTTTTTCTGTAAAGCACTTCAATTAACCCTTCAATTTCCATGACAAAAAATTATGCATGTTATCATTAGGTCATAAAATGGTTCAGTTTTAAAATTATTCGATAAATTCCATTTAAAGTTTTAACCAAAGCAACAAAAAAGTTTCAATCACATCAATTATAAATAATATTACAGACGAATAATAAACATCACACATGTTATCAGCAATAGTGTAGGTGTACATGCTGATGTTGTACCGCGGTGTATTGGACCCATAAAAGTGTTCCATTATACGGTAATATCTTGCAGCATTTGCGCCTACTGCTGGTTGCAGATGCCGTCCTATAAGGGAGCTTGTTAATTTTGTATAATATAGAACTAGCAAAAACGTATTACTTTTGCTTATTGCTACAACAATAATAACTTTACATTTAGAATAAAAGCTAATAAAAGTTGTCCATTGTAATATCGCAAGCTTTATATCAAATTTTATAGCTCGTCCGCCTTGATATTTTTCGTGACGTGCCATATGTTGTTCAAGATAAATTTGAAGTTGTACATACAAAAAGCTGTCTTAAAATATTTTCCGAGGGTATTTGACAGATGCAATTTTAAATATTTAAGATTTTGCATCCATCAATTATTGCTAGCTTATCTCCTCCAACTTGGCATCTACGATTTTCTCTATTTTCAAAACCAAATATGAAAGAAATTGCAAGAAAACGTTTTAGTTACATTGCGATTCATAAACAATGAACGTTTTTGAACTCATAAATTTTTATCGCTCCAATGGCTAAGTAAAAATAATAGCTAAAATCAAAATATAACTTAGAATGACAAGTAAACGTCAAAACTTAAAAAATATTATTTTTAGTAGTAAAAATTACATATGGGTCACAGTGTGATGCAAAGAATACATGTCTATATTGAACTAATAAAAATTTGTCAAAAACCTTGCATTTATATGCCAAGCAATAGGTAAAAATGATTCAAAATAAAACACATTTTAATCGAAAGATTTTTTACATCATAACTAATTTGGGTCATTAAATGACCCGAATGTAATAGAAGGGTTAATACTGTATGGTAAATTTAATTTTGCAAAAAATATTATTGAGTATTAAAATTAATCAAATTTGTTCAAAGTTAAGCCAGTTATCAGTTATCTGTCATCATTGTAAGCTTATCAAAAAATAATTAATCAGTGGACTTACAAGATGCTGTATAACTACACTAAACAAATGAATCCAACAGAAACACAAACATTGCTTGGAATAATTTTCCTGACGAACTCTCAGTGTTTTCAAAAAGTTTATACTAAAGAAAATTATTACTACTTTATAGTGTTTATATTCAAATGCATTCAACTGTATCTATATATATATATATATATTATGTAGATCATTCGTTTTGCAATCTGGTAATACTATATCATTCGGTTATTTTATTTTCTTATTTTTTATTTTGCATACCACACACACACACACAACATCACACCAAACAATTAATTTATTTTCTTTTTTTTTTGTTATTGTTTGTTTGTTTCATGTCGGTACATTTTTAAAGTCTGTACAAAAAGTACAAAAATCTAAATATTTAATAGCGATCCGACTATAAGTCAGGGTAAGCAACTTTTTTAAGTACATTACACATTTACCTGTGTATTATAATACTGTAAATAATATATCGAGTTTTTAAGTGGTGACATGTAGACAATTTTTATTGAAATTGAATGATTTTTTATTTTCTTTTTGTTGTTTTGTTTTTTTTTGTAGTTAATATCGATGTTAAAAAAAAGTATTCTTGTCACTCTATTTATGGGAGATACACAATAATATAATCTGGAACATATTTATAATATAAAAAATGTATGTTTATTATATAAGTAATAATATATAGATATATCCTCTTATATATTTGAAAATTATATTCTATAGATTTGTACTAAAATGTTATTCTATAGACATTTTTGTTATTATGTCTGGCGTTTATATAAGTTATGTTAAAATTGATTTTTTTGTTATATAGTTTGGTTGTATAAAAAGAATAGAACAATAATTCTGAATTATTAATTTGTGTTATGAGACTGGGATTTTGAGCTTTAAGTTAAATTGTTTTGAATTGAATAAAAAATTTCATGAAAGCACTGAAATATGAATGTACCATTTGATATGAGATAGCATAGGTATATGGAGATATCACGTGCAAAGTTCAATGTCAATTTTATCGCAGTTCGTAAACCTGTGATGCAAAATTATTTTTTGGTAATTTTTGATTTGATCTATTGGTGTCATAACTCCCATAACATGTGTCATAACATGTGTCATAACTCCCAATGTCATAACTGTCTAAGAGATTATTAACTCATAACGTTGTATAGTATATTACGTTGTATAGTAAATTACAGTGAGACATAAGTCCCTTGAACAAAAAGTTTTAGGTCCTTTGGCTCTTTTTGATAAATCTAACTTTTTCAAAATTGATACCACCATAAAAAAACTTGAGATTTTCATTAAAAACTAAAAAAATATATATTTTTTCTTATTAACGATTTCCGTAATAAATTTATAATTTTTGCAATTTAAGACAACTTTGATTTTTAATCGTGATAACCTAATATTTCAATTATATTTTATGATTTGTTTAATCCCAATAACAAAGGGTACCGGACTAGGTCAAAACCCATAAACCATTGTTTTTGCATTCGCCGAGAATCAAACCTAAGATCTTTCAGTAGAAAGCAAGCGCTCTACCAATTGCACCACCCATTGTGTTGTATAATACAAATCTAAAATCATCGGGCTTTTCGACATGGTTAGTTATTCTATAAAAAAGCGTAGCCTTGATTTTGAATTCAAGTCTAAAATACATCTTAATACGAATTTTGGCATATACATAATATTATATGTGCCTAGGCGAGGCGAGATTTAGCTATAGGAAGTTATTTTTGTTGCTATGTAATATGACGATGAACTGTGGTGATGGTGTGGTGATGCATGAATAAATTTTTGCTTAACGAAAAACTAAAAATAACAATTTTTTCATCTATTAGATACCAAATTATTAGTGGTCAATAATGAACCGAGAATAGAGAATTGTTACCTTTAAGGTTAAGTTATCATTGATTCATAACCTCCACAGGTATAAACCACAATTCGCTCAGAGAGCTGTAGCTTATTAGTGCCAACTCTTTTATGGGTATTTTATTTTTACTCTATGCATAAATAAGGAAGTTACGACTCTAGGAATTATAAGACGTCCCCGAGTCATCATAGTTAGTTCAATACATACAATTTATTTAAAATTAAAACTAAAAACTCTATATCATATAAAATATTAAAATATGTTTTTTTGTATAAAAACATCTTCGGAATAAAAGATGTAAAATTCTATAGGTACTGAACATATCCTAAAATCGAACAAGTAAATAAAATATTACAGTAATGTTCAACTCAGAAGCTTACAGACTCAAATATGTTAAATTAAATACACAAAATGCTCCAATCAAGTATTATTAATTTAATCTTCTATGGAATGCGTGATATAATCTTGAATGTAATTAAATAATCTCGAATGAAATCCAGACCTTAAGAAATAAGACGTTATATCTGGATGGAAAAACCTAAACTACATTATGGCGCAACATGAGGTGCAAAAATTGTTACAAATTTTAGTATTAATTGTAAAAATTTTGCTCAGCGTAATTTAATTTAGTTAAAATCATTACTTGATGCACGATGACTAAAATTGTAACTGTTATAGTTCAAAAAATATCCACAACAGATATTTCAAAGATTTTTTTAGAGGATTATGAAACGTATACCTTGCAAAACACCTAAGCTTAGCTTCCGCCGGGTTCAGGTCTAATATAGATCATAATGTGAATCATTGAGTGGGTTCTTGCTCATCAATGAATCTATACGGAATATATTACTGTATTTATTGATAGGTTTTCTATTGATTCCTTAATAGATCACATAATTAACTATGATGGCCGATGCACTTTACCTACTTATAAGCCAAATAACCGCCAGTCATATGCCAATTTTATTAAGCAGAAAAATGTGCCTTTGTCTTTCTCCTATCGATTTCCGGTAATTTTTCTGCAAATCCTACAACATTTTACCTTGCGATTTTTACATTTATTATCTATTTAGCATTTTATCGTATTATGTATCTTAGTATTTTGCGGTAGTTGGATAATATACTTACCTTTTGGTAAACCTAATAAAATTATTACAAATCTATTTTCTTTACGAATGATTGTATCAGCTAGACCAGTGACTATTAACTAGTAGGCCGCGGCCCCTTGGGGGTCCGTGAGAAGTTTACCAAATTATAAAAAGTCATCTTCACATCACCAGGGGCACGAAACTTAGAATATTTTGATCATTAGCGCGAAATTTACCTAGCGCGATCTCAGTAAATCCGATCGATCATTTTTTAGCGCGAAATCAACCCAATTGTGGGATAATGAAACGTGGGTGATAAACCAGAATAAAAGAAAAATGCAGGCCTTTACTATAACAAATGAATGCGCATAAAAAATACAAAATATTCTGGCCCAGAACAATTGAAAAAAAAAAAAGTCTGGAAATTTCCATACAAGAACCAATAAGCATACAAATAAAGCAGAGAAAATGAAGGTAGATAGGCCCCAGCCTTAGAAGACATTATGAACAATATAGAAAGGCAGGCATTGCGGATTGGAATATGCAGGGTAAAAGAGGAACAGGTTAGAAAATTAATATAAGAGCGGTTTAATTTAGCTTTTCTTTAATAATTAAATACTATGAGATGTGTGTTAGTTTTTGATCAAACCTTTGTTTTATAAAATGAAACATGAACATATTTTTTTGAATAAATCATTTTTTTTTCACGAAAATTTATTTAATTAAAGTACTTGCATTTGTGGTGGGTGCAATACAGCTGACTTTGTAATTGTTAACTTCTAGCGTACAACAGTGTCAGATAGAAGTGCAAGCCCGATGTGTGAAGCAGGAAAAAAATGTATAACAAAATTGAGACTGTGAAAGTAAAATTACAAAGTTGGATCCGAAGAATAGCCCTTTCAGTGAAGTAGGAAAAAAAATATATAACAAATTTGAGACTATGAAAATTAAAATACAAAGTTGAGTCCAAAGAATAGATATATCAAATATATGTATATGAAATCTTTCCATTCTATTCATGATAAATAGTTATTGATTCAAAATTTCAATTTGTAACAAAACAAAATGTAAATTCACCAATTTTAATCAAATGTCATTTTTCCAAATTAAATGATAAAAATTTATAAAAATAAAAACACAATCGATTGCGATTAGATACTTGCATGTGGATAGCATTACAGACAATACAGAGGAAAGAATAAACAACTTAGTTGAGAGTTTGCAGAAGCAGAAATCTCATTAAAATATTTCCGAAAATATTATTTTTTATAATGTTTTTTTGTTACAACATTATTTACAAATATAAATTATTATAAAAAAATGGGGGTCTCAAAACCATTTTAAAATATTTGGTTGGCCGCGAGTACAAAAATGTTAAGAACCACTGAACTAGACTAGCAATTTTATAAGAAATTGAAGTAAATAATGAACCAAACCCCTTAATATGTTAATAATAAACTAAAACAACCTTGAAATTGTGTTACTAAATCAATAATACAATTTTTTTTCTAATAATAATATTTCCATAAATATAAAATAATTAATTTCATATTGTCCTTACAACACTCCTAATTAATTAAGAGAATAAATTTATAACAAAATAACTTCTTATTACGTCAATTTTCACGGTCTTATTTATTATTTTTCTTATTAATGCCTAATATTTTAATAACTAATATTAAATGTGAAAAAAAGTTTAAAGTATATTTTAAGTAATAAAGTAAACCAACAAATGAATGAAGTCAAGTCATTAAAATACAATTTCTTATGACAGATATTCTACTTTCCATTACATCACTATCAAAATAATAAAAAACAAAAAAAAATAACAAAAAAAAAAAATAATAACAAAAAAAAATAGGTACTTGAAAAACTTTAAATCAAACTAATAGCCTAAGTTACAAGGTTGTTAAACTCTTCGTAACTAACCTCTCATATCTTCATCTACTCTACCATTCTACAACAACAACAACAACAACAACAAAACATTTTTCTTTTGATTTTCCATAAAACTTAACGAACTCATAACCAATTCAATTCATGAATTATTTTCGATATTTTCTTTTCTAATAAAATTCACAAATTTTCAAATAAAAATAGTTAAAAAGACAACAACAATTTAATAAGAAAAAGAATGACAGTAACAAAATGTAATAGTAATAATAATAAAAGTATTTTTTTTTTTTTTTGTTTTTGTTTTTACCAATTTCCGTTCTCCTTTTACAAATATTGATTATTATATAAATTTACAGTAGAGGAAATTAAAGTAAAGGTTCTACTTTTTGTTTGTGTGGTTGTTTGTATATTTTGTGTGATTGATTGTATGGCATAGGTTTTATTGGAAATATTTTATTATATTCAAATTATTTTTTACGTCCAAAATCTCTTAAGATCTGGAGAATTAAAGTTAGTGAATTCAACTGGGTCTGTGTTTCTTCTACAACTGCAGGAGATAAATATATTCAGTAATAAATAAGGGATTTTTATGTTTTTATGATTATTTTTGAATATGTACATTACATATATTTGTACATTATATATATTTGATGGCACAAAGTGGAATAAAATTCCATCAACATATCAAAGAGCCAAACAACAAAATGATTTCCGAGAACAATCGATAGGTTTGATCCGCATCCATCAACAAAAAATTTAACAGATTGTAAAACATTCGCCCCAATTTTCAATACATCAATGATTGATATGAATTTTTAATTTACCTTCGTAACATAATTTTGTTTTTTATAACATACCAACAATTTAAAATTCAAAAAACCTTTGGTGCTTTATTTACTTTATGTTTAAAATATATTAATTTTAGTATATTTCTATTTCAATTTAAAATATTTCAGAATCTTTTATCTTATTTTTCAACTCATATCGACATAATTACAAAAATTTTATAGAATAATTTTGTATAAATATATTAAATAATGAATGTATTATGATTATGAATATGTTAATCTTGCGCAATAACGAAAAAAAATATTAAATTGCCGAAAAATCGTGCATAGACACGTTTTTCCAACTTTTTTTTATATATTCAATATCTATTCAAAAGATTAGGCAATTATTATGATTTTATTATGATCGGCCAAATAATGAAGTTTTTACTCAAAAGTAAAACAGTAAATATTAACCTACGTTAATCCTGCCCAAGTGAAGGTTAGTAACTCCTCACTTGTATCAATATTAATTTCCCAAATCTATGTTTTCAATCATTTTCAAAATTTTGTAAAAATTCTAATTTGCTTGATATGGTCCAGAAGTTTATTAAAAATTTTAGAATAGAAATATAATAGAAATGACAAAACTGGCTCATTTGATACCGTGAGACGTGAATCAAATTACAGGATTTTAATTCTTAAGTTATACCTGTTAGCATATGGAACATCTAACTATATCCAAACTTCATAAAAAACTTTTAAATTATAATCAAATAAATTTCTAATATAAAGTATTTTTAATTTAAAAAAATAATGTAAAGGACGGATAGTTATGCTTTTTCCAACAAATTAATCATATATCATGTTTTGAGATACAAGTAGTTACTAATGATAACACTTTAGCCATCTGTAGTCAGCTCGCAAGGTTTTTGGAAGTTTGGATGCTGAAGTAGTACTTCTTCGGCGGCTAAAACTTTTTTTACACCATTAAAACCATCAAATTCTCGGTTTAATGCGACTTTAATTTCTTTTTTGGAGTAATTAGCTTAATTTGGGCCTCTGAAACATTTCGAAAGTGATTGAGTTATTCGAGCATAATCATGAAACGCCTATAATCAGGCTTATAATCCAAAAAAGGGACAAAGAGCACGAAGACTGGTTGGTACCCGATATTAAAGACTGTCGTTGATTCCAAATTCATTTACGATAAATTCAAGAAGTTCTACTTCTTTCATAAAAAATTTAGATTTCTTGGGTGAGACACTAATGTTACGCATGCTTTAGACAAGTTTTGTAACCCTTTTTCAGCATCATTTAGGTCAACATCAATAGTCCATTGAAAAATACTTGGACTATTTTTTAAGCCGAATGATTATTATCGGTCTAATATTAGTTTATCGGTCAAATAACTACACTAAATGCGGTCAAATAGAATTGAAAATCGTATGGAAAGGTTCGGTCTATTTGTTTATTAGTTTTTTTTAAATCTCGTTTAGACTATAGTTATAATATTTATGCTCTCTAAAGTGAGGATGATTTTTTTAAACAAGAAGCCCTCTACATATTTTAACAATCAAGGTATTGTTAACGATTGACAATACAGATTTTTATCCTCCCCTTCTCCCTAATCGATTGAAAACTTCCTTTCGAATCGTACAATTCAAGTTTTAGTTGATAGAATTTATTTCGATCATTTCCAAATAAACGCTCGTGTTCCTGATTGATCAGTTGTCTAATACTAACAAATTACTTGCTCCAAACAACCTTCACTTTAATCTACAGTTTTGTAGGCAACAGCACTCTGGTAGCATCCGACAATTTTCATAAAAAGAAAAATGGAATTTACATCTAACGTTATTAAAACCAAAACACACATTATAGCCAGTTCCCTCAACCATGATTTGTTCGCAATAGCTAATTAAAAATCAAAGATTTCGAGTACGAAATCGAGATTTAATAAACAAAAACACCAACCCGACATATACTGAATTGTTGCAACCCAACCCGTCTAACGCTAGCAGACAGATCAAACTATGAACAAGTTTCTATTTAATTTTGGGGGATTACCAAATCATATTTTATAATAACAGCTAAAAAACTATAATAAAATCAGAAATAAACTCGTTTTAAAAAAGCAATGTTTAGAAATTTTCAATTTGTCAACACAGTTAATAGTTAAGCCCAAGTAAAAAATTATGTTGAATTACTACAAACGTAAGCATCGATCTTAGCATAGTTTATCGGATTATTATGGAAAAATTGGACACAAGAAATAACTTTTAATATATTAAATGTACTGTATTTTAATTAAAATGTATTCTAATAATTTTCTAACTTGGATATACGACAGTTTGGCAGATAAAAATTTGGATAATAAATGACGCATAAAAATATTATTAATATATGAAAACCATAACCATATTAAAATTTTCTCCACTGTACACATTTACATCAAAATAAAGTTTTACTAACAAACTTGCACTACTCCGCGCACCACCTTTGCGTATTCATAAATCTTTTATATTGTCATGTTCGTTTCTTTTTATTCTGTTTTTTGTTTTTATTGTTATTTTTTTTATGGAAATTGATCATTTTGTGGTAATAAAATTGTGTCATAAAACGATTTTTTTTTTGTTTTTCTTCTTATTTTTATGAATATTTCCTATAGAAAAAAAAAACTTTATTTCTAGTTCATTTTCACGAAAATTTATTTGTATATATATATACATTACATATACATGCGTATAAAAAAGTTATAGGTAAATATTTATAGAGGTAGGTTCTAATATACTTGTATTGTCCTCAATGTTATGAGTGTACAAGCCGAAGATGTCATAAAACAAAAAAAAAAAAAAACAAAAATAAAAAACACAAAAGGACTTAAACAAAACGATGAACAAATGTAAAATTAAATGGTTGTTGGCTCCTTGTATTCTTCCTTATTTTTTTTTTTTTTATAATCTGAAAATTTTATGAAACTCGATAAAAAAAAACTTTTTCTATGTTTCTATCGTTAATACTTTAGACGTAAATCTTTTTCTATAGATACTTTTCTTTTAACTTATATAGCGAAAGAGAGAGATAGATAGAGAGAGAGAAAATTTTTTATGACCATAAGAAAAATTGTCCAAATTCCTTGTGTTTACTCTAGGTAAATGTCCTTTCAATAAAAGTGAGTTTATATCTTTTTGGTTGTTTCACAGGCAGAAAAAAAAAATTTATGACAAAATTATGAATTAAATTCCCAGACAACATTTTTGAGATTTTAGAAAAATAATGAAAAAATAAAATGTTTTGCTGTCCTTATGGACTTATACAGAATCAGCTGCTGGTGAATAAAAGTAAATTTATTTTCAACTTCATTTTGTTTATTAACATTATAAATTTATAAAAATTTATGATGATAAAGTATACAGTTCGAAGTGATTTAGGGTAACTCATACAACTAGGTTGTAGGTATTATTTTTATAAATAATTTAATTATATAGAGTTGTATGATGGGCCCATCAACATAGTGGGTTTTATCCGGCCCAAAGAATATTTATATTTCATTTATATATTATATATATATATATATATATATATATATATTTAAATCAAATAATACGAATTAATTCATATTCATTAATGCTTAAAAATAGTTTAACAAATTTTTATTAAAGAATAAAAAGTAAAAAGAAAAAACAATTAACTTCATATTCCTACCAATTATCAAATTATAGTATTTATATTTTGTATACAAATGGTTTTTTTTTTTCAGTATTCCCTTTGCTTGCATCGAGAAAACTTCTAAAGTTATTAAAAGAAATTATTTTGTTCATACAACATATTATAGAAAAATAATTGTAATTTACAACATTAAAATTAATTATTTGAATTCCAAATCTCAAAATTATTCGAAAAAGGAAAAGAATTTCAAATGAAATTAATGTGGCTTTTTTGCAAAAAGACACAAACATGGCGAAAAGTTTTAAAATAAATAATAACAGTGATTTTGACAATTCACAAAAAAAAAAGAAAACTTCTGAGAGTAATTACTACTTACCTCTACAAACTATTGATGATGACAATGAAAGCACGTGTATGGAGGACGCATGCGAAAATAATGTTGAAAACACTGATTCTAAGAAAAATGGTCCACCACCAATAACTATAATAAAACAAAAAATTTCAACAATTCACGAATTTATGAAAAAAAATTGGTGTAAATGATTATTATGTCAGATCCATTTCAATTGGTATAAAACTGTATTGTAACACAAATGAATCTTACACAAAAGCACTCGACGAACTAAAAATAAACAATCTAGAGTTTTTTACATATGAATCGAAAAGCACTAAGCCACTAAAATTTGTATTATCTGGATTGGACAACTACAATTGCACTGATTTGAAGAATAACTTATTGGAAAAAGGTTTAAAATGTTTGGATATCAAATCAATAAATAAAAACACTAATTTATATAATGATTTACAACTATATATTGTATATTTAGAAAAAAATTCAATTAAGTTAAACGAATTACGTAATAAGTTTACTTATATATTCAACACTAAAGTTAGATGGGAACGTAAAACCACCAATAAAAAAATCACACAATGTTACAATTGCCAGATGTTTGGCCACGGATCACGTAACTGTAGCGTAAATACAAAATGTGCTTTCTGCGCCGGCAGTCATTCAACTACTGACTGTACAAACAAAGAAATTAAAAAATGTGCTAATTGTCACGGTGAACATCATTCCACTGATAGTATTTGTGATAATAAGAAAACATATATCTCTCTTTTGGGTCGCAACAATAAAGTAAGACAAAATACCTCAGTGTCAAACAACAACAACAATGCAACTATGAGTAAAAGTAATTACAATGTACTTTTTCCAAACACTCTTTACTACAAGACAAACAGCAATAGTAACAGCAATAGTAACAACAACAACAACAATAATAGAAGCACATATTCATTACCTTACAATGTTGTATGTAGATCAAACTCTTTTTGGGAGAACAACAATAGTAACACTGCTGCAAGTCTAAGCTGTCATAACAATAAAATTCCAGCAGGTAGTATTAGTAGTAATAGTAATAATAATTTCAATAGTAATAGTAGTAATAATATAAGAAATAATTCAGATCTTTTTTCTGTTGATGAAATATTAAATTTAACTAATGAATTATTAAATAAATTAAGTAATTGCAAAAATAAGGCTGAACAATTTTCGGTTATAACTGAACTTTCGGTTAAATACTTATATTCAAAATGAATGTTAGTAATAAACTAAATATTTTAACATGGAATGCTAGATCTATTCAGAACAAAAACCATGAATTGTTCAATTTTATGTTACAAAATGGTATTCATGTTGGCTTGATATGTGAAACATGGCTTAACAATAATATTATCCTAAAAAACTCGAACTTTAATATATATAGGAAAGATCGTCTTACAACAAGTGGTGGGGGTGTAGCAATAATTATTAGAAAAGATATTAAGCATAAACTAATTGAACCTTTAAAGTTGGATTTAATAGAAAATATTGGTATAGAGGTAACATTAAATGATAACAAGAAAATTAAACTTTTTTCTGTCTATTTTTCCGGCACTAAAAATTACATAAGTAGCCTGAACGTAAGAAATCTAAATAAAAATGACTTCAAAAAAGATCTACTAAAAATTTCAAGAACTACAGGTGACTTCATTATAGGAGGCGATATAAATTGCAGGCACAGAATGTGGAGATGTGCCCGGGCTAATAGTTGGGGAAATATTTTATATCAGTTATTACTAAGTGATAGGTTCACATTATTATATCCTTTTGACCATACCTATATTCCTTATAATAGTAATACACTACCTTCTACACTAGATATATTTTTAACTAACATACCAGAATATTGCTCCCAACCTATTACAATTAATGATCTGTCATCTGA
The DNA here is from genome assembly GCA_963942445.1 of Argyra leucocephala. NCBI lineage: Eukaryota > Metazoa > Arthropoda > Insecta > Diptera > Dolichopodidae > Argyra > Argyra leucocephala. The sequence continues at coordinate 33,380,582 of OZ012679.1, read as the reverse complement.
CCACTTGCCGGTTACTTTAAACGTTAGCAAACAAACTATATCACATGATCGTACTTATTTGGATTTTAACAATGCAAATTGGTATCTGTATCAGAAGTTTCTTAAAATGGAACTAAATACCAATAATAATGATTCTGTTGACTATTGTTACCAAATAGACAATATGATATCTAATTTAAACAACAAAATTAAAAGAGCAACTGAATTGGCTGTACCCATGAAAATAGTCAAGCAATACACCGAAAAATTACCTGACTATATAATAAATATAATCAGGCATAGAAACACTGTTAGGAGAAAGTGGATGCGTAGTCGTAATGTAATTTTTTATGCTCAATTACAACACTTCAACAATTTTTTAAAACATAAAATAAGTGAGTTTCGAAATATGAAATGGTCTAATACTCTTAAGCACTTGAAAAAATCGTCAAAACCTTTTTGGAAAATTTCAAAAGTTTTAAAAAATAAAAATAAATTTATAGGTACTCTAAAGGATGACAGTAACACATTTTACACGAATATTGATAAAGCAAATGCATTAGCTAAAAATTTTTATAACAAACACGCCGTGAACAACAACACAAGCGACCATGATACAAATCTTATGGTGGAGGAATCTGTAAGCAAAATTGATCAAGCTGAAATAGAATCCTTTGAACAAATTGAACTGAAATCTGTCAATGAAATATTTGCCCAATTAAAGACTAAAAAATCTGCAGGTTCAGATCACATATCTAATCTATGTATCAAAAAATTACCATTAAACGCAAAAAGATATCTAATTTTGATTTACAATTCTTGTTTAAAACTAGGTTATTTCCCGAATATATGGAAAGAAGCTCATATTATTCCGATTCTTAAGCCTGGAAAACCGATGGAGGAATTAAGTAGTTTTCGGCCTATCAGCTTACTATGCAGTTTCTCAAAAATATTTGAAAAACTCATAAAAATTAGACTGGAAAAGTTTATTTCAGCTAAAAAAATTCTTCCAAACGAACAGTTTGGATTTAGGGTAAAGCATAGTACCATTCACCCTCTTCTACGTGTCAAAAATTACATTAAATCCAACTTAGAAGAACGCAAATCTATTGGTCTAGTAGCGCTTGACATAAATTCCGCCTTTGACACTGTGTGGCACTCTGGCTTGCTTCATAAATTAGAAGTGTATAAATTTCCTATATATTTAATTAAAATCATACAAAACTTTCTTCATCAAAGAGTATTTCGTGTGATATTGAATAATACATGCTCCAATTTGTATGAAATTAAAGCAGGAGTTCCACAAGGCTCGGTACTTGGCCCAATTTTGTACAACACTTACAGTGCAGATATCCCTAGGCTAGAGTTTACAAAAATATCAGTATTTGCTGATGACACTGCAATTTACTCTGCTGGCACTAATCCCAATCACATATTAACAAACCTACAAAATTCACTCAATAAGCTCTCTAGTTATTATGCAAAATGGAGAGTAAAAATTAATGCTTCCAAAACAGTATCAATTTATTTTACGAAAAAAAGGAAAGCCTCTCTTTTACCTTCTATACCATTAAAACTGCAAAATGACGAAATTAACTGGGCCGATACTATTAAATACCTAGGCATTACCTTAGATAAAAGGCTAACCTTTCAAAAGCAAACTTCTAACACTATTGATAAAATTAACAAATGTACTCGCATGTTGTATCCCCTTATTAACCGAAAATCAATCTTATCCACAGAAAACAAATTGATACTTATTAAGGTAATTTTTCAACCAATAATGTTATATGCGGCACCAGTCTGGGGAGATTGTGCAGCTAGTCATACCAAAAAATTGCAAATAAACTTTTGAAACTTGTATTCAATCTTCCCAGATGGTATTCAACCAAAAAGCTGCATGATAAAGCCAGCATGAATACAATTTTAGAAAAAATAAGTTATTTAACTGTAAAGTTCCACTCGGAACTGTTCATGTCAGAAAATCCTCTGATCAGAAATTTAAATTAAGTTAAAAAAAAATTAGGCTAGTTTAGTTCGTACGTATAGATTTTACTATAGATAGGTTTTACTGTTTAAGTTAGCGTTAAGTTTTACAAAACAAAAATTCAAAAAGGTTTTTCATCTCCAATTTTCCTTTAAATTTATAGTATTAAACTCGAAAACTTCTAAATAAAAATAAAAAAATACAAATCAACTGTAGTAAAGATAATTATATATCTGTATCTAAGTAAATAGTTTTAAAAGAATTAATTGTACAATATATGGAGCATAATAAATAAATAAAAAAAAAATACAAATGGTTTTGGCTTAAAAAAGATAGAAGTGAGTACAATTTAAATTTATTTATCAGTAATTTCTTGTTTATCTTCAAAAGAGACGTCTGCAATTATTCGGCGATCAGATAATGACTGTAAGTTAATAATTTTAAGTCAATAAATTTTTGGCTAAAAAAAGAAAACAATTATTCGACAGGGGCGGAAAATGAGCTAGCAGATAAAGAAGTAAAAAAGTAGCTAAGAGATCAACACTAAAACTTGCACCACTAAATTACACACTAAGCAATATATAATTTTATCAAAACAAAAATGCCAATATACACTGTGATCAATTTTTATCTTTCATAAACCTGTACAAAGAGGACCCAAATAAAAAACCGACAAAAAAACAACCACAAGACAGCAAGAAGTATAAAATTCACTAGAAAGAAGCATTATGAAAATCAGTTAACTTCAGTTCAAGCTGATGGAATCAAATTTTTTAATACATTTAAAGTACTTAAAATAAATCCTTACATTCATATTTAAATTGGCCCAAACGGTTATGTCCCAAAACATAATGTTATGCCTCAAAGTATAATCTTATGCCCCAAAACATAATGTTATGCCCCAAAGTATAATCTTACGTCCCAAAGCATAATGTTACGCAAACGGTTATGTCCCAAAACAGTGCCTGTTGTACAAAACCTCTAACCCGAAATATATACACTGTAACGAATCTTTAACAATATTACGTACTACTAGAATATTGGAAGTATTGTAACTATAAACACTAAAATTTACAAATGAAAAAGACATACAACCAATACGAAACCTATACTCATCAACTACGATATGTGGGATTACATAAAAACATAAATACGTAACAAATTTATAAATACAAAACTGTATAATTAGCTAATAAGTAGATATTTAGTATAAAGTGAATTTTTTTTATTTTATTATTTTGATTCCATTATCCAACCAAACGTTCCGGCCCTCTTCCTTTTCGGAATGGTCTTTAATTTTCATTGTATTTTTGTTTATCTCAATGACACAAGACTGCAATTGGTTCAAAGATAGCAACGAAACAGTTGTAATTCTTAATTATTCGCTTTGCAACTACCTGGATTTATTGTGAAATTAGTGATCAAATCGACAATAAAATTGTTCATTTCAAAAGATGAGTAATCCTCTAAAACAACTAACATAATAATAAATGAGTCTCTTGACATTACAAAGGTAGAACTACCTGTACCTAACTACTTAGGTAATTGCACCGTCATCAGTACGGGCAATTTTAAAGACACTCATAAACACTCTAAAGATACTCTAAAGACATATAAAGGCACTCTAAAGGCATATAAAGACACAATCACTCGTTAATAGTTCCATACCTCATTTTGATGTAAATTGAAAGTGTAAATTACCACTGCCACTGCCACTGCTGTGGATAATGGTCATGGATCAACTACTGGCCATTCTAAACAAGGAAACCATCTTCTATATGAGTTACGCTGACGATCTAGTTTTACTCTTACTAATAAAATATAATTACGGAAGGAATGCTATAAGCTATAAGCCTAGTTCATAAATGGTGCAAAAACGTAGGTCTGAATATTAATCCACACAAAATAAACAAAATCATTTTTACTAGCGAAGAAAAATAAGCTACCAACCACCATAATTGAACGGAATTGCTATCGAAGTGGTAAAGGAAACAAAACAGCTAGGCTTGACAACAAAACACTTGACAGCAAACTGTCATGGAATCCTCAAATAGATTGCATAAACCCAAAAAGGTGACAAAGCATTTTTTGCATGTCAAAGTATGTTTGGCAAAACATGGGGATTATCTACACAGATGACTGTATGGAATTCATTTGTATGGTGGCCAAAATTAGAACAGACGAAAGCATGTGCAAACCTCCAGGAGCTTTAGTATGGCTTACTGATGGCTCAAAAATCGGACAAACAACCGGTGCCGACGTATTTGGACTAAGAGTGCCACATATTCAACGGTTTTTCAAGCTGAAACCTATGCCATCGAAGTATCAGCATTACAGTGCAGTAAAAGAGGGAGAAATTGTGAAAACATATACATAATTTCAGATAGCACACTTGCCTTTTTTAAATCACACCTTTCCTATAGCTGTTACAGAAGCTAAAATAAGCTAGCGGGACGAAACAAAGCTACCGCTATGTCAAACTCTTGCGAATGAAGTAATACAAGGCAATGAAGAGGCAAATGTCCGTGAAAAATCAGATGCGAACAGTCAATTCTCCGGACCAGTGCCAAGTATTGCTTGTTCAAACGTCTACTTACAAAGAATTGTTTCCGAGTGGGAAACTACAGAAACCCAAAACATATGGGATAGTTGTCAAGGACTTACGCAGTCTAAAGCCTTTTTCAAACTAAGTATATCCAAAGAATGAGTAAGGGAGACTAAATCGTAATTAGAATGTTGATATGATTTATCAAAAGTCATGGCCCATTCAACAAGCATCTGTTTGTAGATTCAACAAGATTGGTAGATTGAGCAAAGACAGATGCAGATTCTGCTTAGAAAAGGACGAATCCTATTCTCATATTCTATTTGTTTACGATGGTACTATAGCTCGCAAAAGATATAAATATTCTAAAATTGACATCAAAACAATAATAGCGTTTATCAAGGACACAGACCAAGGATAAAAACGGGAACGTATGATAGATCTTAATAGGTCGGGCTTACATACCAACATTAATGAAAAAGAAAAAAATGAAGTGGTTGCATGTGCATTGACACATACATCACATAAACTTATATGGATTCATTCATTTACAACTTCTTTAAAACATACCAAAGTTACTACTTTTCCACCTTCATTCCCTCTCTTTAAACTAGTACTAGGGTATAAATATAAGTAGAGTAAAACTTTCTAAATAATTATTGCCAATTCAAATATTTTCATTTTACTTCTTTTATATCTAATTGAAAATACGGTACTCATATTAATAAAAGTTTTTAGTTTTGAACAACAGCAACTTTTCAACAAAAAACTTTTATCAGATACAATGATGGACGGATACGTACGAAAATGATAAGAAAACAAAAAAAAAACACAATAACAAAAAATCATAATAATTAGGAATATGAAGCGTAGTAAAAGAAAAACTCTCCAGGAAAAATAAAAAAAAAAAAAAACTATTTGACAACTTCTAAACTGGTTCAAATAGTTTCGTCTCTTATGGACATATCCTCTTATATTATTAGATCTCATATAATATATTATAAGAAAAATGTTTATTCTGTTAGTTTTTTATCAAAGAAAAATCTTTTAACAGACTTTAAGTTTTTCTTTTAGAAAAACTTTTCACATCATATCCATTTTATTTTGAAAAGTCTACATGAAAAATGGTTTTAATGACAATTTTCTCAATATTTTCAATATCAAAATATGAAGTTGGAAAACAACAAAAAATCAGAAGAAAAACAAAACAAAAAAGTAAAAGAATAAAATAAAAATTAAAAACTTATTTCTTATAAAATTTACTGTTAAAATTGCGTAATAGAAAATTGGTTTGTTTTTCATTTTTACTTTGTTAATTTTTATTTTTTATTTTTATTTATTAACTTTCAACAATAATTAAATTCCCTATTTCTATAATAATATTATTCTCTCGACAATTTTTTTTTTCTTAATATTATGTAATCACAATTATTTGAGGAGCCCCAAATAAGTAGTAAGAACTATTTTTATATTGTTTATAATTAGAGCTTGTTAAATGCTTGTATTTCCTAGAATTTGCTTGTATTATCATTTACTTGTATCTTATTTGGCTTCAGTATCGCTTGCCTGTAATTTTATTGCGTAACCGTTGTTGGACAAAAAATATGAAATAAATATCCTAATTTTGGGATTTTTCTATTTTGGGATTTTATATTTTTGATTTTATATTTGGAATTTTCTGGCAAGCCAATAAATTGTAAATATATAATTAATAGTTAATGTTTGGAGCTGAGAACTCATAAAATTATGAAAAGAGTAATGCGTTGAATTATCAGTTAAAATAAATTTAAATAAAATTAAACACTTTTAGGTCATATTAATGAAAGTTAAATAATTATACAGAATATAAGAAAATGAAAATACATGCAAATGAAATACAAGCTTTGCATAGCAAGCCAATTCTACTAGTAACAATCTGATGTACTCTACTAGGCTTTTAAACTAAATTAGAAAATTTTTATATATTATTTATTTTTATTATTTAATAAAGAAAAGCAAATTTTATACCTATACCAATGCCTCTTTACTTCTAGCCATGGCCCACGAAGATTTTTTCGGATTTTACCGAATTACCATTTCGGTTTAAACTTTTTTTTTGTTTTGTGTATACATTTTTTTTTTGATAAAAATAAAAATTGAGAAAAATGCAATTTAACAGAAACCAGTATACAAGCCATATGTAAAAATTTTTACCTAAAATTGAATATAAACACCATCAAAGGTTTTGTTCAGACAAAAAAAATAACAACTATTTATATAAGATTTTAATATGGTCTTAAAAACCTTACTGTATCTATTAAAAAAAAATATATTATTTTATTGTCAGTGTTCATTATATACGCTGGGTGGCGCGTCGCGTAGGTAGTCCCGGGTTCGATTCCCAATGAAGCAAAAAAAAAAAAATGCTTCATTGGTTTTCGAGCTAGTCTAGTACCCTTTGTCATTGGGATAAAATAAATGACAAAAAATAATTAAGAGTTAATCTGGTAACAAATTAAATAAAATGAAACTGTTCTATTTAAGAAGGCTTAGTTCCTTACAATTGCAATAGTTTTCCACATTTAATGAGCCAGTAATTTGTTAAAATAAATAATCGAATTATTGTAGATATTGTAGTGTAAAATGGCAGTACCGTACTTAATTAAGCACGAAAAGGTGATTCTACCTAAGTTACTGTCTAGATCATATAAAAAAAAAAAAATAAAAAAATTTGATAGGTAGGTTCCATGTCGTATAATAATTCTTTTTTTCTTAAATACCACAATATCATAATAACAGTTTATTCGTATAGCAAAATAAGGTCCCTATACAAAAGACAAAATTTATATGAAAATAATGTCCAATTTTTAAAGTGTCTCTCATTCAGCCCAAGCATGTAGTATAGAGGAGGTATTGGTTATACTATTAGAATAAAAATTAAAAATTAAAGATATAAAGAAAACAATAAAGCTGAATCAAAATTGAAGACTGGAGAGTGAAGACTTAAAAAGAAAATTATGAATTTGAAGACTGAAGGACAAGATAGAAGAACAAAGAATAAAGAAGTAAAAGAAAGAGAAAAATACTGCACGCCATAGCCATTATTTTTGCCCAGTTTTCTTCTACTACTTATCACTGTGGCATCTATTAAAGATAATGATTGACTGCACACAAAATTTATTTCATTATAGTTTCGTAATACTGTTGTCGTTACTTATGATTTTGAATACTGCCCCAACCGTCTATTTATATAATAGACCAGCCTGCATTACTGATTCGTAGTATGCGTCGTTTAGTAAATTAGATCCGCGTACTAGATTTAATTTATTAAAAAGTTGTATTTAATTACGGTCCAGGTAGTTTAAACATATTTTTATAAAACTGCAAATTTATGTATGAGTATATTACCGGTATCATACTTTTTCGTTTGCAATACCTATTTTTTAATAGATTAGTCAAATTTCAGTTCTTTAAATATTTTTAAACATAATCATAGTAGATATATATTGATTTGTAAATGTCATAGTTTTTTTCATACATGAGTGATTGATGTTAAACAAAAAAGAAAACCATACATCAATATAATACGATTTAACAACATTTGATAAGTTAGCCCTTTAGATGATTTGAATAAAATATAAGCTGTTAATTGATCGTAATAGTTTTTGCAGTTATTTTTTTGTATTTCAATATATTCATGGAAATAACAGAACTTATCTATATTTACAGTTAAAATATTTAATCTTATTTAAGCCAAAATATTTAACTTTTTGTTAACCATAATTATTTGGTTTTATGACTGGCAAATTTAAAAAGCAAATTTAACATTATGATCGTATTTGTTTACAGGAAGTTTGAAAAATTTTAATTCACATTTTTCATAATTGATAATTATCATTATGACCATATTCTATTGTATTCTATTAAGTACGTCAATGTATTTGACAGCTTACCAGATATTTAATCCTGTTATTTTATATTACTCTCTTTATATGCAGATCAGTAGCAAATACGAAAAGGTTATGTATGTAACCTTTATGTACATTTATTATAGTTCATTCTCTCTTTAAAGCATTTTCTGAACTTTTTCTGAATTTAAATTAAGACTAAAAATTAAAACCACTTTCAAATTACACACTAATTACAGTTGTTTTCTATATTTAATCAATGGTAATGCCTTATAATATAAATAAGTCAGTGGCTCGGACATTTAGAGCAAATGGATAAAAATGCTCCAACCAAAAATATTTTCGAATACAAACCCGATGGTATAAGACGTCGGAGGAGACCAAACCTTCGTTGGAGACGAGAGAAGAAAAATCGACTGATATGAAACAATTTCGTATCTTTAACTGGAGAGAACCCACCCGTGACCAAAAAAAATGAAAGACTTTGATAAGTCAAACCAGCACATATATTTATTTATTTATTTCATTCTTTTCTCAATTAAGACCAATCGCTCGTACAGAGTATATAATGTGTATTTAAATACAATATTTTTTTTTAAATATAAGTGCAGTATAAAACAGTACTAAAGAAGACTAATTGATCATAATTTAACAAAATAATTTCAGCAAAATAATGTCAGTAATAAAAAAACAAAATATGGTCATGAATATGAATCCCGATGTCAAATTCGATACAAATATAGTCGTATATAGGACTTAATATAGAATACAGTTTCATCCGGCTGCTGCTCCGCCAAATAAAAAGCATAAATTTTAATTGAATTTTTTGCTACTATCGATTGGTTTTTTTTCATGCACAATTAATTTTCAACATCACCTATTGACATTAGTACAACAATTTATGCATTCAATTTTTTTTTTTTTAAAGTAAACTTTACATTCATAATACCTCTCTTACTACATTATTGAATAATATTGAAACAAAAAAGTAACTAAGTCATCTGTCAACAAAACAATATTCTTGTTTTGTTTTACTGTCAATATGAAAAATTAATATTTTTCTCTATCATAATAATATTGTGTTCACTTAAAAATTAACCACTGAACTGTAAATATTATTCTATACAATGATATTGTATGTAAATAATAGTCATGGGTTTTCTTTCAAACTTATTTGTTTTCATTTTGTTGTATTTACACTTCAAAAATGTTTTAATTTTCTTTTTTTACTCAAATAACGAACGTTGTTTATTTTATAAAATAATTTTTAATTGTTGAATTCGGTCATGCGATGTGTTACATTTTGATAGTTTACTATAAAAATACTCACTACAATTATTATTTGTTTTTAAATGTATTCTCGAACGGTGGTCGAAATATTATACGTAACGACCTAAAGTTAGTAAATTTTGAAGTGAAATGAGATTTCTGTGATTTGATTGAAATGGTAAAATAAAATGATTCTCTTACAAGTCCTATTATATAAAAATAAATTTAATGCAATTTATAATCGCAGCATTCGATAGCTTTTATCTGATCAGATCGAGGGTTAGCTTTTACTGATAATATTTTTCTATAGTCTAATTGGTTAGCGGATGACAAAAAAAATTCAATCTAACGATGAACGAGTTCAAATAAAGTAGGATGGCAAGCACGAGTTCAAATCAATTGAAAGATAAAATTCATCTTTTCTTATAAGCAATAGATGGGGAAGGCGATATCAAATAAAATAGCAAATCGCAGTAGACTAATAAACTTCATTGTGAAATTAATTTTTACTGAAGCAGAAGAACCGACTTGGAATTACAATATCTGAGCTATACCAAATTTATCTTTTCTAAAAAACAATAGATTGGGCAGGTGATATCAAATAAAATAACCAGCAGAAGCAGAAGAACAGTCTTGGAATTACAATATACTGAGCTATACCTGTTTTGCTAAATGGAATGAAATTAATGGAATATGAATCTATGTGGAATATACAAATTCCAGCCGTTGATGTGCAATTTTGATTGTACAAAATATTATAGCAATCCAATCTATTTTTTGTTCTTTCAACACTAGTCTTTGAAAAGCTCTATCAGTCTTTAGTGTTTAGTGCGGTTTTTTTGTGGTTTCTCAATAGGCTTATTCAACACTCCGGCGCAAAACATTGTTGACAAAGGCAGAATTTTACCATTTTTTCTCTAATGATTAGATGTCAAAACCTCTTTATATGCAAAATTTTTGTACATAGTTATAGTTATAAAAAGGATTGGAATGTCGAATTAATTTGTCTTGCTGCTTGAATATTACCAGACCGCCGTACTTTGCAATTTGCAACATATTTTTCATGCATGTTTCAGACAAAGTTTGACCTTGCAACTTATTTATGGTCATAGAAAATGCCAATTTAACAGCGAATTGTCAACATTTAAGAATAAATGGCAGTTCTGTGGTCGTTGTAGTGAAATCTATATTAGGAATAAATACAGTTTCAACTATAGCTTATGCCAAGGAATTATCAAAATTTTGCGATTATCAAAATTTATTTTTAGAGCTTTTATAGCTAATCGAGTCTCATTGCAAAGGGCGCGTTTAGTATTTATGTTTCTCAGTAGTATTATTATACTACCAGCTTTCAAATTAAGTTTATGTGGAGACAATCCATTTGGACAGCAGCTGTTAACAAATTCAAAAGGAATTCACTGCATCATTTTCACCGCAATCATCAGTGGAATTGGCACTAAGATAAGTTATTACATTTCTCTCCAAAATATTTAAAATTCGTTCGTTAATTCGTCGGCTGCATTCTTATGTATTCAACAGACCATTTTTTCCGAAATTGAATTTTCAATGTAATATACCATTTTCGACTATAATCTATCCGAATTTGCAGTCAAAATAAACGTATTTCTTTTAGTTTTCAAAATATTTTTTTTTTATTTATCCAAACAACCTATATGTTGCTGCTTTTTAGGCCTTCAAGTTGTGCATATTTATTCAAACTACAGTTTATGTACTGAGAAGTCATACAAATTTGTATTCCTTGTATTCCTAAGTAAAATAGAACAGACTATTAAGCTTTACACTATACATACTAAAAATTTAGAATATATACATTTATACATTTTAATACATTATAATACATTTTAGAATATTCAATTTATAAAACTATTAATGTTAGATGTTAAAAAATTACTCAAATTTTTTTAAAGTTCAAATTTTGTTTGATTATTTTTAAATTTTTCCAGTCAAAATTTCCGTCAAACTTAAAAAATCACTTTTCTCAACATTTTCCTTTTGGTCGTTTAGATATATAGAAATGCAGCCGACGAATTGCATCAACATCAAAATTTTTTGGTTTTCAATTCATATTCGCAAGAATCTCGATTATATTTGGCAAAATTTGGTCATTCGTTAGATCACCAACTACCACAGCTAATACACAGCTTCATAACATAATTATTTTGATTAGAAATCTTTAAAAAAATAAAATTGAAATCCAAAACTGTTATCCATACTATTCATAACTTCATACAGCATTTACAATAACAACAACTTATTCATATGAAACAAATAATAATATACAAAATTAACTATATACATATATTTATTCATATACATGTGCTCATAGCTTTTAATTATTTATATTCAACATAATTTAGCTATACATAATTTCAAAATCAATTCTAGAATATATATATTATAATATATACTAGAGACAAAGCACCTTCTGTAATAAGACTAATCAGACCTATTTGATTTTTTTACAAAAGTTTTTATAAATAATTTAGGGGGGTCAAAATTCCAATGCCTGGAACGTATTCAGGACAAAATCCATTGTCGTTAATTAAGAATTCTAAGGTCACAACTCATGTAAGAATTCAAACAATATATGTACGAATTTCCAATTAAAAAATTATCATTTATTATAAGTTAAAATTTGAATAAAAAATAATAACAAACTTTCAACACAAATATTATAAATTTTATAATATAATAACAAAAAAAAAATATTGTTTTAATAAAGAAAAAAAAAATTGACTTAACAGAGAATTGGACTTACACAAGATTTACGATATTAAAATGACGCTTTAATCAACTGATCTAATAACCGATTAAATTTATTTCATAAAAATGCAAACATAAAATAATATTTTGATCCACACAAAATGCAATAAAATAAAATGAAATCTATACCCAAATGGGATATGTACAATACAAACACATACAATCAGAGCGCTCGTAAAAAGGAAATTATATATATATATATATTAGATATAATAACAAAAAAAAAATATTGTTTTAATAAAGAAAAAAAAAATTGACTTAACAGAGAATTGGACTTACACAAGATTTACGATATTAAAATGACGTTTTAATCAACTGATCTAATAACCGATTAAATTTATTTCATAAAAATGCAAAAATAAAATAATATTTTGATCCACACAAAATGCAATAAAATAAAATGAAATCTATACCCAAATGGGATATGTACAATACAAACACATACAATCAGAGCGCTCGTAAAAAAGAAATTATATATATATATATATATTAGATTATATAGTTCAGAGAATGCGTATTCTACTCTAATATTATTATTGTGTGTGGTGTAAACCAATATATGCAGATTTTTTGAAAGCAATTTATAATATATATAGCATTTGATATATATGTCACAATTAGAAATCTTTTCATTATCCATACCCACTAAGTACAGATACGATTTTGACGCAGTAGAGAAGAAAAAATTTTTGTTTACAGATTTTTTTTTTTTTATTTTATTTTGCTGTAGCAACGGTTGCTACGACATGTTGCAGCAGGATTGTTACGTTTTATTATATTAGATATGTTGATAGTGTTTAGTATCTCTTTGCAATGTACTACCTTTTTGAGAACTCAGTTAATTTTTAAGTACTCTTTTAGCGACACTATTAACACAAAACTGTTGATTTTCTTGTACAAAATTTTATAAAGAATTAAATGCTATATTCGGGATAACTAAACTAACGTTATTAAATAATTTTATTATCCATTTTAATTCTGACAATCTTCCATAAAATTGTTCAGCAAATAAGAGGTCAACATTACTATTTACATGTTATTTCCATATTTAGTCATTCCATTACTTCAACAAATTCAATTCTATTTAACGAAGGACTTATAAACTTATACAAATGAAAATACTAATGCAGCATATTATAAACATAGTGGAGTTGTATATAATCTTTTTGAAGAAATATTTTTATATTAAAATAATTTTTAGTGGAAAATTTGGTTTACATTATCTTTTGTATTTCATACTTTAACCCTTATTTACTTTAAAATTTTGGTTGAATTTAAAAAGAAACCAAAAAATTAGAAGAAGAAAAATAAACATATTTAAACTAAAAAAAAAAAAAACACAGTTATTTTACAAACTATGTTTATGATTTCTACATAGAAAAACAAAATTATTTTTTCTATCTAGCTAACCTGATTCACGAATTATTTCCCAACATAATTAATTAATTTTTAGTTTCGCATTTTCTTTCAGTAAAATAAATTTACAAACAAAAAACAAAAATAATTTCAAATGAATTTGGGATAAAATTTAAAGAAATTGGTTGCTTTGGTGGTTAACAAACTTTTGGAAAATTTAACCAGCTCAAATAATGTTATAATTCAAGTACATATAGACACTGTGGTTTGCAATCCTTAAATGATGTAATGAAAGTAAATTTCGTTGTAAATATTATGGACATAAGTTAAATTTAATGATAAATTTTTATATTATCAAATGCATATGAGTAAATAATATTCACAAATAAGATAATCCAACAGAAGCTTTAAACAATCACTAGCTTTCGCCAAAACATCTTCAGATAGAAGTACAATTATGAAATTATTATTTTTTTTATATCCACTTCAATTAACAGGACGAATGACCAAAAAACAACGAATTAATGTACCTATTGACAGGATATGACTAGAGATTTCTTTTTCTGAACAAAATATCAATAACAGAGACCGTTAAAAACAAAATATCAACGTATTACAATAAACTGTACCTTAAGGCCTTAAAACATAAATGTAGCAATAGTGGCTTGTTCTAATGGTTCTGTTAGTCTATTAAAATTAAACAAAATTATTATATTATAAAAAAATTTCGAAATATAATAATCAATTTTTCTTTTAACTCGATATATCAGAACTTAAAGAAACACTGAAGTTTTGAGACTGAACTTCTTGAACATTTATTGGAACTAAGGTGTGCTATATACAACTAATAATTGTGATGGATTCATAATATATTTTATTTTTGAGCTTACTTCCACTTAATCTATTGAACCGACGTGTATTTAATATGGTCTTAGAAATAACTGTTAACACAAAACCATTTGCGAAACATACTGATTACAATTTTAAAAAAAATTGTTCCTGAACTGATATTTAATATCAACCAAATGACATTATTCCAAAATATGTTACCAAACAATGTGTATAATACAATCCCTACCCTTCGGATTGTATTATCATAAAAAAAAAATTATAAAATATGAAGAACAGCAGTCTGAACCATAATAAATACCTAACAAAAGATTTTAAAGTGAATTGAAGACTTCCAGCGCTGATAGAAGACGATGGAAAAACTTTGTTTCCATTCTCTAAAGTATTTCAGTAATTAGAATGATAAATAAAATAATCGGAATACACACGCTTAGTAATCGTTACGCTAAAATGATTATTCCAGAACGCTCGCTCAATAAATCTAAATAACTAATCAATGCCTAGTAAATAAATATTTTTTCAAAATCGGACATGCTGAAAGCCACTTGGTCTATTTAAAATTTTTATTTGTTATATCATAATATAATTTAAATGTTTTTACGCTCTCTCATTTCTGTTGTTTTTAGTACCTCTGATATAGTACAATGCTATATCAAATAACAGTTTCAGATAACTGATACCATACAACTCAACCACAACTAGCACCCATTAGGAATATTTCAACAACTAATTGGGTTACAGAGATTAAAATTGATAATTAGAAACCTCGTCAAAAATTAGCAGACCGATTTTCTCCCGTTTCCAAAAATTAACGCACTCATTTGGGTACTAACACTAGAAATAAATTAGTGGTTAGTCCGTCGGACTAGTTTTAATTGTAGGGGTGTGGTTTAATCAGTAAAAATCTGACATACAATGGAAGCTACGGGGCTCATTATGTCTATGAAGATTCCCACCAATCCCCGCAAAAAAAAGGAAAAAAAATAGAACAAATTTAATATTTCAAAAATCAATTGTGTTACAGACCCTCAAAATTTATTTTTATATACCCTGTTAATAACAAGCGAACCTTTTTTTATCTTTTTCCAAAAGTCTGATTAGTTTGGAAGAATATTTGTAGTAAAAGTAATATTATATTAGCTCATCAGAACCGATCTTAGCTTTGTGAAAAAAAAATCTGATGACTTAAACTGTAAAATTGAAGTAGCAAAAATACAGCTACGAATAAAAATGATTATTTTAGCTATTCAATAGAGTTTTTAAATTTATGGATGATAAAGTATGGGATGAGGGACTTATTTTCAAGCTGCACCGTATTTTACCCAAAGCGTATGTCGAGGTAATAGCATCTTACTTAGCAAATACAGTATTTCACATTAAGCAAGGGGAAGATTACTCTACGCTAAGCAATATACATGAAGGAGTACCACAAGGTAGCATTCTGAGTCCCATCCTATATTTACTCTACACCAGTGATACCCCAGAGCTAGACGGTGCAACGGTGGCAACTTTTGTAGATGATACTACAGTATTAGCGGTTGGTAATAATATAAACGAAGCAATAAATAAAATTCAAAAAGCAAACAACAAAATCTCCTTGCAAGGTGCAAAAGGTGGAGAATTAAATTAAGCAAATCAAAATCCACACATGTTAATTTTACGAACAAAATGATATAGTCGCCCATAGCAGTCGCAATAAACAATGTCGTCATAACATATCAAAATTCAGCAAAATATGCAAAGCTCAAATGAAAAGAACATGTCAAGAAAAACAAACAAGAGTTAGAACTGAAATACAACCAGTTCTATTGGCTAATTGGGCGGACATCTTCACTTTCAACATATAACAAAGTTTTGACTTACAATCAAGTATTAAAGCCAAAGTCTGGGCATACGGTATTCAAATATGGGGTTGTCCTAAACAGCTTCATATTCAAACTATCCAAACGTTCCAAAACAAAGTGTTGCGAAATATTGTCAATGTTCCCTGGTATGTTCGCAATGCTGACATTCATAGATATCTTAAAATCCCAATCATCCAAAAGAGGAAATCAAAATACTGGCAATACGTCACAAAATTCGTCTTTCTGAACATATTAATAATGAAGTTTTACGCTTAGCTGACAGTCAAGACTTTGTTAGACGTCTTAAAGGGACGAAATCGTTCGAACTGTGTTAGAAAAAAATCTTTTATCTCTCAATAATTCCAAAACTGTATTAATGGTTAGTCTAAAAAATTAGTTTTAATATAAACAAAATGGATAGTAGTTTTTAGTGCGTTAAAGTCGACACAGTCCTTCACTTCGTTCCCCGCCACCGGAAAATAGAACGATAAATTAAGACTCTTTTGATGATTTTCTTCTATCTGGAAAAAAAAAATTTATGGATTTGATAAAACTTTTTCTTACCAGCCAGAACTAAAAGTAGAAGCCCTAATTATGCTTCTACCAAATTTAAATCAACCAAAAATGTGCAATGGTACCAAATAAATAACAAAATATTGGATCCTCATGTTATTGAAATACAAATCCAAACAAACTTAATCTAACAGCAAATTTTTAATTAAACCCTAGAATGTTCTCTGTTAATTCTGGAAGGTCCTGGAAAAACCTCTTATGTAACTTTGAGAACATTTTGTTTTCAATTCAGTTGATAAATAAAACTTTAGTGAAGTAAATTTTATATAAATTTTGTATTGGACACGGATAATATTGAATGGCTTTGGTAGAAAAAAGTAGTTATTAATTCAACTACACGGGGTTTTAATTTTTTGGATCGTTCCACTAATTTTATCCCAAAACTTAACAATTTTTACTAATTTTAAATTTTATTTTACCACCTCTTCATTTTTTTTTGCTTCAATTCCAAATTGAAGAAATATTCGAAAACAAAAACAGAGGCTGCTTGAACCCACTAAAGTTTTTGCCCTATAAACCCTTAACATTATCTGAATTTTTCGTCTATTTGGCTTTCTGTTTTTTTCAGTTAAAGCATATTCGAATATAAATTCCAAAGCCTAATGAATCTACTAAAATAACAATTTAATAAAAAATAAATATAAACTTACCAAAAGTCATTTAAAATCATTTAGAAACAACTTAGAAATCTTGAACTTGTCATCAGAGTTAAATCTATTCTGAAATTGAAAATAAAACACATAAACAAAAAATTAATCAATGAAATTCAAAGCAAATAGCAAAAAAAAATATATTAATTTATAAAATAGCCTATATACATATATACAAAATATCCTTATTAAGTGAGTTTAGTAAAACAGGATAATAAAAAAATAATTAAATAATTCATCATCAAAATCGAATCTTAAACACTGGCAATCGTAAAATTGAAAAGATTATTTAGAAAAAAATAAATTTCGTTATTTTTATTTTTTTTTGTTTTTAAATAATCAAAAAATAACAAAATCTAACCTTCTATCTCTCTCGTATTTACTTCTTCAAACATTATTCAAATCCATCTGTCGTTCAAATTAATCAATCAATCAGTCAAATCACCCCATCTGCATTTACATGCCATCCTATTTACAATTTTTATTTATTCTTTTGCCTTTCAGGATATTCACTGTGTTCAATCAAATGGAAGATACCACCTTGTTAGTTTATTGTTCTACTCCATACTCAAATAATTTTACTATATACTTTACTTCACTCAACTTCATTTTATATAAACAGAGTGTTCGAAAAATAAAATATTTTGTATTTTTTACTTAAATATTCCAGAACACACATTCCATATCGAAAAAACAATTTTTTTTGCACTAAAATTACTAGCTTATCGAACACAGTATCGTATCAGTAAACTTGTTGGAAGCGGATTTGTGAAACAGATTTGTATTCAGAACGTTCTTAAAAATATATGATATCAATTACATACTTCAGTGCACTTAAATAAGACAATACCAACTAAATGTATGAAATTGGTCCTATGGTACGATTGCTAAGCATTCTAAATTTAATTAAGAGGAAACTGGCGATGTACCAGCAACCTGTTTCTCTTCAGATATTAATAAAGTTAATAACACTTCAAGTATATATAAAATGTATACCTCCGGCGAATGGTAAAATGTTGTTTCCAACAAACCATTTTTATATCATAATTGTTCTGACAGTAAATGCATGAAACGAGAACTGATATAGAAATCCCGCAAACAAATTATATTATATTGGATGAAGAAATTCTGTTATAATTGGCATTATCCAACAATTTTTCGAATCAAATACTAGGGGTATGAATTATCATAACATTATAGAAACTAAACCTAATAATAAAATATGAAGAACAAAAATCTTAGCCATAACAAATACCTAACAAAGGATTTGAATAGCAATTGAAGAAACCTGGCGCATATAGAATACGGTACAAAAACTCTGTTTCCGTTCTATGGAATATTGGTTTTCAGTAAAGCGGTGCGGATAATGAATTAAATAATCACAGTATCTATAAAATATGGTTGGAGCAAAAGGCTGAGGATTTATAGGGTAACACAGCTCTTGGCAATAATAATTGTTAAGCTAAAATATCCGCCCTATGCCCCACGGATGGGGTTACAGGACATTGATAATGAAAATTCTCATGTCAAAGCTCATGTCGTTTTAGAAAGGTAAAATTCTATTGAGCTTAAGTAGGAAACAATAATGCACATAATGGCAAAGATATTAACTGGTCACTGCTTAGTATTTTTATAAAATGGGCCTAACTGAAAACAACTTGTGCAGAATATGTGAAATAGAGAAAGAATCTATTGAGCATCTACTCTGTGAATCCTAAATTTTCAATCCCTGTAGACTTCACTATTTGGGACAAGTGTTCCCCGAACAATGAGGCACAATGAGCATACAATTGAAGAATATAGTGAGTGTAATCATTAAATCAAGACACTAATCAGGTGCTTATAATTTCATTAATATGATTAATCACAATAAGCCCATTTATGTATTCAAATCTAATCTAATTTATAATTCTTGGATTGCGTCTTACTATTATATGTAATTAGTTATTCATTATTTAAAATTTGCACCTCAACAAATTGACAACGAGAACAATAACTAATAACTGGGAAACGAAAATAATGGACCATTGATTATTTTTTTATTTTTGTTTTCCCGTTGTCAATAAATGGTTTCCGTTGTAAATTTGTTACAAGCTTGAGGTGCTAAAAATAATATAATTTTTATTTAATTCATCTCTAAGGCAAGGTTTTGTAGATTTTGGCTAAAAGCTTACATGCCGGCCCTGACATATTAGGGTCACCTCCGTGAAAGAGAAGGCAAGGTTTTGTAGATTTTGACACACATTTTAGGTATATTCCATTTTTACGTCAACGCAAAAATATTTTTGGACTATTGGTATTCAAAATATCAATTTGTCTATTTAGTTTTTTCTTAATGGCGTCATACTGATAATTATATTTAATAATTATTTAATACCCCATACTTTTCTACATTATATTATTATTTTTAATAAAGAATTTATTAAATTTAATCTTTACCTAACATAAAGTAACTTGGGGTGACGTAATTCTATTATAAAGGCTTCATTTCGTTAAGCAAAAAATAGACTGAATTATACTGACTTAAAAATGGTCAATCTTTAAACACTATGTACAAATGGAGTGTCGCTACATCTTCCAAAACGCACGTTTTGATTTCCTACTCAAACAATGGAGCTAGGGTGTATTTGCATAAACTATGGTCTTTATTTTGTTGAGCCACTGGAAGTATTATTATGTATTTTAAATTCAACGCCCGACAATGTAAATAAGTTGCAGAACTTACTAAGTTGGTAAAACAAAATTCATGTGTAAATTGATTGTACACGATAATATAATAAGGGGATAATATTAGTAGAAGCATTTTTTCTGAACTTTTTTTTTAATTTTTTTTAATGTTTTTGACATTAGCTTAGCTAGAATTAACTTTCCGTGCTTAACTCAATTACGGTTCATGTTTACTTGTGCCAATTAATAAATAAAGTGTCATCTAAAAATACTGTATGTACTTCCAACTATTATTTAAAATACAAAATTTAAAATTTTATTTATTGCTACACCCTGTATATTTTCCCTGTATATACATTCATATTTTTTTCATGTTGATTATTATTTTGTATTGTATTCTCTCTCCCCCTTTTACAGTTTCGGTTCATTGATTCTCTTTTGTTGAGTATTTTTTTTTTTTGCTCTTTATTTTGGTTATTTAAATTGCTATCCATATCCGTTTCTGATGATCTCCAATGGTTATTTAATCTAATTTTGACCGGCAAGTAAAAAAACAAAAACATTTTTATTTTCAACATTTTGATTGTAAATGCGTTCGTAGTAGTTCGTATTAAGCTGACACCATCACAAATTTATGTATCAACTAAATTGTAAATAATTTTTATTTCAATGAAAATAAATTTATTATCAATTTCATGTGTGTGTGGGAGTGCTTAAAGTTATTTAAAAATAAAAACAACAAAAAAAAAACACAAATTGATATTTGCACAATAAAACGGCTTGGCATGCAACGACAAAGTGTAAACAAAAATCAAAATGACAATCCCATTAGAAGCTGAATCGAATGCTGTCATAATAATGTGAAATAATTTTCATGCCTGTCTATAAGATGTATCAAATCAATTTACTCTGTCTTTAAGTACACTATTTTCTATTATTTAACAAATTTACAACCTACTCATGTAAACTATCGAATATTTTTGTTGTACTGTGATCTATCGTCATCGTAATTCTTATTAATTGCGGTTTTTATTTTATAATTGTCACAATTGTGTGTTTCTATTGAAAATTAAAATTGAAAATAATTTTCTGTTGAAATCATAAATACTTAGATATTATTATTTAAGTGGTGTTTTTAGAAATATATAGAAATCATAAATTTTGTAGGTGAAATTATGAGCTGTGAAAATTTAATATTTCTGCAATGAATTGAAGTTCATAAATTTTGTGAAATTTTTTTCTTTTTCTTTAATTAGGCATTTAGTGCCTATCTTTCAAATGGAATTTCCGAGGCTGGTTTATTTATTTTTTGAGCAAGTATTTTAAGTCTCCTGCAGCTCGCTAGACCCACCTCCAACTAACCGTTTTTGCAGTTTTTGCCTTAAGTGGAAGACTGATGTCGAATATTCAGGTTCAATCTTTTGAAATTAAATAATTTTTATTAAAGGGTGGCCGCTGCGACATGAAAATTCTTCAAAGGTGACTGCTTCGAATATCTTAGGAAAAATATTGTTCTAGACAAGGGTAGAAGATTGTTCTAGTCTTTTTTTTAAAATTTATCCTGTTATATGAAGTGGTTAAAGAAAATTGAATTTGAAAAATAATTTCTAACAAATATCAATCATAGGTCTGAAGATATGCTATTTAGAGCAATGTGTTTTTCCGAAGATTTTCAAAATTGATGTACCTAACTAACGGTACTTATTTACTTATCGAGCAGACACCAGCTTTAATGTTTTTGTGTAATAGATACTCAAACTTAAAATTTGGGTACAAACAACTTTTTCTTATATGATGCCTTCAAAAAAACCAAAAAAAAAATCTGAATTGCACAATATTCAGTTTGTATATGTGGATATTTTCTAAATTCGAAAACCGGAATGAGTGGTATAGAACAATATTTGCGCTAATTTACTTCAAGTGGTTATTCGTTAAACTATTTTGGGTCGCTACAACTTTATATTGTACGTCTAATGTGCCTACACTCTTATTATTTAACCATAAGACAGAAATACTTGAAAAGGCAAATGAATTGATACCCAACATAGATCAATTGTTCATAAGGTAAAGCTATTCACGTGGTTTTGATATAGTCCACACAAAGTTTATATAATTATTGAAACAGTAAAAAGCAAAGTATCAGATGAGATAATGAAAGAAACGGGTTCTTCCGGAGAGGTATAAACCGGGACCTCTCCAGGACACTGATGATATATGCCTGCTAGCACATAGATTCTGCGACATTCAAAAGGAAGCAGATCTACTTCAGCGAGCAGAATCGCCCTAGAAATTAACACAGATTAAACCAAGACCATGAAGATAAATAACATCAATACAAACACCATAACAATTGCAGGTCAAACAATCGAATATGTAGAAAGCTTCTCCTACCTCGTTAACATTCTAACAACAAAGGGAGATACAGAAGTAGATGTCAAAAACAGACTACGTAAAGACAATGCTGCATTCGGTGAATTATCCAGTATAGAAGAATAGCCAAAATAACAAGAAAAACAAAGATTAGGATATGAAAAGCATGTGTAAAGTCAACACCTATGTATGGAAGTGGATGACAACGTCAAAAATTTCAAGTATTTTCGAAAAGTTGCTAAAGAAGAATATGTAGAATATTCTGGCCCAAAACCATTACTAATAAGTCATTATAGCAGCAAAAAGGTGAGAACCGATAATGAATCAATTTCTTCATTGAAGAAACTTCATTGCGTATGAGAGAAAGCAATGGAGGTAGCAAGTTGATGCTCTATGATGACGACGAGGAGTAACAGGAAAAAAAACAAAGCGGGATTGCCACGTAAGTCAATATCAAACAAAAAATTCTGATAATATTTTGGAACTGATATGAAATTTTAGCTGGGTAAATATTTCGACCTAGAATAACTGAATATGTCAATGAATAATATTGAAGTTCTAGAACAAAATTACAAATATTATCTATATTCATTTATTAAACACCTATATCCAACGCCTGCGGCAAACCCAAATTTTAAAAATCTTAAAATTTATAGTGGGTCAGCCACGTAGCAAGACTCAGTCGTACTTGTACTACAATAAAAATACTGCTCAATAATCCCTAGTAAAACAACCATAGAAAGACGCATAGATGTATAAGAAGGATTAAAAACGGATCTAAGGAAAGGGCAAATAAACAAATGGTAAAAAATAACACGAAATAAAATCAATGTTCGAAAGATCGAAATAGATAGTTTTAGTGCCATGGAAGAAGAAGAAAAATAATTATCGTAAACAAACCTTCGTCCGACTAAGTTTTATCCGATTGGTATACCTTCGCTTACAAATGTAATATATTTAGTTGGATAACAGTTTAAAAAAACAAAAACATTTTTCATCTATGTTACAGTTGTTCCATAACAAACTATTTGAGGTAGAAAATGACTGTTGTTAACTTCTTTCGTCTCAAACTCACTGACGTTAAATTCTTACTCTATTGATCATTTTGCAATAACTTCTAACAAACTGTGAGCTATTATTATTATCTAATCTTATTTAGCCTAATCAGAGTAGACTTAATTTTATCAAGTCAAACTAAATAATTATTCCATAAGATTTGTTTATAAAATTATGTAAACTTAGCATTCCATCTATCGCACCTGTAATATTATTCTCTCTATTGATTAAATTCTTAATTTTTCTCATAATTAAATTAATGTTCTCACAATTATTAACTTATTGATCGGGTATGGATTTAAGTAGTATTTTAATTATATTTTAATCGAATTCAAGATTTTCTCTGCTGAACCATTTTTATATACTAGTCCTGATCATTTTATGAGCCCGTCTTTTCTACACAGGTTATTAGCCAAACAAAATATATTATCCAATTAAGAACTTTTTTTAAAAATATTCTTTTAAACAAATTATTTTTACTAATTATTTTTAAATTTAAATTGTATTTAACTAAAATATTATTAAATATCAATTTTATACTCTATTTTCATTAGAGAATATTAATGTAAACCACAGATAAATACTCAGCATCTCATAAAATATACCTACATAAATTTGAAAGTGCTTAAAACGAATATTTTAAATAATTTTTATCTTATTAGAATAGAAATCAATTAAAGTTTAAAATTATTACAATAAAACAGGGTGATTAAAGTAATACATTTTCTTTTCAATATTAAATCGGCTTCAAACAATAAAATTTTCTGTATATTCAGAGATAGTTCTAATGATTAGTCATTATGTTTTTAAAGTAAATAAGTCTCAAGAAAGCTACGAAGAAGCTAGTATAATTTAATGTTAGTATAATTTTATTTTTATAAACATTTTAACTATTAAACAATCTTTTCAATGGATTATAACCACAATTATCCATTACTGTACCACAACACAACTGGATTGCAACATACTTATTCTACAATTATATGATTATCCGTAACAATTTTGTTGAAAATTGGCCACATTATATTAATTCAGGATAAACGCCCCTTGAGATTGCGTTTTATGATAATTTACGATATACGCTATTGATTTGCCTACTCTAGCAATCGTCATGCATGAAAAGAATATAAAAAGATGAATCCAACCGTCAGGTATGCCTGTTTGGGCTTATGGTTTTGTTGTATATAGCTGTAACAGTATATTTAACTGTGATTTTTATATTCTATTGTTTTATATGAATAAAATTATTAGGTACAGTAGAACTTAAGTGCAAGCACGTGTTGGATTACATCACCAAACAAGCACATTGTATAAATAATAAAGGTTTTATCAACCATATCTCAGCAAATTCTTAAGGGTCAACCAATCAATAGCTTTTAATTAAAGATGAAAACATTAATGGTATCTCTCCAAGAGGTAATCCAGATCGAATAACTGTTAATAATATTCTATCATTATTTGGATACATTGGATTTTAGGGTACGACAAATTCCTTATGGTGGTGTTGACGATCAGAATATCAATATAACATCATTCGCTTTACCCCACACTGATGGGGTTACAGTACAGTGATGGTTATGATGATGATGATATCACACTAATATATTTTTATTATTAACCGTTATGTAAAGTCTATGGTGTAGTAGGTATATTTTATTTAATACAATTCAAAGTTAGTACCTATACAATATTCTTAAAAAAAGGTACCTCTAATATTCAAAACTCAATCTGTACAAAGAAATAAATTATTTCAATATAACACAATGATGTAAGTTAACTATACTAACAATAGTTGCTCGTTAATAGTAAGATTGTTATATATCTTTATTACCAATCGTCATCTTAAGCAGCTTTTCAATCCGATCAATTGCAGATAATATCCTTCATACGCTTGTTATTTACATACGCATGAAAGCCCAACACAAATTAAACAGTTACCACTATACTGGCAAGTCCTACATACTTTTCCAGCATAAAGTGGTCTGGTAGTATAATATTATATACCTGTTACTGCTCAAAGATTATTTCTATTAACTAAACACAGTTTATTAAACTTCATCCTATTAATTTCAGGTGATAATCTAGAATCAGGCGATTTTTTAGAAAATCATACACGAATTCTGATGATTCAAAATTTTATAATTTTTATTTGGAATTCGAATTTTTTCTATTTTTGTAAGAAAATAATGAAAAATTAATAGCCTATGAACACCAGCCGCTTAATTTAGTTCAATTTGTTTATTGATTTTTTTATGAATCTGCTGCACTGTCTATACATTGATAATGTAGACTACAACTAATGCTAATGTTTTTTACAAAAAAATAAGTGAATAATCCTTACTGTTCTGCAACCCCATCGGTGGGGGCATCGGGTATAATATAAGACAATAATTTACCATACAAAAAAAACAAAATCTTATTTAGACTAGCCTGATAAAAACCAGAGGGGGCTGATTATATTAAAATGGGGAGCATATAATGGGGAGGCGATGTATTTTATTGTAGTATTATTCAGTTTAAAAGACTTTTTTTTGCTCTTCTATACGGTATTTTATTATAAGACAAACATAATGTGGGAGCAAGTTAAATTAGCAGCTAGAAATCAAGTACGATGGAAATGTCAAGTAGACGACATATGATTCCAAAAAAAGTAAGGGAAATTTTACTATACATAAACGAATTTCCATTATCCATCTTGAATCATCTTGGTATATTTTTACAGTATTAGGAGTGGGCATTTGCAGCCTCTACGGAATTGCTTAAGTGACGGAAATGGTGATTTTAGTCCTTTCGGCCTCCTGCAAGCCTACTCTCACTAGTGTTATCATTAAAAAAAAAAAAAAACGGTATTTTAGTACAATGTTTTCGAATAGTTATAGCTATTAAATTTCTGGCTTATCAACTCATTAAATGTTCAGAAAACAGCTACTATTAATGTCAGCAATTAAGCCTTCATAAACAGTGTAGTTTCATTTCAATTATATCAAATTGTAAGAACCAAATTATATATTTTCAATTACTTTTTGTCATTTATTTTATCCCAATAACAAAGGGCACTGGATCAGGTCCAAAAATCCGTAAACATTTTTTTTTTGTTTCAAGGTGAATCACACCTGCGACCTTTAGATTAAAAGGTGGGTGTTTAACATACAGCTGCATTCAACATGTTTAGTCCCTCCCAGCTTTTTTTCTACCCTCATAGGAAGATTAATAAAAAGTGATTTTAATGATTTAAAACACAAATCCAACACATATCATTGAATCATCCTGTAAATGTATATTAGTATTATAGAAAATGTTAGAACTAAGTATATGAGGTGTAGATAATATTATAAAATAATTCAATATAAGATATTGAAAATTTAATAAATAAATATTTACGTATGTATG
Organism: Argyra leucocephala; assembly: GCA_963942445.1. Classification (NCBI taxonomy): domain Eukaryota; kingdom Metazoa; phylum Arthropoda; class Insecta; order Diptera; family Dolichopodidae; genus Argyra; species Argyra leucocephala. The sequence goes on along the minus strand of OZ012679.1, from coordinate 33,353,376 downwards.
TATAACAAAAGGTCATCAACTGAATGACATTTTCTTATTATATCATCACTTTGAATTAAATCTTAAGATATTATAAATTTACCTACTATAGTAAATTATTGTTGATGACCCTTAAACTCAAGTATTATAATATAGTTCAAGTAGTTCAAATTACTTTAAGTGACTTAAATGACCTGTGTGTGACATGTAAATATTAATATTTTAATTAATTTTGGTATTGAAAAATAAATAAACCTTCATACAGGTATGTATATGAGTTATTATAATTATTATGTGTGTTTTATAGATACAAAAATATTTTTAAGCAAAATAAGTACAAAATCCAATATTCATCACATCCAACCACATAAATTCGTATCAAAATAGAAAATTAAATTAATTATTTTATAATTAAAATTCAGATAAAATATGATTAATATATTTCTTAATAGTAACGCCAAACTATTTAAATTATATTTCTTTTGGTTTATTATTTTCTAATACTTGACAAGCCATTGAAGCAAAATTACGGAAGTAAAATGGCCTCCACAGTTTAAATTGAAATAAAAAAATAAATGAAAATGCGTATGAATAGCATACAATTTCGTAGTATAATGCTGCCGTGTTGACTCGTTGACAGTATTATTATCGAGTTATTTTAAAAAAAATTAGTTTTGAGATAAATACGGAGATTTACCAGAAGAGTTTTTGTGGATATATAATTGTTCATAATAACCATATTATACTAATGATATTTTACTGTTACATATTATTTGAAGGCAAATTTTTTTTACTACTGTCATAATATTGCCTATAGCAAGCAAATCTGACATCTATTATGGACGAAAGCTTGCATTAAAAGTAAGGCTTGCTTTTCTTCCTATGACCTCTTGAAACTCAATATATGCAAATCTTTTATATGAACCAAAATGGAATGAAATTCTCACAAATGGACTGACATTTCTAGTAATGCGTTAAGGTATTTGAATAAAGTCCAAAAACAGGTTATTTGTTATATCAATGACGCAAATGTCACTGCTCATTTTGATCCTCTAGAATGATATCAAATTATTATGATGGGTTGGGTTCTAAATCCCCAAAATCAAAAAACGCAAATTAAAATCCCCTTATTTTATTTATAATTTTGTCGATATAAATTAAAACATTTTTTTTGGGCATTTTAATTTTGGGGCTTTCGTGTCACTCCCATTACAGATATCTAATAGGCACAGGTAAATGTTTAACGGAAATTAAATTTGTATTATCTCCACTCAAAGACATTCAAATCCCTTACACTTTTAAAATTCTGAATATGGCAAAAAGCATGTTATGGAAATTCATTTAATTAAATTAAATCTCGTTCTTCTTGCTCATATCGTCGTATAGCCGGAGTCCTCTCTCATTTTTGTAAATATCTCAAAGACATGGGTATATACTCAGTGGAAATTAAATTTGTATTGCCTTCTATTAAGCGCTTTCATAGTGACACACGAAGTGCAGCATATACCCTACACCGTAGAAATTCCTAGTTGGCTGAAGACAAGTTATGGAAATTTGTTTTTAATCTCATCATCCCAAATGTGGAACCAGAATCCATTTAATGTGTTCCTCAAACAACTGAATCCAATTCTATATATATGACCTACATAAATTCAAAACTAACATAACAGCTTTTCCTCATCCTTTCCTAACTTTCCTTTCCCTACCAAGCCAGACATACCAAACGGTATACAAGGCCTAGTGTACAACTTCGCCTAGTGTTTTGGCCATGTATAAATAAAAAAATGATGTTGTAAATCATGGTCAGATTATCATCAAGTATATTAGTAACCATCATTGTTTGTAACTACCTATTGTTAGTAAAAGTTAAATATAAAAAAGCTGTCATGCTGTTGGTAGGATTTTAAAAAATAGTACAAGAATAAATTCAAATAGAAAAAGAATAAATATTAGATGCAACAACTATTTATAAGTTACATAGCTTTGCACTTAAACTCCTTGTACTAAAATGTTAATGTCAAATCAAGATTCTCACTAGAATTAGATTCGTGCAAAATTCTAAGGACAATTAGTTAGGAATATTAAGCAGGTCAACGGAACGTAAATTACAAGTATTTTCTCTCTAAAAGTTATTTGATTCCTAATTTTCCGGTTCCAGAATACTTCCAGGTATATAGATGTAATATGAGCCAATGAACGAAGTTGTAGGAAAGAGCTTAGGTTTAAGCTTTAGCTTTAGGTAAAAGTAATCTAGGTAAGGAAGAAGATGAAAAAGGTCAGACAATGAAAAATCACGTATTGAAAAGCGTAAACATTTTGTGCTGGACTGCTTCAATAGTTGAGATATTAATATTGTGGTTTAAAGACCAAACTTGCAAGGCATAATATTTAAGTGTTAGAAATCCTAATATAGGGTTGGTTTTGCTAATAAAATGTAGTTGAAATACGTTTTCAAATATGTAGAGTTTGTATTCCATCATAAGACCTATATCGTAAGTCAACTCAGAATGGTTTGAAACTTATAATGAAATATAGTAATCATAATTAATTATATAGATTTAAAAATGTAATTAAAAATATTCTGTTTTTTTTTTCTTAAATTTTGATAAACTAAACACATAAAAACTATGCCTATACTTAGGAATATTTGTAGTCGGACACAATTTTACTTTCTAGAAGTTCTGACTATACATACACGAATTTCAATAACCCATCTTTAATCATCTTGGTATTTTCACGGTATTAAAGGGGGGTATTTGCAGCCTATAGCATTCGTCAATGGAATTGCTCAAGTGGTGATTTTAGTTCTTTCGACCTCCTTCAAGCCTACTCTAACAAATTTTAACATTAAAAATGCTGTAGATACAAATTCTACAATTATTCTCAAAATATCGGTAAATCATCTCTTTAAATGTTAACAGTACCTACTTTTGAATTAAAATGTGTCAAAATATGAATACATATGTCCAGTTAAATTCACACAGCAGTACAGGTAAAATTTTATTACTATTCCAAAATTTAATATCAAAACTAGCGAGTACCCGGTGCAATTGCACCAAATAAATTTTTTTTTAGAAATTATTTTATATGGCTATCATTCTCTAAATAAAATCATTTAATTCAAGAATTCTAATACACAAAACCAATTTTAATATTGTTTATGTCTTACAATTACCAAATTGGAGAAAAACAGTTGGGTAGGTTTCAGTAAATTTTCCAAGCAAGTTTTAAGTCCAAGCAATTAATAAGGTATGGCATAAAGGACTGCTATATAAACAATTTCTTCCACAGAACTATTATATATTACTGCGCTCATAACTGATCGAAAGACAAAAACTGTAAAATCCATATCCGAAGCAAAAGAAAACAACAGTGGTTTTGAAAAAGAAATTACATAAAATATATTGGATGATTAGCCATAACTCACCAATGTCTCTGGAGAAGGAGCTTCTGATTCATAAAACTATTTTAAAGCCGACATGGACCTACCGAATCCAACTGTGGGAAGTTCAAATATTGAAATATTGCAGCGAGTTCAATCAAAAGTAATAAGAATAATAGCACGTGCACCGTGGTCTGTAAGTAACAATATTTTACATCAAGAGCTACAGATAAAAAACACAAAGGAGGAAATCAGCAGTGCAAACTGCAAATACCACACAAGATTAACTTCTCATTCAAATACCCTAACAAGCAACTTGTTGGTCTCAAATCGTGCTTCACAACATTCTTCAACTACTACAACTAGATTATCATGAATGACTTACCATAGGGATTTTCATCCTCAAGTCGTTATGGCAACATATAAGCAACATACATAAAAACAATCATACAAACTACTGAATGTCTCAATTAGAGACAGATTGTACAATTTACAAGAGGAAAAAATATATAAATTATTAATCGCACATATCCGAATACAACTTGGCAGAAGTAGTAGAAGATTAAAAGGACGAAATAAAATACGGAATGTGCGGTAGCATAATTAATTTTTATAAACCTCTTTATTTATAACTTCTAAAACAAAACAAATTCCCATTAAAACAATGACCCAAAAATACTTAAGGCTGCCTAAAATAGAATTCAGATATCAATTTTTTAATTATACAAAGATTGAAAAAGAAAATTCTTAAAATAATTTATCCATTTTATTGAATCCTTTTCCATTTTTTTAGCAAAAAATTATTTTCTTTTATTTTTCTTTATAAATGATTTATTATAGAAATGGGAGTACTACAAGCTATATAAATATTATATTTAAATATCTCGGATAACTCTCACACATCCAATAATTATTCAAAAAATGAAATTGATTAAGAAAATTTCACTTTATCACTTTATTTTGTCATCCTACCTCGGAATAGAAAAAATGAAAATATTATGAATTTTCTATTAAACAATAAATAGAAAATTCTAGAGATGTCACGTAGACTCCAATTTGAAAAGATAAAAATTTTCGTTGTTCTAATATTATTATTTTTTATTATTAAAATATTCGAGCTCTAATTTGGTATAAAAATAAACAACATTAAGAACAGCCAGAACACAACAAAAAAAAATTTTACCAAATAATTCTATTCGAATTCAATCAAAAAATAAAAACAAAAACATAATAAAAAAACGAGAACTTTTGAGACGTCTATGTTGTAGAGACCCACAGGACTCCTTCCACTGTCTGTTTGAATAAAAATAATTAAGAATTCCATGCTTGGCGAATCCAAAAAAAAACAAAAATTGAATAAAAAATATGATTAGGAAAAAATTTAATTACGTTCTGAGAACTCAATATTTTTAATATAGAAGTCATTGTACATCGTGGTAGGTCCCAATATTAAAATTTATTCAGTAAAAATTAATTTTCAATATAAAAAAACACCGCTTTCTTAACAAATAAATCTTTTTTTTGTCAATAATTGTGAGTGGCAATCTTAAAATCGCTTGTGTTAACCATTATCCTGCTACCAAATGGTAAATTATTTTTTAATTTTTTTTTTCCTGAAATAAACATGGATTTTCGTTGTAAAATTTAGGTTTGTTATTAGTTTTTTTTTATTGAATGTAATTTAAATTATAGACAATAGTAATTTACATAGCTTCCAGGGCTATCTGTTTATTTTTTTTTTTATTTTTCTTTTTACATTTCAGTTTAAACATAACTAAATTAATTAAATTTCATTTCGAAATTGTGAAATTAGCTGTTGTAGCTCGTAAGAGATATAAATACTTACATGTACCACACTAGATGATCTTGAAAACACTAATACCAAAAATTTCCGCCACTTCGTTAAAAGCTCAAATTGGTTCAACGAGTAGAGTCCTACGCGGAGAAAGTTCCCGTGGTATCACAATGGACCTTACAGGTCTAAGTGTGTCGGGATTCTGTCGGCAGCCACTACTACCTACCTACCTACATGTACACATATATTGCCCAATTCAGAAATTGACATAAACGCTATAATAGCATTCACCGCGGGTTTGAACATGTAATTTTAAATTACCAAACGACTAAGTACAATAGAGATGAAAAAGTTGGCTCTACATAACACAACAATATAAATAAATTAGTTTGGGTAAATGAAGACTAATTTGCAGGGCCGATCCACTTATATGCACAACTTGTTCAATTGCCCACTGCGCTTGATAAATAAAATATTAATATTTCATAGCACAACTTTATTTAACAGAAAAAACCATTTCTCGGTCTTGGCTGACATACACAATTCCTAAATATTCCGTTCATTGTTTCTATTATTTTATAATCTTTAAAAAGATAATGCCCAGGCTTTATTTAATTGTAGGAATTAATATTGGAGCCATGTTGAGCAAATTTATAAAATCCCAATTAAAATAGCCTACCCCATAGATAATGGAGCTTCCACCCTACGGAATATGGTAGATTCGAGCCAATCACTAGAATGCTCCGTGAAGTAAGTTTTAGCTCTAGTTTTTTTGATCGACAACTAAGTGTTTTAACTGTTAAAAAACGATTACGTTTTAATGTACGTACAACTGAGACTTACTAACAACACTGTTGTTCTTTTTAGCTTTGATGCGGCCTCACTTTTGGAAGTATTTTTAATAAATGTATAGCTATTAACATAGGTATTAACTTATGACTTTTACTTTTCTACTGACAGCATGTATCTGGTTTAGTTTAATTTTAGTTTTTTCTAATCAATGATGGCGGTGTTTTACTAACCTTACTGGATGATGACTTATTGCACAATTAAATGAAGCAAGAAGCCTTCGCCTAGTAATAAATGTCTTATGGGATTGATCTAAGCATAAATCTGACAGTATTAAATTGCTTAGATCTAACCAAATTTTCACTTAAAACAATTTTTCAAAACTGCACACAAGTCGTTAAAATCCGATAGGCCAGCCCTGTTAATTTGAATATTCTAAAATTGTAATTAAATACGAAAATTTTTTGTTTCTATTATTAACACTTTTCTCGAAAAGGATAATGAAAAATAAATGGCTATACTCTACAAAAGTTCTCTAATTTAATCCTATCAGACCCAAGTGAAAAATTTCTTCAACCGGCTTAACACAACTTAAAATAATCTATATATCTACATATCTCTTAATCTACATAATCTAAATAAACAAAAGCTATGGATCAATGATTTGGAGCTTTAAATCAAAGTATCAATTTTAACGTAGTATAGAATCATTTCTTTACATTGCATAATCACTTAATGTGGGTCTTAAAGGTTTAAAATGTAAAATTGAAAACCTACTGTGACTGAACCAACGGCATATGAGAAAATTTTTCTTTAAATAAAATCTGGTTGCTGAAGCAATACAACGAATTGTTTTCGAAGCTTCTTCCTACATTTGTAAAGGAAGTGGGCACTTGCTGAAATTGAATGAGGAAAAATCAAAAAATATGTTGTCTTAATAAAGAAAAATAAAATGAACCCTCAACAATGTATTGGTCGAAACAGTTGCCGTCACATACAATTTCAAGGTAGTTAAGAAGCCTATCTACCTTGGAAGTAGCATTAATTGCAAACAACTGCATCACTCTACAAGTCCTACAAAGAATATACGTATAATTTTGGAAGACCGATCATAGCTAAACAGGTCAAAGAAACTCGAAACACCAAAATGTCAAATTACCAAATCGGACTTACTCTACGGATAATAATCATGGACATTGCTGAAGGCTATCGATCATTTTAATGGTGTCTTTAAGAAGAAAATTCTTCTTCGGATATGTAGTATTGAGAGAGACGATTGGTTCTGAAGGAAAAGATATAATGCCGACCGATATGGACTGTATAATAAGTTGTATATAAAGTCAAGTCGTACACCAAGAACAAATACATGAAAATGTTCCAACAAAGTTGAATCTTAATCCGAAGGTACAAGGAGTCGTAGCAAACCAAAACGCCGTCTGAGGTATTGTATATCAAACTGGAGAGACTGTCCGTAAGCGGTGGAATTGACGAATTTTAATTTACATCGGTTTCGTACGCAAATGCAAATATTTAGCACTAAGCCGAAGGTGGAATAAATAAATTTCTTCAAAATACAAGTGGTTGTTTCAAAAAAATAAAAGAAGTCGAGGGGGCGACAAGACAATCGAAGAGCATTACTTATGTAGAATGATGATTCGATGTCTGCGTTCGTAGAAGACCACTGATACGCATTAAGAATTAATCATTCCATAAAGATGCAATTTCTGAAGTCTTCAGCATTATCTAATTGAAAAGCTTTCGTTTATTGAAAAAAAATCGTTGTTGCCATGAATACCCTTGTATCAACCACCTGAAGGTGAATATATTTTCTAACATGTTGATACTACCCTATTTCATCAAATAGCATATTATCCAAAATATTGGAAAAGAGGGATATCAATGAATGGACTTTCTATATCAGCCCAAATTTGAAATAATATTCAAATTTTATGTCATCAAATGGAAAAAAATTTAGAGCTAATCCTGCCACGGCTACAGAAGAAATACATGGACGGATTCTTTTGGTCTTGGACGCGTGGACTTACATGTTAATTTAGCAACTATGTGGTACTATTTGCAGTTCACTTAAAACTACGTCTATCTCAGTCTATTGATATACTTGTATACCTCACTACAAAATATATGAAAATACTACTGGATTAACCGAAAAATCTATATTCATTACAAAATTCTAAAACATCAGCTATCAATTATCCACAAGCATTAGTATGAAAACATTATACTTGTTAAAAATATTTTACAAATTCATTTAATAAGAAATTAAATTCAATTTTAACGTCTATCAAAGTACCACAAACACTCCTCCCACCCAACACTTAATTATTTCTTTCAAGAACTCAGTTTAAATTTCTTTTTCTTTTTCAAATTGACTTCTATAGAATCCATCACTTCATATAGGTACATACATATATATTTTTTTTTGTATCAATTAAACCATTAACCATATTATAACAGTTTAAATTTTTTTTTTAACCATCTGATCTTCATACCCAACTATCATAATCAAAGACTCAATCGATCATCTTCAACAATCAAAAGAAAAATTAATAAAAACAAAAAAAAAAAAAATTGCTCTCATCTAAACTAAAATCAAAATAAACTAACATCATTCAAAATTATAAACAGGTCATTCCTCTTAACATGCTGATGCTCATCAGACGAACTCTACATATTTATACAAAATGCAACACACAAAAATTCAACCTCTGATGAGTTCCTTCAATACTAAAGAATAGGTCATAATGACCAAACAGGCAATTATTCATTTGTTTTCCTGCGTGAAAAATTTCCAAAAACAGAAAAAAAGGTCTTGGCCCGAATCAAAAAACCAAGTCATAAAAATTATTTACAAAAAAAAAAAAAATTAAAACAGTCTAAAGAAATGGCATCACTGTTTTTGTAATATTTCATAAAGAAGAAGACAATAAAAAATGCTTCAAGTAAAATGAGGTCAAATGTATTAGGTCAACATTGTACGTGGACAACATATACTACTTGTGGATATAATAATATATATATATATATATATTATAATATACATATATGTTATAATTTGAATCGCTTTTGCTTATAGTAGGTATATCTTTATAATAATACTTTGAGAGATCATCAGCGGACAATAATTAAAACAGTCGGTCTTAAGATGCCTTAACAAATTTTTTTTTGTTCATATTTTTGATATCATACTTTAATAATCTGAAATGGAATTTTACTTTTGATATTATTAAATTGTTTTGTTTTTCTTGTTTTATAGAATTACGGTATTTTTCTAAGAAGGTATATTTATATTATAATATATAGATACTATTGTTGAAAACTTAGACGCCATCATACGATGGTATGCTGTAACAATTTAAATATTATTGAAATTTTGATGGAGTCAAAATAACTCTTAACACTTTGTTAAATTTTTAGAGTAGTAAAATTATATTTTGTATTAATTGTCGTATGAAATCTTCAAGACATAAAAACATGATCTACCAAATTAGCTACACCAAAAATTTGTTACGGAAGCAAAAACATCAGTAACAAAACGGATGTCATGTAGATTTGAAATAGAAATCATGCAGGTTACACTGCACACATTTTAACACAACTATTTTGTTGCAATAGTTTTGTTTCAACAAATGACACTAATTGCTGCTTGTCTTGTTTGTTAAAACCAAAGTTCAAACTTATAAAATATTCATGTTCTCAGATCTACAAATCAAAATCAAATACATTTTCTTAGGCATGTTAGCATAGACTTGGTGTCACTATGCACTTGTTAGCATGTAAATGATGCCCCATTAGCATGCAAATGAAAATGGGGTTTGCAGAGGGGAAGATAAATAATGCTCATACAATACTTTTTGAGTCCTAATGAAATAGATGGCGTCACGAAATGTAAAGCCAATAAAGTTCGTTGGAGAGATAAAGTATTGGCAGCAGACATTAAACAAATTCGTGTCTTTAACTGTATAGAATCCACTCGTGGTCGGCAAAAGCAAAAAACGATGATGAGTCAGATTAACGACCTGCATGATCTGTGGGCGACTTAGTAGGTAAGCAAATCAATAAGTTACCAGCTATAGTTTTTATATAGTTATACCAGCTTTCATAACTTATAAAATCATATGGGAAAAAATATAAAAAAAACTTCACCTCTATTCACGTACCAAAAAGCTGTAAGGTAAGATTTCAATTTAAGGCAATAAACGAAGGACAAGCATTTAAATTAATAAATTCTCTTAAATCAACCAACATTGCAGTATAAGTATATGAAATTAATCCTAATATAATTAAGCATCTGAAAAATTTAGCTGGCAAAAGTTACAACAATTTGGATGAATAGCTCTCTAAAAAAGTGATATATACCTGGCTCATTAAAAATAAATAAGCAATTTACAAAGGTAATGGCACTATAAAGAAGACATAAATAACTTTCACCCAATGGCCATTACACAGTGTTGGCATTTTACGCGTAAATTAACGTTTTTTATGATTCTTTACATATTTGACGTTATCATTCGAGTGAGGATATTGTAAGATGGGCTGGCCACGTACGTCGAATGCACGAAAGTCGAAAACAAGCAGTGGTGTTGAATAGAAAGCCCGATAGTAGCCGTAGTGGAATGCAGATGGGCAGACAACGTGAAAAACAATGCTCAAACACTACAAATCCCAAATTGGAGACAAGTGGCACAAGATCTACCTTTTTGGAAGAGCATAGTGATGAAGGTCAGAGTTCACCCAGAGCTCTAGCGCTGTAAGATGATGATGATGACATATTTGATGTAAAGAAGTGTAAAATACAAGTAAAAAACTGTAAATAACTGTAAGCAACTGTAAATAACTGTAAACAACAGTAAACAAACTGTATATTACTGTAAAATTATTTGTTTTTGACAGTTCAACAACAATTTTGAAAGTGTTTCGCTGTAATCTATTATAAGAAGTTCTAATGGATTATAAAAAGAAAAGGGGAGCTCAACGGTGGAGCAGATGGGATACCCATGAACAATAATTATGAAGGAAACGGATTCAAATATATACATATATCTATAATTTATTATGATTATTTTCATACCACCTATGTATTTAGAAATGTTTGCAATATAATTATTTTGGCTGATTATTAGAGAAAAAGAGAAGGCTATACCAAGCTGCCAATCTATATTATTTTATCTATTGCGCCATACCAAAAATGCTATAAAAGCAATGATTGATGTATATAGAATATAGATTATAATTGGTATGGTTAGACATTATCTTAATAAATTGTAAGGTAGGCTCTAAGCAAATTATGAACTGAATTATTTTTTGAACATAATCACGAATATGACGTAAGTTTTCATGTATAATATAATATCATTGTTGGACAAAATTATCCAAATTTATGTTAGTAATCACTAATCCGTAGTCATCGCACTAAAAAACATTTGGGAAGCTACAATACGGTTTCATGAAGCAGTTTAATACTAATGCAGCTCTTTTTGATGTAGTTTGCCATAACCGACAGTTCATTACTAAAGGGGTGGATCTAATATTCTTTGATTTCATGAAAGTCTTTTAATTCTGTGTATAGACGTGCGTTTAATTAAGAATATTAATATGAATGTAGAGTTGTCGGGAAAGAGTGTAACTAGTTGAAAAATTATTTTGTGAATTGAAAACAATACTTAGCATTTGATAATGCTTGTTAGTTAATACAATAATATTGAATATGGTGTAATACAGAGGAGGACTTTGTTGGGTTATTTGAATGTTATTTTAGTAGTTTCGCAGTTTACAGAAAAAGATTAAATTGGCTTTTCGATTTGAACTTTTATATGTGGCGAGGAAATTAAATTGTGCTGCAACCAATTATTCCAAGATATCTTACGAGATTTTTAGGTTTGATTGTTGACCCATCTTCAGCTCTAACAAAAAATTGTTTCCAATTTTTTCGAACTGAGACGTGGCATTTGGCACATTTCTGATAGAATAAATTCACATTTACTATGGTTAGTCTTCAAGCGCCATAGAGAGACATAGTTTTGAGTGATTTCAAACATCTCTTGTAAGTTGTCTTGGATATCATTCAATAATTTAGCACAAGTTAAATTGTCGGCGAACGCTACAGAAATTCGCTTAACTGAAGTGATTTCGTTATTCAAACTTAAGATGTTTAGAAGTTCATTTATATAAATAATAAATAGAATCGGTGACGTCACAGTTCCTTGCATACTTTGTATCATACTTTTGATTATCTTGATTAAATGAAAAGGTAAATTATGATCAAAAAGTTTTTTTATTAGCCCATCATACCACACAGCTGTGAAAGAGTCACTCAAATCTATTAATAGTGTACCAACACAAGTTTTATTATTGATATTATTGCATGGACAGTAGAGTGTTTTTTTCTAAGTCCAAATTGATAATTACTTAGAAAAGATTTTTCGTTTAGGTTGCTTATGATGTTGTTTTTTTAAAAAAATTTCAAACACTTTACTACTAGGTAATCAGCTTATTGACCTGTAAAAGTTTGGTTTAGTTGTGTCTTTGCCTAGGCTTAAGAATTGGAATTACTCTTCCTACTTTCCACGCTGTGGGAAAATATCCATTGTATAGGGAATGAGAAAGCATTTATAATGCTAAAAACAACCACAACATTGCTAAACAAAAAATTGCAGAAGAATGTCAATACATAAATTTAGTGTAAACACATAATAACATATATGCTAATTAAAGTAAAGAATAAACCTTTTGTTCTTTTAACACTTAATTCGAATAATACATGAGACCGCAGTATTGTCCTTCATGCACTGCTCAAGCAACTCAAGTGTCTTTTTACTTTAATTTTTGTATAAGCAAAATTATTTATGGGAATGGTTTCGTTCATCATACACCAGTAGAACTCATCAGTATTATATTATATTAATTTTTGTAATTATTATATCCATTGACATTGACAACAAATAACATGACAACAGCTCATACAGTTCAGAACCATATTATTTTTCATTCGTAATATTCAACGGAAAATATAGTTCTGGTAAACATTAAGTGTACTACTTATTGACATTGGATGTCGTAGATTAAAATTCGTACTATCATGAACGTTTTTTGCAATTGCAATTTGGAGTTTAGTTTAATTGGACGGATTTTGAACCCAAATTTTTCTAACAAACTAAATCAGTAACATTTTTCGAAATACGATTCTTCGTCAAACCTTCATTGATTTGGGTTCTTAAGAACCTTAATTCAGATTTTGTAAATATTTTTATCCACATAAAATTAGTTTTAAAAACCTTTTTTAAAACATTAAAGATGGCTAAATTTTCTAGAAAATTTCTCATTTTCAAAATTTTCTTATTAAAACATTTTCTTAACAAAACAAAAATAATAATTCACTACAGTAGATTTTCCAATGAAAAATATAATAAGTAAGACAAAAAAACAATGACGAGTTTTATGGTACGGATCCTTGTTAAAACCAATTTAATCGAAAAAAGAATCGGAAAATTTTATTTTGCTGTTATTATTTTTTTTTTTTATAAATTGCTCTACAAATACTAAAACTAAAACAAAAAAGAAGAACAAAATAACAAACGCAAAAAAAAAACAGTAAAATCCCAAGAGAAAAAAAAAATTAGAAAAGTAAAAATTAATTTAAATCAACCGGAAATTAATTTACAAAAAGAAGTTGATTCTCTTTACTCAATTTTACTTTTTATATACACAGACAGCTACCATTATTGGACTTTAGAAGTTCTCGAATAGCTCAATATCTCGATATTAAATTTTTTTTTTAGAAATGTGATCTGGTAAAAAAACTTTTATCTTTTTTTTGTAAAAACCAACAAAAACAAGGTGATAATTTTTTTTTTTTTGCTCTCTTTGTCTATCTGTACCTAAAGTCTATGTTTGAATAGAAAAGAAAAAAAGATAGAAAAACTCATAAAAAGTTGAGAAAATTTCATTCAAAAATTCATTTTAATTCAAGTTATTGATTAAAGGACCGGAAACGATATTTACATATCTTGCTAAAGTCTGTATCTTAAAAAAAAAAAGAAAAACGATAAAAAAAAAAATAGAATTGAAAATTTCCGGCTTGTTAAAGTGATATTTAAAGTCATTAAAATTTTCTTTTAGGTTAATTAAAAAAAAAAACTATTATTTTTTTCGTAGGTAATTTATAGGGCGAGAGTGAATTTAATAAATTGGAAATGTAATTGAATTGAACATATTGTTAAAATAATATTTTTTTCTTAATATGAATTAAAAATTGTAGTCATTTCCGGTCATTTTTTGATACATTTTTAATTATGAATTTTCACGTTTGGAAAACGTGTGTTTATGATGAGTTATCATGTAAATGTTATCAATTCAAAGACACTAAAATGCTCACGAATAAAAAGTTTATAAAAATTAAAATAAAAGTGAAATTTAAAAATTTAAAAATGAAATTAAGAAGTAGTTACCGGCCTTCCCCAGATCTGTTCAAATATAACTAAACGATGCAATATTACCAACCTTACTCAATTCATATGAATCTTTGGTGTATATAGCCCATTCATATAACATAATCTAATATCTAATATATGTCCATCACTACAACATTTTTTCGAAGAAAAAACCTAAGCTCATCGGAGACCACTTTAATACGGCTAATATGGATCTGTAGTCGAAATTAACGAAACCAAATATAAATATTTAAAAATTTCCAAAATACAATAAAAGGTTTGCAAATATGACAACGATAAGCTTAACAAATTAAACAAGCTGCCAAAGACAAATGCCAGTAACAAATGGAAAAAAAGTTTCTCTATGGACGTTAACCTTTATGAAGTTTCAAAAAATACGCGGTTGGTGTATTCTCACAATTAAAATTCTTGTTTTTTTATTTAAAATGAAGTTGGCTTTTAGCCCTTTTTGCCCTCCTCCACCCTCAGCTTATTTGACCCTTTTGATAAAGCCAATATGTTTGTGGGTTCTATCTTTTCTGAGGTTATGTAGTGAGTTTCCAACAACATGAGTCTCAGCCTTGCAAGAGCTAGGCATTCTCCTACAGCATGTGTAGAGATTTACAGTGATAGACAGTGTCTGCAGGTTGGATCGTCACTTAGTGTACTAGTTTACACATGTGCTTATTCATGTGGTTATGACCAGTAAGTATGCCCACAATTATAACAGTTTAACACTAAAACCTCTCTTTTCTAAAGAAATGGAAAGAGACTTTTAACTAAATATATTTTAGAAATGGAAAGCACGACAAAACACAATATCTTTTGGCGGTGATAAATGGCAGAAGATGCCAGAAGAAATAATGGAAAAGATTGGCTTCTTACGTAAGAATAAAGGCATTGTTAGCTTGCGAAATGCATCATCATAAGCCTCAATAGAGATAGAATTAAAGGATTCAACCTTTAAATTACTTTTAAACTTGACTCATTAAAAGATTTAGGTTTTCAGATTTTATAATAATTTAGAAGATCTCTATAAAAAAAAAAGGTATCATACTCCGCAAATCGCATTTTTAATGTTGTTGAAATTTGTGTGTCCGTAGTCCAAACCCACTATCAATAAATTCTAGGAAGAGGAAGAATAAACGCCAACTAGGGGTAACTACTTCGGTCATATTATATATATATTATTCTGCATTTATCTGGATGTTTGTAAGTTCGACGGAACGCTCCAACACATATACAAAATGCATATGTATACAAATGCATATATATATAAATTGCTTTGGTGCTTTTTTTTAACCCCTGTCTACCATGCTGAACCTTTGCAGGAAAAATTGATTGCATGAACTATTTTTTTTTAATTTAATGTTAGTCTTCTTCGCAAATAATAAGGAAAAATAAAAAATAATAATAATAATATAAATAAAACAAACAATTTTTTTGATTTATAATAATAAGGAGTAATAGAAATTTTATCAATAGTTTAATATGGTATAATAACCAAAAGGCAAACAGCATTTAACACAAAAAAAAACATAATTCACTCAAAGGTTATTCTTATTACTTAAAATTATACATAATAATACCCATGTGTATCAGCATATTTGTATTGTATAATATTATACATTATACTACTTTATTGCTTATACCTTTTATTTTTGTCATTATTGTGTGCGTAACTCACTTCACTCAAAAAAAATTATTTTTGTTTTTTTTTTGTTTTTTTTTATTTTTTGCTGTATCTGTATTCTGTATGTTCTGCATGCTCCATTCCAAAAATATTACTTTATTTTCAGTGTTAAGTGTTCACTGTTCACTTCACTGTTCAGGTTCACTGTTCAATCAATAGAACTTGATAGAAGTAGAGTAGGATAATAAACTCTACTTCTACGTCGGATAATAAAACATTGTTTTTTTTTAAATTGAAAATTATTGATGAAAATGTTTTTGTATTTTTTGTAAATTTTAACAATTTAGATACAAAATTTTGAATTATTTTTTAAAAATAACACAATACCATAATAACAGTTTATTCATATAGCAAAATAAGATCCCTATACATTATACAAAAGACAAAATTTATATGAAAATAAGATCCCATTTTTAAATTTGTTCTCCCAGAGGCCACAATAACGCTAATACGGTATAATTTATACTAAATGGAACCCAACTAACGAATTATAACTAAATGGAAGTGAGTACGAGTATACCATACAAAAATACAAAATATTTTATACAAATTTATTGGTATGGTACTTCTTTTTCTGTTATATAAAAAAAAAATATTAGTGTTAGGCCAATATAAACATAAATAAAAATAAATAAAAAGTGATATAAATATAAGTACTGTAATTTCGGAATAAAGAATCTAATGAAAGAAAAAAAGAAACCAGGATTTATTTTGCTTCCGTCATTTATGACGGGTTACAAAGCTAGTATACATATATTGGTGTAGTAGCATTTTTCTACCACCATTTTTATTTCCCCAAGAAAACTAGCAATATCTTATCCCATTAAAAGAACATCTAAAGATTTAACAGCAGTAGTTTATAAGTCCGGATGGTGCCTAAATTATATTTATATCTACTGGCTTGAACATTATCTCAAATTCATTTCTAGTCTTCACTTCAGCCAGGAACCATTCAATGTTCGAAATTTATTCCGAATAAAACTGAATCTTACTAATATTGAGATGGGCATAATAGTCATTTTAAAAACTTAAATATAATTGATCTTGTCCGGGGAAATATACTGTTATTATTATTTCGCTGAAACCACGCTGTTATCATATGATGCAGGATGCAGCTATTAAATAGATTTTCAGTGAATATATTCCTCTGGCATCAGAAAAAGTATTTGTCATTTCTCACCGCCACCTGATGTGCTAAGATAGTGTATTTTAATTTTTAATTAAATAACTTATGTATTTTAAATATATATTATGTATATAAAAATAGTTTAGAATTAAATAAATAAATTAAATGAAATGAAGTGGTTCACACAATACAGTTGTGTACAATTTAGGAATCATCTGGTTTTATTGAAGGACTACTACAGCGTTTCAGATACTATAGTGGTCTACATATTACAGTGATTCACATATTACATTGGTCCACATACTACAGCGTCCCACATACTACAGTGGCTCACATACTACAGTGGCCCACATACTACAGTGGCATACAAACTACAGTGGTCTATATTATACACCAATTTTATGAAAAAATTATGAAATTTTTAAATATATTCAGGAAAAGAAATATTTCTCGCTTCATTTTAAGATTTTACTTTTTTAAAAATAAGAAAAAACAAGTAAAGTTATAAAAGTTTTAAGTGAAGAATTTAATAATTCAAGCATCCTAATAGTTAAGCTTATGAGGCACAATATTAACATAATGTCTTTTTATAAACACCACAATACCAAGATTTATTTTTCGATTTATTTATCCAAAAAGTCGACAACATAACATCTCAGCTTAAGCACTCGATCATCTTGGGCGATTTTAATCTAGATTTACTGCAACAACAAAATCAAAATGTTATAAGTTTTACGGACTCGCTGTGTAGTAATGGATATCTAATTTGCAATAAGTTGACTGAAAATTATGCAACTAGAGTAGGAACTGATAGAAATAATAGAGTTGTAGAACTGGAGTAGAGTTGAAAAACTATTAGAGACTATTTTATAACCGATATCATAAATCTTAAGCACTTTTTTCACATAACTGATTCCTCTATATCAGATCACAAAAAATTCCTAATTAGCTTTGACAATCGCCCTATCAGAGATACTATTAAACCCACAAAAACTATCTTACATTACGAACTTTTATCTAATGATTACATTTGGAACCATCTTGAAACATCTACAATCATCGACCAATTTACGAAAGAACTATCTCTACTAATTAAAGAGTATACCCAGGTTTAACTTGTGTTGAAATGCAAAAGGTATAAACAAGTATGGACTACGGAGTTCTTGAAGCGATGAAATCACGTGATTCTTTTAATAAATTTAGGAAAAAATATCCCGGCGACTCACATGTTCAAAAATTTTTAAACACTTATAAAAACAAAGTAAAATCATTGATTTTTTCCAGGCGAAAACAAATCTCTGTTCGCAAAGAATTTCGAGAAATCCTAACAATGGGAAAAAATTATGGGAATTATACAGAGAAATTATTTTCAATAGAAACAGTTCTTTTTCAGACAATCCCATAAAAGTAATCGAGCACTATAACAGAATCATCTAGACTGAAATTAATATAGAGGAGTTTATGAATGAACTTTTTACTAATGTCACGGATAAATTAAAAATTTCAAATAATCCAATATAGATATTCAATATTTCAACCAATTCGCTAGAAGCTTACACACAAATTTCCTTCTTACTCCCATGACTATAGAAGAGGTAGAAAATGTGATGAAAACATTGAAAACAGCTTGTAAATCAGAAAAAAAAGGTATATGCCTATATAACCATGCAATTTGATAACACAAATCTATTCAACCAGACAGTGTTTCAGATAGGTCTGAAAATTAAACTGTTCATTAATACATATTTTATAATTTTAATTTTTTTTTTTTTTTTTTTTTTTTTTTATTCTACAATCCAAAATTCTTACTACACAAACGAAACTTGTTATATATAAAACAATAATTAAACCAATAGTAACAAATGGATGTGAATGCTGGACACTTACATTAAGAGACAAAGAACATTTACGTATATTCGAAAGAAAAATAATCCGAAAAATCTTTGGCCCAAAAAGATTACAAAACGGAGAATATCAAAGAAGGAATAACGAAGAAATCAATAATGTAATACAACATGAAGATATTGTACAGTTTGTAAAGGCACAACAACTAAGATGGGCAGGGCATATGATAAGAATTAACAAAAATCACCCTAAACAAAGAATTTTCAAAACAAGACCACTATATAATAGAGCAAGAGGCAGACCAAGAATCAGATGGAAAGATAATATCGAAAATGACTGCCAAAAAATGAATGTACAAAATTGGCAGAGTTCTGCGGAAGATCGATTTACATGGAGGAATATCACGAAGAAGGCTCTAGCTCACCCCGAGCTGTAACGCTAAATGAAGAAGAAGAAGAATTTTTTTATTATAATCTTAGTTTTAAGTAATAATTGAATAAACACAATAAAAAAATTTAAAAAAAAAGTGTTCTAGAAAACCCGACTTTAATCTATACATAGATATTATATGCGCATACCATTAACATAGACATTTATCTTCATTCTTCAACAATTAACAAATTCTGGTTGTGGTCAATAAACAAAAACCCAAGTAACTTTGAAGAGATTAGTGAGAAAATAAAACATCAGTGTAGTTAAAAAATTATAGGAAAATTAATCAATTGGCTCAAAACTTGTTTCCAAAGTTAGTGGGCAAAACACAGGAGAAATATCATTATATAAGAATTATTTAAAAAAAAATTGTATTGGTCTAATTTTAAAATTTACAAATTCGAAAAAAACATGTCTGTAATAAATTGAAAATAATTTTCTTTTAACCAAAAACTAAAATTAATTTTTCGTGAATCTAAATGGGTCAACAAAATTACAATATCTACTATCAAACGATTAGAATTTTTTTAAATACTTAACTACCATAGCAACAAAAAAGAAAAAAAATAAAAGTCTTAAAAATTACCAATTTTCCATTAAGCAATACATAAAAATAAATCCCTAAAAAAGAGAAGATTTATTTGGCTTTCATATTTTTTTTTGTTATTGTTATTATTTTTTTATTTTTACATTTAAAACAAAACAAAATTTTCATATAACTGATCCTCTTCTTTTAAACTCCATTTTTTTTTTTTTTTTTTATTTGTAAAATAAAATTCACGTTGTTAACGTGCAAAACATTAAAAATAAAAAAAAAAGGACTCACAGATTTATAATACAAAATTTATACAAAAAAACGGAAAAAAAAACTTAACTCAAATACCTACGGGACAATTATTTTAATCGCCATTAAAACTAGAAAAACAAAAATTGTACCTAATTTTGGTGTGATGCAAAGAGGCTTTGTTTGGTCTGAATAATTATGGTAAAATAATATAAGAGAATAAGTAAATATTTTTTAGCACCTTCTTTACCTACCCGCTTTTGTTATACTATCGACTCTACTTTAAAGAACATATCAGTAAATCAGGTACAGATAAATTCGTTACTAAATTGAGATTGAATTATTTCAGTTCAAAGTTTATTCAAATTTATTGGACAATTTTAGAAAGTTTATGTCTTCATTTTACGCCAATATTCTATACTCAATATCTTAATCTACTGTCCTTAATCATTGCGAATAATCATACAAAAACATTTTGTCGTAATAATTGTATACCTAAAGGTAATAAATTTTTAATACATTTGAGTTAAGAAATGGAGGAGAGAATTCTGCGAAGCGAAGTGCATAGAATTTTCAAGCAGAAGTATAAAATATTGTACATTTTCTGTTCTTCTCTTAATTTACCAATACTTAAAACATTTTTAATATTTAGATTTTACAAAGGGGTAATTTTGTTTGGTTTTTATAACTTACATATTGTTTTTTTTTTTTTAAATCTGTATGAGTTTTTGAAACTATTCAAATGCACACTAAAAGTTGTCTAGGCAGTCCAACAGTACAATACCTACTGATGAGTTCTAGTAGTGCTGTTGATGGAAACATTCATTTGATTAAACTTGAACATAAGTCGCAAATTTGGAAAAATTCATCTAACAATGAAATCCCGTACTTAAAGAAAAGCTTTACTTGTATAAAAGCTCAAACCTACAAATCCAAATTATAAATTAAAATAATATTGCACAACATCTAACATCCTTGCACAATATCCAACAACTAATAGCCTAAAATATAAGACCAGTGAATATTTTTAATAAAATAATATGTTTTTTATAGTGCATACTAGAACACTACCTTTGTAGTAAACCCTAGAGTGACATTCTGTAACTTGAAATAAATATGTTGTTAAAATACGTTTTGTTGCATTTGGTGCTTAATGTTTTTTTTTTATAAAAAAAATGTAACAATTTATTTCAAGTTATATAATGACACTCCTGATCAAACTAATCATTACAAAATATTAAAATTCTTTATTAAAAACCTCCACAGTATCAAATAACCTTCTAGTTTTTCCCTCTTACAAACAATTTAGAGGTTTTTACAAGATGTTTTTTTTTTATTTCATTAACAACTATCCCTACGCTTCTTCTTCATCACTTTTTTCACTGATCTACTAATCCCACCACAAATGTGCTGCAGCCGGTCACAGACGCGCTAACAGCTATCAAGTGTTTTAACTACTCAGTTGTCAAAAAGCTTAACTATTCTTTATTTGAATTTTAAATCCGTTTCAGGACTGGATAAGGATAAGTTGTACTATATGGTAAGATGGGTTAGATTTGGAAGGCGACACTGAAGACCGATGAATGTTGCAATATCAAAAGGCCCCCATTGGTTGATTTCTAGAGCACTAAAGATGCAACACGGCAGAGCACCAAAGATGCAACACGAAAGCTGGAATATATCTTAAGAAATTTTGTAACTAATTTTAATTTTGATGTATAAAAAATATTAAAATAAAAGAAATGAAAGCATTATATCTTTTACAATAAAAATATTGTTCCCAAGTTGCATGTTGTTTCTATCTGCAACTTTCCTTTCCTATTTCCTATCTTACGATAAAAAAGCTCCTCTTAGCTAATTATTGGTTATCCAAATAGGATAGCAATAATAGCGTTTATCAAGGATATAGACCTGGAATTCTGAAGAGGACGGGATAGTACAATAGATCTTAAGAGATCGCGGTTACTTAGAACTCCCCAATTTCCAAAAAAAAAAAAATAAATTAGGATAGAATAGACCAGATTTCAGCATCACCAAGCAAATCTGACATATGCTGAACCTTAAGCGCTCCTTTAACCTAATATCTTTGAAAAGGTGTGGCATCAGCAATGTGGTACGGGTAATTACGGATCATTGTCTTATTGGTGAGCACGCCAGAATACTTGGACTTCAATCAAACTACTTTTGCAGAACACGTAGAGAGGAAGAAGAAGATGAAACTATCCAACACGTAGTCTGTACCTGTCCTGGTCTTTATTATAAAATCCATCTAGGCCTTCCCTCTGAGCTTGCTGGGTGACCTTAAAGACACTAAAATCAAAAACTTCCACCGCTTTGTAAAAAGCTGAAAACGGGGCTCTCATGCGAGGAAAGTTCCCGTGGTATCACAATAGACTTACTGCTCTAAGTGTGTCGGCGTAATGTAGGCAGTCACTACTACCTACACCTATCTATCCAAATAAACAAATCAAATAAATTAACGTAATTATCCTTCATCCCGATTTCATTATTCAAAAATTCAAATCATTTTTTGAACTGACACACCGCTTCCATAATAGTAATAGTGATTTCCTATTTCAATATATGCTTATATTCGTTAATTTTTAATTTCCATGCCAAAAATAACAGTAAAGCAAAATAAAAGCCGCCATATTGTTGTAACAGTAAAATTTATAAGTAAAATTTAACAAATTTTATTTTATTCGGTTATTACCCTTATATAAATCCCAATTGCGTCATAATGAAATTGCGGTACTATTTATTTAAAATGCCTACTCTTTAAGTTAATCGTGATCGTGAAATAGCTATATGCATAGAATATTGTCCGGAAAAACAAAAAGAAAACAAAAATTAAATGGTTAGAGTAATAATTGTAATTCATATTAAGTAGGTGGCATCTGTTTTTAAATCTACTTCTTTATTTCCACTTCCACCCTCAACAAACAAAATTTAAAACATTATTTCGTATAATTTTTTGTTTCTAAAAATCTTTAAATTATAATTCAAAAGAAAATTTAGCTATATCTACTTACGATATTATCAAAATTTTAACTGTCATCAGATCACATCTATAACAAAAATATCTAAAAATATAAATTTCCTTAATTTTCTTTTATCCTTAAATACGTTACTAATGATTCTTTGTTTTATTGTATTGTTTTTTTTTGTTCTATTCTATTATAGGTGTAAAATAGGATACTTCCGGTTTCCGTTTAATATTCATCAGATGTCGTTAAGTCTACCCTCTATTTATGTATAGATTGTATATTTAGAGAGGAAAGAAAAAAACTGAATAACAAAAAAATAAAATAAAAATGAAGGCAAATTAAAATTTTGCGGTAGATGGACCATTAACACGCGTTAAATTTTTTTATGTCCTTATTTGTTTTAACTGTTAGTATTATAATATATATATATTTTTTAAATTTATTTATGTATTACCCTTAATAATATTTGTGAATGTATTATTGTGTATATAGTGTATTATAACATATTTTACTTTAACGTTTATGACACCATCATCATCATCAATGTTCTGTAGCCCAATCCGTGGGTTAAGATGATAATAATGGTATGATAATAAGTCAATAATGGATAGTATTAAGAGATGGTATGACATATACGGAACAGTGATTTTCGTTACAGTTATTTCTAAATACCAGGAGCAGCCTGTTACTATAAAGAACAAAAAGAGTTGGTATTATTATTTTTGAATAATATTTTTTTGTTACTTTTAATTTTTAAATGAATTATTTGAAAAATTCTTTGTAAAATTAAAAAAAAAATTAAAATTGAGAGCCAAAATATCAACAATAAAAAATTAATTTTTTGTTATGGTCACTAGCCTCCACATGCACACTTACAGTCTACTTTATTTTTAATTACTTACACAAAAAATATATTTCCTCCTCCTACTTAAGGCCAAATCAACCTTTTAAGCTAAACTTAACTCTTAAAATAAATTTAATTTGGAAAGAAAAGCAAGGTACCCGTGTTCTATGTTCAAAATAAATTACATTTCTAAGAAAAAACAACAAAAAATGAAATAAAATAAAATGTGATTACTTCAAACATAGCACAATCATAGAACAATTCTTGCACACAATTTATAACTTAGCTACATTAAAGTAAACTACCTCAGAACAGTGAAAAAATTAAATTATAATCGAAGAGCTACTGTTCGTTTTAGTAACAATAATACTAGTAGTTATTTGTAATAACTGTTATTTTAAAATAACAGTCTGTTCTTTTTTACAAATAGTTATTTTAAATTGCTTATTCTTTTTAATGTATTCGCATTTAAAATATCCCAAATTTTGAAAAATACAAAATTAATATTGAACTCAATAGGAATTATTTGTATAATGAACATGTTTGAATATTTTGTGAATATTTATTAATTTATTTTAGTTTTGAAATATTGTTATGCATATAAACTTATAAACATATAAGCTGACCGCCATATACAGAGCAATCAAAGCCACCGAAACACATAATTTAAATTATCTAATAAATTATCTCATAGCCTCAGTTCAATCAAGTCTATCAAAAATCCCAACAACAATGAATACATGTCAACATACATCAGAAATGAAATATCCCAAAACAATGGCAAACTGCCGTTGGCGTTGGCTTCGATATCAGCCCACGCAAACATAGATGGCAACACTGCAGCAGACCTTGAGCCAAACATAGCGGCTAAAAGCCCTCTTACAAGAGGTTCAATATTGTCTTACGCCCATGCTAAATGGTCCATTGTTATACACGCGGCGCACATCCGTCAAACAGGCTGGGATTGTTCCAATTGATTTGCCCGGACCAATAAAACTCAAATCCTGAGCCCTAGGTGTCAAGCTCACCAGAGTACGCCTAGGGTACACCCTTCCGACCCACGAAAATATTTACATAAGATCCCTCCCCCGACATGTATTCATTGCGCTGATACCCTATCAATTAAACACATCCTTACAGAATGCCCATCCAATAATCCAATCAAGTTTCAATACACCTTTACCCCGTTAAAAACCCTACAATTTCTCAATACATACCACGTAACCTTTATTTAAACACTTCTAACCTATCACAACATCTGGGATAAAATATAGTAAACTGGCCTACAGATTTATCTTCAGATCAACTTCATTCAACCATCATATAAATTTCCATCTACACCTAGTTTATAACACAATGAAATATTTTTATTTTTTTTCTTTCTATTCTTTTTATATAATTTGTAAGATAAATTTTTTTGAATTAATTTTTAGGACTTAAGTTAGCCAATAAGAATTTAGATATTAAGTAATTGAAATTCGACTTTAATTTTATTTTGTAGTACATAAGATAGCTCTTAAATTTAACAATGAATTCTAACTAATTTTCGAATTTTCCTTTTTGTTTATAAAGTTGGCTTTTTTACAAGAAAGGCCCACCTGCGGATTTATCTGCAGTTGCACTGATAAATAAATTAATAAATGCAAATAAAATGGTTTTCAATAATATACCAATAATATAATAATACTATGAATACCATAGTATGAAATATAAGTTACATAAGCCTCAACGTAGGGCTAAAATACCAATTTCGGCTATTTTTAAACTACTTAACTAATTTCATATCTTAAATGAAATTTGTAAAAAAATATGCATTAACTAACTACATTTTTTTTTCTATTTATTTATTTTAAATTTAATTTTTTTAACCCGTTAAATTTTACAAAAAAAAATCTACAAAAAAAAATTACTATCAACAAAAAAAAAATATATTTTTTTAAACTCCAACGAACAAAATCGTAATAATATACCTTAACTATTTCTATTATAGACAGCGACAAACTAATTTATTATCTTAAAAATAATAAATTTACTGTTAGAATTTATTTTACAAAATATTTATCATCTCTCAAATAAATACCAATATCCATCAAAATAGAAAAAGAAAACAATATCATATTTTCTCTTTTCTATATGAAAAATTAAACTGAAAAAAAAAAATATTGAAGAAAAAAATCTGGAATATTACCCAGAGACTTTCATTTTCTTTCTTTATTTGTTTATATTTTTGTAATTTTTTTTTTATTTTTTTTTTTTTTGTGGTTTTTCCACCAGAACCTAGTGAAATACAATCAATTTTATTTCTCAAAGTAATAATATAAAGTTATATACCTACTTAAAAAGAATATTTTAACAGGAAAGCGTTGATAACAAGAAATTAGTTCTCAATTTTAATACAAGAGCGGTTATTAAATAGTTTATGTAACTAGCTCTGGGATTCAAATGGTACTGCTTAATATTTTTCGTATATAGCTTTTGATATTCGGATTTTTCATTTTTTAGCTTTAACTTGAAAGAGGATTATGTAGCCCACATAAACATAAATAAAGGTTTATGATTTGATGTATCTGAACAATAAAATTGATTTCAATTAAATTGAATTAAAATATGGTAACAGCCACTATTAGAATATATATGTAAATTTTTGCCGATTCCTTACGACACAAATTTAACCATTACCTAATCCCAAAATTAAAATCGCAACCACAATAAATGAATATAATATATCCATCTACAGATACAATGTCAATTTAGTCAATTATTTTTTAGCCCTACAAATCTTAAGAGTCCTGGGTTTCTAGTAATATAATTCTAAGCTCGTCTACGAAATGATTTTGTCTAGTTTGAGGTCTGAAGATATAATATTTCAAAAATACTTCATGTTTCAAAAATAGGTGCTCACTGACTTGATAATTCGATTTGAAAATTTTTTTTCATCAGACTTAATAATTTTCATCAGATAAACACACTGTCATGCTATTAAAGCGAATTAATTTTTCACATCGGATTATATCTCATCTCATCAAACATAGGTGTTTTTTGACTCGATAATTCGATTTGAAGATTTTTTTTTCATCAGACTTAATCATTTTTATCAAACAAACACTGTCATGCCAATAAATCCAGATTATATCTCATCTCATCAAACATAGGTGTTTTTTGACTCGGTAATTCGATTTGAAGATTTTTTTTTCATCAGACTTAATCATTTTTATCAAACAAACACTGTCATGCCAATAAATCCAGATTATATCTCATCTCATCAAACATAGGTGTTTTTTAACTCGATAATTCGATTTGAAGATTTTTTTTCATCAGGCTTAATCATTTTCATCAGATCAGCACTGTCATGCGATTAAAGCGAATTAATTTTTCATATGCCTTGATATCTCATCTTTCAAACATAGGTATTTTTTGACTCAATAATTCGATTCGAAAATTTTCTTGCTGAATAATTTTCATTAATTGGAGTAACACTGTCATTCACAGTAAAAATTAATTAATTTTACATATTTGACAATACCTTATATCTCAAGTGTATGTGTGTTTTGACCTGCATTAAACGATTCGAAAATTTTCTAACCTTAATAATTTTCATTCGTCACATAAATACTGTCATGCCAGTAAAGTAACTCAATTTTAAATAAGTGATGATACTTAATATCTAAGACTTATGGACTCTTTGACTTGATGACGGACTCGAAGATTTTAGCTGTATAATTTTCATTCATCCGATCAAAACTGTAATAACAGTAAGGAGAATTGCATATCCGATCATACTTCAGTTGTTAATCACAAGTGTTTTTTCGATGACTCGTTTAGATGAATTATTTTCATTAAACAAATAAAGACTGTCATGACAGTAAACAGATTTAATTTTACATATCGTCGCAGTGTACTTTAACGTACATGAAGCGATTTGCAAATTTGTTTACCTGAATAATTTTCATTTATCACATAAATACTGTCATGCCAGTAAAGTGACTCAATTTTAAATTAGTGATAATATTTAATATCTCAACGACTAACTTGGTGACTTATTCGAATATTTTTCCTGAATAATTTTCATTCATCAAATGAAAACCGTCATGCCAGTAAAGTGACTTACTTTTCCATTTACATTCGAAAAAAAACATTAAAACTGCATTATCCAACAAAAAATATCAAGTATAGAATATAGAAATTAAATTTGCAACAACATAAATCGAAACAATGTATATCAAGAATTTACTGCTAAAAATCCTGTTACAATCATTTTTGATGTCATATATTTATGAAATACAAATATATGTATGTATATAAGCGAATATTATGTAGATGACGTATACTTACTATATTATGTAAATATTTAAGAAATAAAATAAAATATACAACATCCCTAAGTAAAATAAATGTTTGTATTTATTTTAACTGGCAACCATGCAAGGATGAAATTACTTAAACAAATTTATTTTGATTGTCCCTAAGGAATATTATAAAAATTAGGAAGAAACAAAAAATAAAAACAATAAAAACGAAAACAATATTATTATAATGTAGTATTGTTTTAGGAGCTGTGATGTAGAAATTTGGTTAAATAAAATGATTCTAATTTATATATAAGTATCCTACATTTTTTGGATGTAAGGATATATTTTTAAAACTAATATACATTAAAATACTTATGTAAATAAGAACCTACACATAATGTAAAAATAATTCGAACACAAAAATTTTAAATTTTCTGATTTTCCCGGAATTTTAAAATAATTATATTTTTTGTTTTTATTTAAAATTTCTTTAGTATTACAAAAACAAACAAAAAAAAAACGGACATTAGTTACAACAACACCAAATAGAGAGATATTGAGGGAATTAAAATATAAGTTTTTCATTTTTTTTGTTTGTTGTTTTTTTTTTATTCAAATATTGTAAGTCATTATAATACACATTTTGGTAAAAAACAGATTTTGGCTTTATTGACCTTGACCTTAATTAATGTACAAATTTTTTTTGTTTGTTTTATTTTTATTTCCTAGAAATATCTTAATTACCCTTTTTTGTGCTCTGCATTCGGAATAACAAAAGCAGAGAAAATATGGTGAGAAATGATTTGAATCTCTTCCTGATTTTTGTATTTTTTGTCTTTTGTAGCAAATTGAATGACCTCTGTTGAACTTTTGTAAAAAATTTTTGATAACAAAATAACCTTTGTATGTATTTTGTTTTGTGTATATGTATTATATACAATGATATTGTTGAACATAGTAATGACCCAAAATTTAAATAAGGATAATTATTGGAAAATTTTAATTAGAAAGAAAAAATGTTGTTACAGTAACATTATTGTATCTATATGTAGATATGATAGTAAGTAAGTACATTACATTATTTTAAATAGTAAAATTTTTAGGAATTATCAAAATAACCTCAAATACTTTAACAAGTTGGAAATAAAAATTTTTAGAGAATTTCAGGATATATTTAAAGTTTTAAGCATTAATCATAATTTTATATATCCGATCGTACTTCAGCCCTCAGTCACATAAATACACAATTGCGGAATACCTCCAGCTAGAATAGTCATAAATTATCATAAGATATTGTACGCCAACATGGCATTTTATTTAATCAACTACAATAGTCATAAGCCATTATTCATTGTCTTTTCAAAATCATTCGTTAAATCATAAGTATACGAGAAGAAGCAAGCCTACAAATTACAAGCAATAAAAACAAATGTTGGCAACAAAATTTCATTGGGAATCATTTTAAGATAAAAGATTTTATTCTAACACAGTTCGAACAGTTTCGTCCGCTGAAGTCTTCTAACAAATTTTTGCCAGTCAGCTAAACGTGAAACTTTGAGATTGAGATGTTGAGAGAGACGAAATTTATGGCGTACAGCCGATTTTTTTATTTCGTCTTTTATGAGCGAAACCCTTAGATCCCTATGAATATCAACATTGCGAATAAACCATGGGGCATTGACAATGTTTCGCAATACTTTGTTTTGCAACGTTTGCCATACTTTATCAAAGGCTTGCGCAACATCAAGAAACACTGAAGAGAAGATGCATTTTCCTTCCAATATTTTTTTCGATGACGTGAGTTATTCTATGGCCTTGTTGGACAGTTGAATGTTGTTTTCTAAATCCAAATTGATGATTTGGTATAATGTTTTCGATTTCAATCAGGGGTTAGGAGTACCTTCTCAAACAATTTAGAGATTACTGGTAGCAATGAAATAGGTCTGTAGGACTTCGGATCGTTTGGGGGTTTTCCTGGCTTATGAATCATAATAACTTTAGCAATTTTCCCTATATTTGGGACAAATTTTTGTTTGAGTACTACGTTCATTATTGTAGTTACAACTATTAAAGCTTTTGGTGGGAGTTTCTTTAGGATATCAGCTGTGATTAAATCGAACACTGGCCTTGTTTGACTTTAAGCCTTTAATTTCTTTTATTATGTCCTTTCTTCTAAATAGCGGTATTTGACCATCTACTTGGGTATTTTCTACCAGATTTACGTCTATATCAGATTCTTTATTATTTGGGTTAAATGTTTCATAGAGGTGATCAGAAAGTATAAGCTTTTTCCTTATGCGCCCACGTTTCGTCACTTTTTCTAAGTGATGGCTTTCCAGAATGAATATTTATTTGCTTTAGTAGCAGATAAATTTTGTAGATAGTTTTGCATTTTCTCTTTGAGTTCCTTTTTATTTCCCTTTTTAACTCTTGAGATTTGGAATTAGGAAATTTTTATCAGCTGGATCACGTGTCTGCTGCCACTTTCTTCTAGGTCTTTCTTTTCTATAATGTTTCTAGGGAAGTTATATCCAACTTTTCTGGATGTGCAAATTTTAGTGCTTTTCCATGCAGCATTCTGGATAGCCTGCACAAAATTTTCAGCAGTTTCTTCCAGTTCTTCTTTGTTATTTATTGAAATATCCCGATCCATTAATTTCTTCTAGATTTTATCTAAAACTGTACCATCAGTTCGTTGATGGATTACACAGGGACGGTTTGAAAGCTTTTCTCACTACAGATTCGTATAAGTTTAAAAGTACTGCTGAGTGATCAGAATCCAAAACAATGTTCTCCTCGACAGTTATCCTCATAGTTCTCCTCGACAGCAAATATTAATGAATGTAACTTTATTGATAGTTTAGCATATTTGGCATTGGTATATCCAAAATTCTACAAATTGCTGATTTGGGGGTGAAGTGGTTTCTTCGGGAATATACGAAATTATTATTCTTCATCTCATGTGTGGAGTGGTTAATTATTTTGCTAACTGCTTCATAAAATTTGATGTTGATATTTTCTTTGGAGAATAGTAGGACAACAAAATAAAGGTATTTACACTGTAAATATCCAGCAAATGATAGAAATTCAACAAAGCCCATCTTCTATACATCGGGCACAAGAATAATTTGCTCATTTTGCTTTTAACGAATCGATGGCTCCTTTTGTACAATTATAAAAATATATATAATAATCTAAAATAATAATTCTCTATAATGACAGGAAAACTTCCTGGAAGATAAAATTCCTCTCTTTTACTAAACGTCAATTTCAATTGGTGCTAGCCAATCTAAGTAAAATAGCAACAGTAAACGAATCAA
Source organism: Argyra leucocephala (assembly GCA_963942445.1). Lineage (NCBI taxonomy): Eukaryota > Metazoa > Arthropoda > Insecta > Diptera > Dolichopodidae > Argyra > Argyra leucocephala. The sequence goes on along the minus strand of OZ012679.1, from coordinate 33,321,664 downwards.
AAAAATTTGGGACATTAATAATTACTGAAACTGTACAGTATTAAAGCTATAATATCTGCTCAATTATGCCAAAGCGTTATGTTATGCCAAAGAAAGTGTTCATCGGTATCAACGGTATTCTACAAAACCATGTCAAATGTGATATCTTTTTTTCAAATGAAATTATTGATATAGTTATATTTGGTTACTATTTCCGGTTACTGTGCACGCACGGAAATGTAAGACACCGTTGTTAGACAAAAACTCAGTCTCAGATGACCCATTGAGGAGAATAGAATAAAATCTGTAGTTGTATAAGTAACCTCTTAAAACAGTTATAAAATACAAAGAATAATAAAATTAATAATAAGATCTGTGTAATTAAAATAAATAAAACATTTAAAATTAATTCAAAAATAAAGTTTGAGGGAAATTAAATAATAAGAGTTTCAATCATTATCATAACTATACATACAGACAATTTATTAAGAAAAAATATTCCGAAGAAGAAACATTAACTAGCTGTTCTATATACAATTATATATATTATTCTGCGTTTATCTGGATGTTTGTAAGTTCGACGGAACGCTCCAACACATATACAAATTGCAATATGTATACAAATTACTTTGGTACTCTTTTTTTAACCCCTGTCTACCATGCTGAACCTTTGCAGGAAAAAATACCACTGCATGAAATATATTTTTTTAATTTAATGTTAGTCTTCTTCGCAAATAATAAGGAAAAATAAAAAATAATAATAATAATATAAATAAAACAAACAATTTTTTTGATTTATAATAAGAAGGACTAATAGAAATTTTATCAATATTTTAATATAGTGTAATAACCAAAAGGCAAACAGCATTTAACACAAAAAAAAAACATAATGCACTTAAAGGTTATTCTTATTATTTAAAATTACATATACACAATATGTGTCTACATATTTTTTTTTTTTTTTGGTTTTTTTGTTGTTATGATAAGGATCATAGTTTTACTACCGTATATGCGTAGCCTGTATTATAGTACTATAGGTATACCTATATATACACTCTAGCCAGAAATGTGATGCGATGAAGAGTTAAAATTGCTATTTATTTTTATTTTTTTTGTTTATTGTTTTTGTTTTAATATATATATATAAATTTATATATATATATATATATGATATATGTATAAATTTATGATCGTATATAATATTTAGTATGTATTATGGGGTTAGGTTTTGGTTCTGCTGATTTACACATAAAAACAATAACACCCTATACATTTTTAAAGAAATTAAATGAATTTTTGTACTATTATTTTTTATTTCTTATCTTTGTAAATTTATAATTTTTAGGTATATTTGTTTTCTTCAAGTGTATAGAAATGTATGTTGTAGAGATTTAGAGAGTGATGATTTGTTTTAATATAGCAAGTAGGTATATATATAGGTATCGGTTAAAACATATTGATTGTTTTTCTTCTTTTTAATGTATGTTATAAATAATAATTATGTATGAATTTTAACATGAACAGTTCGATAATGAATTTTTTGAAATGAAATGAAATTTTAAATAACCGATCAATGGTTCAAAAGTTATGAACAGTTTTGTAAATACCTATTTATTTGCAGTAAATTTTTTTATTTTAATGTTTTCTCCAACACGAGTTTTTATTTTTTAAAATAAATATTATCTGTATCTACAATATTATTGTTTTTTTATATTAACAATTTTATTTATTTTTGTTTTTAAAATTGTTTTCGTTCAAAGTTGTGGCTCATTATAAAATATTATTTGTTCGTTATAAACTTTGACGCTAAACTTACGCAGCGAATGTTATTGAATGTTAACAGGATTAACTTGATTCTGAATTATACCATAAATTTTCAAAGTTGGCAAAAAGGATGTCGCTAAAATGATCGAGTAAATGACCCTTAGGGAATAGAAAATTTTGCACCTTACTACAAATATTCTGTTTATATGGTAATTAAAATCGTTATAATACAAAAATAAAGGTATGATAAATTAGTAAGCACATACATACGTATTTTTCTTAAACTTGAAATGAAAACTCTATAGAAGGAAAGAAATGTTAGAATTTATTTTGCTTCCGTCATTTATGGCGGGTTACCAAGCTAGTTCAAAAATAATTTTTATAATTTATATTAACAGTTCTGGTTCCATAAAATTCACAAAACCGATACAAACATAATACATGTTTATACTACTCTATTGCAAAAAATGTTGGCCCACATCATGTTTGTATTTTGAGTCCGTTTCAGTATACTGCCATAATGATTTCTCATTTTTCCAATAAGTAGGTGTGATATAAAAACAATTTTTTTTATAGATATAGTAGTTAGTAGGTAATTACCTACACAAAGTTTTTTTTATTAAAATGATAAGTTTAAGGATGGGCTTTTTTGCCATATAGTATAGTATAATAACCTCAGTTATATTTTATTAAGATTTAAGCCCAAAAAGCTGTATTATAGTCAAGTAAAAGGATCAAAAGTCACAATTTATGGTGTGTTTATGGACTTGAGACTATACTTATATATTCGAACTCACTTACAGACCACTCTTCTAACCTAATTGCATACTTATCCAACATTTAAATACTCCACTACTTTAAAAAAAATCATCAAACTGCAATTTTTATTACAAAAACAAAACAAAAAAACAATAACTTTCAATATTGACACACAAACACAGAGAAATAAATTAACCACATCCGGAAATATTTTTATGTCAATATTCTAATTTGCACATTATTTTTTTTATCAAGGGGCTTCCAGAAATAAAAACAAAAAAAAAAATTTCTGCATTGCTGAAATTTTGTTTTTTTTTGTTATTTCGTTTTTTTTTTTGTTATTTTGTTTTTTTATTGTTATTTTGTTTTTTTGAATGCTGATGTACAACACATTTTTTAAATTATCACAAACATGACGTATACATTATGTTTATATACCTATATGTATATTATGTTTGTTGTATCATTGTACGAGTATCATAATCTGTTCACGAAATCACGATTTTTAACACTCAATCCTTAATATGTTGTTAATGGTAATGCTATCACCAACTTACCTATAATAAAAACGCATAAATCAAAAATTTCTTTTTATGTTTTTTTGTTTTTTTGTTTTGTTTTTTAATGAATTTTGGTTTTTGAAATATTTTTTTTTTATAAATAAATAAATAATAAAATATTAAAACAAAAGTAAGAGAAATAGATAATCAGATCGGAAAATAATAGCTCACATAAAGGCATTAGACCTACTTTACCTATAGCTAATTTGAATGAGACTATCAAAGATTAACTTTTTTTTTTTTTTTATTGTATAGCCACTAGAAATCTCTTTGATAAAAAAATTATTAGCATTTCTTATAACATATAAATGTATTGTAGTGTGTGTATGTATGTACGATATATATACGCTGACCATTTGTCTTGTATTTCACAGAACTGTCCTGATTCTTAACTGTAAATTGTCTATATTCTCGTTTCTAAAATAAACGAAAATGTAACAATATTAATATAAAATTACTAGCGGAGTTATACGGCGTTACCCGAGGAATTTTTGAGAAGCTTTCTTTGTTTTTAATTTGGAACGGAAAATATTATTTAATGTTTCTTTTTTAATAAGCTAACCATTGGTTGGCTGTTGTAGGTAGTTGGGTTAAAACACGTTTAAATTTTGTTTAAAATTTGAAAAATGTACCAACAAATATTTTTAACCCACAAAATACTGATATTTACAATGTTACTGTTAATTATTCAGTCATTTTAAACCCACTTCATGATAAGTTAGGGACTTGAAATTTTGAACACACCTTATATCCCGTTTTCAGCACTTTGTTGTACTGCTTCCCGCCGGAGTTATTATTTGATCGAAAATTCCTACCGTAAACGAATTTCTACCGTGTTTGAAAACCATCCTTTTGTAACAAATTGTTTTTCAAGATCGACGTGTCGGAAGGGGTTAACGAAATTTAACAAAAAAAAGTTGTATGACAGCTACCCGAACCAGTCAAAATTTCGAACAAATTTGAATGGCATATTTGTTTATTTTTGAGAGAGTACCTGTGTACAAATTTTCAGCTCTTTAGCACCTTTGGTATTTGAAATATGCTCGATGAGTGCTAGAAGTTGTGTGGCAGGTACCAAAACCAGTCAGAATTTTATTAAACAACATATCACGTTTTCGATTCCAAGTAATAAAAAACCATCTTGTAAAATTAGGTTGAAATTCGTCCATGCGTCTCGGAGGAGTTCTGACACAAACATACATACATACAAACATGCTTTTTTATATATAAGATTATGGCTCAACCATATTTAAATGATAAAAATAAATTTTTAATATAGAATTCATTGACAACAACAACAACAACGTTTGAATTCATTGGCAACAAACTGATTGGAGTTAATTATTGTTGAGCGCAATATTTAAAACAACTGTATACAAACTGCAATGGAATGCTTACCCATTTACTGGGCCATCAACTATTTTAAGAGATTGCAGATTTATTGAACACAAAAAAGACTGTTTTCGGCTCTCACCATCAAAAATATGTTACTGGAGAGTTATGGGCAAACAATGGTTATGATGAAACAAAAATTAAGGCACATTTAAAAAAATTTTACCACACCTTTACTTATTACTTAAGTCAGCAGCGGGATAGGGGTTTTTAGAGGATGTAGGATTTTTTGTTAGGGTACTTATATGAATTGTTCCATCTTAATGCAATATTGATTCTGATATCACTCATATCTTTTTCCAACATTATTAATATAATGTTTATAGAATAATGATCTCCTATCTACGTCTTCGAATCCAATTTGCAGGTTTGCCAATGATAGTTGGCCCTTAATTCCTTATATTTCTTTAAAAAAGCTCCTGAAGTGATCCAGACTTCATAGAGAAAGAACTAGCATATCTTGCTTTCTAAAAACCGATTTTCAAAAAATTCAAGACTGGAAAAGGGTATGTAGGATAAAATTGAATGCTTCAAAAACGTAGAGCTTCCTCATATTAACGAAATAAAATCCATCAATACAAAAAATACCATAATACTAAAAGGATTAATATAGGCCTAAAATTTGGAATGATATTGGGATCATAAGAGTAGTTCTCAATTAAAATATGCAAATAAAATGTGAAAGTAAGTTAAGTCAAATAATGTTACTATCGTAATGATACAGATCCAAGTCCGTATACCTAGAGAGAAAATAAATATTACAGGTACTTTCCGAAGAACAATTCTACTCAAAAATGTTTGATACCATAAACAATAAAGCTGTTTGAAGACAGAAATACTACAATAAGCTATATGAGCTTCAGGGACTTATGATGAGAACTTAATCATAGACATAGACAAATTTTCGACAAGCTTTTCTTTTGGATCTAACCCCAGTGAAACACACGTTGTAGAAATAGATACAAGTGGAAAGAAGGAAGGGAAATAGATACAAGTGGAAAGAAGTTGCTTACAAATTTTAGATTACCAAAACTATGAAGAAAAGCTGCCTTAATATAAAGACATGCTAAAATTCAATTGATGATGGTTTTCCTCGTCTCTATCACCCACTTTCACCAAGCTCAATTTATTTTGTAAAAAATTCTTCTACGATTTGGAAATTACAGGTCAATGAAATCTAAATGGATCTAATCGAACTTAAATTTTATTATACCCACGACTTGCAGAGTTAGTATAAATGGCAACGTAAGTTAATTAAAGCCAACTGATCGACTTGGAAATGGAAAACTAAAATATTTTTTATATTTATTTAAATCTGGTAACAATATTTTAATTGATAGCCACTGTATCTACTCTTTAACGGATCATTATCAAAATGAACAGTAAAAAATATTTCCTTCTTGTACTGAACTTCTCCAGGAACAAAAAAAAAACAAAACACATTAAATTCTCTCCCTTTAAATGATTTTATTACATTCTTTTTACAATAAAATCCTTTTAATTCGATTTGAAAATGTAAATACCGAAAGCTTCAAAACTGTAAAAATTCTGGCAATAGAAGTAAAGAGCAAATTTTCATGGCACAATCACATTTTTTCTGCCCCAGAGGATGCTGCTAAATGTTTAGGATCTTAAGCAGAAATAGGTAACACATTTTCTAACCTTCTATTAATTGCAAGGCGTATATTAGGCCATGACTTGAATACAATTCGCATTTTTAACAAATAAAAGACTCTTGTTAATTTCACAAATTTATTTTATGGATCCATTTATGATCCATGATTATGACCGAAAGGTCGAAACACGTGTCGGAATAAAATAAATTTGTGAAATTAACAAGAGTCTTCTATTTTTTAAGAATGTTTTTAAAATTTCACCAAGAGTGTACAAGTGAAAGCATAAAAGCTACAATTCGCATATCTTAGGTGGTACACCCAGTACCAGCCTACAGTATACTTTATAAAGGTACAAGTGCGAGTGATCAAAATTATCAATGATGGAAATGTTACACAACACCTAACATCATTAAGACATCACCGTAATCTAGTATAGTAGCCATCATGTTTTATAAATAACTGTTGTTGTAATTAAAGATATTTATTAATTATCAAATATGACTTTACAATGAATGTTTTGAATTTAAACAACATGTGGACAGATGTTTTGAAAAAAATTCACTATTTTTGTCCTGTATTTTAATTTTTCAAAAATGGTCACCACATTATTATTATTATTAACTTTGCTCTACACTAGATGGGTATTAAATCATTTTTTTAGTGATTAATTTCAATGGAGGATGTCCTCATCACACAACAGTTATTTAAACTTTTAATTTGTTTTTGTTTTCCTTTTTTTTTTTGTGAAAATGTACGTAAACTTTTTTAATTTTATTTTCTTTGGTGTAATTTTTGTTACACGTATTGTTAAAGATTATAGAAGAAAAGCAAAAAAAAAAAAAAAAAAATAAGTCATTATAAAAAAACAAAAACAATAAAAATAACAACATCGAATAAGAAAATAATGTATTTTATATAGGATGAGAGAAAATTATAACTGAAACAACTGATTAGAATTAAATTTCTCTGTGAAATGATGATGGTTCACCAGAGTTTAACCCATTATCATATCAGTAACACTCGTGCTTTCTTATTTATTTTATTTTGTTTTTATTTTTTTATTTTTTTTTTAATAATGATTTAAATTTTAATCCTGCCACATTGAGATGACTTCAAAATTGTTTTCTGTATTTTTTGTCAAATCAATGTGTGTTATACAGCATTGTCGTGTCAGTGGTGCGTTACCGGAATACAAAAAAAAAAAAAACTTTATTCTCATGTCATTTTTATTAAAATAACTGTTATTAAAAAAAATGATAAATTTTTTTTTGTTTTTTGTATTCATATTTTTTGATTTCATATTTTATAAGTAAAAGTTTTTACAATAACACTAGTAATACCAGACTGTACAAAGTTTGTTGGAAACAGAACTGTTCAAGTGTGCGAAAGGAGCATTGATATCACAATATTTTTGTACAAAGCAATAAACGGGGGCTTTATACACCAGTTGGGAACGTGTAGGGCACGAATGAAAACGATTGAGGATTTGCATTTCGATGGTTGTGGAAATATTCAGAATTAAGCTTAGAGTTTGATGTGTAGTCCATGGATTAAGATAACACATGATGCAGGTGAAATACAGTCACTATAGTCGAATTAGTCTATCTAAATTATGTCAGAGAAAGAATTGTGTGCAAAAAGAGCGTTGTAATCATAATAATATTGTATACGTGAACGAAGCATTAAACGGGGTCTCTCTATATTGATTGGTAATGTAAGGCGGTAGGTATGGAAATGCGAATATTGACAAAAAAGAAGGATATCAGGATTGTGGGGATATTAAAAATTATGGGGGGTATCATTGAATTTGATGAGAGAGTATCATTGAATTTGATGAAAGCGATGGTGAAAATGTTAATGGGTGCTAGTGATGATAAAATACAAGTATGCAGTCATATTTCCAAACAATAACTTTCTTTAAAAATATAACCGAAAGTCGAATGCAATATCTCAGATATCACTAGGGGTAGTAAAACAAACCCTGAAGCCATTTACTTTTGTGTAAATATTTACTTTTAAAATACCAGCAAATTAAAAACTTCCAATACACACTTTATTTGTGACATCAAGAGTGTCCAACCGAAAGATAGAAAGGAATAGAACAATAGTAATTAATCTAAAAAGGTTGATGGTATCTTAATTTATAAATGAAATCCCAGTTTGGTTAAAACCCAAAATACCCACAACAAAAACGAATTAAATTAATTTCTAAGGTACAGTGCAGTTCACAAATCTAAAACATTTCCAAAAAGAAAGGAAATAAGCTTGTACTGCAGATTAAAATTTGTATTTCTATGACTATTCCGGATTGGGAGAAGTTATTATTGATATTTCCAAGAATATCCCGGATTGAGAGAAGATATTATTTTATTCTATTTCCGATTCCTTTAATAGTCTAGAAAGATTTGGTATGGGTCAAATTCATTGTGATTCAGTTTTATAGAATCATCAAGTTTTACAAAAAATTAGTTTTGCTATTCTACATTTTATCGTTTGTACTACATAATCCTGTTTTTAGAAGAGATAAATTTCTTCTCTAACGGGAATACAATCCATTGCCGGAAAATCGTTGAATTGCATTTTTTGATTGGCTCTGATTCAGTTTCATGAATTCATTATGTTTTATACAAAGTAGTTGTTTACTTTACTTTCACTATTCTACATGTTATCGTATATATATATCGTATATATATATAAATAATATTACTCGAATATATGACTTTCTTCGATTAAACCAATTTTTGTCAAAACGTTGAATTAGATTTTTTTCATAGACTCTGATCGACTTTCATCAGCTCACTAAGCTTTCCGCAAGATATGCTGTTTGGTAAATTGGTTTGTTTACAATTCTATATTGTATATTGTATATTGTATATTGTTTATTGTATATTGTGTATTGTATATTGTATATTGTATATTGTATATTGTATATTGTATATTGTATATTGTATATTGTATATTCTATATTCTATATTCTGTATTCTATATTCTATATTCTATATTCTATATTCTATATTCTATATTCTATATTCTATATTCTATATTCTATATTCTATATTCTATATTCTATATTATATATTCTATATTCTATATTCTATATTCTATATTCTATATTCTATATTCTATATTATAATATTTGCCTATCTATTTTCTATGCCTATTTTATTATATACCGCTTTAGCGATTAAGGCTATTGAAAATTTACTATTGAAATCAAATTAATGAGCTGACCTTCCTATTGTGTAACAAAAATTTACAATATTATGAACTTTTGTAATGTACTGTACTTCATGTGAGTAAAATATGGCTACCGAACACAACAGTAAAATTTAAAAAAAAAAACGTTGGCATTACTGTAAAAACGAAAAACGATTTTTTAAAAAAGTTTTCTCGTTTTCTTTTGATTATTTTTTTTTTGGTAAGTGCGAATGATGAATTGGTAGAAAATATGGCGACGATTTTTACCAAAAAAAAAAAACAAACAAAAACAAAACAAAAATTTTTTTTTAAATCGTGAGTTTTTTATTACTCATGTGAAAAGACATTCGTATGTGGTTTTTTAAGCCGTCGAGAGAGTTAAAATTTATTTTGCAAAAATGTATGAGTTAAGGCTTAATTGAAATGGTATAGAATAATTTGAGAGTTTATTTTGTATTTTTTTCGTTTGCTTGTGTTCAAAAAACAAAAACTGAATTTAATGAAAACGCATTTTGGGACTTTTTTAAAACTGATTTTTGTTTTTTCTTTATTTTTTGATGCAAAATTTTTTTATTTTCAGTTTTCAAAACTAAAAATTCAAAATCGTATTTTAGCATTTTTTTGTTTTTGTTTCTGTTTTTTCGCATGTAATTTACACGAGTGAAAGAGTTATAGTGAAATTTAAATTGAAAAAAAAAAATAATGAAAAAGAAAATAAAAAGGGAGGAGGAAAGAAAAGTTCGAACATATTTTTCATACATTTTGTTCATAACATTAATTGTGATTTAGGTGATGTGATAACAGGAACACGTGCCACAATGAAAAAAATTATTTTAATAAAAAGTTTTTTTTTCTCTCTCTGTAATAAAGATAGATTCTTATCGTATGTTATAAAATTTCCATTTTAGTGATATGGAGTATAATAAGGAGTTATGAATTATTAATGGAGTGCTTAAAATTTTTTAAATTTATTTAGAAGAGAAAATTTCACTTTTTCTATAGCACCTATGTGAAATTTAATTGGTTTAATTTTGATGAACTCATTATGAAATTATCGCCAAAAACTAATTAGAATTGGTGAACTGATTATAAAAATTTAACACTATATTGCTACATAATTGACTTACCAAAAACTAATCATTATGAGAACTAATAACTATTTCATAAGATAGAAGGACTTCTTTAACATTTCGAAGACTTTTGGGAAAGAAAATATAATTGCAAATTTTTTTATTATTTACATCAAATGTTTAGTAGAAGAAAGTTCAATATAGGCCAACTGTTGAGAATAGTAAAAAAGTATCATCTGAATTAGATTAAAATGTTACTTTCAAATAGACATAATTTGCCACTTCAGGAAAAGAACAAAAAGCTTAGTTCGGACATTATTGTTAGAAAAACAAATTAGAAATTATTAAAAATTTAATGAATTATTTTATTGCATTCTTTTTTAATCATTCCTAATATTTTGTGTTCAATCCATTTAACAAAATGAATATAATAACTTACTCTTAATATATAAAATCATTGGTGCATATCTTGGTGTTTCAAGATCTTGAAAACTACTCAACCAAATATTACCATATTTTCAACATATACTGACAACGTAACTCGACATAATAGGATACTTTTTTCGATGACAAATGAGCTGAAATTTGGATCATAATATATTAAGATGATAAAATTAATTGCCTTGTAGATGATAAAATAAAATTTGGAACCGATAGGTTGCCTGCAAGTTGCGATATTTAAAAAAAATGATATTTTTAGTATTTTTTTTAATTAAAATTTACAATTAAATCGTATTAAAATTAATTTAAATTAAATCTAAGCATGCTGCTGAAAATATTTAACAGAAAAAGTTATAAAATTTTAAAATACAAAAATAGCATACATGGCGTCGCTCGCAAACTTGGTTGATCCATACGCCATTTTGGCATTTTTGAAATTAGAACATTTCTTGGGGTTTTTCCCGTTTTCTTCCATATCTAATACTTTTTGCGATAATGAGAGGTAACTTTGAACCACATCCACTTTTTTTTTATAATTTTTTATGCAACTTTGATCTATATCCAAAATTTTGGCGTTTGTATGACAAAATATATAAAATATCCACTATTGAAATTATATATGTGCTTATTTGATCCACGTTATTGTATAATAGGTACACATGAATCACTAATTTATAATTTTTTTTCAATTCAATTTTGATCCACAACCATAATTAGTGTAATAAGCTATCAAATTTTGCCATTTACATGGATAAAAATTAAATGGTTTTTCTTAATGTCAATTTGATTCATGTACATTTATTTATATACTCCATTTTACTGTATATATACAGAGGGTATATATAAACTATACATATTCAAGAGGTTGAAGTATAATGAAATATTCAAGTGGAAGGAATTCAAAAAACTTGGAAGTGGATAGCCCCTTGCATCTTGTAAAGTTACTCAACGGAATGCAGTCAAAGAAAATTTGTTTGAAAGTAATTCAGATGACAAGACATCACGATTTTAAATTTTTTTCTATCCCTGCCGCAAAATTTTACTTTAGCAAGGTTTCATTTTCAAAAATAAAATGCATCTTATATGAAAAGGATGAACCTTTTGCTATTAAATATAAAACATCGTTTTTGGGTTTGGACTATAATTACATTAGCATAAATAGGAAGCCATCCAAGAAGATCCTTCCAAAACCAAAAAAATTGTTTAATGTTCAGCCTCTTACTTCGAAGCCGTCCAAAATTGACAAAAATAAAATCAGTAACATAAAAAACTTTCTGAAATATCTTCGTCGTGAAAACCTAACTTATCTAACTGCTTTGCTTAAATAATTATTATACTATTTCAAACACAAGATAATGGCTGTGAAAGCTGCAATTACTTTAAAAAATTAAAATTACGTACCTAAGTACAAAAATATTAATTTATTATTTAAGATAAAAGCTACTTAACAAGCCTGTGAAATTATTTTTAAGGTAAATGAATTCGTTATTTTTGATTTTATTTAATAAGATGAAGGTTATTAAACAAATATGAATAAAAAACTGCTAATACTTAATATTTAGAATAACATTTTGCTATGAAAGCAATTTTTAATTTTTGTTAGAAATATTTTTTTTTGTTTTATTTAATAAAAACTAAAAATTAAAAAATATCGTATTTTATTTTTATGTTTTTTGTTTTGGTGAATATATAGAACTTTCTTACTTCAAGAAAATTTTAATGTTTGTTTATTTGATCCACGTGTGCCACCCTTGATTCACGTCAAACAATGAGAAACTAAATTCACTTAAAAATTGGATATGGATCAAAGGTGAACATTAAATTTTCTTTTTAAAATGAACAAACTAAGAGTTATTAGTCTAAGAATTTGCATGAACATATTTTTGGGGCATATACATAAGTAGGCCAAATTTGGAAGAATTCTATTGAACAGTTTAATTTTATAGTCTTCCAAACTTTAAACTCATTCTTCTCAATATGACTTTTTGGCGTATGGATCAACCAAGCATGCGACCGACGATAGGTTACCTCGGTAACCGAGTGGTAAAGTGTGGTAATGTAACGACCGAAGTAGCACGGGTTCAAACCCCATGAAAACCAAAAAATTTTTAAAATGGTGAAAAATTACTGAAAATGTAATTTTCAATACAACCACATCGGTTCAAATATAACTTAATAATTAGTAAAAATATAATATAACTAATAAAAAAAAATAATATAACTATATAATATACAAAAATATATACCAAATAATTAATATAATTTAATAAAAAAAAGCCCACATTTCGAAAGGGAAAAATAAATAAATAAATAAATAGCATACTTGTGAAAAAGTGAAAAGTGAAAAATATTAAAAAGTTAAATTATTACAAAATGCCAGGACAACGTACAAGTTTAAGTCAATCAGCCGTACCCGTGAATTCCATTCGATATAAAATTATTCGAATTTCTCGATTTGATTCGATGAGAATTTCTTAACGGTGAATTCGATCGAAAGACTAATTTTGTACTCATTTCAAAAAATGTAATCAAATAATAAATATAACGAATTGTGATGACTTTTATGTCAAATAAGTTCAAATTTCAAATTAAAAAAATTAATTTAGATTGCTGTTTTATGCCTGAAATACATGTGCAGAACTATGCATGCATCGCAGCAAAAGTAAATTAGAATATATGGTTTTATATGGAACCAATTACATGTATTTCTGCGCGCAGTGAATTTTGATGTCAGATATCTCTATTTTTAATTTTTGCTGCGCAGCGGCAGAGCTACCAACACAAAAGATTGTAAAAATTGTCATTTTACTCATACTAATAAACAAATAATGACAAACGTCATAAAAACTATTTAATATTTACATATTTATTATTGTTTTTTTGTGGTAAATAGGTTATAACTAATTTTGTACAAATTTATTTTAAATTAGTTAATGGAAGAAAAACTAATTAATTTGAAATGAATGAAAATTTCCCTAGTTCATAGTCTAGATTTTCTTTCTTTTTCGTTGCAATATTCATGATAAATTTTTAAAATATTTAGATATAACAAAATATATACACAACAAACTAGCATTAATTTATTCATATAATGATATTTTGTTACAATCATGATAGTATAACGGATAACAAAATATGTAATTAAAATTTTTTCAAAAATTATTAAATTAAAACTTTTATTAACCATTTTTAATAACTTTTAGCGATGCATGAGAATTCTGCACATGTATTTCCCACTTTAGAAATAAATTATTAAAATACACAACCGTATAAAACAAAAAATAAATAAAAATAATATTATAAAATTTTGAACGAGAAAATTTTCGGTCAAAAATATTCGAATTTTTTTTAAACTGAATTCAACGGTTGAAAATTTACGAACGAGTAGTCGATTTCTATTCGATCGACTTCACCGGTACGGCTGAATATACTCGATGACGGGGGATTCTGAGGGAGATATTGTATCAGCGCAGGACCTAATGACCATATCCCAAGGATTTTCTGAAGTTGCTAGAAAATATACCTCTTTAGTGGCGCATCTTATCCTTTAGGGACGAAAAGGACATTTGAAAGTATCCTTGTTGTTTTGATGTTTTTGTATAAAAGCTGTTATATCTGTTGATCTACTAAATACATATATTCAGTTATATACTCTTGAAAGATAACAGTCTGGAGCATATTTGAACATTTATTTGATGATGATTGGTGCTGCCGTTATGGAGATATTGTAGTTCAAAGTAGAAAATTTTGGAAAAATTAAACAAACTTTATTTGTTTTCTTGAAAAACCAAATACCTCATTTTAACAATTAAATCATTTTAATTTTACCATTAAACGCTCCCATTATTCATATATTGTTGGAAATGTCTCTTTTTTTACTTAAACTCATACTTTATGTCTACGTCGAATAGTTTAGAAGATATAAGCGTTTATTTAAAAAAAATGTTTTTTTTTTACCCTTTTTCTATCTAAAACTAGGAATGTGCCTCTTACGAAGTAACAATCTTCTGAAGTAAATGTAACACAAGCTTGTGACCAAATCACTAGTTTTACCAGCACATTCCTAGTTTTACTTTCGGTGTAAAAACGTTTAATTATTCTTAAATTTTTATATTATAAAACACATTATTTAACCCTATTACAACCTACAATATCTTGATAAATGACTATCAATTAATTTTCAACTTTTCAGAAAAAGAAATTACCTATCAAAAAAAAATTTACAACTTTTAGAACAATTTCTTAAATTATTTCAAATTTCAAAATTTTCGTTTTTGAAATGCATTTATCCTAAATAATTAATTGAAAAGAATGTTGCCTATATGCAACCCATATAGTCAATTCAATGGGTGAAAAGATAATTAATCATGGTATCAATATATACTTTTGTGTAGTGGTAAAGTTTAGTTGGGTCGGCAATATTTTGAGAAAATAAATTTAGTTTGTTTTAGATTTCATCAACTTGCGTCTATCAGTCTTACTTTTTTCTACGTTTGTATTTTTGCTTACGAATGGATATTAGAAAGAAACAACATAAGAAAAAATTGGTTGGGTTTTTTTTCAAATTTCTTTATATACATTATACTGTATGTATATATTTATGTCGTGGTCTGGTTCAGTGTCTAATGACACTGTATTGCTTGTAAATAGAAGCTTTAATTGCGTCTCTAGTACTCTAAGATAAATAGTATAGTCCCTTAAATTATTTTTTAATGTTTGTATATACAAGATTTGTTGAAATGAAGTATAACCGGTCAACGGGGTCTAATCGTATATACAATATGTATCCCAAACTATTAAATTTTATTAATAATTCGTTTGTTTATTATCATTGCGATTTATTTCATATTATATTATTGTTATCATACTACCACAACCCAGCTTTTGTCACAGTAAACTTTTTTGTTTTTTTTTTTTTGCTTATTGTATTTTGTTTTGTAACTGAATTTTTTTTTTACCTTAAGTATGATAAAAAAAGCACTTCAATCGATCATACATTCTTGAATAAGATTCGAAACCGGGCCAATTTAATTTTGACTGATGGATATTGTACTGGGATTTATATTTTCTGAAATGATATCATTTCCCATACTTTCACGCATCATCAGTGTAATAGTGCCCACTACCAACACCGTATTTTTTGTATATATAAATTTTGCGTATTGTTTTTTTTATCATATTTCTCTAGGCAGAATTTTATTCTTTTGGATAGGACTTATCTAAGAAGTACTTGATTGGTTGGTATGTTATCAAAATTTTCTGAATCAAATTTCATATCTTTGATATATATTGAGTAGGTACCGCATAATGTATCATTCTGCATAATTGCTTTATTTCAGTCGATGCTGCGAGGTAACTAATTTTTCTTTATTCACGAATATTGTCCAGGTAGTACAAAAGCAATAAAAAAAAATTATACAAGATGTTATCTATGTCAGTGCACTGCAGCTACTTATATGCCACTTCTATCAGTAAATATAATTTTTGTAAGTACCTAGCCTGTGCCTGAATTTGAATAAAAATTTTAATTTTTTATTTTAACTTCTACAAAATTAGATCAGAACTTAGTTTTATGAAAAAACACTCTATATACCAGCAGATGACTTAACGTTGTTCTGAAAAATCGTATACATAATAACTTAAACACTTTCGGAGTAACAATAGAAAAATATAAGTGGGTTTGGTTAGAATACTATCAACAACAATATTGTTAATATTCATAATAAATCTTTATAGGAGGTTGTAAATTCAGAAATTTTTGGAGAATATTAAACAATTTTATACACAGTCAAGAGTTAGTTGTTGTAATGATTTACATTAGGAAGACTGTAAAAATAGCTATCATAAATTAAAACTGTTTCAATCCCGACTTAAACGGGGTGTTATGTAAATTAAATATTGTTTTTTATATTAGACAATCCTATAATTGGCATTAATATAGTTAACTGTTAGTTTTTTAGTATAATATTTACGTACTGGTATTCACCCGCTCTTAAAAATTCGAGATTTATCTTAGACAACAACCGTATAATATGTAATAATTTATTTAAAAACAAAAATTAAATATAAATGAATTCTGGGGATGGGTGAGTTGTAGCAATTTGACAAATAAATATTTGTATGTGTTAACATGAATGGCTGCACTTATACGTTGTGGTGAAATTTTAATTTAAAATTTTGATTTGAAAATTACAAAAAACTTTAATTATCTTCGCTACGTCTCTTCTTAAATATTTACCATTTGTAAAGAACTACAATGAAAATCGCTTGCGAAATGGTTCACATATTTGTACCGTACTTTTTTCAATTTACATATTAAATATTATAATGATTAGATTAGTATCTATAGTTTTCAGTTAGCTATTAAAGTGAAATAATGAGAGATGTATCAGAAAAAAACATATGTTCTTGTTGAACAAAATTTTAATATTCTCATTTAATTTTAATAAAAATATGCTTATTTCGTACCGATACGCGTATTTTATACTGCTACTTCCAGACTTCTTCAGTGTTTTGTATTCGACTGAGTGTTCTCATTAAATAGTTATTGGCTGGTATATGAGCACATAATTCAAAATTCGACAACACTAAATACAATTAATTCAAAATACATCGAATTATTAAAACTAACTCCGAGTAAGAAAAAATCCACTTGGTATTTTAAATACAAGCGATTTTTGAAATATTTAAAGATAAACCATATTAATGACAATACACCTCAAAAAATATATTTCTAGTGTCAATCACGATTTTTTAATTTTACAAAAATTTTTATCTTATTTTTATACACAGAGATTGAAAAAATAATCGAATTGATTACTATTTTCTATTATTGCTTGAATACTTTCCAATACTGTTCAATTCACCATTTTACTAATGATTTTTTTTTATCACAGGGATTCTATAATGTTTTGTCATGACAAAGTTGTGACTGTTATTTGTTTTTTCTTTCGTTTTCGATTTATTGTCAGTAACTTAGTTATAATACATTTTTGAACATTGTGCGGTACTGCATTTTATTGCACAAAGTAGAACGAAAAATATTGCCAACGTGGACTTTTCTGGAATTGACTAATTAAATGTGGCAAGCTACTGCTATCATCAGGAACTAAGGTGTCTTAAATAATATATAGTCCTATATTTTTTTAAGATGATACCAATTATACTCTCAACAGCTTTTTATTAAATTACATTAAGTATTTTATTTATTTTATTTATTATTTATTTATTTATTCATATCTCAAAGAGCATGTTAGCTCGTACAGAGTGTAATTCAGTTAAATTTCTATATATAAACTTCAAAATAATAATTATTCTAAGAATAATCAAAGAAAAATTCAAATTAACATTCATACCCTATCCGGGACACGAACCCAATACCATTTATTTAGTATAGTCAGATGACATAAACACAACAACAATTATTATTGTAATACATTACTAAAAATTTCATTTGAATACCACCCCTGCTTAGAATACCAATATAACAAATTAACTTTAGAACTCATATTGTTTGTAAGAAAAAATTGACAGAATCACAGCACGAATTGGCTTTCAATCAACACAAATTATATTTTCCTCACCAATTCTTATTAATTTCAATCATTCACATTCGTGAAAAATTATAATCCAAAAAAAAAACAAAATCCGTCCACCCAAAAATTCACTGAATTATAATTTGAAGAATGTATTTTTCTTTTTTTTGTGTGTTTGTATTAAATCTTTGTTTGCTATTTGGTAACGCACAACTCCCATTAAAAGTTTTCCTTTTATTTTATGAATCTTCTCATAACGAACTCTACTATACTATATATACATACATACTCGTATATATAGGTAGGTCTGATGTACTTTTTATTGGTGTCAAAATTATTTTTTTTTTTTGCTTTGTTATATTAAAAACCCAATAAAATACGTTCAGAATGGAAAAGTGGGACGAAAAGAGGGAATATTTCGACATGCATTAAAATCTTAACAATTTTGTGACGCAGATTACAATACACAAAATTTTCATATTATATTCCAAGACATTTTTAAAATGTATACAAACTTACCTATATCTAACCTATAACCAATATTAAACTACCTACCTACCTACCTATATCTACCTACTTTTATATACTAAAAAGAATAGAGGAGCATCAAAACAGAAAAAAAAACAAACTTAATCTTAATCACAGATGTTGCGTTCTGAAACGAAATCACAAAAAAAAACAACAAAAAATAAAACAAAAAAAGTGGTAAAATAACAACAATAAAAGAAGAAAAAAAAGTGAATGATTAATTGCTGCATCGCCGTCACCACTGCCGCCACAGTCGCAGCAGTAAAACAACAGAAAACAATTCATAAATAACAAAAACAAAAAGAAAAAAGTAAATTTCGCGGATTGTGAAAGTTCTCAATTTTTATTCTGAAGATATTTTTGTTTTTTTCGTTTTTCACTCATGATTCCCATCATACACTTTTGTTTTTATGTTATTACATGCCTAGGGCATTATTAATCACATAAAATTGGAGCCACAAATGAATATATTGGTTTCGAAAAATCGAAAACTTCATGCGTATTTAATCTGAAAATCACGGAATGGGACTTTATGAAATTTAATGGGATTTTTTTTTTTATTATTGTTTTTTTTTTTATCTGAAGTCCTTTCTTTTCTTTTTGTTATGCGTGCGAATGATGGGATAATATTTTTAGAGAGAAGATCATTTTTTTTTTATTCTATTGTTTCTGAAATATTAACATTTCAAAAATGTACGCGTTAACATAGAAAAAAAAATAACCTAGAAAATAAAGTAGGTATCTAAAAAATAGGTTATTGACAAGGATAAAAACTTTTATTGATATGTACCAAGTAGGTGTGGATGTGTGTATGAAAAAATAAAATTTCAACAATATATTACGGTGTATAGTGTTGCAATACTGTACGTTAATCACATTTTAACGACTTTTAACTTTACTGTTGTAGCTCTGTAATAACAGCAATAGAGAGTGGTTAGAGAAAGAAAGAATTTAATTGTGATTAATACAAAATAAAAAATGATAAAAGAAAATATTTTTGAATAAGATCAAGTGTGATGATAACATTCCAGTTGACATGGTCTATTTTGTAAATACATAGTGTGGCGTTTTGATTCATATTCGTATTCATTTTCATATTCACGTTCATATTACTGTCATGAACTAATTCTTGTGGGGCCCACTTTCATTAAAAATCCAACATCAGTCTCATGGGCCAATGTGTCTTTCAAAGAAAGTACACGTGTATTAGGGTGTCGGGACAAAATTACATAAGACAAAATTACATAGGACAAAATTACACAGGACAAAATTTCATATTTAAAAAAAATACTGTGCCGTATCGTATGCGTTTACTTGCCGTCGGCAAAAACAAGGTTCCAATAAATGAGTAGCGGGGGTTTGAGTACCGGGGGGACTACAAAAACAAGAGGTCCGGCGTCCCAAGTGTCGGGACCAAAGACCTTGATCAAAAAAATTGTCCAAAAACCAAAATGTCAATAATGTACATTACGTATCAAGATAAGTATAAAAAACATTTTTTTTGGTTTCTTGTTCAAGGTCTTCTGTCCTGTCTTTCGGACCGTCGGACTACTCCTAAATTTTTTTAAATATGAAATTTTGTCCATGTGTAATTTTGTCCATATATTATTTTGTCCATATGTGATTTTGTCTCTGTATAATTTTGTCTTGTGTAAGTTTGTCATGTAACCGTGTATTAGTATGTAGATTATGTAATTGTTAGAAGACTCAAACGGACGAAACCGTTCCAACTGTGTTAGAATAAAATCTTTTATCTTATAAAAATTCCTAATGCAATTTTCTTTGATCAAATATATCTGAAGTAATAGAGGCAAAATTGTATTAATGGTTACACTCTTAAAGACTAGTTTTAATTTTAACAAAAGGATGGGAGTTTTTAGTAGTAGTAGAAGCCTCTTTTGATGATTTTCTTCTATCTGAAAAAAAATATGAAATTTCAGGAGGGGAGCGGTCCCCTATATAACCGCAGCCGCAAATAGGTTTATTGTGATTAATATTAATATGTAACATAAATATTAGTAGGTAACATAAGTGTTAGTGTTTAAGTAAATTTAGTCTTTATCATTTATACAAACCTGGACTTTCCTAGCAGACCATAATAGCAATGAATGCCAAAATGAAAAATTAGTTAATGTTTGGAAATAATGAAATTTTATCAACTGTTAGTCAACTACTTTCGGCCAAGTTTTTAATAAAAGTTCCTCATAATTTCAATTACAATTTTACAGGTGGAGTTAAAATAAATTAAGTGCGATGGAAAGAGTAACTCAAATATAAATTTAACATCTATAAAATTTTAATTGTTTAGTTTATTTTGTTTTCGGATTGGTTTTTATACAATTTGTCTTTGACAAGCTTTAGGCTATGATAGTACAATTTTATGACAATATATTTGAATAAACAATTACTAGATTGAAAATGTGATTAAAAAGCAAGTGTAACTGACAGAAATCAATATATTTCTGCTTCCCATTATTTTTATTTTCTTCCACTAGATCGTGCGGTTTTACCTTTTTCAGTCTTTTCATCTGATCTGTTTCTGAGCTGGAAAATGGGTAATGGTTTTTGTTTTCAGATCTCTGTGGGTATCTTCATTTGAATTACAGCGGAATGCGTTCGTATGGATTCTAAGGAACTGATTTTGACAGCGCTCAATAAGTAGCATATTATAGACTTTATGGGCAGACAGATGACAGATGGGTTTAATTATACTGTTGTAATTTTTGAAGTTTGGAGTATTGGTTTAGTTTCGATTGTCTTCATATTAACTATAATACATATTTCTTGTTTTGGGTTAATCTGTAATACTTTTTGCTTAATGTGGATACTTCCCGTGAGCTTTTAATTTCTATAGTGCGTAAAGTAATGTAAACCGATTTTTCCTGATTCATCTTAATTTTCCAATTATTTGTCAGTTTACTTATCTTGTTCAGCCCTTCTTGGAGTTGCTTTATTGCTTGGGTCTGCCATATAGTCGTTGCCATTAGATAATTGAAATTATAAATATTCTGTAAGAATACAAATAATTGTTTCAGTCTATTTCTAAATTGAAATTGTACTGAAAAAAACTTGACCTTAAACAAATGGTAACTTAATGGTTTCGGACTTGTTTAACTATCAGTATATTCCTCCTGTGAATTCTTAAAGAACTATAAAGCCTTCATACGACTTAAGATGGAGTACACGTTCTTATATATGGGCTGGGTGGTTCTTCTAATGCGTTAAAGCTTTTGAATAAAGTTCAACATGCTCAATGACACAAATTTAACACCTTGCTCCTGTATAACTATATCGAAGGATTTAAACGTTATCTATCTTTTACAGAAAGTATAAGTTAATGTTCAGTGGACTTTGGCAGAGATAATAACAGGCCACTACAAGCCTAACAAAGAAACACCTCTATAAAATGGGTCTAATTGAACCTATTCAGAATTTGTGAAATAGAGGAAGAATCTATTGAACATCTGCTCTGTGAATGCGAAGGGCTCACCCGTAGCAGACTTCGCCACTTATCAGACAGCGTTACTCGAACAATGGGAGCTATCCAGCATACCATTTAAGAATATCTTGAGTGTAATCACAAAATCAGGTATTCTTAATGACTCAGAGACTTAAAAACCGGGTTATCACAATAAGCCCATTTGTGGCTGCGGTGATGTAGGGACAGAATCCTTCTCGGAATAAATTAAATTTAATCTAATCTATTCAGTGGACTTTAAAATCTGCCTTATATCCACTCAAAAGCAACGTGTGCCGATCCCTACACTATCAAAATTCCTAAAATGGCAACAGGAAGTTATGTAAAATTCATTTATAACCAGAAAAGCATGAACTGTACGAATGTGGACCGTAGTCCATTATGTATTCTGTATTCCCTTACCATTCGTATTTTGGTGAAAAATTTATTTTGGAACTTAAATGCTTAATTTCGAAATCCTTAAATCAAAAGCCCCAACGTCAGAGCCCCCAATTGCACAATCCGAAAAGAACAGAAAAAATTGTTCAACAAAAAATGAATATATCTGACGGCAAAATATACCTTTTGGCATTAAAAGAAAATTGTGTTTAGGGATTATGAATTTATGGACTTTGTATTTAGGGATTTTAATTAGAAAATTGTGTACAGTTGGGGATTTCACGAAGTGTTTGTGTTTTGGAAGTTTTCATGTTTTCAAATACCAAATATTCTATTAACGAACTATCTATAATTCGTCTCCGAAGTCCTTTTAATATTCTTCCTATTGGTAGTCTATAATCAGTTCTTTGTTTAGATTTCTTTTGCTTGGGATTTGTATCGAGCCCAACATAATTTTTACAATTTTTTCAGCAAGCAACATTTCTGATCTGTAGTCTAATTTCGCAATTAATTGTGACAAACGTAATAGAAGTGGTGTACAACAAGTGAAGCAACACAATCTTGGACTTTGCAAAAAAATGTTTTCATGCTACAAAATTTCTAAAGTTATAAATTTTTTGAATCAAAATTTAAATAACGGTTTTGGATATAGACTTGTAAATAATAGAATATTACCCCCTTGGATTCAATTACTATATCGAGATGTCTTGCCTACTTTTAATTCGAAGCCATTAAAAGCCCATATCACAAATAATAGGCCTAACAGTTGTGGTTAAATTGAATTTTGCGACCAACCATCACTAAAAAAACTAAAAGTAGAAGCCATCACTTATTAAAACAATCAAATTAATCTGATTGTGTTTAATTCTTACACAAACTTTAACAAAATACGATTATATCCTGGCTTTTAATAAAATTTTTTTTTTTTTTAATAATTTAAGAGAGGGAAATTTATATAAAATGTTGCTTGTTTTTTTTAAACAAAAATTGAGGTTAAAAGCAAATTTAAAATTTTTTTTGTTCTTTTTAACTCCAGAAAAGCTAAAATATGTATATGTACTTTCTTAGGGTTTTTCTTTTTTTTTCTCCAAAATAACAAAAATTCATTTTTAGGGCGGACATTTTTTTTTTCTTTTTTTCATTATAAATTATGAGGATTTGGATTTTAAAACGATATAAGAATCAGCAAAAAGACAACAAAAAAAAAATTTATCCGATGATTAAAATGTACTTAGATAAAAAAAAAAAAATAAGATAAAAGAAAAGAAAAAAAAATTAAAATATCATGACGATTTCGGTAAAAGTTTTTCAAAAACATCAACAATAAAAAGTGTACCATAAAAAAAAATTATTAATGTACGCTTTTCAGTTTTAATTAACGTGAACAAATTTTTTATTTTTTGTTTTAATGTTTTTTTTATATATTTTTTGATTCATTTAGAATGGAATCAAAATAACAAAAATAATGTTTTTGTTACAGAACTGAATTGAGTTCTGTATTATCATAATACAGCAATGTATTCGGTAGAATTATCTTAAAATATAGATGAATATAAATTGGTCCAAATGTTGTGGCAGAATTATAAAGGTATTTCATTCTTTTAAACTAAATAACTAACAATATAGACAATTAATCATGAGTAAGACAATAATAATATAGACAATTATTATAAATAAGACAATATAGACAATCAATCAAGAGTCAAATTTAGCATTAGAGCAACTTCGAACAAGAACTGTGATATATAAAAATTTATTATTTATCAACCGAACCTCTAAAGTCTAAACTATATTATAATACTCGACAATATTATGTGCTCCCACAAAAATTCTCCGAAGAAACGGGTTAATAAATATGTTTTAAACTGTCTATAAATTTTATATATTAACTCCTCTATATATCGTCGGCTGCATTTTTATGTATCCAATCCCAATCCACCAAAAGCAAAATCTTGCGAAAATCTATTTTTTTAAGTTTGACAGAAATTTTATCTGGAAAAATTTTAAAATTATCAATTAAATTTGAATTTTATAAAAAATTGAGTAATTTTTTAACTTCTAACAAACATAGTTTTATAATTTTAATATTTTGAAATACCAAAATAATATATTTAAAAAAATGTTAGTATGTATAGTGTAAAACTTCATATTTGTTTGGCCATTTAGGAATAAAAATGGTCTGTTAGATACTAAGGAATACCCAATCATACGCAATCATACTTTTAAAACTGTTATGACTGATCAGTACTAAGACAGTAGTTTGGATAAATAGGCACAACTTGAAGGCTTAAAAAGCAGTAAGATATAGCTTGTTTGGATAAATCCGAAAAAAATATTCGAAAAATATAAGAGATACGTTTATTTTGACAGTAAATTCGAATAGAGCGTAGTGGAAAATTGCGCTATAAAGTCAATTTCGGAAAAAATGGTCTATTGGATATGAATGCAGCCTACTATATTCTATTCAATTCTATTTCTTTCTAATAACTAATTATCTTTGGCTATACCGGGTGTGCCAGAGCATGCGTATCAGCTGTTTAAGAGTGGAAGCAGCCGTTATTTTAGAATTAAAAACAAAATTTATTAACTAAATCTAGGGTACTCTATCGATTGGTGCTGTTTTCAACTTCGAGGAAAGGCCGGAAAAGGGTTTTTAGAGCCCAAAGATCGCCGAAATTGGCCGAAAACGAGATTTTCATATGGGAAGGGATACTTATTTTGTGTTTTGTTTTTGTTTTTGTTTTTTTTTTAACTTAAACTTTTGTAGGAACCCAAAACTGAAATAAAAAATATGATAACATGCAAAACAAATTTATTTATAAAAATGATTATTATTAATTTTAGCTTTCCAAAGGAAAATATGGTGGATGTTTATTTTATATATATTAGTTTTAAGGAGAAATACTGAGAACACCAAAAAACAATCGTTTAACACTTTCCTTAAGAATGTTCTTAATTTTTGTCGTAGAATCCGAATTTGCAAAAAAGCCAAATTTGAGCCAAATTTAATTTAATTTACTTATGAATTTATGAATTTTTAATTTTAAGATTTTTGAATTTCTATACTTAAGTTTAATTATAGTTAATGTTAATGATTCATTTTATTATCTTTTTCTTTTAAATATTTCTTTGTATTAGTTTTTGTTTTTTTTCTTTCTCATCTTTTATATATTTAATAAGTTAATTTAGTCTGT
Source organism: Argyra leucocephala (assembly GCA_963942445.1). Classification (NCBI taxonomy): domain Eukaryota; kingdom Metazoa; phylum Arthropoda; class Insecta; order Diptera; family Dolichopodidae; genus Argyra; species Argyra leucocephala. The sequence goes on along the minus strand of OZ012679.1, from coordinate 33,295,772 downwards.
GTATTTAGATAGAACTTAAGATTTTAACTTTAAGTTTAGAATTTAAATTTTTTCAATTTCGGTACGAATGGAAAGGTATTTCTTTTTATTTTAAGTATATATTTTTTTATTTTTTTAATTGCTAATTTTAGTTTTAATTACTTATTATTCAAAAATATTTTGAAGATCATGCGGCCTATGTCTAGATCGAAATTTAAATTTTTATTTGTAATCTGAATTATTTTTACTTTTGAATTAATAAAGAAAAAAAAAATACCCATTCCAATTTAATAATCTCGATTTCGGCCAATTTTGGCGATTTTTGGGCTTTTGGGCTCCGGTGCTTCCGGGAAGTTAAAAATATCACCAATCGATAGAGCACTCTCGATTTAGCTAACAATTTGTTTTTTAATTCTAAAATAAATTTCCCCTCTTAAAAAGTTTGTACGCATGCTCTAGAACCCCCGGTATAAAAAAAATGTCTGTATTATAGCTGAAACACTATGGTTGGAGTCTTTTATACATATGGTTCGTTTGTCTAGGAAGGGAAAGGAAAGTTAGGAAAAGAGAAGGATAAAAGAGAAGCATGACAATTACGAATTGGAGATGTTAATGTTCGTCTTTAATAAATTTATGTATAATAGGTCATAAATATGGTACTGATAATGTTTGGGAAACACATGAAATGGAATTCGGTTCCATATTCGCAATGTTGAGGTTATAAACGAATTTCCATGATCTATCTTCTTCCATTTAGGGATTTCTACGGTGTAGGGATGAGGTAGGGATTCAATTTTCACTCACCGTACCGTGTCCATTTCGTCGAGGTATCTACAAAAGAGGAAGAGAGCTCCGACTATACGATGATGACTGAGAGCTGCAAGATAAGCACTGACATTAGGGTCATTCCAGCACATTGTACTCCATTTTAGATCGTATAAAATGATTTATAGATTTTCAAGATGTCAGAAAAAATAGTCCTTAATTTAAATAAAATCTGTGTACATCATAGTCAGTAATGCCAGACTCTTTTTATTCAATATATCTCTTATACCAGCTCGAAGTATGTATTAATTCAAAATAAGCATTTTTTTTTTTAAACTTTATTCAGCATTCTTTATTCAGCTTTCAGCATTTTTGTATGAAATTTTTGTTATATTTCTACATTAATTGACTCGATGACATAGCCTTGCAGTTGGCTTTGAAACTGGTTTAATTATCGCTTTAATTGTACAATAATAATATTTAATTTCTTATGACAGCTTCGATTTACGAAAAATTAGCTAGTACGTATATCTTTTAATTATGACCCAGCTTCTTGCAATTAGTTATAATGTGTTGCAATACTTTCTTATCCCAGTGTAACGGTGTAGTGTTGGATAACTTAATAAAAAAGATAAAATAATGTTTTGTTAGTAAAAAGTATTGTTGGACAATTTTTAACAATAATTTTATTTATTAATCGTGTTTGTTGAAATATTTTTAATTTCTTTTTTAAATTCTGTAAGAGTCAGGTAAAACCATTTTGTAATTGAAACTATTATACATAATTATTTTTTTATATTCATAATTTTCAATACTTTCTTATCCCGGTGTATTTTTAAGTATTTTGCGAGAAATTTATATTGTTTATTTCTATTTGTTAGGCAGGTTTGGTTATTCAAACAGGATATGATATTCTGATTTCATTTCATTTATTTTAATTTGCAATTTCTGAACCATTGCTGCATTTAATTAATATGCAATGACATTTTTATAGTGCTGCAATTAAAATTGAGTGCCAGTGTTGTGTTATCTGCAAAGTGATAATTAAAAGTTACAATAATATGCTAATGATTCAATGTTGACTTCATCATCATCATTTATGAGTTTTACAGTCCAAGGTAAGCCTTAACCTCTTTTTCAATTTTCTTGCATTCTGATTTATCCGTTAACTCCATTGTTTTGTCAGAGATGTGGTGGATTTCGTTCACCCATCTTGTGCTTTAGTATTGTACGATTTTGCTTCTAATATTATTTTTGTTATGCTTTGTTCACTTATTTTCAGCACATGTCCGTCCTGCCCATCACCCCATATTAACTTATTGAGAAATAAAAAGAGTAACGATTTTACTGAGTTATCTGATCCCTTTCGGTTAATTGGGATTTTGGGTTTGATAAATTAAGACTATAAAATATTTTAATTAAGTAAAAAATTATGTTTTTGAGTTCACTTCAGATAACATATACACATTTTCTGCTCTTTCTTAAATATCCCATACGACTATAATTAAATATATTTTTTACTTTAAAATCTCTTTTCTGAGCTTTCGCTTAATACACACATACCTTTCAATTTTCAAAATTAATTAAAATTTTTCAAATTTTCATTTTTAAAAGTCTTTATAATTCTTTAATTAAATTTAAATTAAGCACAATTTTAATAATATTCCTTCAGTTACTAAAGTAACTTCATATTATTATAATTTTTATATGCAAAGAAAAATTCCTCTTTTTAATAAATTTCCAAAGCATTTTTGACGGATATTTTTTTGTTGTTGTTGTTTTGTTTATTCTTTATTATATCCAATGAATTACTTCCGCCTTAAGTGTACCAAACCATATTCATGGTTTAAAGCTAAAAACTGCTTTAAAATCAACAGCAGTAAAAAATAAAAATAATAAAACAAAAATAATAATAAGAAGAATATAATAACTAGAGGAATGATATCAAAAATAAAAACCTAAAAAATAGCAACAACAAGAATAAAATAATTATCTAAAAACTTAAATTTTTGTGCTGAATTTTTCTTAACAAATCGTACAGTTTAATTCTGTAAATACACTTATGAACATAAAATTAGAAATATCTTGATCAAAAACATGTAAGTACACTTTTCTTTAAGTAGATTTGATAGCTGGAAGAGACTCCTATTCGAATTACATTTGACAAGGTAATTAAAACAAGATTATTCAATTCGGATGAGTCCAGTGACCATTATTTTGTTAGCTATACTGTATTTATATTTAATTAATACGAATCTTAAGTACATCCTATTCATTTGCTTGTATATTGAGAGTAATCACAGAAACCTGCTTATAGCTGCTTCACCCTGCGGCAGTTTGATTGCAGGAACATTTTGTATGTATGCACTTCGTTGTAGTTTGGTTTTATGGAAAATATCTAAATCAAAAGTTTTCGAAATAATTTTATAAATGAGTTGGAAGTGTCAAATACCTGATAAATCAATTGAACAATGTCAAATTTTTAATAACAGTTTACCAGTACTTATACAACTAATAAATGCACCAGCCTATATTGGCACATACCCAGAGTTCAAAATCAGCAATACTTTAGGTAGTATAAAACAATAATACCCTACAGATGCGAGTCTCCGTACTGTCCGATGAATGAAACTGTTCCTCAATAATTACTATATTACATATGCTAAAATCAGAAGACATTTAACAGTTATGATTTTGTAGCTGGGTGGGTCACCCAAAAGAAAAAGCTAAGATTTTTGCTGACCACTTGGCAAAGGTCTTCTCAGCACCAACATAAAATATTGCTAATGAAAATATGACTAAAAATATATATATAATATATAAATATAGCTAAATAAGATGAAGTGGAAATTTCACATCTCACTCTAAGAGAAATTAAAGAAATATGCAGACACAACCTCAGCGTCAAAAAAGCACTAGGTTGCGATCTATACAAAAGATATCCTCCAAATTGACAACATTTTATGCATACCTTTGCAGACGACACTGCGATTCTTGCAGTTGACCTATCTGTCGAAAACTCCACAGCAAAACTTCAAAATATAGCGAATAAAATAAGTTTATGGACCCAGCGATGGCGCATATAAGTTAATGAAAGCAAATCAACTCATATAAATTATACAACCTATCTAAATTAACAATAAAATAGTACCACATGCCAATACAGTAAAGTATTTGGGAATGACACTGGATGATAAGATAAGATGGAAGGAACATTAAAGAAAGAAAAAAGAAGAGCTAAACATTAGACTCAAACAATTTTACTGGTTACTAGGGCGTGGTTCTGAATCATTAGTACAAAATAAAATATTGATATATAAGCAGATATTAAAATATGTGTGGACGTAGGGTATTCAATTATGGGGCTGCGCATAGAAAACCAAAATGGAAATATTGCAAAAATTTCAAATTAAGTGCTCCGTGGTATAGATAATGCGCCATGGTACGTACGAAATAAAGATCTCCACCGTGACTTTGTGCACATTTAAACAGTCACGGATGAGATCAAGAAACATGCCGTAAAACACGAGCAGAAATTGCAAGCTCATATGAACTTGGAAATGACAACAGTTCTTCAGATATCAACAACAGTGTCCGTTCGCTCAAGAGAACGAAATCCCACTAGCTGGTCAGTACCTAAAATGGAAAATTCTATGATAATAGTTTTTTTCACGGAAATTATTATATCAATAATTTTCCTTTGCGTAACGTAGATTGGTTATAACGCAAAAAAGATAGATGGGTTTTAGTGGGTTCGATTCCCATACTATCAAGAAGCACACACGGCTATAGCTCTTGATGCCCCTCCTCCTATCTTTCGGGAAAAAACGCTATGATTTAAGTTATGATAGCTTTCACTAAAAACATGATAGTTCATAGTTGGAATTCCAGAATGTCATACAACATACAATTTATAGAAATTCAAAGAAAATATGAATACACTTATTCTACAACACTGTATATTTAATCCTTCTCATACCTTGCTTCAATTCTAGTCCTAATATAAATCCTGTACTATTCCAGCCGATATGTAGCGTATGTTACTATTCCCAGCGCTACATAAAAATGCCAAAAGTAATATTCTAACGCATTGGCTGATTCCAAATAATCACACAGCAAATAATTTAATTAAATGTTTCTAATCTACTATTCACAACTCTACTCAGGATGCTGTATACAACATTGATAATATTGTTGATGATGATTTCATCATTATCATTTTATACATTGATGGGATGATGATTAAATGATTTTAACTATAAGTATTCTATACGCATTAATTTTTGTTTCTTTTTTTTTTTATTGTTTTATCAAAATAATTGATTGACATAATTTTAAATCATCATCATATAATCATTATGATTGTTTTTTTTGAACAAACGCTCTTCCTTCATTCATTAAAATTGATACTGTGATGATCTATGGTTCGTTAAATGTTAAAATTAATTTTTTTTTTTTGTTTTTTTTTGCTTCTTTGGTTATATTAGAAATTATTTGACGCTTGTGTAGTGTTTTGATACTTTGAAGTCAATGATTGTCTTTTTTTTTTTGTTTATTGTTTTTTTATTGTTATTATTTCATAAAAAATTATATAATGACTTTTAAAAATTAAATTTTCTATGTGTGTGTGTGTGTGTGTGTTGATATAAAAAGAGTTTAAAAAATGTTCTTTTTATTAAACTTTCATTTTTTATTTTGTTTTTGTTCTTTTTTTACTTATATAAATTGACATTTTTAGTGTATATATATATAATTTTATCAAAAGGTCTTTAAATAATTACAATTAAAAAAAAAAAAGATAAAATAATATAAAAAATTTCAAATTAAATAAGTTTAATTGAATTAAATAAAGAAAATGAAAAACAGATGAGATTTGGCCATCTGGAAAATGAATTGATGGTTAACCAATAGAATGAATCGTTTGTTTTTTTATTATTTCTATCTTTTTTTTTTTTGTTATTTAATTTTAATGTTAAATTTTTGTTGCTATGATTTTTCCTCTGTCATGATCATTTTCATTTATTGATTTTAAGGTTTAATTATGTAAGAATTGAGAAAGGTTTTATAAAAACGTTTAAAACTGTTTTTTATTTTTGTTCTTTGAATCAATTTAATAATTGGTTTTTTTATATAATATATAATTTTAAAAGTAACTGGTAGATAGGCATTCGTTTCTGGTAGATTTATCACTAATTTTACAAAAAAAAAAATGATTCTTCGTAAGTAATTAATTTTAAAGTAATTTGAAGTAAATTAAGCCTATAAAGTTGTGTTCTAAGAATTTATACTCTAAGTTATTAATTAATGATGTTTGACATATCGTATAGAACGGTTTTAAGAGATTGAAGCATCAGGATTTCGAATATTGAATTTAAAGAGAATTTAAATATATTATTTACCGGAAATACATGCCCTTGGTTAGATATTATTCAATTATAAAATTAGAAAACTTAGTTTTACTTTTTTGATTGATTTTTATAACTCACAGACGTTATTCCCATCTCCTGTGAACTAAATTAGTTATAAGTTAATGTAAATATGTACTTTAAAAATTAAAATAGGAAAATAAATGAATGAATAAAAAGTTTTAAAAAAAGATTTGAATATAAGTTGTAGAATCAATTCGAATCAAATATTAAAAGATGTGTAGGTAGCTTACTACTGCAAAAGCTATTGATCAGTTTCAGTAGTGTTAAAGTAGTTCATTTTCTTCTGAAACATCCCTTTAATTATTATGTTTCACTAAATTAATATTTTGATTAATAAAATATAAATTCATTGTTCAGTCCAATGAATTGATAATTCATTAAAAATAAAATACTTAAACTGATACTAAATTTACCACACCAGACTAAAGTCGCTTTCACGAAAAAACTAATATTGATAAAATAAATTCCAAAATTAAAAATTGCATGAAATGGGGTCTTTATTTAGGATTACGAGCGCTTGTAGTTGCTTGAAGGTATATTGGGTTATGATTGGAGTGTTGGATGCGCATTCTGTGAAGATGTGTTTTATGGTTAAGATTTCAGACAATGAATACATGTCCGGGGTGCGGATCTTGTGTAGGTGTTTATTGGTTGAAATAGTTTACCCTAGGCGTACTCGTGTGAGTTTGACACCTAGTGCACGGGATTTCATTTTGATGGGTCCGGGGATATTTGCATTAGGATTGCGGGTTCTGGCAAATGGATTGGAAGAATCCCAGACTGTTGGTCAGATGTGAACCGTGTTAGTAGCTATTATCTTTTTGGCATGGGCACAAGATATAATTGAAACTCTTGTAAGGGGGTTTTTGGCCGCTATTTTTGCCTCATGGTCTACTTTTGTGTTGCCATCTATGCCTACGTGGCTTGGTATCCAAGCCAATCAAAGTTTGCCTTGATTTTGGGCTATTTCATTTCTGATGTATTTTGACATATATTCATTGTTGTTAGGATTTGTGATAGGCTTGATTGAACGGACACTATCAGTTATTATTAGATAATTTAGATTATGTGTTTCGGCGGCTTGGATTGCTCTGTATATGGCAGTAAGCTCGGCTATAAGAAACTTCAGATTAATGTTTCAATTTTTAATATCTTGACCAATTTCAAATTTTACACCTACATCGGAAAATTGATAAGGTGCATTATTACACTTGTCTTATTATTTAGGGTAATTTTTCTGCATAATACTCGTAATATTATTTAATTTATTACAGTTACAAGAGTTTATAACATTTACACAAAATGTAAACTTTCCAAATTATTTATTGTGCAATCATGACTGATGTATAGAGATGTTTTGCTACGTTTGAGTAATTTTCTTCATCAGAAGCAAGTATTATTAAATCTGGTTTTAAAATTTCCACCAGTTTTCCCTATGTAATTAGAATCATTAAATTTAATTTGTCAAATTCCAAATCCAGAAAAAAATAACACAAAACATGTTATTATTAAATGTCAACGGATCATCATTTTATCTTGTCTTGCCTAAAGGTGACATTAACTCTCAACAAATATTTTCATCAAAGCATGATATTACACAAGAGCTTACACTTTGCTCAATGCTTTTTATACTGCGTTTACTTCTGTGATGATGGTCAACTGTGAGGATAGTCAACACCGTAGCCATATAGCATAGTGTTTTAGTAGTCTGAAAAATACGCTTATATTCAGGTTTTCTGAGTAGACTCCACCTTTCACTCTGTCATTCACTGACGAAACATAAGTATAGAGATGCATACGTGCTCTTCCGTCAGGACCGTATTTTTCTTCCAGCTTCCCCTGGACGGAATATTGATTTGATATGACCTCTCAAAGAAATATTTTGTTAGAATAAAATCTAACGGTTTTATGAAAAAAAAAATGTTTGTATTCCATAATAGAAGAGTGATTATTTAATTGTAGGTTCTATTGCGAATTGGATTTGTGTTTGACCACAGTTCGGGATATATGTTGGTGAACGATAAGATCGTGTATTCTGTACTCCAAAAAGAGTTCTTTCAAATCCTCCACTTATTCTAATGGAAGCTGATATTTGAAATTTTAATAGTAGGTTGAAATTTGTACCAATATTAAGTACGGTCCACCATACTATACGACGCATAATGCTAATAATGAATTACGAAAATCAAGCCTATATAATCAAATATGTATATGTTAATAATCAACCCTGTATATTTTGCAGGACTAATTTTTAATATACTCATATCGCCTATATATAACTGAGGTGCCTTTGTTATGGAAATTAAGATTATACGCATTGATAAAACTCATTTACCCTCCTTATATTGAATAAATAAATGCTATTATAAAAAGTTAATAAATAAATAATAATAAATAAATTTAAGACATTTTTCCTTATCTATTTTTGAAAAAAATAAAGTGAACAAACACTGAACATACACATTATTGAAAGTTAAGACCAACAGAAACAACAGGATAATATATATAGCCTAAAACATAGATATATTTCCATTATAATCACATCCTTATGGAATACCTTAGTAATATTTACATAAGTAGTATTAGCTTAGAGTAAAACTCATTTATTTAGAATTTTTTGTAGAAATTTGTTTTGTCAACAAACTATCTTCATTTTAAGGATATACTCTTTAAAAAGCTGAGACTTGAAGTCTATACACATTTTAAATTTTCTTATTTCGCATTTTCATTACAAAAATAATGATACATTTACTTCCTTATGTATACCTATTTATATATATATATATATATATATTATGTATATTTAAATATGTACATATATATATACGTTAGAACAGATTCAATCAAATACAAATCAAATATATTTACCTAATAAAAAAACAAAAAAAAATAACAAAAAAAACAAATTTAACTATAAACATAACAACCATTTGGCAATCTTCAACTTCCATCAATCTTATTAAAAAAAAAAAATTCTATTTATTTCATAAAATTATATTTGGTAGGAGTTTTTTGGTTTTGCTTTTTATTTTTTTTGTTGTGTGGCTTTTTTGTTAAACTTAATCAATCCAAAGCTTTCATATATGGTAAGTCGAATAACTGTCCAAATTATTGTACGTTAAATAATACCAAAATTTAAAATTTTGTAAACACATTTTGGAATGGAATGTGATGTATTTGATATTTAGTTGAATAACTATTACGGTTCCAATTGAAAGGATACTAGATCCTTAGATATAATTTCATACAAATTTGAACAGTAAAACAGTTCCTACAACAAAATTTAATAAGTTTAAACAATAATTATAATTTATGTTCTGATAACTGTGATATATTTTTTAATTGTCTTATTTTAAGCATAGATTAATTAACACTATTATTGCTATTTAATGTATATTTTAAGTCAGTATATTTTATTTCTCTTATATTATGTTTTTTATGTATTGCCATTTAAATTATTAATTTACTATTAGACTTTAAAGTCTTCCGGCAGTCGAGTACTATTGTCACAAATCGTAAGTGAATGGAAAAATCCGAAAATTTATATTCAAGAACAAAACCAATAAGTTTTGGGGTATAAATCACGTGTTGCTCTGGGTTCTGTACTTAAACAAAAATATACAGCAGAACTACCAACAACATAAACACACTGCCACGGCTACTTTTGGAAATTATACAGCAATATTTTTTTAATATCCAAATAACAATTTTATTGCAATAAGACTCTTGCGCAGTCTTATAACACTATTATAAACAGTCTTATAACAGCATTAGTGTTAATTTCAGTGCTCCGCAATTGTTTCGAAACGTTATAAGTACGTTAAAGCACTAAAATGGAGAATCATATAAGGCACTGGAGCAATTACAGTAATATTGTTATAGGATTGGTGTGCATATGTATTAGTGTATAATGTGTTTTTATTTTGAAATGAGCTTAATTTGAAATAATTTATGTTATGCGAGAGTGAGATAATAATAATTTTACGGAGTTTATATTTATTTAATTATAAAGGAAGATAAATATTAATTACCTATTTTTATATATGTATGTAAAAAAAAATATATTTTCAGGTTAAGAATAATTGTATTAATATTCATAATAATTATTGTGACCAAAGGGCAAATTTTGACTGGCAAAGAAATATCATTCACATTTATTATAATAATACTTCGAAAAAGACATTACCCTTCAAAAATAACTCAGCTATTATTGAATAAATTAAAGAAAATATCTTTTTGAATTAGAATTTTAAAATGTTAAATAATGTACGCTAATTAATGCATAACGTCAAAGTTGATATTTAAATAATTAATTTTTTTAGTAAAAATTATACTTTTGCGAAAAGAATGCAAAATAAAACTTTTCAGTTTCTGTTTATTTAAAAAAAATTTTTTTTTACTCTATTTGTAGAAAATAATGGTTGTTACAAAATATTTACTCAAAAGTTACAGTAAATTTATTAGTGACATCATAGGAATACAGTAAAATAATAACACTACTACTACTAGTCTAGCACTTCTATTCTTATAACTTATATTATAGAATTACGCACTTTTAGACTTAAAACAACATTGCTGGTACCATTTGCCGAAAACCCCATTCTAACATTCTTCCGCAATTACTATAAGAACATTCTTATAGCAATTTTAATCTCATTATTCCCATAAAAACATCTTTAGTAATTGTCGGGACTCATATAAGAGTCTTATAGCACTAATTTTGTTTTTATAACAATAAACATTTTACGTGTGATGTTTTTAATATTTTAATATTTTAATAATAAATAATAAGAGCTCATACAAATCACTAAGATTATTGTAACGGTTAGGTATTTTATTAGAAACATGGTGAATTCAGACTATTATAGGAAAATCGATATATGTCACTTCAACTACCAGAAAAGCAAATTCTGCAATGTATCATTAATTCATACAGATATACATTTACATTACAGCTGCAACCTATGTCGGTAATAAAATAAACAGTTAGACACATACGACAGTTTATCGATTTCAAGGTTATACGTAGACGACAGATTGAATAATGATTTAGGGAATGGATACTCACCGCTATTTAAAATAATTTGAAAAAATACAGGTAAAATAGATATTTAGTACGGATGGAATAGGATGTAAAGAGGGTAAAAAATGAATTAATATGTACAGTTTGTCACAAGCACTGATGAAGGAACTACGTTGCTTCTGAAATATCGATATTTGCAATCAAATATTAAAAACTTATTAGTGAAAGAAAATCTGACAACAATTAATTTATTTAATTTGAATTATCACTAAAAATAAAAAAATAAAATAAACAGTTAGGTTCTATACAACTAGTTTACATTTTAACTAAATAATAAAATCTACTTAAAAGCTATCACTGACGAACAAATTATTGTTATACTCCTAAGGCTTTATTAAGAGTTAATATTCTTCAATGTTATGATGGAATCATGTCTCCAAATTGCAGATTCTACTACAAGTCGGTTTGCATTCACAGAGCAAATGTCCAATAGAAATTATTCCTCTACTGCAAATTTTCTGCATAAGTTGATTTTGGTTATACCGATTTTTAAACCAACTTCTTTACTAAGCAGTGGCATTATTTATACATTAGCAGGGGTTATACATTGGCAGGGAAGATATGGGATTTGAACCCAGGACCTTCTGATTAATTGTCAGATGATTATAACCATTACACCGTTTAGTTTGGTAATGTTCTTTATACAGCGCTTACTTTTGCGATGGTGTGAATATAGTGCAATAAAATGAATACTAATCCCGTTTACGATTTCGTCATAATTATATTCCAGTTTTTGTATTTCTGTGTATTCTTGAATTTTTAGTTATGTATTTGAGTGATGATTAGAGAATCGCACCAATACTGTAATTGCCACTGACGATAAAACATGATTAGTTGATAAGACTTTGGTTGTCATCTAGGTAACTAGATGAGTCCAAATCAATAAACAATCGAAAAAAAAATGTTCTTTGCTTGTTTTTTTTTTTTTTTATTTTTCGTACAATCCGGAAAATTTAACTGTTTTCATATATGTATTTTCCGACTCAATATTTTAAGCAAAATTATATACTACATGTATTGGATTCGATTGATATCATAGATAACTGATTAAATTATCGATAATTAATAAATTAAGTTTCGGTTGCAGTTCGTTCATCCTCACCGAAATATGTGATTGGCAACTCAAGAACGCATATATGGTAAACTATATCTTAAAATGTTGTCGTCATTATCGTCCTCTATTAATTCTACACCTTATGGTGAGCCTTAACTTCATTTACAACTTTCGCAATTCAGCTCTATTTTGTGCAACTGTCCTCCAACCGTTAACTCCAATCTTTGACAGTTGCCCTTAATTACCAATCATCGCCGGGGCATCTAAATATTTTTCTACTTTTTGTTCTAGTATTCTCCGGGACTGTGTCTAAAATTCTTTTGGCATTCGTTGATCATTGGTCCTCACCAGATGTAATATCGATCTTAGTATTTGTGTCCATAAACTAGTGCTTCTAGCTCCTAATTTAATCATAATTGGTGCTCAACATCTTCATTTATATCAGTATCAAATATTTTTTTATAATATGTAATAAGTTATGTGAAAATTTATTTTCTTTGCTTAATTTCAACTATAATTTTTGGTGTTATCTCAGACCACCGTCTTAAATTATAGCGAAGTTTTTATCGTAATATTAACAAACAAAAAAAATCATTGTTTTCAGTCAAGAATTCCTTGAAGTTAATTTTATTGTTTTTATTTTACTTTTTCTTTATTATTTATATTTTTCCTTTTGAATTTTTCGTATAATCCGGAAATTTTAACTGTTTTCATATGTGTTTTTTCTTACTAAAATAATATACCGTTAAGGAAAAATCAAATTGAATAAAAACTAAAAATGAAAATGCTACAAAGAAAATTTATATTTTATATTTTCTAAGTGTTAGTTAGTTCTTTTACTAAGAGCCATTATTATCAAAGATAAATGTGAAAATGTATTTTCATTAGAAAATTTATAGAGAATGAAAATAAAAACAAAAAATGTATTTTTTTTTGTTTTTTGTTGTTTTTAAAGGAAATCCTGTATAGGGTATAGTTACTATTGATAGTAAAATATACATACTATTTTTAGAAATTCGAATATGTCCGAAAATTTTATTATGATTGTGAATTAAAAAAAAAATAATAATAACAAAAAAAAAAACTAAATACTATTAAATTTAGTTTTTTATGATACATTGTAACATTTGTTTATATAAATGCTATAGAAATATATTAAATAGAACAAATATATCGTAATGTAAAAGAACACTCATGATGAATTAAATTAGAAAATAATTTACAATGAAAATATTATAACATCAGAGGGATTGACTGTGTTTTATATAGTAACAAGGGTAAGTTTTTGAACTTAACTGTAATTGGTATTTGTTGTACTAACCACAGGATTAAATGACGTTTACAAATCCAACAAATCTAATATGTTTTGAAAGCAAGGATAATATTTGAAGCATTTTCTAATATATTTGACTCCTACATTATATCATTGGTTTTAAATAGTCTTCTTTTGTGACGTGCATTATATTTGGTTGTAGTAGTAATCGTGGTGAAGGTATTTTTTACATTTTATTATTTGTTTTGAAACACATTTGGCAATTCTGAAATAAATTTTGTACCCACGTAGGACCAAATGACTATATCTCAAAGATATATGGTGTTTCCAGCTTTCCAAAAATATGCTTTAAGGACGAAAAGGACATTTGAAAGCATCGTTGCTGACTTAATGGTTTTGTATATAAACCGTTATATCGGTTAATATATGAGATATATATATATATAATATATATTGGATTATATATATACTAGAGGCCCCTATTTATTAATTATAATTCAAGTTAAAGCCAAATTTAACGTTTTTAACAGAACAGGAGTTTAAATATACTGATATTTTTCACTATCAACCAGTAAACAATCATGTTTTATCATATTAAATCAATAATGTTGCTTTATGCAAAATAAAAAACTTTTGGAATTTATTGAAAAATTATTGGAATTTAATTCACACATTGGCAAAAAAAAAACAATAATAATTTTATTTATAACTTACTACGATACACATTACCTTGTCTATACCTAAGTTCTTTTGTCCTTTTTTTATACGAAGTAACTGACTTCTGAAGTAAATTTCAGGCTAACGTATAGCCAAGTCACTGTGTATCAAAAATATATTTGGTGTAGCCATCCTTTTAAAAATATTATATGTTAAAATTTTTGGAAAGCTGCTAACAGCAGGTACCCTTGAAATATAGTCTTTTAGTCCTTCGCGGGTACAACATTTATTCCAGAAGAAACGTACATTCTTAGTTTATTATGCTAATATTTTGGACATTATTTTTAATACTATGTAATTTTGGAATTATAAATATTTGAAAAGTAGATTTTAAAAAAACTGATAATATGGAAAAACTTCAAATCACCAACTGGAGAGATTCCGCTTGTGCCCGAGGTCAATGGAAGTCAATTTTGCTTCAGGCCCAGGACCTTCAAGCTCTGTAGCTTGTTGGACGCTACAGTAAGTAATGTATTAAACTAAGTACTTATTAGAACTAGAGTTTTTTCAACCCTCAAGAGTTTGATTTCATTAATTTTTCCAAGTCTTGTATGGGTATTTTGAACTTCAAATGTTCTTTGTTTGGATATTGCCCGGGTTATATACAATAGTTTTACTTGTAGACCCAGTTCATTTTAATGGTATATATAATATGACATATAATGGTATATAATGGTAATTATTACGATTTCAAATGTAATCGTTTTTGTCCAAAATAATCAAAACGGTTCAAGAGCTATAGAAGACGTGAGCAAAGTTGTTTCAACATTCTAGTCATTGTATAGTAGAATATAAGTGATCTTAAATCGCTTTCCGGTGTATTTTCTCATAATGTTTTCAAATTAGTTTTATGATAAAATTATCGATTCTATAATATTGTTTGAGTCCTTGTAAAATTCTTTACCAAAGTGGAGTAATGCTTACACGGTATAGCTACTTAAAAAAAACTGAGATAGTTTTCCAAAGCTTCAACCCTATTTTTGGATCAATATATTTTTATATACCAGTACTTTAACACATTCTACGTAACTCTATTTGGCAAAACTTCCACTAAATTATCTTTCGGATGGCTTTTGGATTATTTTACAAATTTTTTTTCTGAACAAAATCATAATTATTCAGTATAGACATGCTGAGTGGTGGCGCAGTAGGTAGAGCCTTTCAATCGACGTATCAGATTCAATTTCCAATTAAAGCAAAATACTTTCATTGTTGTTTCAGCCTGGACCGGTACATGTCAGTACTATGTCATTGGTTTAAACAAAATAAACGACAAAAAAAAAATAATAGGCTCACATGTCGAAAGGGAAAAGGTTGAAAATTGATATATACTATATTTTTAACTCACAATTGATATATATGTATATACATATATATAAAATATGTTTAGGTATCCTATATCACTTAAAATGTGAACCTGTTATATAAATAAAACACAAAAAGGGTACAAAAATTGGTTGCAAAAAATTCGGAAATTTTAGCTGTCAGAAAACATGAAATCGAATAAAAAAAAATAAAAAAAATTTAAGAAATTTATTATTCCTAAAAATGCAATCTCTGCCCACGGATAGGGTTACAGGACAATGATGATTATGAAAAATTGAAATCGGCCATCTAGAGTGAACTTTTGAACATGCTTTAGTTAAGACGATCATTGAAATCAGATCCAAAGGTATACAAGACCTCTAGACAGACCATCTCTTCGTTAGAAATATGAAATGTCAACAAACATGAAACAATATCTTCGTCCCACCAACTGGAGGAATTACCGTCCGCATAATTATTTGTCGGATACCACAAAATGATTTTCGAAGTAAAATGAGTAGTAAAGTTTATAATAAAATTTTAACTAAGCTAGCCGATACAATTTTCTAAAGTTTTTTATCATTTCTGACTGATGAATATTGGCGGCGATTTATAAATGAAAGGTGAAAAATTTTAGTCTCGCAACATATAATGGCATATATTCAAAATATATCCGAACGACTAAGTTCCCAATAATGATCTATGTTTCAAATATCCACCCAATGACGTAAAATCGGAATAAGAATATTTAAAAAATCGTAACTAAAAATTGTATACCGGGGTCGGTACTGTCCAAAAAAACGCTTTACAATTTTTTTTAATTCATAAAATTTATCTATGGAACCTAGCTACCTATTTTTCTATAATACATATGAACAATCTCTTGATATTCTAATATTATGGATTTCTTGAAAAGCTTCCGAACATCTTTCAAATTTCGTATTAAAAAAAAAAAATCACAAATATTTCTTCCTATTTATTCATTTTATCCTTGAGAAAACATAATCTAAACAATATAACAGGAATAAAAAAAAAAAACAACAACAAAGACGGAGTAAAAATAAATAAGAAAATAAATTGATTTATTAAGACTTATGTATATACGTAGCCGTCAATTCAACTTTAGTCAATAGCAAGAAACTACAAAATAATAATAAAAAAAAAACAAAAAAAAAATGGAAAGGAAAATAGCAATCCAAAAGAAACGTAAATAAACATTTTTTTTTTATTCCGTTACCACTACAATGAAAA
This sequence comes from Argyra leucocephala, assembly GCA_963942445.1. Classification (NCBI taxonomy): domain Eukaryota; kingdom Metazoa; phylum Arthropoda; class Insecta; order Diptera; family Dolichopodidae; genus Argyra; species Argyra leucocephala. Next base: position 33,278,916 of record OZ012679.1, on the reverse strand, counting down.
TGCTAAACTAGAGTCCTTTCTTATAATATTTTTTAACTCAACAAAAACAAAAAAAATATTTTATGGATTTTATATTGCAAATTATCTAAATTCAGTAACCAGTGTGAAAACAGTTAGGTTATTTAAAACTGAGAAAACTTATAAAATTTATTTAACCCTACTGGCTTTTGGTATCATCATCATTACCTAGAAATTATCTTAGATTTTAGAACCTATTTTACGCTACTTTCGTTACATCATGTTTTTTTATCAAAGACAAAAATAAATATTTCGACAAATATCGTTAAACATATTTTAGAGCTTAAAGCCCAACCATAATGAACTTTAGCTGGCTTAAGTCAACTTAAGGAAATGTACGATTACATGTAAATTGTATTGTGCACCCATGATAGGAATATCAAAGAATTTCGTTAAGTTTACGTTAACTTTAGCTGGCTTAAGGAAAGTGTGATTTCATTCGCACATTCTGTACGTAAATTTGACATTTGATTTAGGAACTGTTATTGCTATTGAAAATTTGTGATATATAATAAAATAATTTAATTATTTAATAATTTACATACTTTATAACAAATTAATTATTATAGGTAAATAAATAAAAGGTAAAAAATAAATATTTTAAAAAAAGTAATAAAAAAAACATTAATTAAAATATATTTAAAATACCACTGAAAACAAAATTAAAATAACAAACAATAATATATAATTTATATTTATTAAAACTTCTGTTTATCTATACGTATTTTAATTTACTTTTACAATTTAACAATAGTCAAAATCACTTAAGTTAGCTAAAGTCTATTGTGGGTAACTTAAGCAAATTACAAAACTTTAGCTGGCTTTTCATTTAATTTTGACATTAGCTTAAGCCAACCTAAGTTCATTATGATTGGGTCTTTAGTCATAATGTTGGTCTTCCGTTAGTCAATCAATATTGTTCAATTCTAGCTTATTTATTTCATTTGTTTCTCAATTGAGCCCAATCGCTCGTCCAGAGTATATATGTATTTAAATGCAATAGTTTTTTTTTTTTTTTTTTTTAAATATCAGCACAAAAAAAATAATAATAGTACGACATTAATATAAAAGTATACTAAAAAAGACTAATCATCATTCAATTCAACAAAATTTATTTATTTACTGTATTCGATATACAATGGTACGATTAGACTCTACAATTTGTATAATCTAAATAAGGGCATAGAATGTGATAAGTCATAGACTAAAAGTAAGAAAATTTATAAAATAAAAGCAAAACAAACTAAATTTATAAAATACAATAAAACTAAAAAAAAAATAAAATACTTAATACCTAACAAAATATTAGGGTGAAATTCAACATGTCAAAAAATAATTACAAGAGTGATTTCAATATCTATAAACTCTTAAAATATACTTGAAACATAGTCTACTAAAATAATTGATGCGTTGGAGCATATCTTCTACCAATGGGAATCGAATTCCAACAAAAATATTATTTTAACAAAATAAGACAGATATCTTTATCTATTTTTATTGGCAAGGGATATTTATTGAGAGAGATGTATCGAAATCGAGAATATTAATAAATATCAGAAGGAAGCCCAGTAGATATTAAACAAAAAACAGACATAATTAAAATTTAAATAATTTTTAAATGTGCAGTTTAGAATACACTTAGAGACGTCAGAGATTTTATCATATCTACTACGATTGTTAGTTGATGGGCATCATTATTTTATTAGGAAAAGAATAATTAAAACTTATTGCTGAATTGCTGATATTTTTAGTCTTTGATATGCTTAAATCAATATTGTTCAGTGCAAATGGCATAATACAAAATAAGGTCATTATAGCTTATAGCTATAAAGCTATATAGCTTTTTCAAAATCAGATCTTAACAATCACTACCAAACTACAAGATATGAAAAATACGATTATAGCTTATCGACGAATGTGACAAATTAAACTAGAAAATAATATTGTTGAACATCAGTGTTATACAACAAGATTTAAACTGAAACAGTCTATCCAATATTGATATCTGTTGTTCTAGTACTGAGAACAAAAAATAATAGACAAAATAAATTTATATAAAATTTTACATTTAGTCTCAACTAGATAACAATTTTGCGTAAATAGGTAAGCTAGCCAAAAGATGGCACTTTTCAAAAAATTATCTTTGGGATAACAACATTCTTCGCAAACTTAACAATAGCTGTGTTCTTTTCAGCCGGTTCACGGTCTAGGTTAATACTTTAATATAAAATTACAATAACAAGTCAAAACCCATATATTTATCTGGTTTTTATACAGATCTCAAATATTTAGTAACTATATTTGTCACGGGTGGCGATTTCCTAGTTTTTAAATAGAAATTTTTGATAATTCAATTAACAGGTTTGCCAACTTAAAAAAAATATCCATATCGTTAACCTACATTATTCTTTTGAATTTAATAAAGCCTAGACCTTGAACTGTATGAAAAGAACACAGCTAATATCGGATTTAACAATATCGAAATTATCAACATATATGCTTGTCTTAATATATTAAAAAAAAATGTTGAATTGAAGAGAAATCTGACGCAGAAGTAAACTCAACAAATAACATATTTACCTCTGATAACTCATACATGATAGTGTTAAAGATATAAATTTGTTCTATTCCTTGACATTTGTTCTATTCCTTGATTTTTCATCTCAGATTAGAAACATAAAATAAATAATATTAATATTTAAATCATTGCTAATTTTATTTAATACTATTTCAAAACAAGGCCCTTTTGACAACTTTACTAATAAGAACAACTTTACGAATTGAAAACAATAAAAATTAGTTACAATACCATCCCAACTTTCCAATGATGAGCTTGTTTAATGATATTGGAATAATATGACGATTCCGAATTATTATTATTATTATTTCTTTATTTACTATAATTAAAATTTTAATAAAAGTAAGCACTAGCTATACCTTCGGCTTCGATTCCGAATTAAAAACAATAAGGATATATCAAATATATGGAATATAATGGTCTTCGGCTTCGATTTCGAATTAAAAACAATAAGGATATATCAAATATATGGAATATATTTGATTAAGTATACGTTCGAATACACTTAAAATTATTATACATTGTGATATTCAAATTAAGTAGTAGAATAATTTTAAATGTACTGCAGCAGAAGATGAACTAACATTTAGCTCCTCTACTTCTATTAATCTATTTACCCAATTCAGGGCGTATTCACAGTAATAACCAAACTCAAATCACACCATTTACTCATTGTGTCTAATCCAATGTAATATATTATTACAATAATACAAATTGATTAAAGGAGATGTTGTGGAGATATAAATACGTTTATTTATTCAGAGTTTTGGCTAATCCGCTTAAAAAAATTTTACATTTAAAAGATAATAAGTTTTGCTCCACAGATTTCCGGAAAAGGGTAAATATTTGACGGATATTATTTAAGATGATGAAGAGATTGTGCACAAAAAATGTAAAGAAGAACCCTTAATATATTTTAATGTGGATTGCCCCTTTTTAATATTTTTTTTATTCAAATTTAAATTTTGGAATTTTTTAAAAAAAAAATGTACACACTATCTAATTTTATAGTCAGAAGTATTAATATATGGACTAAAATAAACTCTATATTATGTACTTATGTATATTATATTATATATTAAAATAATGTTGCAAAGGGTGAGTTTTTTTTATGGTGATAGAAATTTTAGATTTACCAGATGGTAAATGATTTCAATTTTTATGTTTATGTTAAAGTCAGATTTAAAAATGAATATGGAAGGACTTGCCTCGCAACAATATTGGAAAAATTTAAATAATTTATTTCCAGAACAATAATGTTCTGTTCGACAAAGTTATGAAGGACTTTCTAATATTTAAGATAAATTTCAAAAATTAATTTTAATCTACTTGATACAAGAACAAGAATAATTGAATTGAATGATTGGCATGGTTAAAATGGTTATGTTAACAAAGAAAGTTTTTGTACATAGAGTAAGAATAATCTTCAAGTTGTTACCAAGTATCTTGTGAGAATAATCATTTTCAGCTAGCTTGAAGCAGCAATCAAGAAGGTTTTTAAATTTTTATTTTCTAAGTTTTTTTTGTTCCTGCTTCACTATCCTTTCACTCCCATTTCGGAGCATAGCGCTTCCAGAATGATGTGTTGCTGCTTTATATTTCTATTAGAGACTGATCTTCCAAATTTACCTCCTCCAAAATTTGCCTCTTCTATTTTGTCCTCTTTACTTCAACGTCTATTGATTTTTGTTTGGCCATTTTCTAAAGTTCAATATTTCTAATTATTTTGGGCCACAACATTTTGCACAGTATTCACAAGCATTTTTTAACCAAAACTTGCATTTTCCCTTATATTTCTTATTTAAAAGCCATGTCTCATACAGTAGCCTTGATTTCATTGTAATATTAGAGGGAGGGAATTGTACTGTAATTATTAATCATTATAAATCTATCAAAAGTGATTATTTTTTTCAGAAATTTGTTTCAAATCAGTCTACACACTGGGTGGCGCAGAAGGTAGGGCATTCAACCGAAAGGTCCAAGTTCAATTTCCGATGAAAATGCTTTATGGGTTTTTGCACCTGGTCCACTACACAAATAAATGACACAAAATAATTAAGAGTGTATTCTGGTAACAACTTAAATGAAATGGAGTTATTCTATTTAACAGGGCTTAGTTCCTGACAATAGCAGTAGTCTTCCACATTTATAATGGACCAGTAATTTGTTAAATAAATACTCGAAATATTGTAAATATGGTAGTATAAATTTGCTGTAACCGTACTTAATTAAGCACGAAAAGGTGATTCTACTCTAAAAAAAATCAGCAAGATAATTCTACGTGCTGTGCAATACAGGGACCCAAACAATTAAATTATAGAAAACAAATTTAGCTCATTTAAGCAAACTGAGCTCATTTGAGAAAAACAAAATCAAAATAATAATACAAATTTCATCACAAAATTATTGCATGAAATGTTTTAGTGATTTGGGCTTTTCAATTGGATTATTTCTTTCGAAGATATTTGAAGTAACTATTTTATGCGGATAAACCAAAAACAATTGATGCCAATACAACTCGTTTTGATCCGAAAATATGATTTCAGTAGCTTAAAAAATTGATCCAAAATAAAACTTGATTTATTAGAGCTAGTCGCGATAGACATAAATTACATACCAGAAATTATTTGTATACTAAAATAAATTATATGTAATTTAACTTGAAATTTTTACCACTCTCAAACAAAAATCAACCTTTAAATCTAAGTAAATTTTGAATACACATAAACCAAATTAGCCTTTTTGTGAATTTTAAATTACTTCTAATGGCGAAAATACAATACCTATGCTGACATTTTCAAACTTACTTAACTATAATGTTTAATATTCCATTTTCTTTTTGTTTATCTTTTTTTTTGTGTTAATGATGGAAATGGAAAAGTATATAATATATACGTATATCGTAAGTATATATTATAATATACCGTATACGAAATAGGATGTAATAAATTTCTAAAAGAAATGAAATTTACAATAGAATATAAAAGAACAATTTTTTTTTTTTTTTTTTTGGTTAGCTACTTTATAAAATGTGGCTCCAAATTTTTTAAAAGTAAGTTTTAAGGATGAGTATTAAATTTTTAGCATGATTGTAGTAGTGGTAGGGATATTTTGATTTATTTGACCCACATTAACATTAAACAATATGTTTAGTTTAATGGTGGTATTATGTTGGTTTGTTAGTTGGTTGGTTGGTTGGTTGGTGCCTATGGTTTGTTTTTCAATTTCAATTTAAAATAAAACGATTTATTTATTCAATACGTAATAATGGTGTTCATTTTTTTTTTTTAAGTAAATGAATTTTTGTCGTAAATTCAAATTTATTATAACTAATTTTGCAATAAACAAAAAAAAATATTTTTTTATTTTGATCCTTTTTTGATTTTTCCTTAAAATAGATTCCGTATGTATAATAGGTAATAGGAAATACGCGCAATATTTTAATAGGAAATTTACGAGTTTTAAATAACTTTTAGATTAATTAAATAATAAAAATTGAATTCAAAATAAAATATCTAATTTACGTAATACTATAATAATTGATGAAAATAATAATTCATCACTTTTTACTTTTAGTATAATTTTTACACATGTAATATATTTTTTGTTATTATCAAAATTGAATATTCAATAATTTCAAATCATAGATTTATTTGTTTTAAGGGGGACAGGGGATAAAATTGATATTATTTTAAAAATTAATTATATTTTTTTTTTAAAATGATAGTATAATCATATAGCCTTTACTTTTTGAAAGGTTTTGCTTTTAGTTGTTAATAGGTTTGTTAAAAGAACATTTTTACAGAAACAAGTGCCTAATTACTTTTTACCCCGTCTTTCGGGTTAATAATAACCGTTCAATGGTAAATATTAACTTATGGCGTATTTATTAACAAAATCTTTTCCGACATTTTTGCTCTCAAAAATTTTTTTTTCAACATTTTTAATTCGACATTTTGCTTTTCGACAAATCGACCCACATTCCTTATATACATTTTTTTCCGACATTTTTGCATTCAAAATTGTTTTTTGTAACATTTTTAATTCAACATTTTAATCATTATCTTAAGCCTAAACGCCAATGAAAACGACACGACATTGTCGTCGAAAAAAGTTTGATCAAAATTCAAAATTTGTCGTTTACTTTGTCTGTGACATTTCTTCGTTTGCAAATTTGTCTGCGATATGTCATTTTGACAGCTCTAAACCATCAAAATAAAAATGTTTTTGTTATTGTTTTTGAATTGTTGTTTGAAAATGGAAATGAAAATGTCGCATTTATTGGACTTGCTATGCGACATTCTATGTGGACAAGCTTACGACGACAATGCCGTGTCGTTTTCATTGGAATTCAGGCTATAGTTTACATTATTTATTTAATTTTTTTTTTTTCAATTTTAGTCTGTACATTTTTATATATTTTGTTGTTAAATGTCGTAGATTTTAATTAGGTCTTTGATTTTATGTATGTAAAAAAACATATTTTTTTCAATATTTTTAAGATAATATCCTTCTGTATGTGAATTAAAATTTCTGTGTGGATCCACCCGTATGTCACCGTATAAAAAATTACGGCAGTAATTCTGGGTCTTCTCCAAATTTTAATAAAAATATTCGATATCCAAAATTTTCATTAATAGTTTGATTACAGTACAGATGCTTCCGTCTAAAGTTTATTTTGAAAATATCCTGTTTCCCATCTAGAATTTTAAAATAAAAACCACCACTGATAAATCGTTTATTTATTTTTAATTAATTTCGCCATTGAAATTAATGTTTTATGCCATAGTCGTACTTATTTTTGAATATATTAAATTTTTTTTTATAACTATTTAAGCTTATTAAAAACTATAAATTAAATTCATATAGTCATGAAATAAAATAAAATAAAAAATGTTTACCTTTCCGTTGAAAATAATTATAAAGCTGAACCTGATGTTGTTTTCAAGATTTAATCTGAAAATTAAAAAAATAGATTTAAAATTTTAGTTTTTAATATAAAATTTAGAGTTTTTTATTTATTTGCATAATTTATATTAGAAAAATTTTCTTAGTAAAAATCACTTAAACTATGTGACAGGAAATCCTTTAATCAAATTATTTTATTTTTTTTTTGTGCAACATAATATCAGTTACCAGTGCATTATTTATGTTGCAACAGTAAAGTTTTAATGAGTCTATTACATATTTTATATTATTTTATTATTTTACTTTGGATATTATTAATGAATAAATCATTCTATAAATTAGACAATATTAGATAAATTGGAAAAAGTCGACGAAATTTAAAAAAAACGGAAGTTATATCTGTTTATAAAAATTTAATTAAAAATTTGCGTTTGCGAAAATTCATAAAATAGTTAATCACAAAAATTTAAGCTTATTAAAAACGCAATTTTTATTTTTTTTAATTTTAATAAAAAATGCTTATTACAAAAATTTAGAACATTCCTTTAATTGACTTTTAATTTAATTTTGGATAACATAAATAAAATTTTGGCTTATCAACAAAAATCCGCTAAATTTTTTTTGTACACAAATTATTATGTATGTTAATATGTACGACATTAGATATTATGATGTGATGATTCTGGCTTGGCTTGCTTCTATCACTTCTTATAGGTCCATAATAGTAGTGCGATAATGATTAGCTACAATTTATAAAAAACCTGGCTAATTTCTAGGAATATTTCCGAGCTAAATTATTTCTTTTCAAAGTTGATTTACGTTTACTCTTCGATATACGAGGTTTGCCAGAGCATGCATATCAGCTTTTTAAGAGAGGAAGCAGCCGTTATTTTAAAATTAAATAAAAATTTTATTAAGTAAATCGATTAATGATATTTTCAAATTCCGGGAAAGGCCAGATAATGGTTTTTGAAGGCCAAAAGTCACCGAAATTGGCCAAAAATCGCCGGAATTGGCCGAAATCGAGATTTTCAAATGCGAAAGGGTACTTTTTTATGCAAATTTGCATTCCATGACAAAAAATAAGAAACTTATGTTAAATGAATTTTTTTTGTTTTCTCATTATTTTCTTTAACATTAATAAAAAAAAAACTATAGTAAATAAATCTGTTTTCATATTAGCATATTTTTTATCTCAGTTTTGGTTACCTACAAAGTTTAAATAAAAAAAAATTTAGTTAACAAAAGTTTCCACCTTTTTGACACAGAATCCGAATTTGCATAAAAAAGTACCCCTTCCAATTTGAATGTCTCGATTTCGGCCAATTCCGGCGATTTTTGGTCTTAAAAAACCCTTTTCTGGTCTTTTCCGGAAGTTGATAAAATAAATTAGTAGTTAGTCAATAAAATTTTTATTTATTTGCCACATTTAGTTTTAGTATACTAATAATTACTTAACATATTCAAAATCACAATCGTTTGTCAGTATACCAGAGGCTCAAGCCACACCGTAGGAAACGAAATTGCTCTCTTCCTAGCTCACTATTGATTTACGTTTACTCTTCGATATACTTATTTAATTTATAGAAAGTTTGCTTCTGAATTCGAACTGATGACCTTGAAATTATTTTTATTACATTATAACTGATTATTACCGTAGAATAATAAGATTTTACATTACATTAAATACGAATTGTTACACAATACTTCATAAGACGGTATAACGTAACGTTGTCACATTATTTGAAAATTTTAGTTTCAGTATCATAATAAGTACTTGTGATGCTAAATATATACAAACCTAAAGTTACAATCATTATGTCTGTACCAGGGCATTCAGTGCACATCGTAGGAATCGAAATTGCAATTTACCTTTCTCTAAATATCGGCTGCGCTTTATAGAATCAAAATGTAAAGTCAATCCAACAAACTAACGGTTCCGTTGGATTTTCTTAAGCAAAACAGTTGTAGATCAAATCGTATTAGAGTTTAAAAAATTTATGATTTATAATACCAAATAAAATTTGACAACTTAGACTAACCCTTAAACCTCAATAAGCCCATTTACGGCTGTGGTGATATAGGGGCCAATTTCTCTTCCGAAATTACGTAATCTACCTAATCTTTAAGACTTAGATTAGGCAGATTAGATCATTTCTGGACCCTATTTAACCTATTTTTTATAAAACCTCTATTTTTATATATTAACTATGGTATTTATATAATCTTAAACTTATTATTTTTTCTTTTTATTAAACCAAATATCAAATAACCTCCATGTTTAATATCATATTAGTTTTAATAATAAATCTGAACTGAATTTTAATTTATACATTGAATAGGATTAGGATTGAAAAAGTAACGATTGGTATTTAATTGATTTAAAATATCATGTGCTGATTATACAGCTTAGTGTGATCGTAAATGTCGTTTACAACTTCTCTCTATTCTGTTCTATCTTGAACAACACTGTCTTCATTCCGTTAAATCCAACTTATAGACCTTCTTGATTTCATCTAATCATCTTGATGTACCGCCGTTCTAGTATTGTACGGTAATGATATTTTTGGCATATTTTGATCATTTTTTTTTTTTTTTTTTTTTATATAATTCCAAGTCTATGGGATGAACACCCTAACTGCTTTTACACAGAGACTTGGAATACATAATCACATACAATCAATAGCTTTTCTATGGAATTTTTTGGGTTATATCTACCAATTTAAATGTGGAAAACTATATCTATTGTAGAGTACTTCGCCTTCATAATAGCATAGTTTCCATTTTATTTTTAGTGATAACCAAAACTCTCAACTATTTATCATTTATTTTATCCCAATGATGAAGGGACTGGACCAGGTCGAAAATTCAGAAAGCATTATTTTGCCTTCGTCGGGAATCGAACCTGGACCTTTCGGTTGAAAGGCAGGTGCTCTACCTACTGCACCACCCAGCGTCATTCATTCTATTCACATTTCCTGCGGATCAGAGTTTTTGTACCCTATATGCTAAGTATATACTCTGTACGAGCAGAATTGCTCTTTTTGAGATAATGAAATAAATAAATAAATAAAATAATAAAGTTTATTATGTTATGTCCTTCAATTAGTGCTTCTAACTTCTCGTTTGATCTTATTTGGTCCATCATTCTTTATTTTACAATTAAATATTTTTCTCAGTATTCTTCAGTCAAAATAATTCAATATGAAACTACAACACTTAAAAGAAAATTATTTGAAAATATTATGTGGATACGCTTGAACCTATAGATACGACCGAAAATACTAAAATAGTACATAAAACACTAGAGGTGAATTTCCTATTTCTTTTTTCGAATACACTTTCAATTTATTTTCGTCACCAGTTGCCATTGTCCATATCTACGTAGCTATAAGTCAAAATCTGTTTGTTAAATTGTCCTGTTTACAAATTTTTTTGATTTGAAAAGCCATTTTGTGCTCCTAGATACATTTCTATGCTGTTTGAATGATAATTGAATTACTAATTTTAAAATGGTTGTCGTTTTTATTATTTATTAAAAAACATAGTTAGGTTGATAGACTCACTTATCTACCACCTACGTATCTACCTAAGGCACATAGATATATAAAAATATAGATATATGTATGTTTACTGTTTATTTTTCAATTAAATAAAAAAATAAAAAAATTGGCTGTAGAAAATGCTGGTGGTTTCGGGGATAACACATGGCTCATGGGGATAATATCGTTAAGCAAAAATTTTCTATTGAAGAAGAATCTATTAAACATTTGCTTTTTAAATGGAGAAGTCCCACTCGTAGTAGCTTTCGACATTTGCAAGCGGCATTCATTGAACAATTTGAGCTCCCCAATATACCACTGAGGAATGTAATCATTAAATCAGGAGTTCTTAAGAACTTATGTGAATAATTTCATTAATACGAGCAGTTGTAATAAACCCATTTGTGACTGCAGAGACATTGCGGACATAACCTCTTACAAGTACAAAAGTACATAAATACAACCAGGGGTGTGCTGGAAAATCGGTAACAACCGGCTCGCATATAATAAATGTAGATAAAAACATAAGTCATACGAATAAATATCGAAACCAGAACAATATTAACAATAAAGAAATTTATTGAGCATAAAATATTACAAAATTAGCAGGAATAAAGTTAAATAAATTTATTAATGTAAAGCCCATGTGGCCTGTTCATTTGCAGATACCCACTTCTCTGACAAACTCTTGTATCTGTTGCCAATCTTTGGTTCTCATTCATTCACGAAATAACAAAGGGAACTGAATCCCAGTCTACTATCTGCTTCCCCAATAAATTTATTGTCATTAAATTTGATACATGTTCCTTACTCGTTCTAATTTTTGTGACTATCAAATTCATTAAGCTAAAACCTCTTTCAGCTTCTGAACTACTAATGGCAATAGTACTTAATATTTTTTAGCTTTTAAAATTGAATCAGGTAAATGAATATTTTGGGATTTGATATTTTCATCAACAAAATCTCCAGCACACCCCTGGACACAACTATACCCTTTACAAGTATATCTAATAATATAATCCAAATTTATATAGTTATTTGTAGAGGGAATATATAAAATACAAATCTTAAGTTTGTTGTTTATTCTTCTACGATCGTGAATAGAGAGAGAGCTTGCGGTCTACTTGTCTTAATATTTTTATTATTCTTAACTTATAACTGGCTAGAATACATTTTTTTTGTCTTTCATGGAGGTGGCCTAATATGTCAGGATCGTCGTGTAGGCTTTTAGCCCTTTATATCCTCCTCCATCCTCAACTTAGTCGACCCTTTTGATAAAGGCCAATAGCTTTGAGGGTGCTATCCTGCAGAAGCTTTCTAAGGTTATGTAGTGCGTTTCCAACAACCTGAGTCTCAGCCTTGAACGAGCTAGGCACTCTCCTACAACATGCTAGAATACATTACTATAGCTTACTAATACATGCTAAAATACTTACTTATAATAATTACGATTAGACTAAATATGAATTGATAAAATGTCGGATGGTGACACTACTATAACAGTAGATGTAAGAGCAGGATTGGACAGGATTACCACCAAATGTTATATTTTTATATAAGTAACAACGTTCACTTAGAAATAATTATTTATTGTGATTGACTGTATTTGATGTACCTACAAAAAATGGAGGATTAAAAACAGAAACGTTAATATGGTCTAAAATATTTATTTAATGATTTCTAATCAGTAAAAAGTATTTTATTTTAATAATATTTTCTATTCCTAAATTAAAAATCTAATCTTCAATTTTTTTTTTGCTTTTTTTTTTTTTTTTTTGTGTTCTATTTTATGTCTTTCAAATGAATTTAATTCAATAAAAAATTAACTGAGAGGGAATAAAATTTTCATTTTCAATTTGTTTTTATTCCAATATTTTTTGTTTTTTTTTATTATTTTTTTTTTTTTTTTTTTAAATTCACTTTTACAAAAAAAATTCCTTTTCATGATAAATTTTTTATTCGTATTTAATTTTAATCAAATAAAAATATACAATGGTAGTATCAAAAATAGCAGAGGGCGGTTATTGGCCTGTCAGAATTTTTTGATTTTTTTTTCATCAATTTGAAATAATAACAAAAAAAAAAAATAAATAAAAGAAAAAATTAAGAAAAAAAAAATCAAAAAAAAAAAAAAAGTGATGAATCTCTTCTTATATGCCTGTCAAATGAAATGAAAATTTCATTCAGAGATCAGAAAATGTAACATCAGTCATGATAATATAAAAATTGTTTTTTATCCATTAGCTAGTTTTTTTTTTTGTTTTTGTTTTTGTTTTTATTGAATAAAATTTGAAAATATTATTAGTAGCTATTCGATAAATCTGCCAATGACTTTAAATTTGTTTTTACTTATTTATTTGGTTGTTGTTGTTTTTTTTTATTTTCAATAATGGCAAATTTAAAAGATTGTTAAAAAAAAGTCCTTAAGGTTGGTTGCTTCTTACGCGAAAAATTATTATGTGATTGCTTTTTTTTTCTTGTGTATTATTCAATGATGTCCTTTTTTTATTTTTAAATAATATGGAGATTTGATGCGTTGTTTATTTTTGTATTTTAAATGTGAGAATTTTGAAATGTGAGAAAATAAAAAATTGGAATTGAAAATTTTGTATCGCTAGATTATGGTAAGAGGCAATACACATTTTATATTATTGAGAAGAATGGGTGAAAAGAATATACACGAGATAAAATTAGATTATTATTATTATTATTTTTGTTGTTTTTTTTTTCTGTGAAAGCTGCTTATGAAGTACATTAAAATGTGTTTATTTATATTGAATTTTCCCCAAAGACAATAATTTTAAATTTTAACTTTCAATTGACTTGCTTTCAATTTTGAATTTTAAGTATGACGACGTAATATCTGTGTAGAACATTTTTTGTTAGTATGCAAACAGGAAGAGTTTGATTTATCGCAATTCTTTGTTTTTTGTTTTTTTTGACGATTATGGTTTTATTGTGCTTAAAGCATGATTTTAGTAGTTAGTTGTGGCATACCATATTGGCCACAATTTTATTAATTTTATTTTCAACAAAACCCAGTACACAAATGACTGCCACTTTGTTTGATTGTGCCACTTCCTGAGTTCTTTGGACTTGTCATCACTCATTCAAACTAGTAGATATACCACAAAAAATTCTACAGAAAGGCTATTGTATGTGATTGTGTATTCCAAATCTCTGTGTAAAAGTAGTTATGGTGTTCATCCCATAGATTTCGAATTATAAAAAAAAAATAAAAACAAAAAATATCGTGTCAGTCACAAAATATTTTGTTTAAGGTACTTACAGGGCATATCATATCATGTACAAGGCCTAACAGAGCCAAAACTGTCAGCCTGAAAGAATAGAGATTTTTTGAGTATGGTAATTTATTGTATTCTATTTTAGATATTATCAATTCAATTGTTAATTATTTTATAACAGATTATATAAAAGTTTTTTATTAATGCAAATATTCCATAATATAAGCTTTCAAGCACTCATATGATTTGTGCCATAAAAATATATATGTAAATAATATGCAATTGTTTCTACTCGAAACAATACAATCTAAAATAGACCTTTACCTTTGAATAAAGGCCATTATATTTGAACTATTCTACCAAAGTCCAATAAAAAATAGACTTTTACCTTTCGAATAAAGGCCATATATTTGAGCTACTCTATCAAAATTTGCGAAGACATATTGATTTGTACAACAAATTAAATATTCAGATTTGAATTTATGTTTGTACACTGTACCCAGTTTTACCGACCTAGAAAAATTATCATGAACTAGAATGAATCCGATCATAATTATATACTATACCTAATAATTTATGATTCAAATCCATTCCATTCAATAAATTATACAATAAATTATAATATAATTATACATAATAAAAAGAACAATATGTCGCTGTTAAACATGAGCTCCCAATTAATAATTTTGTTACATCACAAGTAATTTGAATAATGATTCTAAAACTTTTAGACTGTAATCTTTGTGTAATTTATTCCATCACTTCTTGAAAATGCTTTTTGATAGTTGGCAATGATATGACAAGATTTATTTACAAACTTGGTTTGACTGTCCTTCCCAAATTTAAATACAAATTAATAAAAAGTTAAGCAAAGCAATGAGAGTCGAAGACATAACATGATTCAAAATATAGACTAAAATACTTAAATATAATATTGGGGCATAATAAAACACTTAGAGTAGCAAGCACATCCAACCAAACCTATCTAGAGTCAATTTCAGATACTGAGAATGAATAATTATTTATTTTTAAGTAATTTTTGCAATTATTTTTTGTATAACTTTGATATTATTTTGATTTATTTATTTATTTATTTAACAGTGGACCTACAGATTAATATGCAGACCAACTACAGGCCCTTTTCCCTTTCGAAATGTGGGCCTTTATAATATGAAGATAAACATTATTTTGATTTTAGATAATTTTTTTTTATATCACTGTTTAAAAATTAACACAGATCAATTTCCAAAGGGTTGACTAATTCTAAGAAATACAAATCGAATAAAAAAGAAAATCGAACACCTGAACACATAATAAAGTTGCATAATACATTGTGGACTTTATATCATTTGGACATAATAATCGGCGCATCTGAACTGACCCTATATGGATATAACCTGAAATACTGAAATATTTAAGCCAACAACTCCGCTGTAAGCAAAATTAAGCTTTTATTGGTTTTTTGACCTGGTCCAGTACTCTGTGTTATTATACGTTATTAGGATAAATAAAATAAATGACAATGTAAAATAAAATACCCACACCTCGAAAGAGAAAAGGGCCTCAAAGTTTGGCTGTATATTTATTATGCACGCAAACTGATATATAAATAAATAATTAAATAAATAAATTAATTTTGTAATAAAGTTGGTAAAACAAAAAAATTCGATTGTTAAAAGTTTTCCCGACATCCGAATATTAAAGGGCAAATCGATCTTTAAACATCATACATACTTGAATACATAAAACTGACACATATCTAAAGCCAATATTAAAACACTTTAAATTAACCTCCGATATTTTAAATAAATAAAAATAATAATAAAAGGCTTTATGTCATGAAAGCCAAAAGCTAAAATACATTAAATATTTAAGACTTAACTTAATAAAAAGAAAAAATATAAATATATAGTAAAATAAAAAATTAAAACTAGCCTAGTTGATTTAATGGTCATATAGCCTAGTTGATTAGCCTAAGTTGATTAAATGACATATTAAATATAGAAGAGAAACAAAGATGCTGCTTAGCACTTTGGCCTTGTAACATTTTATTCTTATAAAATTAAAAACAAAAATATTAAAATTAAAAAAAGGGCCCCGCCCTCTTCTCACAAATTTTATAAATTTAAATTTGAAATAAAAATTTATATTAACCTAATTTCCACTTAAAAATTGTTTATTTTTTGTTTTAAATAAAATTTTCTGAATTTCTTTTAAATAACATAATAACCCTTAACTGTATTTAACCTTGAAATAAAAAAAAACCATAATTTTATACAGACATAACAGTAACATTCAAACATACATTCATAATAATCATTGACTACTAAAAAATAAAGATCTTAATTTATTTTTAAATAGGACCCAACTGCATTATACAAACCACCAAAACCACAATTTAAATATACATTATATATATATATATATGTATTATATATATACATACATAATATATCTACATATAAATATATGCTCGTTTATGTATTCTTAATAACACCCACATGCAAATTAAGTAAATAAAATATAATCTAAAAAATTACCCTGACATTGGATTGTGATAAATTGAAATTCTCAAATGATTAATAAAAATTTACACATCTTTATAAGAATTTGAACTTTGGAAGTTTGTTTTATTTTTTTTGATTCGCTTTGGATTTTTTTTTTTTTTTTTTTTGTTCTCTGTTTGTTTTCCATCGACTTTTAAATCCAAAGAAAGTACGAAAGAAAATTGTAAAATTTTATTATTATTTTTTTTTTTTTGATTTTTTCAATTACCCACTTTTATATTATTATCAATCTTTTGACTCTGCTAGAGTGCTGTAAATAAGGCACCTTCAAAATATCAAGAAATTTTCAAAAACAAAATGTTTGTACTTTTATTGTAATTTATGTATAATAATACCAAAAACAACAATAACAAAAAAAAAAAAATAAAAAAAAAAAAATTCAAAAAATAAAAATTATTTTACTTTAAAACTTAAGATACGAATAATAAGAAATATACCCAAGTGTATGTGTGTGTATCTAAATTACAATGAATAAAAATAATGTAGAACATGTTACAATAATATATTATTACCAAGAAATCTTTAAATTGAAATGAACATTTAATAAAAAAAAATAAAAAATAAAAATTCATTCACATTCAATCGAATCAATCATTCAATGGGTTTTGTATTGTTGTTGTTATTTTTGGGTGAAAAAAGGGCCTCTTTTTTCACTAATGAAAAAAATAAAAAATAATATAAAATAAAAATTAAATTGAAATTTAATAAAATGAAGTTGAAAATTTTATTGCAAATTGAATTGATTATAATAATTGAAAATAATATTTGAAAAATTGTAAAATTATTTACTAAAGTACCTTTAACAGTTAATCAGGCCGTGGTAATAACCCTGACATTCTACCACGTTTATATTATGATAGCTTGAGTTCAAGAAGCATCTTAGATCAGCTTTTAATTAACTTGAATTTGTCCATCAGTTAATTTAATTTTAATTTACAGTTTAAAGTGGAAAATCTAAAATTATTAAAGTAATGGCTATCAAAAATAAACAGTTTTAGTTAAATATATTGAAAATATATAAATACCAGGGGCCCCTGTTGAATAATTATAATTCAAGTTAAAGACACATTTAAAGTTTTTAAAAGAACAGTAATTTACATATAAAGCAAAAACCACTTATATTTAATAAAAAGTTTTAAGGTTCATTAAGGACACATAAATACATCTCCCTCATATATTACTTCGTTTCCAATATAAATTACTTCATCTTAATACGGCTTAAACTCTGCCAAGGCAGTTAGAGTGCTTGTCCCATTATTTATATATATATTCCCTAATTCCAAAAAATATATATATATATTCCCTATAGTAAGTGGCATTTAGTGCATAAAATTACTAGAAATAAATGTTTTTGTTATTAAAGAGCTAGGTAGGTACCTATACACATATACATATTTTTAACCAAAACTATATGATTACTATAATTGACCAAAATTTAGAAACAGTTACTTAACAAAATTATAAATGAAGAATTCAAGTGATTTTTTTTAATTGCAGATTAATTTGTTTTTTTTTTGATTTTTATTTGACATAATAATATGTACAATATGCATAGGCCAATTGCAAGTAATAATAATAACGGATTTGTTTGTTTTTGTTTTTTTATTTTAAAAAGAACTCATATAATAAGCGTAATGTATTGATGAATATTTAATTTAATTTAACATTTATTAAAACAGCCGGAATAAATCCGGTCTACTAATATTAGAACCCGCTACCTTTGGCATTTGGGTCATATTGGTGAATAATAAAACCATATGATTAACAAAAATTTCAGCTGTGTGCGCATTATTGTTTTATATACAACTTCTTTATATTATATTAACAGTTCATTAAGAAGAAGTGAGATAAAATGAAAAAGTGTCTACTGCGCAGGTCCTTAAATGCTTGTCTATTATAATTATAGATATCATATTAAAATACTTATGAAAATATTTATGTGTAAAAAAATTACATTTTAAAAAAACTAACTCTGACGTAGAATAAATTTCAAACACATGAAGATGTAACAGAAAGAACTATAGGCCATTTCAGCACCCAATTCATAAAAAAGAAAAAGAAAATTATTACAGAAGAAAAACCCATTATAAAAATTGATGAAAAAAATTTTAATCTCTCTTCAACAATATTATTATGTTATCAGTATTTCCTACATTATTGATATTCATTATTGTGTTTAAAATTTAAATCCTCCTTGTTATGAAATCTAATGCAGAATGGCAAATACTGCGGTGAGTAGAGTACTTATCGAATATCTTTCATTTAATAAAAAATCGCTCGATTCTTTGAAAAAAAAACTGCTGAAAATATTCAGCCTTTTTTCTGTTTTATTGTTTTATTTTTATGTAATTAGCTATAATTTAATTTTTATAAACCTAATTTCTACTTGCTTTGTTGTTTAATGGTTATAATTTTTATTTTTCATTTTTTTTTTCAACCATAGCGTAAATTTGACTATTTTTTTATTTCTCTAATCTATTTTTTTAAATATATCAAATTTTTTTTACAAATTTCCAATATTAGTTCTATTTAATTCTATCTATCACTGGTCCAAATGTTTGTTTTAATATGAGAACCTATTTTTTATTAGATTTCGAAAATTAAAGTTTTGTATTATAAATGGTGAGTTTTGAGTAAACATTTGAGTTTTAATTCAAAAAACCCTATCTGGTCATCTTCAAGCTTTCGAACTGTTTTTTTTTACTTCTAAATTTTAAGTCAATTAGAATTTTTTTTTTTTGTTAAGTTAAGTTGACATAACTTCAAGTGAAACAACGTTATGAGCTGGAAATAAGCTTCATGTACGCTTCAAGCTGTCATATAAACGGGGTAATTGAAAATATACTAACAATGTCATGAACACAATATACCATGATCGGAAATGTTAAACAAAAATACATTTACAGTTTGTAAAATCGAAAATGTAGTTTTACAATTTTAACAACAATGTAGTATGTTCCATAATGTGCTATATACAGCGTAATTAATTCTAAGATGTTTATATTATATTTCGTTCTTCGTAGTCAAAGCGATATACAAACTTTTTTCGACACTATTTGCATTGTATACAGTTCGATATAGAACATATACTAGTTAAAATGCTATTATTGCACACACGCATTGTCTTAGAATCGAAATACAAAATTTTATATTCGATAATACACCCGCGATATATTTTTGCAAGATTGGCTGTCAATTAAAATTGATCCAAAAAATTTGCAATACACTCCTTATTTATAATCATCATGTCTAAATGATATTTTGTAGATGAATAGAAAACAAATTACAAAGTAGTTTAAAATTTAAAAAAAAAATATTCAAAATTTGTTTACGTGTTGTTTTTATTTAACAGAAATATACAATTTTACTTCCCAGCATCAAAAAATGAATTCATATAAAAAAAAAACGTGGTCCTGCTTACAACTAAATTAAAACATTAATCTGATTTGAGTTTACTTAACGGAAAATTGTATTTGAAAAAATAGGTACAGACAGCATGATAGTGAATTCCCAATTTTTTCATCGAAGATTTACAAAAAATATATTGTAAGCCAAATGTTAAGTTAGTTACTTATGTCATGCTTAGTGTTTTTATATTTTTATACAAATTCTTCTGGTATAATTCTCTAAAATATTTAACAAAAGACAAAAAGCAATGTTGCCCGAATGGTTTTATTCATTTACTAACACTATAAAAAAAAATATGTAATTATATCGACATATTGTCAAAAAACATGATTAACAATAATTATTTCTCAATATTATGACATTGCGTTTATTACGACCAGGATTGTAATACATTGTATTTTCGGTAGAAAGTGACTGATTCCATATCATTTCATTGCAATCCGGGTACAATGTATTACAATCCTGGTCATAATCTTCTTCTATTGTGTTAGTTTTATATGGTATCGGGTCGAAGTTTTTACGACATTTCCGATGTCATGGTTGAATTTATATTAAGAATGATATTCCACTGATATTCGGAAGGTAGAGGTAAAAAAAAATTGCGGGCTTGTGATTGATTATTCAAATATACAGACAAGAGAGGCAGTTAAGGGAAATAAATAATAGACTGGCTAAATAGGTTTATAACAATATTGATATAAAATACCTACATATAACCTTTGTTAATGATGACCTTTATTAATGAATGAGCTACATTACTAGAACTACACTATTTTTTCTACTTTTATAATATTATATTTTCTATTCACTTATATTTCTATTTTATCTAATATGTTTACTATAGCTTATCAAAGCAAAATTTTCAACAATTTCAGATGCATTTCATGTTGTGCACTTGGCAGGAGCAAAAGTTTGGGGTATGAATTTTACTGGTACTTTTCTGTACTCGCCATTGCTTATAAGTCATCTTACTTTACTCATGGCTAATCCACAATTTACGAATTTTTCATATTTTTAAAATTTAACCCTGCATTGCTGACGCCTGTGTTGATTCAACCATCTCCGCCCTATATTAAACAAATTTTAAAAACCAAAAAAATAGACAGAAAAGACCAACAAAATATTTCTTAAAAATTATATTTTTATTTTCTTTTTTATTTTTGATAATTGAAAATTCCAAAATATGAAAAAAATTTCAATAAAAGAAAAACCATAAAAGAAAAACCAAAAAAAAAAAAAATCAAATCAAATCAAATCAATTATTCTTTTATTTAAGTGAATGTGAATGCGCAAATCATGATGTTGATGATGAGTGAGTGAGTGAGAGAGTGAAGAGATGTTAAGATATTGAAAATAATTTTGCAGTATCGTACGTAATGTTATCCATAAATTAAAATGGGAAATAATTTTAATTTTCCATTTCCTTTTTTTTTTGTTGTTTTTTTTTTTTCTTTTATGAATTATCATGAATTACAAATAAAATTCAGAGCTATTTAATATGTTGCTATCTCATTTATTCTCTCATTTATCAATTTTTTTTTTATGAAAAAGATTTGATGAAAAATTTAAGTTGAAAGTTTCAAGTACTTACATACAGTATTTAAAAAAAAAAAAAAACTGTTTTTCTTTTAATTTAAATACTCATTTATGGCTTTTCCTATCTTTTTATATTCTATTTTAACCCTTTAACTATCTATGTCCATTCCAATGGATGGAAAGCGAAGCTCATAACATTTTATTTTATTTCATTTCAAATAATTACAAAGTGGAGCAAAAAATATTTTTATTTTTTTTTTTACATTACATCATAATTCGGGAGTGAAAGGGTTAATATTAAATATTTGATTTTTATTTATCATTTGCTATGAATATTTGACCGAATCTTCTAGTATTTATTTTATTTCGTTTCACATAATTAGAAAGTAGAGTAAAACATTTTTTGCCATTACAGCATAATTCGGTAGTTAAAGGGTTAATGTTAAATGTTTGATTTACATTTTCAATTTTCATACAAATTTTACCGAATCTTCTAGTATTTATTTTATTTCATTTCATGTAATTAAAAAGTGGATTAATAAACATTTTTTTTGCATTACAACATAATTCGGTAGTTAAAGGGTTAATATTAAATATTTGATTTCCATTTTGCACTTTATTATTGAAAGTTTTTTTTTTTTATAAATTTTTAATTAAATTATTTGAATAAATTATTTAAGTAAAAAGACTATATAGCTATTTTGGTTATCTTTTTTTTAAATAATGAAAAATGAAAGTTAAATTGTTGAAAAAAATATTTAAATATTTCAGTCAATTAATTAAAAATTGAAGATTAAATACAGATTTTGCTTTTTGTTGTTTCAGATTAATTGGAATAAATATGTTTAATTCGAAATTAAAGTTTGAACATTTTTTTTATTTATTCAAATTACATTTATAATTACTTGTAGGTACATAACATCATCTATTAAGATATTATATACCATGTTCTTCAGAATTACATGGTCTAATGCATCCGTCATAGGTACTCTTAAAACATATGAAATTTTACTCTAAATATTGTGCAAGGCTAGTTAATATTTGTTCTTGAGTAATTTGATATGGTACATAATGTGTTCCAGAGGTCACTGGGTTTGATTGATAACCTGTTATCGTTCGTTTTTTTAATATAATAACAGGTGGCATCTTCTGACTTATTTTGTTATGTCTGTTTTCTTTCAATATCGGATACATGCTTTTTTTAATAATGTTCTGGCAACGCAACGGTTCTGTTTTGTTATAAGTGGGTCAGTCTATACTGAGTATAAATTACAATTTGATCAAAAATGTTAATAATGTTAGTAGTGTTTCATTTTTAAGTTAAAAAAATAAAGCCGAAGAAAATATTAAATGACATTTTTAGAGATTTTATTTCATTATGTAATAAGCCCTTGAAACGATAATGATATAAAGCCTCAATAATACTTATGTTAAAACATATGAATTATTTTAAAGAAGAATACTCCATTTCTAAATTGAAAGAATGGAATAAGACCACAATAATTTTATTTAAATATATATATTTTAATAATATTATTGTGATGGTGTGGATATATTTTATTATTAAAATAATACGAAAAGCTTTGTACTTCAGATAGACTTCAGCACGAAGCAAACATCTTACTCCAAGTATCAACCAAATTTAAAACTTTGATTTAGTATGGATGACTTTCCAAAATGCAGTATAAAAAGTTTTAATACAGTTTGAATCATAATTATATATATTAATAACACTTTTGCTACATTTTGGAATACCATTTTGACCAAATACACACACACACATACATTTTGACATTTAAATTATAATTTTGTGTTTTTGTTATTTTGACTTTTTGATTATCTTTCCTTACATGAATATTAATATTGCTCTTAATACATAGATTTTCATAGGTCAGCACATATTTTCGCCAGAAAAATATATTTTATTAATATATTTTGCTAATTTGGCAATAAGCTTATTTTTTCACCGAAAAGTTATATGCTAACCTATAATTTAATTAATTCCGATAGTTTTATATATGATATTTATGTATGTATGCATACAAAATTTAGTCTAAGTCACTACACATTCTATCCTTATTTTATATTTCCACTATACGTATTTTAAACATTTTCGAATAGTGTACAAAGTCAAAAGTTTTTGACAAACATACATTTTGGAATATGCTACATTGTAAATTTTATGGTTTCACTGCATTGTGGAAGTCAGTGTATATTCTGATACTTTACTCATAACAAAATCAAAAACCTCAAGAAAATTTTGTCAAATATTTATATTCAATTTCACTTACTATTATCCATCCTAATTTAATTACTTAAAGTCCAATCAAAAAATTTATAAAAATTAAATAAAAAGTTGAATACTTAATATTTTAAGAAATTAAAAAATATAAAATCTGGCTAATATATTATATTTCAAGGCCCAAAATTTTAATAAAACAAATTTAAAAAATAAATTATACAATTTCATAAAATTAATTCAAAGGATTATGAAAAAAAAAATCTCTAATTTTTAAAAAGGAAAAGGACATTTTCGCATTTAAAAAAAGAAAATTGTAAAGTTAAATTACTCATTTACGATTGCTCTGTCCTCTAGGTTTTACTCTTTAATAAGAGCTTTAATTGTTTTTTAATTTGGTAATTTTTATTTTTAAAAAAGATCTTTGCATCCTTTTTTATTTATTTTTTATTTGCATATCTTATAGGTATTCCTTGAATTTTCCATTCAAAAATAATTTAATAATAAAGAAAAATTTTCTTGAATGAAATAAATTGTCCTTTCCGTTTTATTGAAAACAATTTTATTTATAAAAGAGAAAAAAAACTTGACAAAAAATTTACTAAATAAATAATTGAATCATGCTTATACAATATTTGCAAGGTCATTTTAAGGAATTTCAGTAATATGTGATAGACATAGGCCTACAATTTTAAACAAACAAACGGGTAAATATAACAAAAATATGTCTACACAGAACGTCCCAGCGTCGGAAAAACACTTTTTTAACGCATTTTAATTCTCAACTGTTAAGAGCAAGTTCTTTCTAAAATAATTATTTATATGCTGACATATACGGACTAGTATAGAAAATTCTTCAAAAACCCATTACTTAGTTCTGAATATACTTCTACTATTACCACCACGGTTATAAGATGAATCTATTTCATCTAAAACCTAACAAGTTACAAAAGATATGATGATGATTTGCTTTACTTCGTATATCCAAGATTATTACACGAGTCTATATCCAACGAAGGTCAACAAAACTTTGTTTGTTTGTATAATTTAAATATTTATTTATTTATTTGAAAAATAATAACAAAGAAAGGATTTTTAGAATAATTTTAATAAAATTTGGAAACAAAAGATGTCTTGTATACAATTAGAAAACACAAAAAAATACCGTATTCAATTCCAAATTTGTACTAGTTAGTAAAATACCATTAATAGACAATATAAATAGTGTTTAGTGACCCAGTTCATTAAAATAGTACTGTTAAAGTTTATATCTGAAAGTGATGCCAATGAGCAATTTTCATTTACGCAACATTTTTACAATTAACTTATATATTCAGAACATGTAAAATCACATAACTACCAAAAAGGTAGTTATCACATAATAAAATAAATCCTGTATCCAATCGCATTTGCTTTTGAGTACCATTCTCATACTTGAATTAACTTTAAGTTATTCTTTTTAAGCAAATTACTAAGAAAAATTTTGTGTCTGTAAACAAACATTTACTTAGTAAACAATTAGTAAACGTTGTAGCTATAAGTTTACAAAAACGTTAACATTTTGTATGTGTAACTGATTAGTGAAGGTACATTGTATAGTTATAAGTTTACAAAGAAAATATCTGTAAATATATAGTCACAACGTATGCATACAGTAAAAGTACAGCCGTAATCATGAGTTTACGTTTACAATTTATCTTTACTTTATGCATTCTGTAAGAACATTTTGTTTAAGTACATATACATTTACAATTTTTGTCTACAGTAAACGATTTGTAGATGTACAAAAAAAATTAGTTACACAAAATGTTCCTTGGAATACGCAACATGGAGGTTGAAAAAAGATGATTGACATTCTGTAACATCGTAAATGTATCGACAACGTCGCCAACACATTGAAGTATGATCTTAAATGTCAAAAAAAAATTTTGTTTACATTGTCTCATGATTGGTAATTAATTTGATAGTGTATCCGTGGCTCATTTACACGACACACGGGTTTGTTAAATTATGTATAACAAAATTTTTTGATACACAGTATAATTTGGTACAGTTGTGTTGAGTTTTTTTATTAAGCAAGCAATAAATCAAAAAGATGAAGGAAGAAAAAGTTTTATAATTAAAGAAAAATAAGTATAAATTTTGAGTCATATTTTAAAAATAAATTAAAAAATGTTTTATTTATTTTAATTTAGCTACTTGAATTTTAATAGGAAAGGGTGGTTCTTCTGAGGAAGATGTTGTATCGGCGTAGGATCTAATGACCATATCCCAAGGATATCTGGTAGTCCCTTTTGTACTTAAAATACTAAATCCACTTTTAAGGACATATTTTTAAAAAGTCGGCAACATAAATTATTTTCGGGATACAGTGATTCGGTCCCAAGCTTGTGTGACATTTACTTCGGAAGATTGTTATTTCGTAAAAGGCACATTCCTAGTTAAAAAAAAAATATTGTTTTTAAATAAATGCTTACATCTTTTAAGCTATTCGACGTAGATATAAAGTATGTATGTATGAGTAATAAATAAAAAAAGAGACCTTTCTAACAGTATATAAGTTTTTGGGAGGTTTTATGGTAAAATCTTGAGGTATTCGGTTTTTAAGAAAGAAAATAAAGATAGATTTTTTTTCCAAAATTTTCTACTTTGAACTACAATATCTCCATAACGGCAGCACCAATCATAATCAAATACATGTTAAAATATGCTACAGACCGTTATATTTCTATAATATATAACTGAATATATCTGAATATATACATATATATCTAATGGATCAATAGATATAACGTTTTTTATACAAAAACATCAAAACAACAAGGATACTTTCAAATGTCCTTTTCGTCCTTAAAGGATAAGATGCGTCACTAAAGATATTTATTTTTGGAAAGCTAGCAATTCCAGCTATTCTTATGATTCTTATGGTTATTAGGTCATACGTCGATACAACATCTCCCTCAGAATCCCCGAAATGGACTCATCGAAGAAAGATGCTTTTATTAACCATAAGGCTAAAGCACGAGAAGATTTTTCTTCAAAAAGAAACAAAAAAAAATTTTTTTACGAAATTGTCCATATTGACTTTTTCTTTCACAAAAATATTTCACAAATGTTGTATTCAATTCGAATATTTTAAAAATTCATCCACAAAATAGGTATGCGCAAACGAGTATAATATTTTGACATTTGATTTGATATTAATTTCAAAGACAATGTGTTTAGAGTGATCGGAATTGTAAGCAAAGTACATTATGTTCCCAACACAAAGTTGTCAGTTCAGAAAATTCTACATATTGTATGAATTATTGTAAGTATCGTTTGAATTTTTTTTGGATACATTTCCGATGTCACCTTACCATTGAAATTAACCCAACATCATCTATTTATAGATTTGTGTTTTTCGTAGACTGTCTACATCTGTTTTCTAATCAATATTTGTTGTTCCGTAACACCTAAAAATCGTCGTTAGATTTAAAATTATTGCAAAGATATTGTATACTAGACTGATTACCTACCATGTAAAATATACGTGAATATACGTTAAATATACACGTAAAACAATACAGGACTACGCAACACACTAATCATCTATTAGAAAATGTAATATATATATTTCAAAAATAAAAATTTATATAATTATCCTGAAAATGAATACTCGAATTACGTTTGTAAGTAAATTTCGTAGAAATTTAAACTATGTAACCAAGATGAAATAATTAAATTAAATAAACAGAAATAAATAAATTCAGGGTGAATAGCATTACATAATCAAACAGCAATAATTACTAATTATTCCACTTCATATCATTTTATTATAATAATTATTATTTAATTATAATATACTTTTCTAATATCATACTATTTCAGTATCAAGCTATTATACTATCACACTATTATACTATTTATATTTAACATATCAAAGATTTATTTAATAATAATAATTTAGATAATTAAAATAAAATAATATCCTAATAATTGCAAAAGGATAAATTTTCATTCTATTTAAATCAAAATTAAATATTATGAATTTCAAATAATGAAATTTTATTTTATTTTTTATTTTTAATATAAAAAATTATGTATATTTTATGTCAGCTATAAAAACCAATTAACTTTAATGCCATTTTAATGAATTAAACAGAAAAAAAAAATTATTTTCTATATATTTTAATCCTTTGTTTAAAATATTTTTATCACCATTACAATTGCATAATATTTTATTATTATTGTCATAATTTCAAATTACTATTATTGTCATAGTTATTATTATTATTATTATTATTGTTGTAATTATTATTATTTCATTAGTAATATTACTGTTATGATCCCATTACAATTATTACTTAATATTTGGATATAAATTTTATTTAAAAAAAAACTATTAAATTGCATAACAAAATATGAGGGGATTAAAATATGTTTAACCCCTACACTGACTATCGTAAGATAAAAATTCTATAATAAAAAATTTTATTTCTCAGTTTGGAAATTTTGAGGTTCGCAGAAGTAATGTATAAGAGGTTGACATACATAATAAAATAAATATTATATATATACTAGTGAGTCACCTGTGCAATAGCACAGAAGCTATTCTTTTAGATACGACTTTATGTAAAAATAAATATTTGTTTTCTGAATCGCTTGATTCTTGAATACATAGATGTTGAAATTAAAGTATAATACCTAATACTTTATGACGAAGTTAATACTAATTTCAATATAACTTAACACATTAAAATCCCATTGCTCTCAACGTAGTAGATCGATAGTTTGCTACATTTATCCCGATTACGTAACCTAATATAAACTTAGGTGTAGCTATTATGCATTTTATTTTTGATGCGCTCCGATGATTATAATGTATGAAATATACGCAAAATAATATGTGATTCATTTTATAGTTATGTCTCACACATATAAAATTGTTTTGGCTAACCCATATGGTTAAACTAAAATTTTAGAAAAATTCACTACGAAAACGATAGGGTATACAAAAACTGTATTCGGCCCATACTAACATACGGTATTGAAACAATCGCGGACACATCTAAATCAAAACAGAAAATACGAACAACAGAAATGCGAACTCTGAAGCAAAATATGTGAATACACATTAAGAGTTAAAAAACGTAGCACAACGACATCAGAAATGCATGAGACATACAAGATATTTTCAATTTCAATTTCAATTTATTAAATTTCAATATACATGAAAAGATTAGTGTACAATTGAATATACAAGCATATGTTTAATATGTACACGCAATTAACACAGACACATAAATATTATCCGTTGGATTCGAAATAGACGAAGAAACTGGAGGGACCTTGTAAATAGACGACTGGCAAAGATAGTAATGAATTGCCAAATCACTGTCAAATGTTTACCAGGAAGACGTCCAAAAAGATGATATGAGTTGCTGGACTTCGTCATCACAAAATTGAATAGAAAAATATTTATATTGAAATAAAACAGGCACTAAATTACTATTTAAAGTAGAAAAACACCAACAACAACACCAAATGAAAATTGTTTTTGTTCTTTTTTTGTAACCTTCATCAACACTATGCCCGACCAAAAATATCTTTGCACAAAAACTAATTAATCTGGCTTTATTTTTAATTTATTGTTAGTCTGCTTCACAAATAATAAAAAATTAAAATAATTATACTTTCTTTTAATAAGCCTGAAATCAAATTTCAATCATTTATCAGTCAGCATAATTCACTTAAGGGCTATTGTTATTGCTTAAAGAAATACTTCTATTTGGATTGTATAATTTTCTTAAAGTCGCAATAAAAAGGGCTAATGAAAGAAAATAAATCTATGGTTTGTTTATTTGTACTCGTCAATTATAATGGGTTTTAAACACTCTTAATAAATTATCAATGACTACTTTGAGCATAATTTAGCATTGCTTTCAATATTTGACATAATCCGCGTCGTCTTCTCTTCTTTAGTTAGAGACTAGTTCACTAGTTAGAGGGTAGTATCACTCTTCAATCGATAAATTAAGTTGAATATCATTTACTTACTTTGATGGCTAACAAATTATGTAGGTCTTGAATTATCAACGTTCTTCATTTTTGCCGGTCACAGGCGGATTTTTTGCAGTTAAAGATAAAATATTGTTTCATATCTGCCGATAATTCGACTCTTCAATGAAGGTTTAATCTCCCCAAACCCTTGTACCTTCGGATTTGGATTCGAAGGTTCTCTTGGATGGAGCATTTTGATCCATCCGCTCTAGATGTCCGAGTAGTAGACTTTAATTGTTATTACTACGTCCACTTCGTTATACAGTTCATAGAGTTCGACACTATCTTTTCTGCAGATCCCATTGTCATTTTCTGTTTCGTTTCGTCGTTTTCATATATCCAGCGAAGAATTTTCTTTCAGACGTGCATGCTAATTTGCAATGGCAGTTGTCTATAATTTTAATCCGTAGAGCAGAATCGATAATAGAAGCATTTTTTAAATTTAAATTTTATTGCTTCCGGATAGAAGACTTGATTCAATATGTTTTGACAAACCGAAGTAAAAACGGTTTGCAAGGGTTATTCTTCGCCGTATTTTCACATTGATATCGTCTACCTCAAGATTATATTAAACTGTGATCAGCAGCTGAAAACGATCAATATGATGGTGAAAGGCCTTTTTATTTACCTACAACATACATTTTGTTTTTTCTTCATTTACTTTAAAACTAGCCATGTAATGAAAGCTGGTGTTATACTTGTGATGAAAGTTGGTTTCTAATATAATATTTGGCCTAACTAATACGGCAAAGCTAATTGCCAAATTTTGCAGGCATCATGTGCCGCTCTCTAGCCAATGATGTAAATATGTATATAAGAATTTGTAGGGCAAACTTTCTTCGCCCTGATGAACTTAAATTTCTGCAGCAATTAAGATCGCTGCGGTTTGAATATAAATAAATGCTCTACTATATTTGAGTGCATGATTCTTCAATCTGAGTACTGTCCGCCCGTTGTTGTCTGCATACGCTAGTAATTGGACAGATTAGAGAAGTATAATACCAGCCGTATTTACTCCCGCTTGCCGCACTCCAGTATAAGATTGAAGAAGCTGCATAACAGAACATCTTCCTGTCATCGAAAGCCGGTACACGTCCCAAATAAGTCAGAAATGTTATTTCCAATCACTAAAGCACATCTTGTGTTTTCAAGTGTCAGTTTTGGCAATCGGATGAGTTTGGCTGGTATACCGAATTCCAGTTGGATATTGCTTTTGACAATATTTTTTCTTTAACAAAAAGTTTTGATGTACTTGCAGCGTCTTGTAAAAGTCTTTGATTAATAATTCATGATAATTCAAGAATATTCTAAATGCTATATTATTTTGTTAGAATATAAAGTCAAAAAAACATCAATTTTAATATTATTAACTTAAAAAGACTTTTAAAAACCGGAAATGTCATCAATTTATACAAATGGCAATCATTCATTTTCTGTTTTATTCTGCACTTTATTTTTTTCTGTTTTTGTTTTTTTGTTTTTATTTTGTATTGGTTCATTCTTTTCTCATTTCCCATCAAATTTGACTTAACTTCTTTACGATTGTTTAACAAATTGTAAAAACCATTTTATTTCCTTAAAAGTAAAAAAAAAAAAAAAACAACCCAAAAACGAGAGAGTAAAAAAAAACTTTAATCATGGCAAAAACAATAACCGTGTAAAAACAATACTTCCTCAGATGTGATATAGATATATATTTTATATATATATATATAATATATATATATACATACTATTGTACATATTATAAACGATGCAAAAGAATAACATAATTGCGAACATAAACTGCAAAAGAAACAATTTAAAGAAAAAGAAGTAAACATAAAGAAAGAGACAACAAGAAGAAAAAGAGTCCGTTGTTATTATTTTTATTTTTTTATTAATGTTTTTTTTTTATTTATTTTTTCTTGAAATTTCCCAGATCATTACAGAAACTTTAAAAGAAAATAACGAGGCGCTTAATATGCTGACAGCTGTTATACAATCATACATGTACATTCACATAGACTTACATACACAAATACTCGTATTTTATGATCGATGAAAGATATTAAGGTTTTCAAGTCAAAATAGTTAGTCTCAACAAACAAAAACTTTATATCAAACCAAACTGTCACGTCACGTTTAAATATATGAAAAAAAAATTAAATTCACATAGTCGAATTAATCGAATGCTTTATTATCGTATTGACAAATTTTAATTTTTGTTTTAATTTTGTTTAATTGTAGTGTATTTGATTATCGAAACTAGAAATTTTGTGTTAAATTGAAATAGTACAGTTAATTTTCTATGTTAGCTTCAGTATCCCAAACATTTATTTATTATTTATTTATTTCCCTCGGATCCACACCGGCTCGTGACCATGACCATGCTCATTTACTCGCGACCATGCACCCGCTCCTCCAAATTCATCCTAGTTTGATAGAAATTATGAATTGTTTTCAATCATCTCAATTATTTATGATTGATACTGCACCTTATTTTTTCATTTTCCTTGATTTAACTTAGACAACATCCACATACGTAATAATTTATTTAAAAAAAAATTACAAATAAATTAAAATTGAACTCTAATGATAGGTGAGTTGCAGTAATTTGATAAATTACAATTTTCTTTATTTATTTACTTATTTATTTATATATTTATTTATTGCCATGGTACATATTCATAATTTTTTTTTTTAACAATATTAAATTTTTTAGAGCTTATACTATTGTATTTACACTTTTGACTATTCTTAATTATTACTTAGGCTAGCTGACTAATTTATTTATTAATTAATTTATTATTTAAAGGACAAATTACAATTTTTATTTGTATATACTTATACATTGAGTCAAATTGTAAATTTGAAAAAATTTAAAAAACATATGTAATTTCGCTACGTCTCCTTTTAAATAGAAAATGTCATTTATTATAATAATAATGTAAATTGGTTGTGAAATGGTTCAGATATGTGTACAATACTTTTCGCAATTCACAAATTAAATATAATGATGATATTAAAGCAAATGGTGCAAAATTTCATGTGGGGCTGTAACATAATAAACAAATACGAGTAAATTATCGTCGCACGTAGTAAGATATGTAAGTTAATTTTCATAAAATAATTTCCATAAAACTTATATTTATTCGTTATAATTAATTTTTATATTAATTTTTAATCCTTTGTTGATCTTGTTTTGCCCGTATGTATAGATAAATAAGAAGGGGGCAACTAATCCAACACCATCTATTTATATCATTGGTGCAAAATGAAGAAGAAAATACTTATCGACATCGTACGATTATTATTTTAACTCCAGTTCCAATCTTTGCTCAACTCATTCGCAATGATTTATTTTTGAAATATTTGTTTTTGAAAGCTATAACTGATTTTGATATTTACTGGCGATATTTACTGGGTTGCTGTT
Source organism: Argyra leucocephala (assembly GCA_963942445.1). NCBI lineage: Eukaryota > Metazoa > Arthropoda > Insecta > Diptera > Dolichopodidae > Argyra > Argyra leucocephala. Next base: position 33,245,418 of record OZ012679.1, on the reverse strand, counting down.
ATTTTGTCAGTTATCAAAATTATTGTATTAGTTACTTTGCTAGTGGTTTCATATGTTGTGTAAGTACTTAATTGTTTGATTTTCTATTTTTGTTTTTATATAATTAAAATTTAATATTTATTTTCAGTTCCTGGACTAGATTGTATCAACTTGTACATAAAGACTTACTTTATCATGTAATTTTCAAACAAAACCTGATGGATTATCTATAAGCTTAGAATACTTCACACGACTGCCCAAAGCCATGCGAAATCTATATATTTCTAAATTGTTTTAGCAGTCCGTTAAAAATATCCCAAATTTTATTTAGGTAGAATCTTAACCAGTCCATTTTAAAATATTACAATTTAGTACATACTTCTTATGTGAGGATATATCACCCATTTTATATCCTTTTATAGTTTGATATTCTTGCCACGGTATTTTCGTCCATTCAAAAAATATTGCTTGTTAATTATAGTGTACAACATTATCTCTCTTCAATTAATCAATATAGTGTAGTATATCGAGCTATGCAATATGCCACTGATCAGGGCGTTCTGATTGTAATAACTAAGTCAGGCATTCTTCTGGACTGAGATACTTAATTTGCATTAATATCCTTACTCTACGCTTACAACGATTGTTCAATAATTGTCATGCTTTTATCATGTAACTGGGTGTTTTTACGACAGTTATAATGTTTATTTTAAATTTTCAGTGTTACTTGATGGGAGGGTATAATCACAATTAATAAGCCCATTTGCGACGGCAGTTATGAAGAAGCAGATCCCGTATACATAAATCTAAAAATTTAAGATTAAGACATTTAAGTAGTGTACCTACATTGTAAAACATTAAAAATAAATTTCAATATTAAAAATCATATCATAAGTAGCACAACTACAATAACGGTTCAATTAAATTAAACTTAAACTGTAACAACGGTTCAAAAAAACTACTTTGATTAAATTGCTCTCATTTTGATCGTTCAAATATGAACAAAAAAAAACTTCAAGATTATTATATACATAGTTGTTATATAATGATTATAAAGGGCTTTATAAAGAAATTAAAAGAAAAATAATAATAATAACAATAATAATAAAGAACAAAATTAAAAACAAATAATATTTTGTAAGATGTGAATTTTTTTCAGAACCGCTTTAAAAAAACAAAACAAAAATAAAGAAAATAAAATATTTAAAAAAAAGGGGAAAATTACATTTCCGAAAAGTACCTACCGATGACACCATGTGTTTTAATTGCATAATGTCCTATATGAATAAATTGAACGATCCGCATAAATGTAGGTCTGTGGAAGTAAATAAATTTAAACGTCTACATACCGATTTTGAATTGGTGCACTTTAAAAATCCTGAAAGCTCAAACATTTTTTTAATTAGACTTTGTGACGTTAAGATTTTTATTTTAATATTTTTTTTAATATTTAAATTAAATAAACTTCTTAATTATTACGAAAATATTATAGAGTTATATCAATTTGTTCTGTTAATGAAGAATATGTAAAAAATCTTTGAAACACAAGTAAAAATTTTCTACTATTAACAGACTTTAATAATTAAGTCATATAATAAAATTGATTTAAGGTCAGTTTTGATTTTAGTTATGTATATTAAAATTGGTATATAAATATTTTAATTTTACCCCCTCATACACATTAACGTTATACTACACTGCTCTCTTTCTAAACTCCAATTTATCACATAAAAAATCATAACGAAAACCGGCCTTTAACGAAATTTAAATTCAGACGTATTTTGAAATACACACAAAATAAGGTACTGAATACGGTATTTGTATTTTTAAAGCTCACTCAGGAGTAGTAGGTCCAGATCCTGTATAGTTGTAATAAACAGGAGTAGCAGAATAATACGTGACTCTACGGACGAATCTGTAAGGCCATGACTCTGGGCGAATGCCAGATTTGGGCGCCATATATAGAAAAATTAAATCAATTTTTCACAAGATATTAGAGTCCATGAAATTTAAATTTATTTATATGTAATAAAAATAAATGTATTCAATTGAAATTGAATTAAAAACAAAATAAAAATAGTAAGAAGTTTCATCTGAATAATATTTTAAATTTTCAACTTGAAGAACTTCAGATGAGCGTCCATATCACTAAGTTAAACTAGATGGGTCAATCGAATAGATGGTTTGGAGACCCTACTAAATAACCTCTAAGAAGTTATTTCCGCTCTGTATATGACTGTTTGAATGAGGATGAGGAACGTAAGCAACCTAATGTTACCACAGTTACGACAGCAAGAAACGAGTCAGAAGCAAATATCTCTTCTGTAATTGTATGGTATGATACCTTATTTGAAATAAATGTAAGCAAAGCACTTCAGGCAGTTAGTTTTAGTCTGAGCCAAGTATTAAAGTTGTTATCAAAGACTATATATGGTGCTGCTTTAAGACTATAAATAACTGATTCAAAATATACTTATATTTTGGAGGAGAGATAAAATTGCTTAATGGCGGAGATTTGCAATTGATTTAGATATTGATGTACAATTTAAAGGCGCACAAGTCCACCCTCAAAGAACACAATTTGATTAATAACAACATGATGGAGTGTTTGATACAGCACTTTAGTTAATTTCTTTGACAACTATATTATTTTGGCAATATCACCAACATAACGAATGATGACTTACGGAAATATTTTATAGATTTAGAACTTCTCCTAACTGAAGGTAATCAAAAGGATATTTCTGGGTTGGATTTGTTTGCCGAATTAAAATACCTAGAAATTTAATTTGTTGTCACAGAAAAATTTTTCTATATGCTAGAAAATAGTTTAACAACAGCTTTACCAAATATATTATATTGCATTATAAATCATAATAAGCCAAAAACTTGTAGCGTGTGAATAGAGACACTTTTCTAAACTTAAATTAATAAAAATTGTTTGTCGTTAAAATATGAGGTTTGATTTAAACACTTATTTCAGGCGCTACAAATGCTCAGGCCGGCACTGTTACAATATAATACCATCTATCATTAGTTGCGCAACCTACTCACATTATGTTAAGTCCAACTCGAAAAAAAATACATTCAATAAATTTTGATACACTCTGTTAAATATTGCAAAAAAATAAAAAAAAAACAAAAATTGAAAATTTATTTTCTCTTTTCCTGTAAAATGTTTATTTCCTTGTTATACTGCTATTTTCTGTTGTTACAGTTGTAATTACTGTGATTTTTATATCCGATTCATATGTTCATTTTCGCCTCTGGCATATCGTTATGATATAAATGGGTATAAACAACAACCCATAGATTATTACATGGAAAGGGCATTTTATTAACATCGCTACTTACTAGCTTACTAAAATTAACTATATACATGTACATCTCATCACTGTTGTATATTGTACTTGAGAGCATTTCATTTTTTTTAATATCAAAATTAAAGCTTAAAAATAAAAAAAATCCATTTTAATATTTTAATAATAGTTAGTTAAGTATAAAAGAAAACAAAAAAATTGTTTTTGTAAACTTAACAATTTACAATGGTCACATAATTTTCTATATAATGGGGTTCCACCCAGTTTAAAATAACATAATAAGTAATTATGCTTCGGTAATGCTTTAATTTAACAATTGTATTAAATTTAAAGCAAGTTTTTGTTTTCTTTTATATGGTATTTATTATCATGGTGGTATAAATTGTGGTAATCATAATTTATTTTGATGCGTTAACTTATGAGCTTAAAGTGGTGCAACAGCACCAAAAAAAAAAACTGGAAAATTTAATATTATGTGAATTGAAAATTTTGATCAACATTTTTTGTATATTCAAGTAAATGAACAGTTTAACTGAGATTTGAAGAAAAAATAGATCAGGATATAAATAGTGTATAACTTTTGAAAAATGAACGTGCGTCGGCTGTGTTTCTCAAACTAGCCCGTTAATTCTTATAAAATTAAATGTTTGACATCTAGTTCATCACTTCGAAATCCGTTTGCCGGAATGTCTATTGTTAGTATTGGTTTGCTATTTCTTACAATTGTCGCAATATTTATATTTTGTATTTCAATTTGTTTGTAAGGCCCTGATGCAACATACAGAATACAAAATTATAGAATACAAATCAAATAAATTATATCTGAACAGAATACAAATATAAAATGTTTGTTTCAGGGGGTATATCACGTCTATTGAACAAAATTTGCCCATGACCTAAATTTCGTCTTACGAAATAGGATTACGTAGCAGATAAATTACACCTTATCTTGCCACATTTTGGACGTCACAGACTGTTTATAATTCGGCTCTTAGAATACTGTGTAAATGACTAATATGAATGCTCTATATTATTTATAAGAATTTTTATTTCGGTTGCATGTAAAGTATCTTTAATTCTACTTCTACAATTCTCTATACTCTTATATCACCGTCATAATAGAGCTTATACTATGCTTTATTGCAAAAAAGTTGTCCCACCTTTAAACCCTTATAACCCCAATATAAAATATTGTTTAAGTAATTACTATATTTATAATAGACATGATTTCATATCGCATCTACTGAGATTTTATTGGACTATTGCAGTACTGATACGGATTAAAATACAAACAAGATATGGCCCAACTTTTTTACAATAGAGTAGTATCACCAACTTATATCATAATAGAGCGAAAATTATTGTACAAATGAATCGAAAATCCAAAAATCTTTGGTACCTATTACAATATACTGCTTTGGTCTACTCAGCGGACTCAAGACTCCAACCAAGAGAATCTTCGAATAACCAGACTCAAAGCTATATTACAAAACGGTGGTACAAAAGCAATATTGGTTTGAGAAATGAAATTATAGCAGACATGAAAAAATTTTGTATCTTAAACTGGGGAGAGTCCGTGGGTCAGCCCGCAAAAATGGAAAACGCTGATTAGTGAGTCCAAAAACCTATATTGTTTAAATTAGACTTGTCAATACTGATAATACCGTCGCATCTTCCACGGTTTGAAACATTCATTCTTGACGGATAAGAAGCATTTTATCTGCGACTGTTCAGGTCCAACAACAAATAAGCTCGTGTGGTTGACGATTTGTTTTTTTTTTTGTATATCTTTCCGAGCAATAAAATGCTAAGTTTTCCAACCAGAAAAAAACTCTAAGTATTCGTTTTTAGAATATTTGTAGAATGTTGATGTGCTTTTTGCAAAACAATTGTTCAGTTTTGGTTGTTCATTTAATTACTAAACTAAAAATTTTGTAGATAAAAGAAATTATTCAATTTCTTCTAGATTTAATAACTCACAGATGTGTTTCACTACTATATTGAGGTTCAAGAAAGTCGAATTGAATAACATTTAAAATCAAAATTCCAAATAAGTTGTTATAATATGCTAACACTCAGACATACCAAATTGTCCTTTACAAGCCATAAACTTATATCTGTCTCCTGTTTTTATTTTCAAATTCGTTCGTTATTTTATATTGCCCCACTACCTTGCATGTAGTGCGTCTACGTGTTAATATAATTAAATAAATTCGTGGGATTTCTATATTATTAAAAGTAGCTTCTTTCTATTTAGGCGACAGCATGGAAGAAGTCTATCATTAGTTTAGGTGGTATGTTATTTTTCAATTCTATTTACGATTCTTGTGAAGCCGTTATTTGTACATTCACCGATTTTTTTTATACCATCAGAGCCACTACCATTTTTAATTTATTTAAATTTTTATTCCGGTGTCCACAGACACACTGGGTCTCGTGTACCATATTAGGATATTATCTTTCTTCAAAAATATTCCTCAATTCATATTTCGATTTCCCATCAGATATTATTGCTTTGTTGTTTTACATTTTGACTTATTTTAATAAAATAAAAACAAATTTTTATTTTTTTTTCCAAAACAATTAAAAGAAAATTGGAAAACATTCACTTTAGAAAAGGTCACTTTTTACATTTCTAATAATTTATTTATTTTTTTTTTGTTTTTTTTTTTAAATTCCCATGAATTTTATAATATTTAATTAATTCATAAGTAATTTTACTTTTAGAATTTTAATTAATTTTAAGAATACTTTAATATACCTATTCTCATAAATTTTATTTGCAAGATTGAGTATTTTTTTCCAAAAAAAAAAAGATAACTTTGGAATTTTTAAAGAGACCATCCATGTCTAGAGGCTGAAATAAAAAAAAAATTAAAAATTTTTCCTATCCCATTAAACAATTTTGACTTTTTGAGTACAATACAAAAATTTTAGCTATTTTTTTTTTGTGTTTAATAAATTTGGATAACAATTATCCAATTTTGGACCATCCGGCGAGTATTTCAATGGTTAGAAATGCGAAAGTAAAACCTACTTAGTGTTATGCTGGAATTGCTTGAAAGTAGGAATTATTGATTTTAGTTCATTAAATCAGACAAGTGTCATTTCCAACAAGATATCTATATATATATATATATATATATATCTATGTTAAGAGGAGTAATGGTTGCTTGGTTACATAGAACCCTTCATTAATAATAATAAAAAATGGGTTGTCTGGACCGTGTAACCCAATTTGACGTAGGTTGGGATTTTGAATTTTATCCAGGTAACCGAGTGATGTTTTGAGGGCATGAACCCATAGGTACAAAATTTTTCTTCATCTTAGGCCGGATATAAGCCTTATAGATTTGACAGATTTTTTGGAAAAAAAACAAGGCTTTACATCGTGAAGGAAAACCCAAACATTTGGCAACATTCTTACCTATATCAAAAAATATGCTCACTCCACTGCATTTTGTGATTTAACTGGATGCCTAGAAAAGCTATCAGGCCGTTGTAGACTTTCCTATTGAAATCGCAAAGTTGTGGGTGGGTGTTTGTTTGCTGTTTGGCTTTTGTTCTTCTTCAGATCATTTTTGAACAATTGAAAAAAAATTGTAACGATACATAAAATAAAAGGCTAAGAAGGGTAGTAACAGAGACAATATTTTGTATTATGTCATTTTAATGTTCGTGTAATGGGCATACAGGTAGCCGTCAATTAATGTTGTATATTCGGTGAAAAATTGATAGATCAGCTGCAGCCAGGTAAAGTTGTGATCTAATTTATTTTTTAAGTCTTTGAAGCTAAACATGCTAAATATAGTGCTTCATCCCAAACTTTACGGTTTTTACAAATTTTTAATACATTTTTCTTCCATATCGCTCTCAGCAGAACTTTAAATTGGTCTGTCATTTGAACTAAAACTTGTCCATTCATATCAAAATTTTTATTTATTATTTTTTTTTGTAATATAAACAACATTATAGAAATTTTCAGCTCTCAGAGGATATCCAAGTTAAATAATTTTATTTATTTCAGTGTTCACAGATTAAGTTTTAATATCAATAACGGTTAATGAACTAAAGAAAAGAAAAGAAAAGAAATTGGAAAGGTTACCATTATTTTTTATAAAAATTTTTAATTTTGACAAAAATTTTCTTTTCTAAAATTAAAAATAAAAAAATCTAAATTTTTTCGGCTTAGCCCCGAAATCGGACGACATCGGACGCGTAATTTATATTTAAGTGCACAATAAATTGTTTTCTCCGTGTAAAACTATTAAAACCGTCATATTAAAATATTCTGGTACTAATCGTGGGTTATCTGAACTTATTACAGTGACATTTTAAATGAATCCGAGACAGTGCAGCATATTTGAGGCGATCCGAACCAAAATGAACCATGTAAAAAAAATAATTTAGAGATAAAATTGCAATAGAAAAAAGGTTAATCACTTCCAGCAGTTTAGCCTATTTAGAAAAATAATTGTAATCATGTTCCCAATTCGTTTCGTTTTGTTTTCTTTGCACACTGGCAGAAAGTTTTATTTTCTAATAGAAAATGGTAATAACTCGTTTTTAAAAATTGACGCTTCGTCCACTCTGGCTGAGACCGCCTAATTTAATCTATTAAGTGAGTCAGATTCAGGTCTATTATTAATCTGTTAAGTGAGTCAGGTTTTTTGGTATTCAACAAAACCCGCATAACATCTAGATATGCCTTCCTCTACCATCACGACAGTAGTATGCAACATCAGTCCAGGATTAACTGTTTATTTACTTTTAACTTAGATATCTTCAGGTTGAATATCTACATATTAGATGTATATAAACAGATTGGGATATTGTGCAAATCACCGCATTGGCAGATGGGATTATTGCAGTTTTTACCCTTAGCAAATTCAAATTAAGCATCGGAATCGCTAAGAATGCCTGATTTAATAATTAAACACTACTAGATATTACGATAGAGAGCTGTAGGTACTAGGTAGGTAATATGTGATAGTAAGTTCAGGATGAAGCAAAATTTTTCATTTGCCATTACGATTTATTTACTTTTATTTTTTTGTTGTTACACTCTTAACATTAACTTAGGTAGAATCATCTTTTCGTGCGCTTAATTAGGTAGGGTACTGCAAATTTATACTACAATATCTACAATGTTTTTCGACCATTTATTTATCAAATTGTTGGCTTACCAACACCTTAAATGCGGAAAACTTTACTGCTGTTGTCAGAAACTAAGCCTTTTTAAATGGAATAATTTCATTTTATGTAATATGCTACCAAATTAGACTATCAATTAATTTTTTTAACATTTATTTTATTCCAATGACAAAGGGAAGGTACTGGACCAGATCGAAAAATTAAATTTTTTTTCGCTTCATCGCTTCGAACCTGGGATCATTTTTTGTTTGGTATTAAATCATAGCTCCCAATTTTGAAATAATTCGATGTACTTTTGTGAGTTACTTGGGATTTTATTTAAATTTTTAATTTATTACAGGGAATTTAATTTAATAACAACGATTATACGAGAGTTGAATTGACAAAATTTAATTTTTATATAATATATATATATATATATATATATACACATTATATACATATAAATATATATATATATATATATATATATTTTACACATTTTAATTATACATGCACAGTTCATACTTTAGGTATTATTATTATAAAATTTACTGACACATACACACACATGCATACATAAATTCTCATAATTTAATTTACATATTATTATTATTTTATTTGTGCACATGTCAAGTTAATCCAGAAGGTCAACAACAATAATTTTTTTTTATTTTTGAAGTTTTCTTTTACTTCATATATTTTAAATTATAATAACAATAATAGTAATAATAATAATAATAACAATAACAATAATAATAATAATTGTAATATAAAATTATTTCTTATTAATATTCTTAAGTTGATCTCTAAGGTTTTTATTATTAAGTTTTTTAATAATAATATTTTTTTAGCGATTCTCTTCATAACTCACTTTAAATAAATTCGTAAAAAAATGTAAATAGGGAATAAAAGGTAGTATGTATGGAGTTGACAGTTTATTTATGATAAATTTTTGTTTCTTGTCTTAACAAAATTTTATATAATTTTAAATATAATTTTTTTAAACTGAGCCTATTAATCGTCTAATATTATTAATACGCTAATAATGTCTGTAAAGCTATCCATATCGGTGAATTAAAGCAGAAAGCAGTGACAGGTACCCAAAACAGCTTTTTTAAAATATTACCGATTCAGAAATAATAAAAAACAAAAATGAAAAATGACTAACTAATAAATAAATTAGACCAGCATATCAAAGTTCTAAACCCACTATAGGAAAACTATATATTTAATACAAGAATCAAATAGCAAGACATCTTAAAATCAATAAAATTTGAAGCTTTTCAAAATTAGAAGTATTTTTTAAAGCCATCAAAACAATTAAAACTAGATACCCAAAAAATAAGGTAGATACATATTAAAAAAATTAAAAAATTTCCTGGTTTGTGTCTTTGAATTAGTCATCTCGAAATGTTTTTAATTGGTCAATACAGGCGAATATTTTCAATTTCAAATGAATTTTTATTTTGTAGAGCAAAAAATATTGACAAGTAGAAAAAAATATTCCAATTATGGTTGCCCTGGTGGTAAATTTTGATTTTTGATAAAAAATTTGATTATAAAAATACTACTACATTATTATAATGATTTAACAAAGGACAAAAATGGTATCGATTACCCTATTTCAAAACTTTGCAGTCTTGAAATAGAAATTGAATTAAAACTAAAAGTTTAATTTTCTAAATTAAAAGAATAAAAACAAATCATTTAAATTTGATCAAATATATTAATGTCTAACTGTATAAAATCGGCCTCCACTGACTGACGTCCCTCCAGCGCTTAATCCCTCAATGAAATAATTAAAATCATATTGTATAATCCTTGCAATTCTGTAGCGTGAAAGAGTTAAAAAAATGTACTCAACACTCATTGACGTCTGACCATTTCAGGAACATCAGTAGATCCATTTCTGATTGGTCCATTAAGCAAGTACGACTTATGAGTCAGTCGCTAGTGTCCTATTCTTAGTTTTTAATTCTACATTACTTCTTTTGGCTCACATAATCAATGCTTTTTTAATTTAATTTAGTTCAGCAGTTGTAGGAACAAAATCAGAGATGTATGCGGCATTCAATATATTGTCTGTTGAAGTCGAAATAAACGAAGACACTATAGAGACTACGTAAATAGAATGACAGAAGGTTGGCTGGCAATGGTTATAATGAATGATAATATCAATATCGATTACCGCTGAGTGGCGCAGTAGTTCGAGCGCTTGTTTTTCAACCGAAAGATCCCAGGTTCGATTCCCGATGAAGCAAAAAAATGCTTTATGAGTTTTTAGATCTGGTCCAGTACCCTTTATTATTGGGATAAAATAAAAGACAAAATATGATTGAGAGTTTAATCTCAACCACTTAAATAAAACGAAGCTATTCTACTTAAGATGGAGGATAAGATAAATATGACAGAATACGTTGATAAAACATACACAATACGAAATTAGAAAAGAAAAAAAAGGAAGAATATTTTGTCAAAATGAAATCGTGGGTATTTGCAATTTATAGTTTTTATAGTATAACAACAGAAGCAGAAGAAAAGAAGAAGAAGAAAGAAAAATAGTTGTGGATTCATAATTTTATCTAGCTTATGGTAGTATGGCTGCGAAATATTTCTTTTAATCAACCCTACATAATTGGCGACTACCATTAACTACTGAATATCCGGATCCATATGCGTAGCATTGTTGGTAAGCTTATCCGCGTGTTCTTTGGCAGTAATGTTAGTCTGGCTGACCAGTCAAAAAAGAACAATATTGATTTTTCTGCTTTGTGTATCAGTTCTTGGATAATGACAATTAAATATATATCTTGTATACTACTCGAGATCCTGAAAAAATAATGCACTTTTTTTGTGAAATTAACAACATATATTCTTTCATTGCTTTCATTATGGCAAATATTTTCAATTTCGTTAAGATATATTAAGATATAATCGTTAAGAATATATAATCGTTAAGATATATTTTCGTTAAAAATTCGTTAAGATTATAATCGAATACTAATTGTTTTCTCTTGAAACTGAAATCACTTTCGTTTTTCTGTGATCGGTAACTAACCAACATCTATCAATGTGCTGTGATTATGGCATATCTGACTAATAATTACAAAGTCCCAAATTTCTATCCCCTTCAGCGTATAGCTATTTATTTTATCATTCACAATAATGTAAAAACAAAAATTTGTAGAGAGTATAATTTGGTAATAATTTTAATAAAATCTAACCATCTGCTTTTAAAGAAGGCCTTGTTCTGTTAATCTGAGTTGTAGTTTTTCAAAGTTTAATTGCTTGCATTAAACACAAAATCGCTAGCATGACCCTTTAATTAAACAAATTGTAGAAAAAGGGATTTTTATAATTCCAAAATCGGTCAAAAACATTTTACCCGTTCTAATATTCTTAATGCGTTTATATATGTGTGCATTTTTATGTCTATGTAGATAGGTTTAAAGAAAAAAGAAAAACCTCTTAAGTTACATGACAATTTTTTTTTTTTGTTATATTTTTAATGTGTTTGTTTACCTGTTGGCAGTTCTAAGGCATAAATTTATTTGATTTCTTAAATAATATCTCTTACAGCTTAGTGCTATCTCATTTATTTTTTATATATATTTTTATTTATTTTTTTTGTTTTTCCTTTTGACTCCATTTGTTAAAATACAGTGTTGATGGTTTTTGTTTTATTGAAATGAAAACTGTTTTTGAACATATTTAAAATTCTAATCTCGTTATTTTGAAGACATGAAATGTAAAAATTATATATATATATATATATATATATATATATATATATATATATAATGATTATAAATTCTTAATATTTTTTATCACTTTTCATATTAAAGTATAACAAAAAAAAATTCACAACAAAAACAAATAAAACAATAACAACACAACCACTTGAGGAGGAATAACAACAGCAGGCAACAACAACAACAACAACAACCAAAAAACATCAACAGAAATAAAAACATTTGAAACGTGTGTTATGTTATTCCTTGTGTTCTTTCTTTATGTTCGTGAAGGTGGCTTTATTATTTTCAGTAGTAATAATAATGTGAATTTGTATATAATAAAATTAGAGTGTCCTTAGAAAGGATTACAACATATCAGAATTTTGAAATAAAATTTTATAAAAATTGAGAAAGGTAAAGTTACCAAAAAAAAAATCCTGGAACAGATTTTATCTTTTGTTTTTGTTGCGTTAAATTTATTCTAACAGATACCTACCATATTTTTAATATAATTCACATTTTAATAGGGAAGAGATGTGTATTGTACAAATAAAATCCTGTGTAGTTTAAAAGTTTTTACTTCTGGATAAAATTTTAAAGTTTTAAGATTTGAAGTTGTCTACTACTGCATTAATGTTGTTCTAGTGCTTTGTAGTAACACCTTCAGCTGATAAATTATGAATTTATTATGTTAAGAGCTAACATAGATTTATTTTAAGTCTAAAATATAAAATTCAGCTTTTATTTAAACTCATGTAACAAATGTGAACGAAATATTCGTAAAGTGGAATTAAAGTATATAATTTAATTTATTTTTTAGAATATTTTTTTCATTGTTACACACCAAAGTCAAAATATACAGTAGAAGTAATTTTAAACAGTACTAAAGCTACGATGAAGCTACAATAAGCATGTGACACAATCAATCAATGGGCAAAAATTAAATTAAAATCAAATTTATCTAGATTAACTTAAGTAAATGTCAAACTCATGTACGCTCTTATGGGTTTGTATAATAAACTGGCTCTACTTAAGTTAATTTAAGTTTCATTTTCGTTAAAAAATGTACTTTTCATTCAAGTTAAGCTGGTACTATTCAGTTCATAGGTTACTTAAATAAAATTATGTTTAAAAGAAATGCGACATTCGGTTTGTGAATAAATATCAATATATGGTGTTTATTCAAAGTGTCAAATCAAATGAAGTTTTACCAGGCGTACGTTAAATTGGCTAGTTACCCTTAAGTAATTTGAAGTTTTGACGTAAATTGAATGAAAAGTATTCAGTTAACTTAATTAAGTAATTAAGTTAACGATTATTCAGGCCTATTATAATAATAGTTAACGAACCTGTATAAGTAACAATTAGAAATTTTATAACTTACAAACTTAACGAAAACTTAACGAAACATATATATAAATATTTCGTTAAAAAAATTTTTTCTTAACAAGAGTTCTATTTATACGCTGGGATGATAATAATAATAACAACAATGAAAATAACAACAATAAAAATAATAATAATCCTAAATTACTTTAACTAAAACGTATAACAGTAATAGGCTAGGCTACTATATAGATTATTTAAGTTAAAACTACAATGCAGAGAAAATAGTGACATAACAATAGTAGCAATTAAGTATATATGTATTAATAGTATGTAGTGAGGTATAAGGAAATAGATTAAGATAGTGTTGATACCAATAGTAGTAATTAAGTATGTATGTATTAGTATGTAGTAGTGCATAAGGAAATATATTAAGATAGTGTTGATATCAAATTATATAATATTATTTTATTTTTAGTGTAATTATACGCTAACTAAAATGGCATAGAACTACATATGTAAATGTCAAATTAATTAACGGAGCTGACATAGATATTTGCCAAAGGACATGTCGACCCATAATGATAAGTATATTTTAGAAAAATAACAACAAAAAGAAATTACATTAGCATGTCGAATTCGGTTTGGATGCAATTTAACATAATAATTCTATGTTAATTTAACGAAAGTTATTGTCAGATTCAATTAAATTGTTATATATGTCGGCTATGGGCAGTTACATCTTTATTCTACATACGGAATATGACATATTTATCATTCATTCTTATAAGGTGGCCAATAGAGCATGTAGGTCCTGGCTCTGACTCATCAACTTCCTCCACAGCACGGCACGGGCGGAGTTCTATTCATGTAGTTATATTTTAACAAAACAAATGTAAATATTACAACTAATACAAAAATTATAAAATTATACAACTAATACCATAGATCAGTTTGTAAACATTAAATTCAATTTTATTCTATTTACAGATTTCATTCCATTAACACTAGTACAATTTTTTTAAGTACGCTAAGTTTTATTTCATTATAGAAAACTTTCGTTCACTGCTCAATGTTGTTGACCAACAAAGAACTTTATTATAGTAAGTACACAAGTAGGTACACTAAGAAAATATTGGAATAGTATTACAGGCAAGACATTCACTTTACGTTTATCATTGTAATTTCTGTTTATCATTGTATTACTTTATCATTGTAATTTCTGTATATTAATACTAATATAATATTATTTCGACTGTATCAAGATAAAATAAATTGTATTATGTTGCCTTTGGTCGCAAAGATAATAATTATGAAGTTTTCGGAATGCAAATGTTGTAATCATTTATTTATTTATTCTATTAGTTCTTCTCAAGTGAGCTTATAAGCTCTTACAGGGTGTATAGAATATCATAAACTGTAGCGATGTTACTACCCGGACTGGATGGACCCGGACATATATTATTATCGTCCGTAAGCTTGCGTTTAGTAATAAGTAATAGTAAATATTAATCTTACAGTAACATAGAAATATTATAGTCCATCATCTTTTTTACACATATTCGAACTCGCCGAAACTAAATATCAAAAACAAAAAGTATATTATATTTTTTTTTAAATTTAAAATTTTTCATTTTTGTATTCATAATTCATACACATACCAAAAACAAAAGCAAAAAAAGATTAACGAATAAAATATTAATAAACACACACATTCATACATCAGTTAATACAACTCACGGATATATTATTTCAACAGCTTTATAAATTTATATGTTTTTTTATTAAAAATAAAAAAACAATAAAACAAAAAACACCAAAATCGAAATTTATTCCCAATTTTTAAACTTGCTTCTGATATTAAAAATAATAATACAGATAATAATGACAACACATAATACATGTATAATAAGTAATATAAGACAGGACAATGTATTATTTGTTGACATTAAGTCATATTTTCAAACGTACACGAGTACAAGAATATTGTACCAAAACAAAAGAATGAAGAAAAAAATGTCCTCCTCCAATATAATTTAACTAAAAGGATATAAAAGCAAACATACACACAATATATTACAACATACCTTAGAACATTTACTGTGTATATCCACTCTCAAAATTTGTGTCATATTTAATTCGATTAAGTGACACATTTTTTTGGCTTTTGTATTTTAGTTTTTTTTTTCTTTTATTGTTTTTGCATAAAATTTAAAATTCAAACACACCAACACACACACATAAGCCCCTTCATACCTTATAATATCCTCATAAAACTTATGAAAATATTTTATTGTTTACACTATTTATGAGCATTAAAATTAAAAAGGATATAAAATATCTTAGGTTGCAAAAAATAAAAAAAAAAAAATAAAAACAAAATCGAAAACTTATTGGCGCCAAAGGATAATTTTCATTTATAAAAAAAATCTTTTTTAATAATATTTCTGGGCACACTGATTTTATTTTTCAACAACCAATGAATTTTCAATGCCTTTAAGACTTTCTATACCAAATTCTAGTCAGTTTTGTACATACACGACTTTTTAACCTTTTCACATTCAAATTTGTGAGGTCGTTTTTAAAAGCTAAGGAAACACAAAAAGGATAATAATAAAATCAAAAAAAAAAATCCCTAAACAAAATGGTTAAAAAAAAAGGATAATAATTAAGGAAATTGTTAAGGATCAACAGTACACAAAAATGTATTTAGATACGTACCTACATTATAATAATAATATATATACATAGGGAACCGACCATTTGAAATTGTTGTTGTTGTTTTTTATTTATTTTATTAAAGGGCTGTTTAACATGTAATTGCGGTTAAAGGAAAGAAACATATATATAATTAAATGGTGATCCTTTTTTTGTTTTTGTTTTTTTTTTTATTTCTAATATAATTTAATGTAATTATTACGACATCTTTGACAAAGGAAATTATTATAAAATATAAAAGAGAAAAAAAAATACAAACAAAAAATAAATAAATAAAATAAATAAAATAGAATTATTTAATTTCTTCTTAAGTATTTTAAGTAGTTTATAACAAGGGGATATGAGATGCAAAAAAAAACAAACAAAAAAAAGGAAGAAATCTCTAAAGGAATAAAAATTTATGTAGCGCAAAAGTTATAAACATTTTTGGGGCCGGATAGATAAAAAAAATAAAATCAAAAAAAGAAAAAAAAATTGTTAGTAAATTATTAAATTAAAATTTGATTTAATTTTATTCTAAAGTTGGGGTTGGGGCTGGTATACAGCTGGAATAGAAAAGAATTTAAAAAATGATATAAATAAGGATATTTTATGGTAGGTAAATTAATATGAACAAGTGGCTGCCGACAGTACACCGACACACTTAGACCGGTAATGTTCATTGTGATTGGGTATGTAGTAACCAAGAAAAATTTGAAGCATTGATGACGCATCTTAAGGAAGTATTTTAGCCCTTTCCACCAGAAAGCGCAAGCTTTAATTTTAGTTGAACATCAAGTCGCCTACAAATCAACTAATAAAATTATATCAGGAGTACAACTGAGTATTTTGGGCCAAGTTTTAAATCTAATTTATTTTGCAGACTTCTCAACAATAAATGAGCTTGCCGTCGCCACATTGGCTGATGACGTGGTCATAATGGCATCAAATGTTTACCCAGACAATTTTTATAAGGCCCATAAATAAACCTTTATAATGGCAACACATGTGAAAAATCTGGTGAAATGGAACTAAATCAACACAAATATCGCATTTAGATACAATAATAAAGTAATTCGGCAAACACAAGTTGCAAAGTATCTTTATTGGCAAATTAAGTTGAAAAAGCATGTATGCAGAACCAAAAAATAGTTCACCTTAAAACTAAGCAAATTTTATTGGTTATAATTGGATACAATAATTTTCCTACAACATTAAAAGAATAACATTTTAATTTTTAAAGCTATCCTAAAACCGAAACTAACTTACGGAATCTGGCTTTAGACCAGCAATTTGAATAGTGAAATACTACAACAATTTCAATCGACAATCATTAACACTAATAGCAGGATCACCATATTATGGTTCATGAATCACGATATTTTTATCGAAACCTAATGATGAATACCATAAAGAATTAAATCAGAAGTGCAAGCTGCAAATAATAAACATGATTAGCTTCTCATCCAAATAATTTATCAAACGGTTATTTGTTTCAATTGGTGTAAGTACCACAATTTCTAAAGCCACCATTCAAGTGTAAAAACTACATGAGTGTTAATTAATTTAACTAAATTAAGTAATTTGAGTTTTTTCAATCTATATTAAGGTACTTATTTAAGCAATATGAAATATCAAGAAAGTCTCAGTTAGAGGCAATTTTAAAATATATTAATTTCACTGATAATTTTTGCTTTATAATTTTATTAAATTCAAGATCAGGAGAGAAACATTGGAATCACCAAGAAAATATAAAATGTTAGTAACATAAATATGGGCACTGATGATTAAAATTATATTGATCACAGTAAAGTTAATAAAGTTAAATTAAACTAGTGGGCCCCTGTGCAATTGCACAGTAGTAACTTTATTTAAAAAATCCTGGATAACCTCATCATTGATTTATTTCAATTTATATGAATTTTAATTATTTTTATTATAATATATATCTTTCCCTTAAAAATTTAATAATAATATGAGAATGTACCATTTATTTAAAATTTAAAATGTTTCAGCTGTAAAGAGAATATCTCTAAACTCTGTAAAAATCTGGGTATTTAAAAAAAAAAAAATTTATATTTAAGGAAATAAATTAATTGAATTGAATTGAATTATATATATCTGTAGGTAGGTGGGAATCCTCGAAGGAAATCAAGTGGTTTTAATCACGTGCGTGCAAACACACCAAAAACCACATCTTTTTAGTATGTCATATATAAAAAATCCATGATAGGTCGACTAATGAATTCTTACTTTCAGAAAAAAAAATGTATATGTTTTTTTTTACATAATTTAAATTGTGGTTATGTTTCTGTATTAAGAATTATTAAATTATTTTTTTTTTTAACATATTAAAATAAATTTAAATTTAAATTAATTAAAAGCTTTAAAAAACTTATTTAAAAATGAAATAAAATATAAAAGTGTAAAAAATTGAATAGTATTTGGTCATAGTGTTGGCATTGCTTAACTTTTTTCTTCTATTAGCCCATCCTCATATCTCTTTAATTTTAATATGTACCGTGAAAAATAAATCTTATTTCTATCAATTTGACATCAATAACAGTAAAAATCGGTCATAGTCACTACTGATGATTATAGGCACAATTGGCTTTTAGTCAACAATTTTACTGTCATCATTTTTTTTAATATATTATTGTATGTATTTTAATTTGTTTATAGTCAAAAACGTTTGTAGTCCAATTCTGTTATAGTCACAATTTGTTTGAAGTAAAGTAATAAACTTCATAACTTCATACAACCGATGTCGTTTGTTGCCCCATTAAAATATAACCCCAATTTTTTCAATAAAACAAAAAAAAAATAAGTCAAAAGTGAATTATTTTATTAAAAAACTGATTTATTATTGTCTTTATTGCAAATATGTATATTTTGTGATTACATAACAGAGTAATTGCTATTTAAGAATAAAATAAAGTTTCAAATTGTTATACGAAAGATATTTTACTGAATTTGATTTTGTTTATACAGATGCAATTTTTTTTACTACGCCTGTAGTCACAAAACGGTTATTAGGGAATGACTATAACTGTGCTTTACTGTATATATATTTTTTTGATTAGCAGAAGCAAATGAACTAACATTTATTACACATTTTTGAAGAGTATGATCTGATCGGATTTTTGTTTTTCTGTTTTGTTTTCAATTTTTGTTTTTGTTTTGTACTTTTTTCTATAAGTTTGTGTGTTTATTTAAAATGACAGAATTTTTATGAAGGTTTATTAAAAATTGTCTGTGATTGAAATTTATTTTAGAGTGTAGATGTCGCTCAACTTGGAAATAATCGTCATTTATTCGGTGTAGTGTAAATATTTGAAATGTTTAAGTATTCACCACCAAGAACCTGCTAAAATTTTAATATTGTTGCGGTGTAATTAATTTACTATTCCATTATTCTTGCTTTTTCACTCACCATGTTCGTTCATCTTGTGTATTATATATAACACTAGAGACCCCTATTGTTAAATTATAATTCAAGTTAAATCCAAATTTGACATTTTTAGCAGAACATGGATTTAAATAGACTGATATTTTTCACTATCAACCAGTAAACAGTCATATTTTAATAATAATCTACGGTTTGGTATGATTTGAAAAAACAAAATACTTCTTAATTGCCAAGCTTTTTCTACCTTTTCCCTATATTAAGTCAAATTTTTTTGTTATCTTATTTTCTCTCAATTTCGGTGAATAAATTGAATTATATAAATAATTGCATTAGGTATAAAGTAGAAAGGTGGGTTGGGTAGTTTTTTTTTTTTCATTTTTTTATTTTCTCTCAATTTTGGTGAATATACTTTTTATTGTATAGTCGTTTTGAGGTGAATTGTTGACAACTAACTCTATTATAATATATGATTATAGCCCCTAGATTTCTACATTTGTAGAAATATAATCACACAACAGAGTAGAATCCTTAAATTTAATTAAAGTTTAAATTTCGAGAATATAAGGGATACTATTTATTTCGAACTTAATTCCAAAAAATATTTTGTAACTGGCTATTTTTAGCCAACCAACAGTTTTTGTTTTGATATATTTTATATTTTTAAAACCTACTCAAATGTGTTGACTATTTTTAACTTTTCTCACCAAGTTTTTTTGGAAGTTACAACATTATAGTAGTTATTGATACACTCATGTGTTATAACGTATCTTTTAATGTTTTAAAGAGAAACATTTCCTGAATATGAGATAAATACTTTAGTTATACCTGGAGTGCTAATACCTGAATGGTTCCTGGCTGGAAAATGTTGCGATTGTATGTAATCTAACTATTTTCATTTATTTTTTTCTGATTAAATAATTTACCCAACCATAATCATCACACATTCAAAAATAATGTCAAAATGTTAACTAATCGTTGTAAGATTCCACGAAAACTACAACATTATAGAATATTCCTAA
Organism: Argyra leucocephala; assembly: GCA_963942445.1. Lineage (NCBI taxonomy): Eukaryota > Metazoa > Arthropoda > Insecta > Diptera > Dolichopodidae > Argyra > Argyra leucocephala. The sequence continues at coordinate 33,224,798 of OZ012679.1, read as the reverse complement.
CTTAATATTTAGCTATTTATAAAAAAAAAAACATTCTCTATAGAGCTATCTCCATTTTTAAGCTACATACAAAACAATACCACAGATGAAGGTATATATTCTATATACAATACTAAACTATACAAAAAAAGCTATGGCCTATTTCATAAAAATTGACAGGTGACAATTTTGTAAATTACAAATTTGTAAATTACACGTCGACAATTGTCAAATTTTTGCTTTAAAATAAAATTGACAAAATTGTAAACTGTCAATTCCTGTTTCATAAACAAAGGTAACATCTTCAAAATTTGTCAAGGTTTGTCCATAGTAATTTTTATGTCAATTTTGTTATGAAACCAAAAATAAAATTGTATTTTGCAAAATTGTTATAATTGTCGGATAATTCATGACACACGATTTCAAATATGTAAAGTTGTAAATTTCATTTTTCATTGCATTATAAAGGCGCTACAAATTTTATCGATTGAAATAACTTCGATAAGATTTGATTTTTTTTCGACTTTATTTCATTTTTAATTTATTTATTTTAATTTCATAATGAAATAAGTTCGAGAAATTTATTAAAATTAAAAATGACATAACTTCGACAAAATATTGTTAATTTTAATATCGAAGTTATTTCAATGGCACTTATTTCTCTAAATACGTTTATAATATATGTATACATGTTGTATATAAGAAGAGTTTAACATTTTCTAAGTACCTAGATTTTAAAATTTTTTTTTGATAATAAAATGGCTTTGTTTTTAACGTTGCATTTTATATTATTTTATATAGATAATAATATGTTGTTTTTAATAATATATTTGTCAATAAATACAACTACAAAATAGACATGACAATTTTATAAATTATAATTTAGAAAATTTGTCATGACAATTTTGTCACCTCTAAATTTATGTATAAAAAATTGTCGGACAATCGCAATAATTTTGTAAAGCTATCACCTGTCAATTTTTATAAAATAGGCCACTGGCTTACAGGTATAGCAAAATATTAGTACAAATGATATTTTACAGTTACAGTTATTCCAAAAATATTTAAAAAATTTAGATTTTCCCAAAAGTAGAATTCAATGTCTAACGCCAAAAGCTTACAAATATTTATTTTAATAATCAAAATACTTTATAAACTTAGCAGTTACTATCATAGGTTACTATCTTAAAGTTACTATCACAGTTACTCACAGTTACTATCTTAAAGGTTACAATAATTATAATGTTTCTTAAAAATAATATTCTTCTATTAAACTTATTGTGATACTTTTGTATAACAACAACAACAACAATTAATAAACGTGCGATTTAACGTTCACATTCAAAAATAATTAAAATTACTATTTAAAAATTTACCGTAAAAACAAAAACAAAAAAAAAATACATTTTATTTTTAAAACAAAAATTTTATAATAATTTTCTTTTCAATTAATTGCATTTTAATTTCGCTAGTTTAAAGCAAAAAAAAACGAAATAAGAAAAAACACCGAAAAAAAAATAATTATGATTTCAAGAAAACTGAAACTGTTATTCTTTTTCTCCTTTGGCAAGAAACCAAAAAAAATCTCATTCATCTTCATTCGTTTTAGACCACACGCCATCATATTCAGATGAAAAGTAAGTAAAAAAAAAAAACACTTTAATTATTACAGAGTAATTACGAATACTACACTTATAGTTTTACACTAGGTGTATAGAATAAAAAAAAACAAAAATAATAAAAAAAAATGCTAGTTTCAGAGTAAAATAACTAACAATACTACAAAATAGTAAAAAATAATAATAACACTAAAAAGGTAATATGAAATTAACATAGAATTTCTATCGTCAATGCGATTGCAAATGTTAAACTAAATTAATCGATTTTTAAAGATATTTCTAAGATTTTCAGATTCCATTATTCGGCTGAATTTATGGATAATTTTATTCATGGTAAGCGGAACTGACAATTATTTCATGTGCTTTCAATTACCCCTTCGGTGTGTTTTATTTACTGATGCCACGCCTTGGCTGAACCCATCTGTTTTTGTTAACTGCTTTAAAAAATAACTCGATAGAACTCAGCTGACCTGTACGAAGTCTTATGTGGTTGATAGGATATAAATTTATCACTGTGACAGAGATCTATACCGTTCCTAAGCTCTTTTTAGTGTTCAAGTACTCATACAAAATTGTTATGATATTATTAAAGTGCAGTATTATCCAGTTCTAAAAATCTTAAAACCAATGGATACTGATTGAAAAACCATTTCATTCATTGAAAATGTATATTGGCATCGTCATCAGATAACATTATATTAAAATAGGTTGTATTTCTTTTTCACGACAAGGTTGTATTTCATTTTCACTGCTTTTCAATCTGTATCTAAACATTCATCATTTAATTCATAAAATGATCCACGACAGAATAAAGCTTGATGTAAAAATTGGCTTGACACCAATAAAACGGAGTATATGATTATAAGTAGATACAACACACCATATGTATAACAGCCACAATATTACCGTCGACAATTTTCCAATTGAATGTGGGCATACGAATGAATGTGTACATATTCTATGTACAACGTATATTCAAATATCTTACACATTGCGTCTGGATGAATATTAAACCTGTGCATAAAACAAAAGATGTCGTATCGAAATGATGAGAGGTTCATATAATATGAATTATAGAAACATGCTTTATTACAGAGATTTAAATTTACATCTTCGTCTGCGTTATCTATGATCTTTACTGTTCTGAAATGATCTGATCTGAAACATATTATTAAACTCCAGGCATTTGACGTATGGTCGTATAGAAAAATGCTTCAAATTCCATAGGTAGAGTAAATATTTCAAATGATGAAATTGGTCGTAGCAATAATGAAGCCCATGAACTTCTGTGAAGAATAACAGTTAATCGGCATGGGACAGTGGTGGAATATAATGTCGTTTCAAGTTTTGTACGCTTTGTACTTTTTTTAAATAGTTTGAACAACGAGTTGTTTAGCACAACCCCATAGTTGAATACAGTAAGGCTAGATTAACTTCGCAATATTTGATTATACTTATATAATATATCAAAACCTTGTAGTTCGACTTTCGACCGATCAGTCAAAAATCTGATGTTTAGAATGGTTTTTGCGGTCTAGTTTCTTCTTCTTCTTTCTTCTTCCTGATATATTCCTCTAATAGAGTTTGGCATTTATTGTCATATTCAGGTATTTAGCATTGTTTTCGTATGTTATAGCTACTTTATTTTATTTCATTGCGAGATGTACCTATATTTTTCTGTCGATATAGTTTCGACTTCCGATTGACCAGCCAAAGCCCCTTTCTGTACCTTTGTTGTCAATTTTACTTCTTGACATATTTTTTCCAATGAAGCTCTATATAACTAGGTATTTTGACAATGTTGTAGTATATGACGACTTTATTTAATTTGACTGGCTATTTAGAATAAATGGAGACGTATTATTCTGTTAATAAAGCTTACATGTTAAGATTTCATCACATTAATTCCATATTCCATTTCTTACCAACTGGATATTTCATTATGCACCCTTTGCAGCTTATTTGTAACATATTTTATCTTCTGCCAAAATTGCAGCGTAATCCGAAATTTAGGACGGCCGAAATATTGTAACAGTTTATATTTGTACTTGCATATCGCTAGTGTACTTGCGATTTAACAAATCACTGGACAAGCAGTATAAAAATAAAATCTATATCCCTAAATATATTTTTAGATGAATTATTCTTACACCAAATTATTACTAATAAAACCAAAGACAAGCAGCAAAAAAAAACATATTTTATTTTTAAATCAAGAAAATAATATCTATAGATACTTTTATATCTAAAAAAATTTTTTTTTTAATTAAAATCTATAAAAATACAAATGGTTGTACTCTTTTTAACTAATAATAATGATGAAAAATTAAAAAAATTCGGTCATACATTCCCTCATTTAACCTATAATGGGCATAGATTACTCATGGTCTATTATCAGCGAATGACCATAACAAAAAAAAATATAAAACAAAAGCAAAATAACATTTTATTATTTCTTTTGATGTCTAAATTGTTAGTTTCTGTTCAACAGTGTGTTGTAGTTTTTATAGTTTGTTTTTTTTTTTTTTTTTTTTTGTAAAAATTATTGTGAAGGAGAGTAGAGTATTTATAAATTGAACTATAAAAAGTTCTTGAAATTAAAGCGTATAAATAGCATCGTCTATTCTGCGGCGGCCTACTTTCGTCATTTTTCTACTTTATATTACACTAGTAGGTATATTGTTTTTTCTTATATAGAATGATAATATTGATACAGAAACATGTTATGATTATCTTTTTAAATTGTTATTTAAATTGTGGAAAAATAGAAATAATAATTTTTACAATACAATTTTCTAATTGATACTCCAATTGTAATGGCTAATAGAAATTACATATATGTATATTGGGAGTAATCTAATAAATTATATTAACTAGAAAATACCACGACACTCATATAAGTCGAAAAAAATGTATAAAAATGTAAAATGTCCAAATCCAGAATGAAGTCATACTTAGGAATCTAGAGATTGAACTGAAAAAACCCTGGTTTCAAAAATCAATGGATAAATCAGATTCTAGCATTAAAATTGATCTAGTTGAATAAAATGAAAAATAAAAATTATTACCACACAAATTCAAGTGGTACAGACAGGCCTTTGTTACCTTATTTACCTTTACCTCGAATTTTGATTTCTTTTCGCTTCAAAACTATAATTTACGAGTCGACACAATATTATGATTTCATTGATTCTTGTGATTGATTATTACAATTAGTGAAAAAATGGTTACAATAGTAGCAAAACAGTAAATCTATATAAAATAATATTCAAAAGTAGTTTTATCGTAAAATAATCGAAGTTGAGATTGAATATTTTACGTCAGATTTTCTTGTTAAAGAACTAACTGGCGAGCTGGCACAATATTAAGATTTCACTCATGAGATTTATTACTACGATTAGTGAAAAAATGGTTAAACAATAGTAGCAAGATAGTAAATATATAAAATAATACACAAATGTAAATTTGATCGTAAAATAATCGAAATCGAATTTGAATATTTTGTATCAGGTTTACTTGCTAAAAAACTAACTGGTGAGCTGACAAAATATTAAAATTTCATTCATGCAATTCATGATTATGATTTAAAAACCTTTGTAAAGAATTTATGAAACATTAGGGGCAAAGACTGTAAATATACACAAAAGTAATTTGATCGTAAAATAATATTGAAGTTGAGATTGGACATTTTACCTCAAATTTTCGTATATTTTCACTATAGAACTATCTGCCGAACTGACACAATATTATAATTTCATTCATGTGATTTACAATTAGGATTAGTGAAGAAATTATTAAACAATAGTACCAAAATAGTAAGTATATAAAATAATACACAAAAGTAAATTTGATCGTAAAATAATCGAAATTGAATTTGAATATTTTTTATCAGATTTTCTTGCTAAAGACCTAACTGTTGAGCTGACACAATATTAAGATTTCATTCATGCGATTTATTATTACGATTATTGAAAAAATTATTAAACAATAGTAGCAAAGACAGTAAATATATATGTACAATAAATATACACAAAAGTAATTTGATCGTAAAATAATATTCAAGTTGACATTGGACACTTGATCTCAAATTTTCATTTATTTTCACTGTAGAACTTACTGCCAAACTGACACAATATTAAAATTTCATTCATGTGATTTATTATTATGATTATTGAAGAAATTATTAGCCAATAGTACCAAGCTAGCAAATATTTAAAATAATAAACAAAAGTAAATTTGATCGTAAAATAATCGAAGTTGAATTTGAATATTTTACATCAGATTTTCTTGTTAAAGAACTAAATGCCAAACTGACACAATATTAAAATTTCATTCATGTGATTTATTATTACGATTCGTGAAGAAATTATCAAACAATAGTAGCAAGACAGTAAATATATAAAATAATACAAAAAGTAAATTGGGTCGTAAAATAATCGAAATTTGAATATTTTATATCAGATTTGCTTGTTAAAGAACTAACGCGCAACCTGACACAATATTCAAATTTCATTCATGTGATTTATTATTACGATTAGTCAAAAAATGGTCAAACAATAGTAGCAAGATAGTAAATATATAAAAAAAAAGATAAAAGTGAATTTGATCGTAAAATAATCGACATTTAATTTGAATATTTTACATCAGGTTTACTTGCTAAAGAACTAACTGGCAAACTGACACAATATTATAATTTCATTCATGTGGTTTATTAATACGATTAGTGAAAAAATAATTAATTTGATCGTAAAATAATATTGAAGTTGATATTGGACATTTTACCTCAAATTTTCGTTTATTTTCACTGCAGAACTATCTGCCGAACTGACACAATATTATAGTTTCATTCATGTAGTTTATTATTACGATCAGTCAAAAAATTTTTAAACAACACTAGCAAAGACAGTAAATATATCAAGATACCCAAAAATTAGGTTGATCATAAAAAAATCGAAGTTAAGATTGTACATTCTTACGATTACATTGTTGCATTGTAAAAGTTAATATTGTGATCAATAAAACGCTTATTTTTTTTAAGTATGGAATAACAGAATAATATATTGTCTAACGTTGACCTCCAAGTAGATTCCGCAGGACTTGGGTCTTAAATCAAACGTATACGTATTCTTTCACATGAAAAATAAATTGAAAACCAAAGCAAATATTCAGGAGCTAGAACGAATATTGAAATCCATGCTATACTCCACAGAGGAGGTATTCCTGATGATTTCGAAAACATTGGACTAATTGTTTTTAGCTCTAGAACAACCACCATTTCTAAATTTCAATTGGTAACTGTTATTTTTCATACTTATATGAATAATAGAAATTATCCCATCATATTAAAATCAAAAGCTATAATTCATAATACAAAATAGTAGTTGTTAAAAAAGTATGTTACTTCGACTGTAGTATCTACTTCTTTAATCTAAGTATGCCAATTTAAGCAGCAACTCATACTTAGGTACATACCTACTTAGACTGTAGTAATAGTAAAATTCGTAAAATGAACACGTACATTTTTTTTTAACTATTACTGCAGCATGCTGTACATACAATATTATGTATATATATATAAATGTTTTAACAATATGTATTTCGAGTTCATAATAACTAACCAGGTTTGAATTCCGATGAAAGCACATGTTCCATGGAGCCCTTTGGAGTATACTTTGTCATTGAAATAAAACGAATTACAAAAATAATAAATAAAATTATGTAATACGATTACTGACACCCTTAGTAGCCCATTCCTGTTTTATGTTCATAATTTTAATTTAAATCATCAATAAATTATTAAATAAATAAAATAAATAAAGAAAATGTATGTATTTATTTAGAAGAATTAAAATGAACGTTTCAGATGTTGTCTGATTTGTTATGTGTAGTTATCTGAAATTTTCATTTAAATCCGATTTTTCTAGAACAAGATAATGGTCGGAATTCGAAATGGGTCAGAAATCGTTAAAAATATTATACCTGAGTCTGATATGCAGCTCAGAAAAGTCAAAGTTTAGTCTGGGCAATCATATTTTAAAATTGTTATTTATCTCATTTCTGTTTTCGGAGGGTGTGATTTGCCTATATTCCTGGGAGGATATACCCAACAAAATATTACCTGCATTTTTATAATTTTATAGAGAAAAAATATGGCAAATATTAAGATTGAGGTTGCAGTTGAAATTGAGATGAAAAGTTGAAGAAATACTGTTAATGTTATTTAATTTCATGACAATTACTTAGATAGAACGAAATTTATTAACTTACTAACTCCAAATCTCCAAATAAACACCATAAACGTATGTTCAATTCTTTTAAATTATATTCGAATATATTTCTTAGATTTACCTGACGACTCTATAACACAACATCTCTCATCATTTTTAATTCCCACATTTTTATTTCGCTCTCTTACATTATATTCCAATAGGAGGGTTCTTAGAGTTGCTTGACACTATACTAAGACCTAATACATTGTTTGGAATTTTTTATTCGCATTCTCTTCAATAAACTTTAATAGCATTCTACTCCTAATGTTGTTCAATGCAATTGAAGAAAATTTTATTTTTAATTTTCTTTTCTTTTGTTTTCATAATTTTTTTATCATTCTTATTCTTATTATTTTTATTTAATACTTTATATTTTCTTTTTTACATAACTTTTCCAACTTTGGTATTATTATTCAATATTAGCAGAGAGCATATTAACAGATTGCAATTTGTAAGTAATTATTTTACAAATTTTTCACAACAAATTATTTTTAAAGAACTCTCTGAAAGCAAATTAAAATGTTCTTTAGTTCAACCTAATTATTTTCGAATTTGTGTCACTTTTATTGTTGGTTTGGTTTTGAATAAGGAAAATTTAATTATTTTTTTTAAATATTTTACATACTTTACATAGTAAGAAAATTTTAAATTAAATTGTAATATAAAAATGATGTAAGATCAAAGAAAATTGGCTCATAATAAATTTGAATAGGTCGGGATGTTGTCCACTGGTTTTAATAATATAAAAAAAAAATAAAGGAAATTAAAATATGTACGAATAAGGCCCTTGATAAAAATTATTATATCTAATAACTCTATGTCTTCCGTATGCAAAATTTGTTTAAATAGAATTATAATATTTTAGAGGACTTTGACAGTAATATTTAACAGAATTTGGAACATACCGGTTTCAATACTGTATCGAAACATTGTTTGAATGTATAGCCACATAAAAAAAAAGACAGAGTACAATTTTTACATGTTTGTGTGAATGAAAAAATGAATTCAAATATTCTTGGTAATACTTAGCTATTATTTTACAAATACAATTGATTTGCAAAGTTCATCTATTGATGATATAAATGTAAGAAAAATAATAAATATATTAAAAAACAAAAAAAAACACAATTTGGAATATTGCAGTGTCATTGAAAAATACTAATAATGTTAGAAAAATACAAAACATACCTAAAATTCAACATTATTTGAAAATAATCAACACATACCCTGACGATATATTTTCCAATCATTTCAGAATTATTATTGACATGTTTTCATAAATTCCTACTGAATTTTATTAACATGTTAAAATTGCTACCAAAACTTAATAAAAAATTATTTTTTTCCAAAATGTTAACTAAAAAATAACAAAATTTGCTTAAATATACGGTTTTTGACATTTTTTTTTAATTTCGTTATATTTGGAACCTACGATTTGTCACCGAAAAACAGATATATATAAATATTATATGAATACATATTATTTATACATGATTGATAAATAAAAACAGACAAAATTAACAAAATCAAAAATTTCTTTGCTGTAAATTCTAAAATTTAATGTATCAGTATACTTATCAATACAAATAAAAATCCATATACAGAAATAATACATATGCATAAATTCATTAGAGATCGTATGTGTTGAAATTATTTTTTATTTATTATTTTGAACCTTTGATTTGAAAAAATATTGAAATATTTCTACAAGGATGGACTAATTGAACACTGTTGTATTTTTTTTTTTTAATAAATTCATAATTACTCTTCTTTGGTTTCTTCAATTTTTATTTTCATTTCATTTTCTTACCCATCCGTACGCATCTAAGTTGAAAAATTATCTAGATGAGACTTATTGTTATTAATATGTTCTTTGCTATAAGTTGACGGAATTTTTTATTTATTTATTGAAAAAGAAATTATAGAAAATTAATTAACATGTCTCTTAAACGGAATTACATTAAGCAGGTCATCTAGACAATTTTGGTTTTCATGTTATTGAATAGCGAATGATATATTTCGAAGAAGGTGATCTACCTAAGTTACTGTCAAGAACATAAAAAAAAAATGTTTACATTATGAACAAAGTTGATTATTCTTAAATTTTCAAAAATCACTTCTTCACTACACGACATTTTAAATCCGTTTTGATAAAAAAGCTGTTTTTAAAAACATTCATTGTGTTACGGTCAGATTTTTATGTTAGTTTTTTTTACTTTCATAAAAATTTGGCTTTAAAAATCAGCATAAAAAGCTGTAATGTGAGAAAGCTTTTAATCTAAGATCGACTTTGAGGCTATTGAATACTTTAATACTTTTAATAGTCAAATTTCGCCGAAACATAGACTACAAATATAAAAAGTACTATTCGAGCTAAATATTTCGAACTAAGAATGGGTTTTAATCCTATTTTGAGTAGTTTTAAGTAGAACAAATATTAAGTACAGTGTTTCAATTTATTACATATCAACTAATTAATATGAAATAATTAATTAAAAATAAAACAGACCTAATGGTATGTCAATTAATTAATATAGACGATAGAATTTTTAAAAATTTGCCTGGAACGTGGAAAAATGTATGTCAAAAACCTCATCTAAATATTTAATGTCAATTTGCCCTAAATAACGTAATTAAACGAAGAAGACATCAATGGTGTGGAATAGGATATGGAATAGTGATGGCAATTTCAAGAACCCAACATTACTACTTACCCAACAGGTACTACTTCTGACAGGAAAGAAAACGTCAGTATAATTTGGACAGCAAAAAATAGATCTACCTTACAAAATATATCAAAATAAACTTATCTAACAACTACCTGTATCTTAAATGACATTTAGTCCGAAGGAAAAAATTAATTATATACGTTTTTTTGAAACGATAAAAAAACCACTTAAGCTCAAAGGGTATAAGTAAGCTTGCTTTTTTAATATTCATTTTCAAATACTTAACTTCTTTAAAATTTCGACTTTTTTTTTAATTTTTTCAAAATTGTTTTTTCAAAATCTGGATTTATAATTCCAAAAAATTACCTTTTGTTTTTCAAACATTTTATTTCTTCAAGTGATTTGAAAAAAGCGTACATAACATTTTTGTCCACGAAAATAAAAGCCCATACCTAAAAAAAAACAAGATTTAAAAAATACGAGATTCAAAATAGCAAAATTAAGAATATTGAGAATTCCTACTGCATACCATAAAGTGGAACAAATAATATTTTTGACTAGCATGATTTATTTATAAATTTTATGGCTAATAGATTATTTAGTAAATGTGGAAGACTATATACTAAAATTATTATTATGAAGATTACTATTAGCCTTCTTAAATACAATAATTTTATTTAATTTAGGTTATTACTTAAGTCATTACGGGTCATTAATTGTCTTATTAGCAAATTTGCAAAAAGGTTTGAAATTCCTTAAACATAATTTTATAAGACCTAAAGAGAAGAAAAAGAGGTTGAAACTGACCGTGTTGCTTCTCTGACGTTTATCAAAGAGGAAAAATACATTTAGGGGCCTTCTTACTGGACGCACTGGTTGATCTTGAATGTGCTAAAATTTAAGACCTCCACCGCTTTGTAAAAGATCAAAATTATTCAAGGGGTAGATTTTTGTGCGAGAAAAATTTCCATGATATCACAATGGACTGTCCCCGTGATACCACAATGTACTTACAATCGCAACCAATGATCTAAGTTTGTCTACTACCTACCTACCTACCTAAGTTATTATCAAATTTGAACCTGTTAACAAATTTTGTTTTTTTTTATAAAATTTCCGTATTTTTGAATAATAATGAATGAAAAAATTGAATTTTAACAGCCATTCCTTCGAATTCTTTCTGATTATTAGGCATATGACATAACCACGCCATGTATTTCGCCATGTATTTCGGCTATTCTGTTTTTAATATTTTGTAGCGATTTTGATATAATCTGCAGCCTAAAGCAAATAACATTTGTCTTTAAAACTCTTTAAGTCTACAACAAAAATACTTTAAAACAATCACAACCCTGCAAAATATCGCCAAAGTACCCTAAAATTATATTCTCAAACTTTGATTTAATTTTTTATAAATTAAAAAACTTAAAATTTATTTTTTAACTTAACAAAACTGTAAAATTTAATTTTCTTAAATATAAAAAAAAAAAATTATTTCAATATTCTCATTTGCACTTTAATTAAAAATTCTATCCTTAGTTCACTTACAAAATCAGTAAACAAACCTTGGTAAACAAAAAAATTAAAATAAGTATATACTAGAATTATTAATGCTACATAAATAATTTTAATATAATGCAATACCATCACACCACTTCTAGTTATATTATGCCTTCAATGAAGGAATAAAAATAAAAGCACCAACCACAAGAACCAACAATGCACCAACTTGAAATTCACATAAAAAACACAAAAAGTTTTCATTGCATTACTTTCTCTCTCTTGTACTGTCCGACAAAAAAAAAAAAAACAAAAACAAAAATGAAACAGTCATAAATTTTAATTTTAATACAATATAAAAATAATTAATTAAATTAATTATCTGTTGAGAGACGATTAAGTAAAGATATTAAAGTAAATCTACTATGGTTCATTACCCAAACAAAAGATTAAAAACTTTAAGGATGTAGTAAACAAATTTTTTTTCTGTTTTTTTTTAGTCCATTTTGAAATGAAAATTATTGCAGGCTGAATAAAAAAAAAAAAATTGTATAAAAAAAGGAAATTTGAAAAGAATATTAATTAATTAAAAAAAAACCTTACCACAATAATTTTCTGCACCTGGAATAAATTTTTTAGAATATTTTGGTTTTATTTATTTTGTTTTTTATTTTAGTTTTTTATTTAATTTTAATGTAAAGTAAAAAAAACCAAAATGAGAAAAATATAAAATTTTTCAGCTTCTAATCATGACTGGACTAAACAGGCCAAATATTTCCTTTAATAAACATTAGGACGGCTGATGCAAAGAAGTAAACAACTCTTAAATATTTACTTTGCAACTTCAAAAGCTTGAACTACAGTCATATAGGCTTCTGACACTAAGTAAAGTATTTCGCAGAGAATTTGGGCAACTCAATATTATAACCCTAATCGACAACAGAACGAAACAAATACAAATAGACGTGGAAAGCCGACAGAGGGAATGGCATTGGATCGGCCATACTATGAGGGTATCTGACAACAACATCGTGAAACAATGTTTCGAATGAAATCCCCAGGGTACTCGTCGCGTCGCAAGGCCATTGAAGACAAACTTTGAATGTATATTCTAAGTAAATTTAATTGTATTTTAATTAAACTGTTTGAGCTAAATAGTATAAATAAGTAAAAAAAGCCAATTGAAGATGTTAGCTGCAGATAGGAGTTGATGGAAAGATTTCATTTACGACCAATGTCCCACGGATGGGATTACAGGATATTGATGAACATGATGAATAATTAATACAAACTAACTGTAGCAACAAATGATATACTCCAGTCTTGGCACCAAAAAAGCACAAGGGCTGGTAGTTCTATCCTACACAGAGGTATCCAGAATATCCACTTCAACTTTTCATCTACATGAATATGTTCATATCAAAACTGAAATGAGTGTACATTTTTGTAATTTTACCCCATTCTGAAACGGATCATAAGTTTTGCTCAAGTGCATTAACGGTGCTTAAGTAAATAAGTAAAATTAAAATATTTATAATTTTAAAAACATAAAAGGAATTCTTCGCCGGATATATGGTCCAGATGGGGTCTGGAGGAGAAGATATACTGCCGAACCTTATGAGCTGTATAATGAAGTAGTCACGAAAATTATACACAACAACCTATAATGGCTCGGACACCTAGAGCGGATGAATGAAAATGCTCCAGCCAACAGAATTTTTTGAATTCAGACTCGAACGTACAAGACGTCGGGGGCAGACCGAACCTTCATTGGAGAACTGAATAGCATCTTCAACTGAATATAATCCGCCGGTGACACGAAAAAATGGAGGACGTTGATAAGTAAGGCACATGACCTACATTCAACTGTTCATTCAATTGGCCATCTAAGTAGAGTAAGTATAGTAATATTAAAAACAAAGAAATCCATTAAAGTTAATGTTTCACTTCCTCAAATCATCGGTTACTATATTCTATAATTAATATGTCTGAATATTCAACTATCGATACGAGGCTATCAAAATGCTCAATTATAATATTGAACTAAAATTTAATACACGTTCCGACATATTGCTAGGGATAGCAGGCTTAGCTATAGTAGGACTGTAGTATTATTACACCGTTCGCATGATTTACATAACCTATGAAGATAGTATCCAATCATTAAATTTATTGATAAATTACCCCGTTTATATGACTTTAAATTTACAAGAAGCTTACTTCAAGCTCATATAAAATCTACTTAATTTAAAGCCAAGTCGACTAGCAATCGAAAAAAACTCAAGTGGAAAAAAAGTCTGTTTGAATTGAAAGCTTAAGCTAAAAATGTAGCTCGAAAGCTTGAAAATGACAGATAGGTGAGATAGGGGTTTTTTTTTACCAAAACTAGAGAAACAACAATGAAGTATTTATGCAAAAAAAAAAAAAATTGAAATAAATTGAAAAAATATACCTAATACATAATTTAATTTTTCAAATACAGTTCAACAATATACAATTTTCAAATTAATTTGAAGTGTAATGCCATTTTTTAATTTTCTAGCTAACGTCATAGTATAGGCAAATAATAACATTTAAGCTGGTCTTCCACAAGGAATAGTTCACTGTCTTACTCATTTTTTTGACCATTTATCAATGATTTTCTGAACTTTTAATCCTATTTACAGTAATCCTAGTACCATGATTTCGGTTTTCTTCAAAAATCACACTCAACCATGACTTACCAATAGTTTTCAACATGGGATAGAGTTGAGCTCAACATTCGAAAAACTCACAGTTGCCTAGTCTAGCGCAAAACTACTCCAATTAACTTCACGAAATTTTTCGAAGGTTTACGTACTCAGCGAACCGAACACTTGATGACCTGGACATGCAAGTAAACAAGAAAATTGTATGGAATGACCATATCTTTGAAATTGCCAAAAATGGTGTGATATGTTTGGGTTCTTTTGAGTCACTGTAAAATGTATTTTTCTACCCGGAAATGCTTAATTTCTACAAACCATGCATACGATCCGCGATGAAATATAATTCAAGTATATGGGCCGGTACATCACAAGCTGCACTAAATTTTTTATACAAAGTCTTATCGACAATATTCTAAAGTGACATCCTTCCATGTGTACTACTTGAAAGTTGTCGTATTGTTGGATCACTCCCACGTAAAATTTTATTGTTATAAAAAAAAAATTTGTGCTATAAGACTTCCATATGACTCTCGATAAGCACTAAATGTGTGTAATGATATTTTTGTGGGAATAACGTGATTAATATTTCTATAAGAATGATTTTATAGCAATTATGGGATTTGTTATAATGGAATTTTTAGCAACTGCTACAGCAATGTTGTTATAAGTCTAAAAGTGCTTAAACCTATAATATCAAAAGTTAAAATGTTGTTATAAGAATAGAATTGATTGATTGAACTAACACTTGCATAGCACTCAAATTAACACTAATTCTGCTATAAGAGTGTTTATAGAGTGCGGAAGAGTTTTATAGCAACCTTAGGTGATCTTTCCATATTTTATAGATCTCTCGTAGGCTTAGACACTTCTTCAAATGAAGTAAAACCCTAATACCACCACTGAATCATTTCCGCTGAGGAATAAGAGAGGCATCGAACGTCCATTTTTGTAATGTAAATTACTCTGTATTAAATAATTTAATTGTTGTCAAGTTTCTTTTCACTAATAATTTTTCACAAAATAATTTAAACTAACTGTCAGTCACAAGCACTTATGAAGTAAGTATGTTGCTTCCGAAATATCGATATTTGCAATCAAATATTAAAAAATTATTAGTGAAAGGAAACCTGACAACAATTAAATTATTTAATTTAAATTATCACTAAAAATTTAAAAAAATCCGATTAAAAAATAAAAATATAAAATGCTCTTTATTACTCTGTAGTGTAAATTCCCAGGTGGGTCAAAACTTGTTATAGAAATTCGTATTCCAACAAACGTTGTTCCCAATGCAAAAATATACCCAAGTTTTTCTTTCTCCATACCCCAATTAGTTCAAGCAGTGCATTCGTTTGTAAAGATATAGTTTCAAACCTAATGTTTAGCTTCACTTACAAAAAAAAATGTTCTTTGAAGCTCAAGATGATTTCTAGTCTGAGACAAGAATAATATAGAGTAAAAGATATAGAGTAAATTGATGGAGGAATGTTACAATAAGTCTAACGGTCGTGGTGACATTAATACTTTTTGACACCATTCAAAATATCACATATAACTAGGAAAACTCAAAACACAATTATTTCAAAAATAATCTTTTGGCACCTTTAAATAATAAATTTTGAATAATTATTGTTAAATCACTCAAGCATGAATATTTTACTAATACTGCAAAAACACATTTAAACACATTGAAATAAATTTGCATCATATAAAAAGTATAAATTGTGCAATTTAATTTTCATGAACTCATTTTATTGATTAGTTGAATTACATTTTATTTATTTTATTTAACGGTTGGGGAACACGATAATTGAAAAACAAAAATAAATTTTTGAAATTTACAAAAATTTTGAAATGGAAGAAATCACGGATGTTCTGTATGA
Source organism: Argyra leucocephala (assembly GCA_963942445.1). Lineage (NCBI taxonomy): Eukaryota > Metazoa > Arthropoda > Insecta > Diptera > Dolichopodidae > Argyra > Argyra leucocephala. Next base: position 33,208,192 of record OZ012679.1, on the reverse strand, counting down.
CTTGCGATGCACTTAATATAACGCTTTTAAATTTCGATGTTGTTTTTGTGTTGTATTTGTTGTATGTTTGCTATAACATATAGCCTTCATACTTAAAGAATTTTCAATTGTTTTTAATTATTTTTGTTGTTTTTTTTTTTCATTATTTTGTAAAGAGCAAACCACAACAAAATATTTCAATTTATGAAATTTCTGTAAACGAAACCTAAAGAGGTTTTACTTATATATAGCTTTAGTCACTTTTGTGTTGTTGTTTTTATTTTTGTGGTTTTAGTTTCAATGCTAAAACACTTTTAATATACAAACATTAAACATGTGTAATTTATTTATAATTTTTATTATTTTTTATTTTTTTCGAATTTAAATTTGAACAAAAATATTACAACATCGATTAAAACTTACATACTATAAAATTGTTATCGAATTTAACATTTACAAAAAAAAAAAATATTTAAAGAAAAATATTTTAATTTAATATTTACAAGAAAAAAAGTATAATTAAAAAATTAATAAAAATTATGAATAAATTGAGGTAATTTGATAAATCGACAACAGTCTTTAAATATGAATAATTTATTTATACTGCATTTAAATTAAATTGTTTTTGGAAATTGTATCTTATTAAATTTGCTATAAAGAATTTATTTCGATATTGAAAATTTTAATTTGATTTACAAATTTTTTTCAATTAATATTCCATTGCATAAATTCTTAATTATTATTGGATTTTCATTATTCGAGTTAAATTTCGACTTTTAAAAATATATAAGTTGAAAAAAACAAACATAGCTAATTAAAATTTATTAACGAAAGCTTATATGGTTGGTATACGATAATGTAAAAATAAAATTGGAATTCTAAATGATTTAAAAAATTAATTTGAAATAAAAACAATACACATGCAAACACAAACACACAGAAGAACATTTTTTTCTCTATAACAAATTTATTGATACTTTTATTCTTCTTTATATGAAATAATGTTGAATTGTCCAATACAATACTGCAAGCAAAAAAAAAAAAAAGAAAAACCAAAATATTTTAGAAATATCTCTCAAAAATATAATATTATAATGATTTTAGTTGCTCTAGGGAATACTCTGCAGTAATTTCTGATTAATAAAATAAACTGTCACAATTTTTGTAGGCTAATTCACATAGCCATTTCACATTGCCATGTAAAATTTTTATACTGATTCCTAAAATTCGAAATATTTTTTAAATCAATTTTTCAATACTTTGTATGGTTGTACTGATCGTTGCTATTTCAATTTTGACAATTTTAAGTTTTCTGACATTTTTCCTTCACCAAGTTGTGTTAAATTTATTAGCTTATAGCAGAATGTTATTTATACGAAATCGATAACAGTCGTATTTTTCAAATATTTCTGATGGCTAGGAGTTGTATTTTTCATAGAGTACCTACTTATGTATGTATAAATTTTCATGTCTGTTGTAACACAATAATTTTATGAAAAATTGTTGATAGGTACTAGAAGCTGTATGACACCGACCTGACTCAGTCCAAATTTTCGAAACCATTACAAATGGTATTTCTTTATTTTTGAAAGAGTGTATAAGTGTAAATTTTGATGCCTGTAACACAATTGGATTTGGAAATATTCCTGAGCGGTGCTAGCAATTGTATGGCACCGACCCAAACCTGTCATTTGATAGCTTTATAAGCTGTGAAAAATTTCAGAACACTATCTTTAAACTTGTGCGCGTGTATAGCGAACAAACAAACAAACTTTCCCTTTTATTAAAAATTTTATTTATAACAAAATTATATTTAGACAAATCTAATAATTTTCTATAAAGTCTGCAAAATTGACTAGTAAATTCTAAGCTAGACAAGAACTAATTTTGATAATTTGTTCCTAGGCAAATTAATAGATTCTTTTCTTTCGGTAATAACTCTTGTTTGCAACTGTTTTTTTTCATTTTCTCTTATCGTTATAAGATTGACCTGGCGTCATTACAATTTTCTTATATAAAATTATTTTTACATTTCCATGTTCTCCTGGCATTAACATTGAATATCTTCTTTCATTAAATCTATTCTTGCAGGAATACTCCAAATTCGACTGAGCATCTGTTGAATATATTTTGATGTTAAGGATTTTGATCTACCACATTCACCCTTATTTAATAAATACATTGAACCATAAAAATGATTCGAAATCATTTATGAATTTGCAGCACATAAAATCATACCCCTCTGTACCGTATTTAATTTAACATTTCTAAGCAGCGCTCCAATATTTTCTCCAGCAAGCGCTCGTGTAACGCTTTTTTTGAAAATCTGAATATCGAATATAGTTGTTTTTATATTTTCATCAAATCCCATTAAATTAGCATCAATAATTTTTAACACTATTCCTTTTTTTATAGTACCAACTACAACTGCTGCTCTTGCCATGATAGTAAATACATTATCTATAGGCATAAGAAATTGTGACTTTAAATCTCTTTCAGGTGTTGGGATATATTGATCAATATTTTTTAGAAGTGTTTTTATAGAATCTACTCCAAATTGCGATGTATCGTTGTCATCTAAATGCTATTAAAGCGGATCCAGATTTAATTGGAGTATTAATACCATTGAAACCAAAATTAGTTAACAATTCCCTTATTTCAATTTCAACAAGTTCCAAAATGTTCCAAAAAATTATCTACTATATCAGCCTTATTAATAAAAATAATTTTTTTTGACACCAACTTGCTTTACAAATAGTTAATGTTCACGAGTTTGTAGCATTTGTCCATCAGTGGCAGCAACAACTAAAATAGCTCCTTCCATTTGTGAACCACAAGATATCAAATTTTTTATATAATCAACATGACCAAGGCAATCTGTAATGAGTTACAGTTGTTAGTTGCATTGCAGTGTTATTCCTCTAGACTTTTCTTCTGGAGCTTTGTCAATTTCACTTTATAAGTATAGATTTCTTAGTAAGGCAAATATTTGCGGAGTTAGAACTAAAGATTGTGAGATATTATTCCTCGAAATTTTTTTTTGAAAAGCTTAAAAAAAGTGGGCAAAAATATATATTGTTAGTCTATGGTATTACACATTCTATCCAATTTTTACAATAAGGTGTCCTTTTATATTTGAAAAATTAGATTTCCTTTTTGAATCAAATTCTTGTAATAACGACTGTTTTGTAATTGAAACTGTAAGTTCATTTAAGATATATTTAAGTTTAATTTTGGATTGAAGACTTGACTGGTCTAATAACACTTTTTTTAATATATTATGCCAGTAGAATAGTAAGATATCTTTACTATTTGAATTTTGTATTGTTCATCTGACATTCTTAAAACTGTTAATCATACTTTGTTCAAGTCTATTCTTCTCTACGGTTTATCTTGTTGGAGTGGTGCTTATATGAATAAATTACAATCGCTAATCAGAATACAGAAGCATGCAATTAGGATTATCTTTGGTAAGAATCGTTATTGTCCTAGTTTTTCTCTAATTAATTGAAATATTTGAAAATTAAATTTTTTTTAATATTTAGTTTTGCTACGTCTCCTGTTTTATCAATTTTTACCATTTAAAAGAATAATAATAAAAATCAGTTGTAAAGGAATTAGTTTGTACCGTTATTTTTTAAGTTGACAGATTAAACAGCTATAATGATTTTTGTTGTTGAAAAACAAATCTGTATAAACCTACAAAAACAGCTTTAAATACACAGTAGAAGCTATGATTCTAAATTCAAACCATAATTATTAAGAGAAATGTTCTACAAATGACCATATAAATATAATAACATTTTTCAAAAACTTTAGGTGACACACAATTCTTTAAATTGTGGAAATAATTATTATTATTGTTTAGTATTAAAATACTATCCTTATACAGATATTCATTTAACAAAACTTTGATTATAATTTCTACCCCTAAGCAATACAAAATTGTGTTAAATTATTATATCGAATTAAAATATATGACAAATTATTTACAAAATTCAATCACATCGTTTTAATGTGATATTATTAAAACTTAAAAAAAAATATATTATTTTTAATTAGTAAAACATTAAAACTGAAAACGTACTCAACGTTTTATATTTCCACCCCAATTAAGTTCCCTAATTATTTATTTTCTGATCAAACAATTTAATCTGCAATGATAGGGGAACACTGCTATTAGGTTTCATTATTTTTCTTTATTTTTTAATAAAAAATTCATAAGTTATTAATTAAAAACTAAATTTCAAGGCCCGAGTATTAACAGAGATTATTGTCTACACTATATGTACAAATAAAATTGAATGTTTGTCATTTCTTTGTATCCATTAAGTATTTTCCCACCTTCCAGTTGACTTGGAGATTTAAAATTTTCATTTTGCACAATCAGCTTGCCTTAGGATCGGTAAAAGTTTGTCAATAAAAAAGGCCAGCAATCTTAAATTTTTTCAAAATTACATTATTCTGTGTGTGTTTGTATGTATATTAAATTTTATGCACTCAATCAAAACTATCATAAAGTATGAATAAATAAATACAATAATGTAGTTAAATATTTAATTGGAAAGTATGTTATGGTATAACGTTGTATATAGTTATGTGATTCAACTATGCTAATCGGCTTCATTCCATTTCGAATCGAATTTGAGTTGTACTAAAAAAATTTGTTTTGTTGATATCAGTTTTTTTTTAAATGTTTTAAGTCGACTGAAAGGGTTTTATTAGATTCCAGCCAAGTGATACATTATATTGGCAAGGATTCCACATAAGTACAAATTGATCATATAGGATGAGTACACAAAAGCTCAAACTTTAAATATAGCTATACAAAATAACTAAATTTTTATGGGTGCAATAACGTTTTTGCTCTTTGGATATATTTTGCAAGTTCTTCCAATTGTTCAGAGTGGAACTGAAGTCGATGAAATAAGCTTTAATTATATATTCTCGCATTTGGATGAATGTGACACATTACCTAAACGTTTAAGCATGATAATACTCTGTAAGAGCTTATAAGCTCACTTGAAGTAATAAAAATAAATAAATAAATTTCAAAGTTGATGATTCAGTTGCAGTTTTTGTTGATTGGCTATTAAAAATTATGTTGATTTGCAGATTCACTGATTAAATTGAGATAGCCAATTGCATCCAACATCCAGTTCGATAATAATTTCATCCAAACTCTTCTACCTAAATGACATTTTATTCTTGCTCACGCATTATTTCCATATTAAATAAATATTTAAATTTAATTTTGTTTCAATTCAAACAATTTTAATGAATTTAATTAACAATAATATTTATTAAATTTAACTTTTATGTTGTCTCCTTAATTTTTAATTTTTAAAAGCTACTTTATATTGTATTTAATTTTTAAGAAATAATGTTTTCAAAACGAAATGATAATAATCTTAATACTCATATAATGATTGTAGTACTCCATCTTCTTTACAATACAACACAATAAAATTACACAAACATACATAATAGAACCTAATTATTATGAATTTACAAATTCGAATACAGTCAGTTTTGAAATTACTCAAATACGAGTAGATATTATTTAGTTAGTGTAAAATATTTGTTTCCAATTTCGAAATCAATTATAAAAATTTTTTGATATATGTAAAAGAAATTGAAAAGGTTATGAGGTTGTATGTATGTAAAAGTTATTTTTTACGTCTATATAAACATTGTCTATAGTTCTATGGTCATCTTACTGTCGTTTTAAGTGATAAAATATTTTATTGATTTCGACTATCGATTTGAAATCTAATAATATATTAGAGTGAAATTTTATAAGGGGATATTGATACTGACTAGGACAAAAAGTAAAAGTGATCACAAATGTTACTGAAAATATTCGGTATTTTGTAAAGTGATGATTTTTAAAACTAGTAACATTAACCAACATCTAAAAATGTATATTAAAATCCAAGCAACACATATTATGATTATAAAAAAAAAAAAAACAAAAAAAAAATTACAAATATTTTTATGACATATGTATGAAATTATAGTTGTGTAAGAAGAGAAAAATAATATTTTGTATGACAGTGACAACGAATTTGTTGTCAGTGACAGTGATAAAACCCTCACAAAATGTGTTATTATATTTCTGTCACTATTTGTGGCATTATTTCTACACTAATTTGTGATTATTTTTCTGTCACTATCACCTTACAAAATCCAACTCCTAATTTCGATATCAAAATTTACCCAACAAAATTGAAAAAATACATTTCTATTGACTCAGCTTGTTAATGGGTTAATTCAAACATTTTTTGTATGATACTAACATTAATTAAAAAATTAATTTAATCTTTTTTGTATAACACCAAACGTAAAATAATTAATTTTCTGATCTGTATATGTAAGTCACAAAAATTAAATTTAAATTTTGTATTCATTTTAGTAGTCCAGTCAGTAAAAGGGTTAATTTAAAATAAAACTTTTGTATGAAATTCAAAATAATAAAGACAAATCATTTCCAAACATTTTTGGTACAACACCCATTATAATACAAAACAAAACAACTTGCTTGTATACAATCACAGAAACTAACCACAATTAAATTAAGTAAATTAAGTCCCCAGTATTAAAAAATATGTCAATAAAATTCATTTAAGTTATAATTCAAACATTTTTTGGGTCTAATTGAAATTTATCAAACCAACTCTTTTATTTAATACCAAAAATACATTTTTTTGCTTTCTTATACTCTAATTTAACAAGTAGAATTACCTACAACTAAATAAACTTTCTATTTAATTTATTATAGTCGTTATATAGTTTCAAATATTTCTAGTTTGACATCAAACCTATCAAACCATTTAGTTTTCAAACTTTTTTGTCTATACAACCAAATTTATTTTATTTATTTATTTTTTTCTATACTCTGATTCAATTGAATTAAACAACAATTTCAAGTCGTATGTGATTTTCGGATACAGAAAATTATCAAAAATCATTGTACCATCAACATATCTTGTACTGCTTTCGGAAAGCTCTCAATTATACGGCATTCAAACAACATATCTCTCCTCACTGAAATAAAAATTTTCAATTCAAATATATCCGTCAAACAAGAGCGTAAAAAATAAAAAAATATATATATATATAAAATCAGTCATCTTGTAATCCTGCGAAAAATAGAAAATTCAAGCAAACATCACGAAGAACAAACTACCAATATGTGCGATCTAAACATTTGTTGGTTATAAACCATTTCCAACAGAACAAAATGTTGCAAAAAACAATAATGTGAAAAAAAAAATAGACGTGAAAATGCCATCAGAGAAAAATAATAATAATCTGACAACAATGTGTCAAATAAATTCCCCAAAATGTAAGTCGCATCGTAAGACATAAAAAAAAACATTGATAATAATAGTCTTAGCAAACAAGCATCCAGTAAAGAACGTGGCTGCAATTAAACAGTTTAACCATAGAAAAGAGACAATGGAAGGACTTTATTTTCGTTCTATATACCCACCTATGAGGTTACAGGACAGTGATATTGAATTGTAAATCTAGTAATTTTTTTTAGAACACATTAAAAATAATTAAAAGATTAATTAAATAATTTGTAAATTTCAAAAAATATAACAGTTTTAATTTTCTATGCCTTCACCTACTCTCCTTTTCTTTTTTAGATAAATTTTCCCACTATACTTTAGAGTTTTAAACTAAACTTGCACAATTTATAGAAACATAAGGCCTTGTCACGTCGATTTAAAAATTCGTGGTTTCGTGGTATTTTCGTATTTTGACACTAATTGATATTTTTTTTTTAACAGTAATGAATATTTTTTTTCGTATCGACATGACAGCCGTTTTTTGGTATTTTTTGGTATTTTGTACAATATATTTCTAAACAACTGTTATAATTCAAATTTTATGACAAAAAAAATTAAATTGAAGTGAATTTAATTAATTAAATTTAAAATAATAGCTCTGTTTGCCATTTAAAAAAAAAAACTTATTTCAAAAGCTAAATAAACATAAACAATAAATGTAAATATTACTTTGTCATTCAATACCATACCACAATACCACGGAAAAACAAACTCTGGAGCATGTTTTCAAATATGAAAAAAAATATTCATTACTGTCAAAAAAAAATATCTATTAGTGTCAAAGTACGAAAATACCACGAATTACCAAATCGATGTGGCAAGCACTATAATTTGTTTTACTATAAATGTTATAAATATCCATTTTTTCTTTTCTCTGCAAGTTTTTTAACTCTATTTTAACTTTATGTTCCATATTCTAGTGATAGAAGAGAAAATAAAAAATATAATATATATATTATATTAATATTAAAACAATTGTTTAATATCATAATAATCATAATTGGGCAACGAAAGGGTTAAAATATTAATTTTCTAAGATTTTTGCAATTAAAATAAAATTATAATATAAAATAAGAAATGTAAAACAAATTTTAAATAATATTAAACATTGGCTTCTGAATTTTGAGAATCATATTATTGATATTACACTAAACGTCATTGCTTAATTGCTTAATATTTACTTTTATTTTTCTTTGTTTGGATTTGGATCTCCTTTGGATTTTTAACGTAATAATACTACTTTTCCTTACTTATACTATTAATAGATTTTTCCTTATTCTTCTAATATATATATTGCTATTTTTTATATCTAGTTTTTAAATATTGAGCTACTAAATTGTATAATGATTTTTTTCCTGAGTCACCATACTATGCTTTACTATTCTTCTATTTTTTCTTTTTGCTAACTATGTATATTTATACTTTCTATTTTGTATAATATGTATATTAATTTCTAATCGATTATTATATTTTTATTGTAAACTGTATTGAACTATAATTTTATATAATTTGTTTTTAAATACTTATTATTGATTATATTATACCCTAATCTAAATTAATTAATTTATTATGTTTAAATTTAAATTTGAAGTGGTATTTAAAACTATGTTTCAGAAAACCAAATACATCTACTATTTTCTTACCTATTTTCATATTTTCATTTTGCTTCATATAATTTATAATATATTTTTTTTAATTTAAAACATGGATTTTGTTATTTGTAGTATTTTTAAGATATTTTTTGTGAAATTTTATGAATTTTTAATTAAATATATTAAATATTTTAAAATAATAAATTAAACATATTGTACAAATACATTGAGGCAATAAAAATAAAATAATAATATCAATAATTAATAATAAAACCTAGCTATAATGTGATTAAATTGTGTTTATAAACTATATATTTAAATTTTCTCTTCAGACATAAAAGGGTTAATTAAAAAAAAATCAATCTTTATTATTATAATCGAACATTTTAATTTTTTCATTTAAATTAAATTAGTTTTCTACTTCTTATTAATTATTTTGATCCACAATTACTGGATATAGTCACAGCTGATAATTATACTATATAATACTAGGCCACTATCTAATATTTAAATTAATTTTTTTCATTATTTAAATAATGTTCACTTACTTTTAATACAAACTGTTACGACATCAATACACATTTACTTACGATCTCATAATCCTACTTAGTAAATATATATATATATATATATTAAATATATTATATATATATATTATATAATATTATATAAATACAACATAATATAAATAACAAATTGATATCATTTAATCAGATTACAATTCAACATCATTAATCAATCATTCAACATTGGTGTATATTGTTGTTGTTTTTATTATTTTCTTATTTTGTTTTCATTTGTTTTTGTTTCCTAAATAGCTTTATAAAACACATTTCCTATGAATATCCTTTTTTGTTTTTCTTTTTTTGATTATTATGTGCTTTTTTTGTGTTACTTGTGTACTGATATGTCGTCACAGTCGAAAGATTATATATATATTTTTTTTTTTTTTTGATATGCTGTTCAAATACATTTTGTTGTTGTATGACTGTTACAATTTATTTATTTATTTATTTTTTTTTTTTTCACTTTTAGTATTGCTACTGAACTGTATCTGACTGGAATAAATAGAATTTACCTAGACCTATATATACTGATATATTATCATATATATATATATATAGATAGGAGGATATAGGAAATGATGAAAATTTTAGAAAATCATGATATTTTTATCATTTTAAGGATATAAAATTGTTTTGTTTTTGTAAAACAGCTTTCAATCATAGCCAACATCAATAGTGTTCTTAGATTGGTTGTTGAGTATATAAGTAACTTATATAATCTTAAAGTAAAACAGTGTTATAAATTATTTAATAAAGAAAAATAAAAAAATATTGTTACTCATCGAATGTTGTAATAAATTATTATTAAATATTCTCACAGTCAGTTTAATTTCAAGTAAATTGTAAATGATTAGATATTAGATTTCATGCTGAGTTAGTGAGTTGTCTTTACTGGTTCTATTTTTCAATTTTTTTTTGTTTCACTTCAAATAATATTCTTGAATTCTTAAAATAAATCAAAACCAATACATTAGAAATAACCTATAAATACCTTTTCTACTTAAAATAGATAAAAATGTTTAGTCACATGTTGAGATTATTATATATATATATATATATATATATATATATATATATATATATCTAAAATGTCTTAAAATCTTTATATCCTTAAGTTTCTTTTATTCTATTTTTGTTTTTTTTTGTTTATTTGTTAATTTTATTAAGGTAAATGAGTTTTATGTAGGTTTGAAATTGTTTTTCTGGCATATCAATAACAGATGATCATTTATTTAAAAGACATCCTATTTTATGCATATATATATATATATATATATATATATATATATTAATTTAAGTGTTGAACATTAAATGCAAATGAAGAAAATAAAATACCTAAAAGATATATTTTAAGTATAAACAACCTAACAAGATACAATTTTAATTCTTAATGTCTATATTAAAGAGATTTTCATTATTTTTTTTTATTTAAAATAAAATTAAAGAAATTTATTGGAAAAAAAAATTTCTAATAAAATTAAAGATATTTTGTTAAGAAATTAAATACAAATATTTCAACAAATATTGCTAAATAGGACTTTATTGATTTGTAGACAATTTAAGGCAGGACAATTAATGGAAAATAGAATTTTATACAAATAATAAAAAAAAGGACTCCAAGCAATTTTTAAATTTAAATTCATGCTAATTTTTAGTTTTTTTAATTTTGTTTATTTTTTATTATCCTTTTCATTTTGAATATATTTTTTTCGTTGGAGAGTAGATAAAATATTAATTTAATTTCCTTGATATTTCAATTGAAGTATACAGGATTTAAAAGGAGAAAATTTTAAAATTTAAATTAGACAAAAAAATTTAATTACAAAGATTAATATAGAGTGATTCTAATTATAGATCATAGTGTTGAAATATATCTACTATAACCTAATCTGTAGAAAAATAAAGTCTAACGACGTGTCAAAAACACGATTTGATTTTATGTTAAATTAATAAATATATTTTTAGAAAATTTATAAATATAAAATTAAGTTAATCCTAATGCGAACGGAATGTACCCCGGGTATTCTTTCCCGGGTACCCGGTACATGCATGCATTATAAATACTACATGATAAATTTGAATCTATTTTTTAAGTCTCTGCTGTTATTTGAAGTGAATTTTTTAAATTTAAAAAATGTGTACATCGCGTTAAAATTTATCATAATTTATAACAAAGACGAAATACCAATCAGTACGAATATAAATTTCAGGATAAAATTTGTGAAAAGGAATGTAGATATTATATTTTTAATTCATAATTTAATTCAGCCATAAATTAAATAGCATTTTTGGCTCTTCTGAGTGAGATGTTGTACCTAATGACCAAATCTAAAGGAAAGCTGGAATTGCTATCTTTCTAAAAATATATATCTTTAGTGGTGCATCTTATCCTGTAAGGACGAAAAGGACATTTGAAATTATCCTTGATGTTTCGATGTTTTTGTATAAAAACCGTTATATCTGTTGATTCATTAGATATATATATATAGTTATAGTTAACTATTCTAGAAATATAATGGTCTGGATCATATTTATGCATTTATTTGATGATAATGGGTGTTGCCGTTATGGATATATTTATTTAATGAACTAAAAATTATCAAAGCCATACTAATTTGTTAAAGTACACAGGACATAAAACATCAATAAATAATGACAGATCTAGCTATATCCCAATGTATTCTGTATTTAGTAAACAAATTAAAACAAGTATCCATAGTTAGTTGTTCAAGTATCTTCCGCTAAAAATCACTTAATTAGTCAAATACAATATGAATGTACAGAAATATCAAACAGTCATGCTGCATTATGTGATGTAATTACTTCAGTGCAAAACCAAATAATGTGAAAACGTCAGAAGGTTTATGCCTAGTCTTCTTTGACCCCTAGAGAGCATTAGACTCAGTAGATATAGAAAAACTTTAGTGAAAGTTTTATTTGAACTTGTTGTAAAAGGTATAGTGCTCTCTAGATAGTCAAATTGACGAAATCAAAATTGAAACAAACAGTATTGGATTAGGTATTATTCAGGGCAGGCAGCTCGTTAGGTCCCTACTTTTGCATGCTATATGTTTAGTTTTGGTATATCATAAATCTGAATGGTAATATTTTTCTTTACGTTCTTTATGTTCAGCACATGTTAACCTTTTTACAAGCAAATATATAGGAAAAGTCCTTAAATTGATGAGCTATTAAATGGATCACCCTAAAGGTGAATAAAACTAAAATACTTCCATGTTAGTCAAAATCGAAAATGTACTTAGTTATAAACGTATATACGTAACAGTAAATATTTAACCAAGTATTTAACTATGTACTGGTACTAAATCAAAAATTACGTTAAATATTTTAAAATAAGTATTTAACTAATTATTTACACTTCCAGTTATAGTAACAAGTTGACATTTATAATAATATAAGTTGAAATGAAAAAAAAAATAACTATTAACAACGCCTAAAACTTTAAATGTTCCTCTAACTGGAACATAAATTAGAATAATACGAAAATTCAAAATACAACCACATACAAAAATATTTGGGGGTCATAATTGATAACGATTTAAACTGGAATTTGTAGAAAAAAATATATATATATATATATATATGGGTGTTCCAGAGCATGCGTATCAGCTTTTTATGAGGGCAAGGGGTCATTATTTTAAAATTTAAAAAAAAATTTTATTAACTAAGTCGATTGGTGATATTTTCAACAACCGAGACTTTCAAATGGGAAGGGGTACTTTTTCTACATCAAAACTAAAAAACTTTTTTAATTTAAACTTTATCGGTACCCAAAACTGGGATAAAAAAATATGGTAATATGAAAAACAATTAATTTTTGTTTACCAATGGTAGATATGGTAGATTTTTTTTAAAAAAAATAATGAAAAAACAAAAAAAATCATTCAACATAACACAAGTTTCCTATTTTTTGTCGTAGAATTCAAATTTGTATAAAAAAGTACCCTTTCCCATTTAAAAATCTTGATTTCGGCCAATTTCGGCGATTTTTGGGCTTAAAAAGCCCTTTTCCGGTATTTCCCGGAAGTTAAAAATATCACTGATCGATAGAGCCCTCTCTGGACAATAATTTTTTTTTAAATTTTAAAATAATGACTCCTGCTTCTCTTAAAAGGCTGATACGCATGATCTGGAACACCCAGTACATGCATGCTATATTATACGATATTTTGATAAATTTTTATCTATTTTTTATATCTAGCAAATTTGATATATATTTTATGTTAATATTATACCACCTTTTATTTGATAGTTAATTCTAATTCTGTACTTTTTTCATAAGTGATGATGATATTAAATGCCAGATTGCATAATAATAATACGGCTGGGACATTTTTTGTTTTTAGTTTTTTTACTTATCTACTAGTTTTTTAAAATAATTTAATTTAGTTGTGTAATTACAAACAAAAATACTCTATTTACTTATAATTTTTATTTCTCTACCGACAGCATGTATCTGATTTAATTGATTTTACTAACATTCTTTTCTCATTCATCGATGAAGGAATTTTATTCACCCTACTGGACAATGTGATAGCAAATATATTGCATACATATATATATATATATATATTACATATATATATTGCATATATATATTGCAATATCAATGTAGGAATAATAACAATAATATGTTTATTCAATTCTCAAATGGAGCGTAATCGCTCTGACGACTGATGTACTTGCTCGAAGCGCATTTGAGCAAAACTTTATTTTTTATACAAAAAGCTGTAAGAGAATGTTTCAGCGGAAGAATTTTCAATGTTTCAAATAAATTAAATATAAAAATAACTTGATATACATTTTTACTGGGTTGTTATATGTTACAATCCTTAAAGTGATATATTCTCGAAAACAGATTTTTTTTTTAGCAATTACCACTTAAAGAAACCTTAAAACAATTCTTTAATAAAAAAGGAAAATACCTTAAAGCAATTTTCTTCTTAAATTACAAAATCTCTTCAACATAATATTAAATAAATAGATTAATAATAATTTAAACAAAATAATACAATACAAAAAAATTAATTTATTTATAAATAAATCCAGATTGACATTTACATTTACATACAACACAATAATATAATAATATGTTATAAAATATAATATAATAGAAAAGTAATTATAAAATAATTTTTTGGAATTTATATTTTCAAATTCACACAAACAAACAATTTAAATTTTCTGATAATCTGAAAATATAAAATTTTTTATCGGATTATAGTTTTATATTATTCTACAATAATAATAATTGTTGTATTAAAAATATTTTATTAACAATTTCCAGAAAAGGATATTGTTAAGCATAATATTTACATATATACAATATTATTTAATATAATATAATTTATTTAATTTGAATATAAATATTAATAATTAAAGAATTGAGAAACATTTGGGTTCTTCTTTTACATTATAATCTTGGTAAAAATTTGAAACCAAGTAAAGAAAGTATTAATTTCTGCAATACCACTATATATACAAGGATTAAACAATTTTATTCAACTAGAATGATAACAACAATTTTACTTGCACTTACGTACCAAAAATTATTGTAAAAAATTTATAAAATTTATTCAAGAATTTTAACAGATCAATTCTATGCAATTTAATTTTCGATAATAATTATAAGAATAAAAATATCAAATTTTACATACTAAAATCATACAAGGATTAGATAAATACTGTTTACTATAAGGATAACATAAAAACAATTTTATGTATGTACCAAAATTATGAAAACATGTATGTATGGAATTCATTCAAAGATTTTAATAGGCTAATTTTCTAATACTCAATAATTTTAGACAATAAATTGTGGTTCGAAATAAAAATATAAGTTTTTTGTATTACTATAGATATCAAATTCAACAATTGTCACCCGAAAAGGACATTTTTTGTTCAGACAATTCAAAAACAATACAAAAATTAAATTAAATCTGAAATTTAAAAATTGTGTTTTTTGTTTTTTTGTTTTGTTTAAACAAATATAGCAAATGAATTTCAAACCGGTGCAAACTTAATGTTTTCTATCAAGACTATAGTTGCTTCAATAATGTCTATTAAATTAATATAGTCGCTCAATAAACATGGGCATTATATAATTATATAGGAAACATGATAGTACTGCTATAATTTTCATAATTGTGGAATTTGACATACCAAATATATTCTTTACGATTATCAGTGTTCATATCAAAAATTAGATTTACGGTATTAGACAGTTATGTGCATTTAAAACATAATCAGTTTAACATGATTTTGTTTGCTTTAGTTTTAAACAGAGTGACAGCCATTATTTTCTCCCATTGTCATAACACTAGTCTACTATACCACTACAGCACAGCTGTATTATTATAGACCAGCTACTGATCCAACTTATGAGTTTTTTTATAACCACTATGCGAGATTGGTTTGCTCTGGAGGTAGTAGACTATACAACATATAGAGAAGCCTTATGTTAATGACCACAAAATGGCTATAAAAAAACTAACCATACCATACATAAAAATGCATATAATTGATTTATTTCAAACGAATCAGGATGTAATAGTAAATATTCAAATGAAAAGATTTAGTTTTATAACCTCACTTTAAAGTAAATTTATTAATGTTGGTATCAAAAACAATGAGAAGGATTTTTGTACAATCATTGTAGTTCTAGGATCAAATTTTTCAATAATTCTGACCATAATTCTATAACCATAATTCTAACCATGTACGTACTTAACTCATATTTTCACGTTTATAAAACCGAATTTTCCGTATTTTCTTTTAATGATCAAATTGATGCTTACACTACAAATATAAAATCAACGCCATGGTTTTGTGCCAATTTTGTCAAAGTCACCATTTTGTTTAAAGGAAAGTTAATAAATCATAGAATCAAATTCTCAGCATTATTTTGAAAAATATAAAATTTTCTATTTTTATGCCAATGCCCATTTTATTTTATTTTATTTTATTTTAATTTATTTTATTTTATTTTATTTTATTTTATGTTATTTTATTTTATGTTATTTTATTTTATTTTAATTTATGTTATTTTATTTTATTTTATGTTATTTTATTTTATTTTATTTTATTTTATTTTATTTTATTTTATTTTATTTTATTTTATTATATTTTATTATATTTTATTTTATTTTATTTTATTTTATTTTATTTTATTTTATTTTATTTTATTTTATTTTATTTTATTTTATTTTATTTTATTTTATTTTATTTTATTTTATTTTATTTTATTTTATTTTATTTTATTTTATTTTATTCTATTCTATTCTATTCTATTCTATTCTATTCTATTCTATTCTATTCTATTCTATTCTATTCTATTCTATTCTATTCTATTCTATTCTATTCTATTCTATTCTATTCTATTCTATTCTATTCTATTCTATTCTATTCTATTCTATTCTATTCTATTCTATTCTATTCTATTCTATTCTATTCTATTCTATTCTATTCTATTCTATTCTATTCTATTCTATTCTATTCTATTCTATTCTATTCTATTCTATTCTATTCTATTCTATTCTATTCTATTCTATTCTATTCTATTCTATTCTATTCTATTCTATTCTATTCTATTCTATTCTATTCTATTCTATTCTATTCTATTCTATTCTATTCTATTCTATTCTATTCTATTCTATTCTATTCTATTCTATTCTATTCTATTCTATTCTATTCTATTCTATTCTATTCTATTCTATTCTATTCTATTCTATTCTATTCTATTCTATTCTATTCTATTCTATTCTATTCTATTCTATTCTATTCTATTCTATTCTATTCTATTCTATTCTATTCTATTCTATTCTATTCTATTCTATTCTATTCTATTCTATTCTATTCTATTCTATTCTATTCTATTCTATTCTATTCTATTCTATTCTATTCTATTCTATTCTATTCTATTCTATTCTATTCTATTCTATTCTATTCTATTCTATTCTATTCTATTCTATTCTATTCTATTCTATTCTATTCTATTGTATTCTATTCTGTTTTATTCTATTATATTTTATTTTATTTCTACAATCTTCTTTATTCTATTTTTTATAATATTGTCTATTATTTCTTTACTATCGTTCTTTTTTTTTTATCTGTAAAGGCAGTAGGGGATTATTTGGCCTCAATTAAAAAAAAAAAATTAGTAAAACACCGACAACATTAATGAAAGGATGCTATTAATTTAAACTTAACAACTTCTTTTTATAACTAATGCTTTTAACAATTTAATTTGTTTATACTCTATTTTTATTTAATATTAATTTAATTGATTTTCATACCTAACATTTTTACGGTTCTTCTAAAATATTTGGTATACCCTGACGACATTATTACCTCTTAAAACTCAATTATTCAAATATATTTATGTAATGTATATATTAAATATATATTTATATATTAAACCAGCATGTAATCGAATTGTTTTTGTATATTCATAATATTCTTAAAAACTATACTAATTCTTGTAAACAAATTTAATTTAAGTTGGTATCATAATTTCCTATAAATTTCATCAGGTATTAGATACCTATGTCCTTTAGTATTTAAAAGATATATTTATTTAAAATATACCATAATATTTATATAGTGTATACAGTACACAAATCTGTGTATAATTAAACAGAATTTACATAAATGTATAGAAATAAATATGAGAAAATAAAATAATAAAAATAGAATGATAGTTATGTAGACATGCAATTTGAAAATTTGAAAACAAATGTCACAAATTACACAGTACACAAATAATATTCATTCTTTATAAGTTCTTAAGTCATTTCCAGGAGGAGGTAAAATTTATATAAAATTTAAAACCCAAATTGTTATACATTATTATGTATATATATATACAAAATAGGAAATTACACAATTATTAATCTTTAAGAATATTATTGTTTGGATATTATTAAAATATGTAATTTAATATGTAGACAAATGTAAATATGTTTTTATTGTTGTTTTTGCTCTAGAATAATCTCAATCCAAATTGATTGATTAAATTATTTTTTGAAATTAGAACAAAATGAAAATTTAAAATATTTATACTAATACAAGTACATATTATGGTAGGAAGCACTACGAATTCATATTTATTATAATCTCTTTTTATCAAAATGTCGTTTTTAAATTATTTTTCTTAAAATACTGTTTTTTTTTTAAATCTCGTCTCCTCCGTCGTCGTCTCGTTCCAAAATTCATAAATTCCATTTTCTTAAATATAATTTTCTTTCAAATTTATTTAACTGTTGGTTATTCCTGGATTCAGAAAATATTTGATTTTGATAAAACTAATACTGCTTCGAGATATTTCAGCAAGTAAGGCAGGGGTAGATCTTATCACACATATTGTTTTAGTAGTAATGGATGCCATTATGACTACTACTGAAGTGTAAACGGCTACAACGATATCCAGTGGCATCCTTTCGAACGTAATATTTAGATTGCGCCAAAGCTGTGTTCTTATTGTCATATACGAATAGAGGTTTAAAAGATATGTGCGAAAGACTGTATGATGCTGGAAACAAGTATCAGTACAGGTAAAACCAAAATCATACGTACAACATCACAACCTCCGATCCCCCATGAAGAAACGCGAAACGAAGAAATAATTAAATTTAGTTGCCTGGGCAGTATCGTATCATCGGATGGAGGTACCAGTTCGGATATTGAAAAAAGCTCTCAAAGTCTGTCAAACAACATTATAAGTGTAAAATCTGTTTTCTTGTACGCCTGCGAAACATGACAAATTTCAGCCAACATCACCAGGAACCTCCAAGCGTATATCAATAGATTCCTCCTTTGCATTCTAAACATTCGTTGGCCACACACTATTTCTAATAATTTGACAAAAATTTAGTCAAAAGTGATGTGAAAATTCGACAGAGGTGATTTTCTAAAAAAAATAATAAAATACAGCTTCTGCAGTCAATTCCAAAAGAACAATGATTTTAGATTTAGATTTAATTTATGTTCCGAGTTTTCTTATTAAGTCTCTGAGTCCTTAAGGATTCCTGATTTTATGATCAAGTGGCGAATTCCGCTACGGGTGAGCCCTTCGCATTCACACAGCAGATGTTCAATAGGTTATAGGTTATTTTCGGTTAGCCCCATTTTATAGAGGTGTTTCTTTATTAAGCAGTGGCCTGTTATTATCCCTGCCAAGATACGTACCTGTTTCCTGTTGAAACTTAGAAGTGTTTTTGTTTTCTTGAGCAAACCTTCAGGCATGAACATTTTTGCTTGACGATTTCCAGGAACATTGGCCCAGAAATCCACAGCTTTTTGCTCTACTCAAACTCTTAATCACATCTTAGCTGTGCGCAAGGGAATTCCGCAGAACGGACTTGGCCCTATGAAAAACGTGTTCGATGCTTTTCTAGCTAGATAATCTGCAGCTTCATTTCCTACAATGCCGGAATGCCATGGTATCCACATTACTGTGACTTTATTTGTTTTTGAACAATGATAGTCGCACCGTTCAACCACGTCCTAGTCTAAATTTTCATCTGGGGTAAAGCAAACAGTTTAACACTTCTAAAACTAAAAACTTTCTTGTTAGTAATAAGCTAAGCTAAAACTAAGCTAAAACTAAGCTTGTTAGTAATAATCTAAGAGGAAATGGCGTTGGATCGGGCATACTAATACAAGAAAATCTAACAATAATATCACAAAGGATTACTTCGAGCGAATACCTCAGGCACAGTTATCAAAAGGTCGAGAAAAACATGAAAAACAACAGTCTCAGCCGAAGCAATTATCTAAAAAACAACGTGGTCACAATTGAAGATGTTAGTCGCAAATTAAAAACGATAGAAGGATATTTATCTCCGCCCTATGCCCCACAGATGGACTTACAGGACAATATTAATGAAATATATTAATTAAACTCAATATGAGTCAAATACCTATACCCAGTAATATCTGATTCTGAAATTCAGTGTCTTAAGTTTTAAATAATTTTATTAGTAACCTGTTGTACCATTCCGTCATTAAAATGCCTATTGCAGCAATCACTAATGACTCATTTATTGAGTACAACATATAACATATAGCTACACGCTCGTAGCAAATAAATTCTCTTATAAGTGTATATCCCTGGTGTAGCTAATTGATTTAATCTATTACAATAGAATAAAGACAATTAACAAATAATCAATCCATAATAATATGAAGGTACTGTAGCAAAACATCACAATATTAAAATAACGTCATCCACAAATTACCAAAACCAAATATTTAATTGAAAATGATTTCGACATTCTCCATTGATGGGCAAGATCTTGGACATTAACTTCACAGGTAGACGAAATAACTATAGAAAATTCAACTAATAGAAAATCAGGATTTCTTCTCCCACGTCAACAACCGAGTTGAACAGAATTCACACAAACCATAAAAAATGCGTCAATTCACCAGTTTGTGAATGCGGTGGTCCTCGACAAATTATTAAACATAGAGTGAGTGTTTGCAACATCAGAGCATATGAAGGCGACATAAATGACTACGTTAAATCAGCTTTAGAATGAATAAAAAACTGTGATATTAGAGTTTTAATACATTGTTTTGTTTTCCGCTAGACATTTGAATTTGTGTATATCTAAGTGTTTGAATGGATATAATTATCGTAATTTCAACACGCCAAATAAACTAAATCTAGCTCAAATTTTATATCGTAAATAAATCTATTTTCCACCATTTTAATATTTACAATAACTCACAATTTTAAATCTTTTAAACTTACGTGGATTTTATTTTTTCTATTAACTACCAACTTTGTTTTTGTATGCAAAACAAAAAAAAAACAACACTAACATTTTAAATTATTTAAATTACTTCAAAGGATATTCAGTTTAGTTATTTTTCCGCTTTTTATTATTTTCTGTTATGTTTTTAAGTCACTTCTGTGTTAACTTTTAACTTAATTGAAAATTTGTTTACAATCAACACTGAAAATTTTGCAAAAAAAAAAACGCCACGTTTTTTTAAACATTCATAGTGCATATATACCTACATACTATTCTAACCGCTGTGAACTTTTAAAATTTCACATTAAATACATTTTGTAAGCACAATAATAGTCATGTTGTTTAAATTAAATTTTTTTGCTTCCTTTGAAGTAATCACCTTTGAAAAGTACGAAAAATGCATTTATTGAAGTAGGCTTTAATAAAAAAAAAAAAATATTTTTAATTTAAACCACATGTGAAATTAACCACGATTATGTTAGAGACACATTTCAAAAGTGAGGTTTATATTAAAAATTTTATTTGAAAATAGAAAAATTGAAATTGTCAAATTTTTTAGAAGATACTGGCGGGTTTTTTGTAAACCAATTTCTGGCTTTTGTTACAATTTTCACGCAATATTACAAAGTTATGTGACATTTGATATTGAAGAAATTGCTATTCTATTCATAAACTGAATATTTAAAGTACCAGAACAATTTTGTACAAATTAAAATTCAAAATGAAAATGTCTTAAATGCGATTACAAAGGAGATGTATTCGGTCAGAGTAGTGCAGAGTTAAATATAGGGCTGCAAGAAATTTATACTTATACAATATTATTAACGAAAGTCATTCAAGCCTGAAATGGTATTAAATAATAGGTTTGCTACTTCGAAAATAAGTTAATTGCATCACAAAAAATTTGGGATCTCTATCTAACCTAAAAAAAACACTTAAACTCTAAATGATTTTGATTTATTACTAGTTAATTTAAATTATATTAATTGCAACATATTTTAAGAACAAATTTAAATTATTCACAATCTTCTGGTTAACAATTTTTCAATAACCGAAAAAAAACAATTTTTCAATAACCTAAAAAAAACTCTTAAACCCTAAATAATGTTGATTTATTAATATTTGATTTAAATTAAATAAATTGCAATATATTAACAACAATTTCAAATTATTCACAATCTTCTGGTTTGCGTCCAGGATTTTTTTAAATATTTTTTTTAAATAAAAGCGTCCCCTGAATTTTCATATTCATCACTTATTCACCACACAAGATCACTTAATATCAAATGTTGGTGACAGTATTCATTAAAAAAATCCTATAATTTATTATTAATAATCCTGGACACAACCCAAAAAAATAGCATCACAAAAAAATCTGAAGATCTCTATTTAAGCTAAAAAAAAACTCTTAAACCCTAAATAATTTTGATTTATTAATAATTAATTGAAATTAAATTAATTGCAATATATTTTAAGAACAATTTCAAATTATTCACAATCTTCTGGTTTGCGTCCAGGATTTTTAAAAATATTTTTAAATAAAAGCCTACATTTTGATATTCATCACTTATTCACCAGACAGAATCACTTAATGTCAAAATGTTGGTGACAGCTGTCATTTAAAAAATCCTATAATTTATTATTAATAATCCTGGACACAAATCAAAAAAATTGCATCACAAAAAAATGTGGGATCTCTTTTTATCTTAATAAACCTTTTATCCTAAAAAAAATAACTTTCATTTATTAAGAATTAATTTAAATTAAATTAATTGTAATATATTTTAACAATTTCAAATTCTTCATAATCTTCTGGTTTGCGTCCAGGATATTTATTAATATTTTTTTAAAATAAAAACGGTCACTTTCATTTTGATATTCATCACTTATTCACCACACAGAATAACTTAATGTCAAAATGTAAGTGACAGTTTTCGTTAAAATAATCCTATAATTTATTATTATTAATCCTGGACACAAACCAAAAAAATTTTAAAGAAATTGAAATGGTTTTTAAAAAATAATAAGAAAAGCAAGTTGGTAATAAGACAAGAAAAATAAGCCTACGGTAGATATTTAGGAAAGCCTAGTTGTTTCTGACAAAAGTAGTAGTTTTTCGTACCGCTTTTAATTATAGTTTCATAGCAAAAAATTAAAAATTAAATCTTTTATGTAGGGAAGTACCGTACCTAATAATATATGAAAAAATGACGCAACTAAAAATTCAAAAAAAAAATAATAATAATTCAAAAACATTATAGGCTTTATTAAATTTGTTAAGAACACATCAATTTATGCAGTTACAGACTTTAAGCTAATGTTGAGGTTTTGACAACAATTAAAGTTTATTATTTTTATTATTATTATTCAATATTTTTAATTGATCACAATTTAAATTTGTCAATTATAAGATAGCTTTAGATTATTCCGACTTCAGTAAAAACTAATTCAGAAAGCTTAGGCATATTCGATTCTTAACATAATCATTATCATTAAAAAGAAATGATATTGTGGCGGTATTATCAAGTACTGACAAATGTATTATCATTTCCAAGTATTTGTTACCAAAAATATAAAATTATTATCAAATAATAAATACTGAAGAATTCAACTACCTGGGGTGCATTATAACATCAAGAGGAGGTGCAACAGAAGATGTCAACAGCCGTATAAATAAGGCAAGAAGAACATTTGGGAGCCTAATGAAGATATGGCGGAGCAACCAAATATCGAGAACAACAAAGCTAACAATATTCAGAGCATGTGTTAAGTCAACATTAATATATGGCAGTGAAACATGGCTCACTTCGGTCAGAATCAAACAGAAGCTACAAGTATTCATCAACAAGTGCTTGAGAATTATATGCAGAATATTCTGGCCGGCAAGAATTAGCAACGAAGATTTATGGATGATAACTGGAGAAGAACCTATCAACAGACAGATAAATAGGAAAAAATGGAAATGGATAAGTCATACACTAAGGAAATCAGAAAGTGATATAGCAAGAAGAGCTCTAGAGTGGAATCCACAAGGACAAAGGAGACCTGGCAGACCATACAACACATGGAGACGCACAATCGATCAAGAATTAACAGTCAACAATTATACCTGGGACGATATTAAGGAAGTAGTACTCAACAGAGAGGAATGGAGGTTCACTATCGAAGCCCTATGCTACCACGCGGAGTAATAGGAGAAAAAAAAAAAAAAAAAAAAAAAAAAAAAAAAAAAAAAAAAAAAAAAAAAAAAAATAAATACTATCAAATATTAATAATAGTATAGATTATAGTAATATAAGTAAATATAAGATTATAATAAATTATGAAAACAGCTACAGGCTCTTCGACTAAATATTTAAACTGTTATACTCTTACATATCTATTTAGTAAGCAAAAAGCCAAACTATTATGTTAGTATTATCAATATTCTTGTGACTATTTAATCTTAAAATTACAATGTAAACCAGCTCAACGCTGAAGAAGAGTCTGGCTTCTCAGAAATATTTGAATTCAATAAAAAAATCCTATTTTCACTTCTAAATGATATCGAATAATTATTATTAAAGTTTATTGAGTCGAATATAAAATGGTACTATAGAGTCAAAAACAAGAACAGATCCAATTGAAATATAGAGAGCCACAATATTGGCTGATTGAAGATTTGATGTACAATCAAACAATGGTGCAGTCAATATAGATTTAATTTGTATACATTTTTGTTTATACAACAGTGTTTCCTATTGTCAATATTCTGTGCGGTAAATCAA
This sequence comes from Argyra leucocephala, assembly GCA_963942445.1. Classification (NCBI taxonomy): domain Eukaryota; kingdom Metazoa; phylum Arthropoda; class Insecta; order Diptera; family Dolichopodidae; genus Argyra; species Argyra leucocephala. Next base: position 33,183,150 of record OZ012679.1, on the reverse strand, counting down.
ATAAATAGATAGACCGACAAAAATGGTCCAACAAAAATGGAGAACTTAAATAAGTCAGACCCAGGACCTACGTCTTCTGTTGGCCACTTAAGTATGTAAATAAATGAAAAATATTGTGTTGTGGTAAATCAAATGAATAGATAGACCGACAAAAATGGTCCAACAAAAATGGAGAACTTAAATAAGTCAGACCCAGGACCTACGTCTTCTGTTGGCCACTTAAGTATGTAAATAAATGAAAAATATTGTGTTGCTGCACTGAAATCGGTATAAATGCATAGATGTGATTAACAAATTTGTACAAGTTCGGATTCCTTGACGACGAACTAACGTTCAGGTAAGACGTTGGTGTTGTTCAGTTCTGTAAATATCATAATTTCTTACTTATTTAGGTGTCACAAATGGACTATGTTGAATCTGAACCTGACGCATCAATTTTTTTGATTTCTGCCAGTCCATGATTTCTTCGCTTCCCTCCATTTGAAGATACAAAGTTTTTTCAATGTCAGAAAAACATTTTTAAGGTTGGTGCATATTCTGTTCGTTGAAAAAGCTAAATCTCTCATGTTGGTTTATAATTCCAAAAAAGATTCTGGAAAATGTTCCTTCATCCGATCTGAGTATGTCCGATATATATTCTGAAGAATTTTCACCCATTCGATCTAGATTTTTGAGTTACTATAAATATTACATCTTTTTAGATGTTATGTTGAAGGTCTCGTAATATTATTTATTTTCATTAAATTTTGAATAATTATTTCCGATTATACTTCTCATTAAAATTTACAGTTTTTTCTTCAGATAACAGTTAGCTAGTTATCAAAATAGATGGCACAATTATGATCTGAAGAGGTTGCGTCTACATAGAACTCCCCATCTAATAAAAACTTATTTAAAGAGGCTTCACTGACTGCTACACTGCATGGGGAGAGCAGTTTAAAAGACTGTGTGCAACATTAAAACTATAGTGTTATAGACTATAACCACCAATTATTTACAGTTGACTTAAAGACACTAAGATACAATTTGACTTAACAAATTCCTATAAGTTTTTAATCTGACACAAGTCAGGTCTACTTGTTCGATTGATAAAGTTTTGGTTATAAATTAACGTAGAAGCTTCAGCATTGTCATGTTGGTGCAAATGAGTTTTATAAATTTTCAAATTTCGATCAATATTGGCATTATGAACATACCTTGGAACATTGACTATATTTTGTTTATTACTAACTCAACGTTTGAAACATCTCCATATTTGAATGTCGTATGCTCAAGCATATATTGATTGCACCATTTTCGGTCATTAAAACAACAAACGACAAAATGAATTACACTTAAAAGAACTGTTGAGTTTTTGAATCAACGTAAATACCGTTTTTATTTCACTAAAATTCATTGAATAAATTTTTCCCATACATATAGATACATTTCTTGTATACAGTCTTAGCAATATAATTAATGCGAAACTGTCCATTTAAAACCATAATTTTTAGAATTCTCACAAGAAAACCAAATTCACAAGATTATTTTTTTTTTTTTTTTGAAAATTAATTCTTTGACCAAAACTCCAGTTGTTGACATTGAAAAAGATAAGAGATCTAAGCAGAGAAATTAAAAAAAAAAAATATTTAAAAATGGTTAAACTGTGTTCTAACCATTTTCGCTAGGACGATGATGTGTTGAAACATAAAAGGGATTTTTGGTTTTTGTTTTTTTTTTCTTGTTGTTGCACAAAAATTTTAAAATGTTAAAAAAAAAATTCAAATTTAAAAAAATTAAAAAAAAAACATTCAGTTTTTATTTTTTTTTTTTTTTTTTTTAGTTTTTAGTTTTTACATATTCACTGACATAGAAGACCATTAGAGTGTATTATAGTTTTTTTGTGTATTTTTGTTACTCTTGTATACTTCTTGTATGTGTGAATGTGTAAAAATGAATTGTTTTTAGTTGAGTTCAGGCTGAACTTTAATCTCGTTAAGTGCGGCGATTTATCATATTTTTTTGTTTTACTTTTTTGTAATTGTTTTTTTTTTTTTTTGTGTTTACTCTATGTTTGCTTACTTTTTGCACTTATGAAATATAAAACAACAAAAAATATATGTGTATATTATGTTTTTATATCCTATTTGTTTTTTCTAAACTGGAGTAGCAAAAATTAATTGTAAAATAATATTATTAATATTAAATGTTGTCTGAAGTTAATTTTTCGTATATAATAACACTTTTCAGAATACAGGGAATATAGGTACAAGTCAGATATTAGAAATAAGATTAGACAACAGATAGGCACATTATAATTTGGAGTTAGTCGCGACACTAGACTATAGCACTCGGCCACTTGTGGAGATATAGCAATCAACTTGATGACATACAAACACGAATTCCTACCATTTCCTATTCTCCGCGCAAACCAATACAGCTGTGATTAATCTGTGGGTATCATGAAAATGTACATTTGTCATATTATCAAATACATACCATCCTAAACTTAGTGTTTGCTAAACGAGAGTAGTGGCAGAAAATATCTTTGATATCCTCCTGTGTATCAAAACCCTTCTAGATTCGATAGTTATCATCATTGACAAGTCCCAATTGTATTTATTGCTTGTTAAGAAAATTCTAGTGTCCTGGAAATATACACATTATCGTCATAATATTCCTTCTATTAAGATAAAGCAATTATCCCTTTCTTCACTTTCCACCATAAACCTGTGGAAGTTTTACAGAATCTAATCTTACGCCAATTTGACTTCACATGTTGTCTGTTACCGTATAAATTTTCTGAAGTGATATCGATCTCAACCGGTCTTTAGCAAATCCATCCGGTACTTCATAAGTCTATATTAGAGCGTTCAACAAGCCAAAGAGAACTTTACTGTGTATATTTTCTTTAGCAAATCCATTCGATACTTCATTAGCCCATATTAGAACATTCAAGAAGCAAAGTTTTACTCTATATATTTTACTCAGATATCTTCTAATAGTATTCTACGATTGGCTACTAAAACCAACTTGGTGTAAAAGGATATTAGTGCCCTTATGCCCATTTGACTTTCACTCTATATATGGTATATTTTTATATCAGGGATGTGGTCTAATCAATTCCACATTTTGAACCATACTATGTCAGTACTTCTGCTTGGAAGACGCTTTATTATAACTCTAATACTGCATTTTCTACATGTCCCCCATTATAAAGAATGATATCGCATTTTTATTGCCTATAAGACGAATGATGCGGTTTTGAGCTTTGTCCAAAAAACTAGAACAGTTTTGGAGCATCTGCTCATAAATTTGAGTTCGAGGCTGGGTCATATGTATGCTTTATAGATTTTTAAGAGATCTCGAGATGAAAAATAAGCTTTTCAGCGACTCAAAAACCCCCAACAACTGACGGTGCCTTTCGCAATATGGAATATATGCTCATTCCAGTGCATATTTTTAATTTACTCGCATTCCAAGAATATTCAAGTGTTTGGGTTGCTGAATATCAACATTTTGATACCGAATAAATACAAAACTGATCCACCACAGTCAAAATATCGTGCACAATTTGGTAAAAGTAAACACCCTAACACCCAAAAGAGTAAAAGAAAGCACCTAATGATGTTTTGAAGAAACTTTAAGCCATGCTTAAATTCTAGATGTTGAAAGCCATCCATTAAGCCACCATGTTGAAAAAATGAATGAAAGAAAAATATTATCAACTCTTTAAAATGATTTAAAATGTATTTTTTGTTTTTAATTAAAAGATAACACAAGACTACTGAGACTCATATGTAGGTATAGTAGTGTTGTACTATCTATAAGCAACTCCTAGTTTGATTCTGATTGGTTTCGAAGCTTATTCGATTATATTAATTCGAAATAAATTAGAATGTGAATGACAAAAACTAATCAAAAGGGTTAAAAATAGTGTTGCATGATAAAGATGAGCTTCAGTAGTGTTAAATAGGTAGGTAAGTAGAAGTGGCCATTCCAGCTACTTTTGGAAAATCACTTAATTGTGCCTTTTTAATACCACGACCCGAGTTACCTATTTCTTGTTGTTGGTTGTTATAGGTGTTCATTCTCTCATCTTCACTCTCCCCAGGGACTAATAGACCCACCCTGTGTGATTGAAAAGGTTGATCAGATTTCCTATTTTGCTTTCCGCGATAAAACCTATATTGCTAGGGAAAGCCTCACCTAAAGTCCGGAGTCTGACTCTAGCTAATGATGGGCAGCTACAAAGGAAGTGTTGAAAAGTTTCTGCTTCATTGTCATCGTTGCAATTGCGACAGTGGGATTGAAAATAATACCCAGCTTGGCAGCGTGGCTGGCCAATAACTGATGGCTATATACTCTTGCTATATCAGTACGAGACCTGGTTAAGAGTTGTTTATTTGGTTTTATTGATATTATACGCGGGCCATGTTTTCCTCGAGGTCGCACAGATATTTAGTCTATGCCACGTTTCATTCGTTGTGGCCTCCTTGACGACTCTCATTGGAGAGTGAATGTCTTCCACAAGGGGGCTGTCGACCATGGCCATCTATCCAGTAGTGATAGTGAACAAAACATTCATTTCATTTAAGTTTAAACTTTTATACAAAATTTTTTCTGTAGTTACACGTTGAAGTAGAATATTAGTATACCAATTTGTGTTACAAAATTAAAAAACCAAAAAAATTTTTAGTAAATAAATTGGATGGATTTGAAGTAATCGGAGCTCTAAAAATTACTAATTTTAGTAATTTAAAAGTCATTTACATCAACTTTAGTCATACAGTGTTTAACTAATTGAAAACTGTACAGTGTTTGGTATAAAATTAGTTTACTATAATAGTTTCTTATAATAAAAATGTATTCTCTAGCGTTAGAATAAAATTTTAGTTATTTTAAATAGTCCAGTGAATTGCCCAGGTATTGATAATGTTTTATTAAATCAATTTTGTTCCATTTTAATAACTTCAGGATCTTAAAGAGGATTTTGTATATAGGAAGTGTCCAATTTGATTAAACTGATGTATTTACAACACTGCCCACAGGCTCCAATATAGCCACGTCTAAAATTCAACGTTCATAAACATAATATCCTCTATCCATTTCAATTTTATCCTGAAGATATCCTATAATAAAGGAGGTCAACTCAAAGTAAAGTTATTTTTTTTTTGTTTTTGTTTTTCTTTTTTTTTTGTAAAGTTGTTTTAATAGTTTCTCTTTTGTTCTCTAAAGTACATATACACAATATAAAAGTGAGAAAAAAGCGACAAAAAAAATTATATCTCATTTTTAAGAGTTATACAATATTGTAAAAATGCTGTCATGAAAAGATAATATATTAAAAGAGACAACAACAAAACAAAAAAAAAATAATAAAAACGTAAAATTACTGAAAATTTGCAATTTAAAAACAAAAAAAAAATCTGCATTCTATAAAAAAAAATTTACACTTTTAAGAGGATGCATACATTTGAAACAAGAACAATTGAAACTAAAACCCCAAAAAAAAAAAAAAAAAAAACAGAATAAATAGAATAGAATTACTCAAAAAATATATTGACTTGCATTTGCATGTGGTGCACAAAAATGTGTTAGATTGCTTTTGTTTTCAACCGTTTTTAGTCCCAAAAAAATGTTCCTGGATAATTAAATTATATATATATATATATATATATAGTAGCCCTTTTAAAATAATTAATATTCTACGGTTTTCAAGTCTTGTTTTTATATTCTGAAAACCTACTGAAATTTATTATATGGTATTGTTTAAAATTATTAAAAAAAAATTTGTTTACATTATTTAAATAACTGGCTAACACCTACCAAACACTTAATAGTTATATTGTAGAAATAATTAATTTAAAATTTAATAAAGAAATTAAATTAATTAGCTACACTCTATTATAATTTATTTATTTAAATAAAATTAAATTTAAGTAAGATCGGATGATATTGACAGGAAATTGTTATTTATAATTTTTCTTTAATTTAATTGAAAATTTAACTTTTGCATTTAATTAAGTTAATGACTTGACTAAATAAAAAAAAAAATTTAAATTGGAAATAGTTCCGTACACTTCCTTTTAGCTTTTTAAATTAAATTTTGTACAAAAAAAATATTTATGATATAACAAGCACCTGTCTGAAGGGTATGAGCGGTGAGCCCAATTGACAATATAGAGTGAAAATGTTTCTGTGAACTAAAAATAATGCTGATTTAAATTTAAACATATTTTAAGGTCTATCATATTTAAGAAAAGGTCTTCAAAATTTAATTTAAATTATTTTTCTATCTTCTTCTTCTTGATGAATTAGCCTTTAATTGTCTGTTTTTGTTCAGATTATCTTATTTACATCAATTTTGTGATTTTGTGACAATATCCAGCATTCGTACCATCTCTTGACGGGTCTTCCTAATAGAGACCCTTGATGTTTATTTGATAATTCATTGTTAGCTAATCAATTTTCTGCAATTCTATTCACGTGATAACGTAAATGTACCTATCACCGCCCTAGTACATTATGCCACCCAAACCCTTTTTTTGTAAATGCAATACTCCAACGCTTTATATTTCTAATTTATTTTTAAAATAAAAAAAGGATATTATCTCCTAGTCGTAATGCAAAATAATGAACATTTGTATTCACACTAATAAATGAGTTATTGTTGAAAACTAGGTAGACATTTCAGTGAAAATATTGGTTCAAACGTTAAAATTTTTTTTTATTTTGTTAAGACCATAATAATTAAACTATGATGTTCACTTATTTATTTTATTCAAATAATTATAAAATATATATTATTTAATAGATTCTAATACATACTTTCTACAATTTGTAAATAAAAAATATTTAAGATTGCTAATTAGTTTTGAGCGGGAATTAGGGACACGTAAATTTATTTATGTTGTACGTATTTAAGATCGACCGGGCGGAATTAGGAAAATGATATATCGAAATAATTAATTAAGTTATTCAACTATTTTTGATTATACAAGGATGTAACTGGACAATTTTAAATTGAAATTGAACAAACTAAGCTGGACCTAATTACGACCTAAAAATTTAATTTCGCATATGTGTTTTTTGTAACAACTAAATTTTGAGTTTTTATGAAAATTTGTATGAAAAAGCGGGTTGGTAATAAGGGCAATATGTCCTAATTCCGAACTAAGTATGCAGGTTTAAGCTATTTTCGCTAAATTCATACCAAGTCTTATATTTAAAGAAAAAACTATATTTTACTTAATTGTTGAAAATAATCGAATATTTTGTGCGAAACTATGTTTTACTTATATTATATTTTGTAATAATTAAAAAAATCTCTGGAATTATCTTGCCTTGCCCACAAAATTTTAGTAAGGCGTCCATTATAAATTACCAAAATAATTTCTTTGTATACATTTCACAATAAGTTAAATAGAGGAGTGAAAACCATGACCACGTCTGGCACATTTTGGAGATGGCTTGTAAAAGAAGATATATTCAGACAGTGACATAGTCTACAAAATTGAGCCTCCAGTTTTAATGAACAGGAGAGGACAATAAATGTACCCGAAATCATACAAATAAAAAATGCCAAAACTAAGAATTAGTAAATGTGATTTTTACTTTGTATGTATATGAAATATTTTGTATTTTTATTTATTTATTTTAAATGTGCATTGTTATAATATTTAAGTTAATTATGTTATATTGAATTATTTTTTTTTTGGTTTGAAATACTGAATTGTTGCGTTGTTTAATTTGTTTTAATTTTCATATTGAAAAATATACATTTAGTATATTTTTTTGTGTAACACATTATTTTTTCTTACATTATAACTATTTATTTATTTTTTTTTTCAAATTACTTAGTAATATTGATTTTTTATTTTAATACATATTTTTTATAATTTAACTTTAGTTAATTTTTAAAAAAAATAATTATTTATTTTACTCTTAATAATTATTTTAAATAGCTTTTTTTTTAAATAAAATCGTAAATGGGTACTGTGAATCGCAAATAGGTTCAAAAAGCGGAATTGAGTTCATATATAAGGACGGAATTAGTTCAGATTAAAATTGTCGAAAATACGTACAATCAAACTTTTTTTGGCAGATTATTTTATTAGTTATTTAAAAAAAATTAAATTATAATTAAATGAAAAATTTTTTTTTTTAATTAAAAAATACTAATTTGGAAAAAAAAAATTAAAAAAAATCTCATATTTTGCTTATTTTGTCAACTTAAACTAGTTTTTCCTTAAGGGGGCGGAGCTTTGGTACATTTACGTTATATCCAGTTTTTCCGTCTAATTCGACTTCAACGGACAATATATCTATATGTCGCAAGCATCCCTAATTTCATTGCTACGTTTCATAACAATTAGCATGTAGCCACATATTTGCCTTAGAGCTTAGTTTGTTCAATTTCAATTTAAAATTGTTCAGTTGCATCCTTACATATAATCAAAAATAGTTGAATAACTTAATTAATTATTTCGATATATCATTTTCCTAATTCCGCCCGGTCGATCGTAAATACGTACAACATAAATAAATTTATAAACCAACGGCTTAAAAAATAAATGTATGCATTGTAATTTTAATTATAATAAAATGTAAAATATAAATAACTCAATAAATAAACTAATGTAAAAATAACATGTGATATGTACATTAATTTATTTATTAATGTACAGAGTGGTCTGTTTAAGTATAGTCAATCAATTGTCACAGATTTCAGTCCAATATTTCGAAATTTAAAAGTTCTATAAATTTTATTTCAGCATAGTTCGGAGGTTTGTAACTATGGAATTTATATTTTTGAAATTACGACACCATACTATTTTATTCAGAATGGGTTCGTATCCATGATGGTAAAATCAAAATATTTTGTTGTGTTCTAATTATTGTGAATCATTCAGAAATCCAAATAATATTGACCCGTTATTGAATAAAAATTCTCTGCGCTTAATTTAGCAATTTCGCACACTGAAAACCAATAGTGTAAATTTTTAAATTTCTTTAAAAAATATGTGTAGATACAAATCGTAAGTTTTATTCAATCAATTCTGTTTTTCTCTGAAGGAGACATTCAGAATTTGTATGATATTTTTTTTAGATGTCCATAGCATTGTGTTACTTGATACAACTAAAGCATTTACTGGGGTCATCTTGCAAAGGGTTGTGAAGATTTCACCCAATAATTTGAATCGAAAATTATACAGTTATAATTGCACGATTCCAATATCAAACTATTAAATTCATTATGTCTTTTACAAGATCCCTAAAACCATCCCAAATGAGAAAAAAAAAATTTTTAATAAATTTATTCAAATTTACACCATCATCAGGTACTGAATACCCTTAAGGGGTTCTAATATGAAAAAAATTAAATAACTGCATAATGGTTAATATCGCAATGAACTTTTAACTCAATTTAAACCAAAAAAAATGTATTTTCTCATTAATTATCATTTTATTATATTTCATAGGTACAAAGTTTTTATACCTACAGTTATTATAACGTTTTTCACATCCTTTCTCATAAAACATAATCATCACATGGTATAATTTAAAAACATATGGACTATAATTTTATAAAAAAAAAACAAATAACAAAAAAATACATCTTTTCTTCTTCTCTTTTTTGACTTAAAATTTAACAGTTATAATTGAATATATTTGAACTAAAATTGTTTACATAGAAAATTCTGTTCAATAGTACCACAATATTGCAATACAAAGAGGTCGATAAACTTAAGGTAAAATAAGTAGTCAAGCAAATATAAAAAAGTGAGTAATATAAAATTTTTAATTGAAATATTTTATTTGATTTTAAAAAAAAATTGCAATTAAAATTTCTATTCACAACTTTTTATTGATCATTGTTGTATGCCCTGAACGAATGAACTTACATCAGTCTATTTTGTATTAATTAACAGGATTCTTATATGTTGCATTATTAATTATTATTATTACTACCTAGCTATCTATAAAAGAAATTCTCTTCTAATGATGAAAATATAAATTTTAGAATATATAGATAAATATACATAATATATAATATTTATATACTATGTAAAAATGTTATTATATCATATTATAGCTAGGTATTTCTTATTGTAAAAATCAATAAATTAAGTAAATTTTATATTCTAAATAAAAAAAAAAATAAAAAAATTATGATAATTATAAAAACTTAGAAATTTATAATAAATGAAAAATCTAAAATTGAGGTTAAATTAAAAAATGAAAATGAGAGACAGAAAGAGAGAGAGGTATAGCTATCTCTGAAAACTTTAGAATTGTTAATAATTAAAGAAATAAGGAAAAATAATGAAAAAAAAATGTATTTATTTAAGTGAAATTCATTAAGAGATATTAATTTTAAAAATATTTTTAATATATGTATGAATTTAATTATCGCATTAATTTCCATTGGAATTCATTGAAGATGTAATTAAATTTAAAAATATGATATTACAAAAAAATATTATAATGCTATAAAGAAAATTTTATAATTTTTTATGTAAATAAATATTTTTTCACATGGAAATGAAAGTACCTGTTTAAAAATTATCATTTAACTTTATTTATAGGTATAAGTTTGTTACTAAGAATAACATTTTCCTCTCAAATCAACGTTAAGAAAACAAATAAAAATAGTTTGATAAACTGGTGCAATAGATGGAAGAGGATCCTGATTTGGCTTGTGGGTACAGCAAATTCGGTTGCAATAAAAGTGCATTAAAAATGTTGTAGAATCGATTTGTAATGAAGTTAATACATTAGAGCTTCCAACAGGAGAAATCAAAGAGTGGCATAAAGTATTGTGTATTTATTTATTAATCTACAAGAGTATTGATATACATTTTATTTTCATATTTTCGTTACACGCCTAAGGTAAAAATATATACATATTACTGCAATTGTTATATATTTTATTTGCTTTTAGAGAATGTACACAAAATTATACTTTCCTGTTTAAATATAGATACCTGATATATCTTTCTCAGCAACACTATTTTAATTAGCATTTCATCGGCACATTCGATTACAGCTGGAAAACCAGTGCTAACAAAAAATTTAAATCGAGACTGTTCATTTCTACTTTGACCCATTAAGGACAAGGACAAATTACATTTTCTTCTACAAAATTTATAATTACTGTTAACATATTATACATTATAAAAATTTTCAATGCCACTTATACTACTGTCCCAATCATAATAAAAATCTCATCTTGACTCATTTTTATTTTATTTTTAAAAATATGTTTATAAAATTTATTACTACCGAAACAAAATGATTTATTTTTGTATTTACTTTTCAAGATATTTAATTTTCGAATATTAAAGATGCAACGACTTTTTCGCAGCGAATAAATTTATACACAAATTGTGGTCACATTTACGCGAACGTTCAACTAGCATTTTTGCTTCGACTCATATTCGATTCAAGAATCATGATAAAGACATATGAAACAAATAAATTATATTATATCAGTTGTATTGATAAATAATTTTATTAAGATGTGATATCCTGTAGAATTAAATGTATACACTTGTAAGTATACAATGTAAGTAAAAATATTTGCTTAAATAAATTAATTGAATTGAATTTTGATAGATCAATAAAAGGTTCTTTTCTTCCTTAAAATAAATTATTCTATTTGAAAGGGTGTATTTTAATTCTGTCGTCACCACTGAGCAATTATTTAAGTACTGTCGTAGTATTACATTTTCCTAAATAACTTCTAGTTTGTATTTGAATATAGTATAGTCCGAGACGTCGTAAATGTATCGACAACACATTGACGTATGATTTTAAATCATCATAATTGTCCTGCAACCCCATCCGTGGGGCATAGGGTGATCTTAAATGTCAAAAAGAAATTGTTTACATTGTCGCATGATCGGCATAATTAATTTGATAGTGTATCGTTTTCACGACACACAGGTTGTTAAATTATGTTTCCGAAAATTTGTTGATACACATTATAGTTTGGTATAGTTATGTTGAGTTTCTTTTATTAATCAAGCAATAAGTTTAAACATTAAAGAAAAATAAGTGTAAATTTTACTTCGTGTTTCAAAAATAAATTTAAAAATGTTTTTTTTTTCATTTTAATTACGAAATTGTTCATATTAAATCTCCACATATAATCTTTCACAAATATTTTCAATTCAAATATTTTAAAAATTTATCTACAAAATAGGTATCCACAAGAGTATAATATTTTGACATTTGATTTGACGTTTATTTCAGAGACAATGTGTTTAGAGCGATCGGAATTGTAAGCAAAGTACATTGTGTCGCCAACACAATGTTGTCAGTTCAGAAAATTTGACATATTATAATTGTATGTACATTGTATCGGTTGAAATTTTTTGGATACATTTCCGATGCCACCGACTTTTAAAATTTTAGTCATAAGTTTATTTAGAATGAATATTAGTTTTTTTCCTAATTGTAAAGGTTCAGTATAAAAAATTAAAAAAAACAGTTAAACAAGAAAAAAAATAATAATTAGAAGAGAAAGTCATAATATATGTGAGTTATAAAATCCAAACAAAATTCTCACTTAATAAAAGCTAAATGCTAATAAAACAACAACTAAAACAGGCCATACATTTATTTAATAAATAAAAAATCATAAAGAAGATATGGAATTTAATTTAAAAATTGTTAAATTTGTTGATCAGGTCCTCATTACAGATTAGATAAAAACTATTTTTAGTTGAATAGGATAAAACTGCAAATACAATAAATAATGTAAACATTTTAATTAATTGGAAGCAGTGATGAAAGAAAGTAAACTGCTTCCAAAATATAGATTTTTGTAAAATAAAATATAATTAATATGACTTTGAAAGAAAAATCTTAGAATCTACAAATCCAAAAAATAGTGAAAAATATTTAAAAAATGTCATACATATGTGAATTGACTTTACAGCAACTGACCGAAAATGGGATCAGTTTTTTCAATTCTTGAAGGCTTAAAATAAAAAAATTCTGTTCACATTAGGAAAAGAATCATATAATAGTCCCAACTTTTTGGACATTTCTATAAGTCGCGTGGAAAAAAGCGTGAATGATTCCAGCACATTTTAGCCGACTAAAATGTCCGTTAGCTGTTCCATAGCTGCGTTCATAGAAATTAAATTATAATGAGTAGCTTAATATAATAAAAATAATGGCGAAGAACAACGAATATGAAGGGAATGTCATCGACAACATAATAAAGAAGAAAAAGAAAAAAACTTTTATTTGAAAAATTGCACAATATTCTTCCTAAGAGATTAAATCTGAAGATAATAAGATAGCTTAATTTTATTACAGGTACTAGTTTAAAAATAGCAAATATCATGAAAAAGTACATTATAAATTCAGTTTTCTATAATAATAATACCATCAAGCTTAAATTAGTCAATAATAAAATCGTTACTAGGAACAATATTAGTAAATCGTGTGTCTACCAAATTATCACATATATGAATATATCAAACAAACTGGAAGAAATTTTCAAACCAGATTTAAAGAACATTCAAGACACCTGTGTTTAGTAGAAAAAATGAATCAAACGTGAGGAAACATTTCTTAGAAAACAATCATGATTGGCCAAATACAATTTGCAAATTTTACAGTTTGCTAAAAATGGTAGGAAGTTAACTTACCTGGAAGCATTGAAAATCATATGAAATTTATCAGCTCAAAAACAACATAAGAATCTAATGAATGACCGGGTAAAGCTAAATCAAATATATTAAAATTTATTAAATCTTTGTAACTGTAATAAATAAATAATATTACATCAGGTATTAGCTATGTAAAAAAACAATAATTATATAAATATCTATTAACATAAGCGTAAATACTTAATCAGTCTTCTTAAGATATCTTATAAAATTAGTGAAACACTCTAGGTATGTTTTATCTTAATCTTTATAATAACTATTACTATTTTTCTCAGCCATAACTATGCTACGGATTCATTCTACGGACTGAGACTATTATAAAATTATAAATTTTATTTCCTAAAATCGGGAGCAGAGTTTTTCTTGTTTCTTATGTAAACAGTTTCGCTTATAACATCTTTATAACACCACGCCACATTAATGTCTATCCTATTAATTTACATGGCCGAGTCTTATTAGAAGGTTAAAACAACTAAAAAAACTTTTCAACTTCTAAATATCAAATAATCCTTAACAAATTAGATACACATGGATTGTTAGTTGGTTATAGACTAACTTTAGATTTAGCCATACATCATATAGATGGGTGTTTTTACTGAGTAAGAATTTCACCATCATTTATCCAATATCAAGATACGAGGCTCATTGTACCTTAGGATTCACTTTTACAGTTAAAGTAAAACGAAAATAAATTTTAAAATATTTTACCACTTGATGAACTTGTGTAGAGCTTTAACCTGAAATAGCAATATAGATTATAAAGACGTATACATACTAATAATAATAAATTATTTTTAGAAGTTGTTTCTTTCATCATAACTCTACTTGATCTCATCATATCATCGATCTTATTCTTTTTATTTATTAAAAAGTAATATACGATAGAAATTTTAATAATTAAATTTTTTTTTTTTTTTTTTTTTTATATAATTCCAAGTCTATGGGACCTAACTGCTTTTACACAGAGACTTGGAATACACAATCACATACAATAGCTTTTCTATAGAATTTTTTGGGTTATATCTACTAATTTAAATGTGGAAAACTATATCTATTGTAGAGTACTTCGCCTTCATAATAGCATAGTTCCATTTTATTTTTAGTGTTAACCAAAACTCTCAACTATTTATCATTTATTTTATCCCAATGATGAAGGGTACTGGACCAGGTCGAAAATTCAGAAAGCATTATTTTGCCTTCGTCGGGAATCGAACCTGGACCTTTCGGTTGAAAGGCAGGTGCTCTACCTACTGCACCACCCAGCGTGTAGTTAATCAAATTTATAATTATATAGCTTATTAGCTTATAGAATCGGCTAGTTATTACAGTCTTAAGTATTAAATTACTACAATTCTAATTAGTACAGGCTTAAAACTAAAAACTAATATATATAATAAAAAATCTAGTCAAGTACCAGCATTTTACATCCTTCTATATGAACAATTTCACATCTTCAAATTTAGAATGGAAAATTCAAATTTGAAACTGATAACTAATCACGTAGATTTAGTCGGTACAGATCAATTGAATAAAAACTAGGAACACCAAGGATACAAACAATAAGTATACAAATTATATATTATGTTTTTCATAGATATTTTGTTAAATATGATTTTTATTATTTTTTTAAGCTTATTCCAAAAAATTATCGAAATATCATATTTTGGAATTATAACACAACAAAAAAATAAAGTTAAGGTTGTATGGTTGTATCAATTTAAAAAAACAAAAAAAATTAAGATAAATAACGATTACTTTAATTTACCTATACGCATACACTCTCAAATAATATTAAAAAAAAAATTTAAATTTATAATAATTATCATTATCATCAGCAATAATATAGATTGAGAATCTATTTGGTGATAATAACACAAAAATATGTAATCAAGATTGTTGTATAAGATTGTTTTTTTTTTTTCATTTTTTACAAAATGTACTCTGTCATGTTAAATATATTTACTTTTTAAACACAATATCATTCAACCAAAAAATATATCAAATTTTTATACCCATAAATGCCAGTTAAAACAAAAAAAACAGAAAACACGTTTTTTTTCTTTGAGATTTCATATTTTTTATATAATATTTTTGATCGTGACTTCAAACACTTGTCATATCACTTTGTCAGTATCAATCAAAGAATTTAAAATAAAAAGTTTTTCTTAATTTTTTTTATTATTCATTCATAGATTCATAAAAAATTATTCGTTTTATTTTTTTATTTCTTTTTTATATTTGTTACTTTTCAATTTGTTAAAAAATTGTTATTTCAATAGGTCAGACTTTAACTATATATAGGTATAGTGTTGATAATGATGATGATGATGATATTGATAATAATTATTGTAATAATATTAATGGTAATGAATATTATTGAAGTAGCTTTTTCTGAGTAAAATATTTTCAACCAAATTGAAGAGAATTAATTTGTTTTTTTAAAAGAAATGACAAAAAAAAAAATTAACAAATTTGTTTATGTATGTTTTTTGTTTTTCTTTTTTTGTTGTTGTTATTGTAATTTTTCTTTTTATATTAAATTTAATTTCGTGTTATGTTTGCCCTAATTAAATAAGTTGTACTGTGTAGTGATGGAATTGCGTGCAAATCTATCATTCAATATATTTAAAAAAAAAAAAAAAACAAAATAAAAACAATTTTTTTTTTTGGTCATTTTGATAATAAGGGTTGCCAAATGACATAAATTTTAATTGAAAAATGATTGGAAGAATAATTATAAATAAAATTTTGGGTATTATTTTCTAATAGTAAATTTTCTAAAATTAATATAGTAATTACATTGAGTTGTAACTAATTTAGTGACTGGTTTTTGCTTTAAATTGACTTTATTTTTTAGATCTAGATTTTTAATTAGAGGTCAGTCATGATAGTCTTTTTTATTTATTTCAAAGCCTTAGTATTTGTCTGGCTTAATAATTTTTTACATACATCTACGCGTATGCATATTAAATTAAAGTGACAATATGTATATTTATAATTCAATTTGCTAGTTACTTGGAAGATTTCTGCAAATAATTAATAATAAATTTTTAATTAATTATAATTAAGTGATTTCAAATTTATTTGAAAAAAGCAAATAACTGACATTTATCAATATTAAATATTTTTTAATTCCAATTTTAAAATATGTAGCTTATAATGTTATTACATTTCTTAAGTAGCCTCCAGACTATCATTTCATTTATTATTTCAATCGCGACTGTCATTTAAAATGATGGTGTAATAGTGTTAAATGATGAAATGACAGTTTAAATAATGAAATATCAAAAAATTTTGATTTGCACTGACAGTTTTGTAAAATTAGAATAGTAAGAAAAACAACAGTTTTTTGAAAAATGACAGTTTTTTTTTATAGTGTGTGGAATTTTATCAGTTTAAATGACAGTCGCGCAAATGACGAAAAAACTGAAAAAATAGTCTGCATCCTACTTTAATGACGCTGTGACCATTTTTAATGTCCCTCAATAGATCTGTTCTGTTTATTTCGAGGTTTTTCCAGGTTTTCGATATTTTTTAATGATTTTGGATAATCTAATATTGTTCCATTAAGATGTGTAAACTACTCATCAGTAGATTATAAAAAGAACGCTCATTTTATGCTCATGAGCAAGACATAACCCAATAACATTAATATTAGTTTGTTTTGTTTTGGAAATTTATTTATCAAAAATAATTTATCAAAAAATGCTCTTCTTTTCTTGATGTTGTCTAGTTTTGTTCATTAAATTTAGTTTTATGTAATTATTTTTTATATAAAATGATTACTATATCATATGTAAATAATTTTTTTGTTGAAAAAAATTTCAATTTAATTTTTTGTTTATTTAAATGTCAATATTAAATTTCAAATGATAAATATGATAAATAATTATTCAGCACAAAAAATTTTATTCGGCACCTAGCGGAAAGTAGATCGTTACTAACCATTTTCTACACAATAATAAGATCTAGTGTATCTGTGTTCAAAAATGTGTAAAAAATTTTAGTTAACACTACTACTATTTAATGAATTTGATAGTTCTTTAGTTAGAGTTAGAGAGTTCTTCTGATAGAATAAATCCTTCTACCGAAGCTAGTAAACGTAGTATTCATAATTTTATCTTAATATTTAATTATTTATTATCTTATTTGTATATATAACATAATATTCAATAGTATATTGTCTCTTTAAGTAAAATAATTAATTTTCAATTCTCTTTCCGTTTAATTATGCTTTAAGTTCTTGTGTTTTACAAGAGGAAACCCCCTTCCGTTTAATTGCACTTTAAAACTAATTTTATAACTATATATTATAAACCTAATATAATGACTTAATTATAATTAAATTAATAATATTTAAGCAATTTACGACTATATTATTATCTAGCAATTAATAAAGCGAATTAATACGTTACCACATAAGGTTAATTTAGCGTGCAAAAATAGAACAATATGCTATTGTAATAAATTCAATTTAATTTTGTTGTTTATCGTTTCATACAATTTGTTTTATTTTAGATTGCAATCAATATACAATATCACTAGCTAACAAATTATATAAAAAAAAACAATTATTGTTATGAACTTTAAAATACAATATAATACAAACTGTATTTGGACTTACAAGTATACTTGTAAAATATCTCATCTATACTCTAAATCTAACAAACAAGTAGATTACTTTTGTTGAATACTAACAAAATATTTTTATTCTAATATAATATATATAAATAATAATATTTAATTATTTTTATATTAAAAATAATATTCATTCTAATTTCAATAAAGTAAATTTTGAACGAAAACAAAATCACTAAAAGATAATAAATAATAATCTTTAGCTGATAAAATACAACAGACCAATAAAATTTAATAAAAAAAAATAAATTTAAAATTTTATTGATTGATTTTTATAACTCACAGATGTTTTTTACATTACTCAATATAAGTTATAGTAGTGTTAGATGAACTAAACAGTTTGTTAATGATTATTTTTTTGTTTTTTATGATCTTGACAGTAACTTAGGTAGAATCACCTTTTCGTGCTTAATTAAGTACGGTACTGCAGTTTTACACTACAATATCTAAATATTTATTGTTATTGTTAATGATTATATTATTATTAAAATTTAGTTTACATTTCACTTTTGTCAAAAATATATTCTATTATTTTTTATTTCAAAGTACTTGCAAGTAAAAAAAATGTCTATTGGAATACAACTACAATAATTTAAATCAATTTTAGGTCGGCTGCATAAAAATTCAGAAGAAAAGCTATTGAGTTCAATTCTATTTTTTTTTATTTCATTTATTTATTTAATTAAAGGTACAGAAAAGGCCTAGCCTTATAAAGTTGTACAAGTTATTGAAAAATTAATTAAATCTATTAGTATGGACAATTAAGTCAATATTACAAAAATCTAAAATTTATGTAAACATTAATATATAGAAGAAAAAAAATAAAAATAAGTAAGAACAGTAACGAACTAACGTGCAACATATCAAAATTTGTTTTATGTAATTGTGTATTCCAAAATTCTGTGTAAAAAGTAGTGCATAGACTTGGAATTATATAAATAAATAACAAAGTTAGATAAGTAAGTTGTCAATATACTTAGACTAAGGAGGTAGTAGGTAGTTACTGATGGAAATATTTTTATACTGTCTTCATCAGTAGCATATAAATAGAAATTCAGCATAGCTTAATAATTTGATTTAATATTGTTTTGAGGCTATGTTTAAGTTTTATCGGCATCATATAGTGTTATTTACAAAACAATCTTTTAAATGGCTCAAATTCTGTGAAGCCAATTAGGGTATTACTTTGGTTTCAGTGAAAAAAATGGTTAAAAATGTTAAAAATATATGGGTCTTCCGATAATACTAGCACAACCAAATTATTTACAAAACTTTAAATTCTCCATAATTTGTTTCCAAAATATGCTTAACAATTTGCATTCATTGTGTTGAAATTAATAAATTTTAAAAATCTTTTATTTTCCTGAAAACAAGCAATATATTTGATAAATATATTTTCTTAAAAGTTATTGAAATTTGTTTAGATTGTATTTATGTTAATATTCTTATGACAGAAAACTACGTTGTGTTTTTAAGGAGAGAGTGAAACTTGCCATTAGATTTAGTTTATTTCGAGAGGGATCCAGTCCCTACCGTAGCCGAAAATGGGCTTATTGTGATAATATTTGGATGGTATTATCTTAATAATCATCAAATAAAGTTTGTCCATCAGTAGATCATGCTAATGAAATACATTGTGATGAATCAACTGTATCACTTGTAGAAACAGCCTATTCAACAGTTTTTTTCACATGGACATAAGCCATAAGCGACACACAACCAGTAACGATTTGTTGAAAAGCATAAAGCATTGATGATGTCATTATGATCTAACATGTACAAGCTTCTGCCATCATTTAAGTCCCATAACAAAGTTTTAGAATCTTTGCCTCCAGATGTACATAATGAACCATCAGGTGAAACAGTAAAATATTTGCTATGTCCATGATGATTGTTATTCAAGTGAGAGTTAACTAAATTTCATACTTTAACAGTACGATCCCAACCGAATAATTGAATTGCAATGATTGGGTAAGAACCGAATACAAGAAATCCAATCTGTACACCCATTATCTTACATTCAGCAAGAGTATATTCCATAATTTGATTATTTTGTACCTAAATTCAGATACGATTTGACAATTTTCATCAGAAAATGCAACTGACAGAACATTTTTTGTATGATCTTCAAATGTGTTGTCTTTCCAGAAGTTAAGTCCTACAAGTAAAATGTTTTATCCCAAGATTGAAACAAAGCATAGTTTCCATCAGATGAGAGGACCACATCACTAACGATGAGGTAGTGATCATAGAGGCCCGCCGTAGTTAGTTTCATCGTCACCACTGACTTTCCCTACAATTATAATTTTATCTCTTGATAACGGACAATGGATCCTTAGGCCTTGTAGTAATTTGAGTTATCCAGTTATTATGGCTCAAAAATGTTCTCGAAATTGTAAAGTTTGCAATTTACAGTAAATTATTACTCTACCACCTTCGTTGTTTGTCAAAATAGAGTTTACCTAATATATCACATTATTTTGCTTAGGTAGTAATTTATTAATTAATAATTAATTAATTAGTAATTTATTAATTAAATTTACTACCAGTAATACTACTTATTTAGCCCGTAAGTAAGTCAGTACAATCAATACATTCCTTTTTTCCTAATTTCTCTTTTCCTCCTTACCCTAATGTGTGAAAAACTTTTATTAAAGAATTAATAATTTTTACTTATCTCTTTAACTAAAAATTTCTATCAATACAAAATAAGCAATATTTCCATTTTCAATAAGTATATAAGCAGGTCTGGCAATCCTATTAAATAAATATTTCATTAATTTTTTAATCCAAGTACAATATTTTTCATTTCTTTCATTTTCTCTCATTTTCTCTTTGTTTGTCTTTCTTAATACATTGATTGATTGACTTTTACTGTCAAATTGAGAGAAGCTGCGTTTGGAAAACTGAAAATTTTTTAATTTTTCATCATTTCATCAATTTTGTCAGTTTTGCGTTTAATTTTTTTTTTTTTTTTTTTTTACTTTTTTTCGAAAGATTTGGTCGTTTGTCATGGTTTTTGTTAAAGAAAAGTCAGAAATTCGTGATGAGTTACCGACTCTGTCAAAATTAATTTAAGAAAAAAAAAATAAGAATTAAAAAAAAAATAACCAATAAAAAATTGATATTATAAAAATTAAAATTTACCAAATAATTTTTTCTGACATCAAATTCGTGCTAATATTATTTTATTTTAAATTTTATAAAATAATGATTTTTGTTTATTTTAAATTAAATTTACAAAACAAAAAAAAATATAATAAAAAAGGAGGTTGTAACACGAAGAGTTAATTATAAGAGGAGGAGTGAGCTTAAAGGAATTTTTATAATTGAATTGGAAGTTTTTTATTTAAAAAGGATCAAAGCAAAGTGTATTCAATAATTTTTTAATCATCAAATGGATAATAATTGATTGATTGATTGATTGATTGATTGCTCAATAAATTTAAAATGTAAAAGTTTTTATAATAAAATTAAATAGAAAAGAAAATGATGTATATGTATTATGGTTATAAAGGTCAACTTGAGTTATAAAATGAAAATGGAAAATGAAGAAAATTTTAAAGAAAAATAGTAATTTTTCAATAATAAAATAAAAGTAATAATAATTACATATGATTGTATAGTTAAGAGTTAATTCTATTATAAGTATCATCATGTATCAATGTCAAGGAAGATATTAAAGGTTAAATTTTATGAACTTAGAAACATAATTAATCTTCTCAGCTCTGAATTAACCTTTGTAAGTATGTTTAAATAATTTGCATGGATAGTTATTTTGCATAAATTTTACATTTTATACCAATCAAAATATAACTTGTTTTTCTAATTTAATTCGACCAATGAACTTATGTATAGTTCAATAGTAATTTGTTATTTTGTCTTAGAGAATAATATTCATGTTAATGATTCTAAATTTAGTGAAAGAAATAATATGTAGTACACTATATAATTACAACAGTAATAATCAATTTCAGCATTTTACTAAGTACCGTTATTTATAATAATATGGATTTTGCAATTTCAATTTATAAAGAGTCAGACTATACTTTACATTACAGTCAATTTGTAAATTTAAAATAGTACAGTATTAATATCTGAACCCTTTTACAGATTTTCATTATTATTCTTTTAAATGATAGATTATTTCAAAAGGAGATGTAGCGAAATTAAATATTTTTTAAAACATTTTTAATTTTCAATTTAAAATTTCACCTATCAATGTGTATATATATATAAGCATATGTATAACAATATCTGAACAATTTTACAATCAAGCTTTAATTTTTTAATGATATTAACTATTTTTTTTTTTTTGAACAAGCTAGATTTAATATTTTTATGTAAATAAAAGAAATGAAAATCCCAAATAAAGTTCCTATTTTCTAATGATTCTTTCGGGGATGACTCATGTAATTAATCACTTTTTACATCAAATAGTTAGTTAGATTAGATAGTTAGATACATAGTTAAAAAGAGACGTAGCTAATTATTTATTAAAACTTTTTTATTTTCATTCAAAAATTACAATTTAGAATTTCACCGAATGTATAAGTATATACATACATCTTAGCATATGAAAATTCTAATTTATCAAAATGAATAAGCTCACCCATGTAGAGCTTATCTTTTGTCGCCAGAATTCAATTTAAATTTAATTTTTTGTTTTTAAAATAAATGATTACATAATATGCGGTTTTTGTCTAAGATAAATCTATATAAAAAAACAAATTATATAGTTCCGAAAATAAATTGAAATGGTGGAAAACAATATTTATAATTAAATTGAGTACGATAGTTTATCAAAATCCTCGGATTTCTAAGACCGGGTGAATGATAGTTAAATGTTAAGCATGTTATTTACAATCCGATTCAATGATCACAAAGATTGATTATTTGGATAGAGTTATTGGAATTTAGTTTGACTGTTTAATAAAATATTATTAACTTAAACTTGGATGAGAATTACTAATAAATATTAATAAAAAAAAATTTATAAATTAGATCAATGTGTCTGAGTTATTTGAATTTATCCCTCTACTTCATACGAAGCCATAAATGGTTTTTCAACTTTGTTGCTTACTTTAAACATGATGAGACAAGAATATCGCGTGATTACTATTTTGTCTTGACATGTTCTTAGTCCAGTTTGTTTCTGCATGAGTGCAGTATAAGATTTGTTAATTAAATTTGAAGATTTTATTTATTTATTTAAATATTTTAAAGAGGTAAGAAATACTATTATAATTTTAATAAGTTCAAAAATTTTTAAAATTGTTATAGCTAATTCTACATAATTTTTAGTGAATTTTATTGGAAAACCTTATATGACTTCATATGCAATAAAGGCTAAGCAATTCACTTTTTTTTATTTGCAATTCAATTTTACAGAAGTGGTGCCTTCTAAGTTTTACGGAAGCTTTACTTATGTCAACGATATTGCTGGAGATAGGTTTTTGAGTGATGATCTCCTGGCGTCCGATTCTGATAGTGACCGTGAATATTTGGGCCCATCTCAAACCCCAGTAACTGTTCTAGACTTTGAAGTTAATGCTTCAGATTTCGAAGTTGAATTTAGTTCTTCAGATTCTGAAGATGAAATTGTACCAGAAAAAAAAAAAAAAAAAACCAAAAATGTTATGGAAAAAAAACAGCTTATCACCATATTGTGAAACCAATTATGAATTCAAGGGAAATACAAATCTTCCACCTGAATTTGATGAAATGGAAACTCCACCAGAATTTTTTTTAATTTTTTTTACCGACGATGTAATAAACTTTATAATTGAGCAATGAAATATCAAATCAGTCCAAGATTCCAGTCAAAAAGAATGGAGGGCGTTGTTAAAAGTAAAGGTGATGTTACACAGTACTAATGTACATCGTACGAACTTAAATGAATCAAAATTAATTCGTACGAACTTAAATGAATTGATGTTTTTTTTTATAAATTAGTATTTTGTTAATTAATATTATGAATAAATTTTTGTTTTAACATGATTTGAAATCTTTAATGTTGTACCTTTTATACCAAATACCAAAAACCTGAATAAATTCATAAACTTTGTTTATATATTAACTTTAATTAATTTTTTTTAGATTTAATCTGACGTACGAACTTCAATGACGTTGGGCTAGTACAAATATTGTGCAACAATTTGTGAATACAACAATACTTCTTCAATAAACTAATCATTTGTTTTTTTTATTATTAAAGGTATGATTTTAACATAAAATAATTGTTATGATAATGATTTTTTTAATATCTATACATTTTTTAACATAACTTAAAGAGATATAGAATACCTTCTTAATTAGAAGAGATAGCCCCTTCTTTAAATCAATAAAATTTAGTATCTACAAATCTACTTTCAAAAACAAAAACAATAATTAATCATTTATAAATTAATAAATTAAATTGTGGGGTATAAGATAGTTTTTTAACCAATGAAAACAAAAATACAATGGTTAAAAAACTAATATAAAATTCAAAAATTTAATAATAATTTAGAATATAAGAATCAAAACTAAAAATCCAAATGAGTAGATTATAAAATGTTTAGATATATAAATGTAGATGTAAATCTATATTATATACATATTAGATAATATTTTTTTGAACCTACTTAAATAATTAATAATTATTTTACCAAATTGATATTTCTTTCATCACCACCACAAAAACATATCCACTTTATATTTATTTCCTATACTATTTTCTATTACAAATCAAAATTCATTGAACTAAATAAAAACACTTAATTAAAATAATATATGCATATACATATATTATATATACATATAAAATGAAAATAACATACTGTCATTGATTATTACTGATAACCTTTGATATAATATATATATACATAATAGAATATCAATTAGTTATTAAATTAAACACCTATTATACACCAGTCGGTCGTAAATAATGAACCTATTCAATTGATAATAGTTTAAATTTCATTTAAATACTATCAACTCTAAAACTAATTAACATATCGTTGAATAATATGAAATAATCATTAGTTATAGATTTTATATATTACTTATATACATATATATATTATAATACTATAGATATACCTATCTATAAATAATCAAAATTTTAACTATATTCAATATTTTACCATATAATTTCAATATATCCTAGCATAAAAGGATAATAATTTTTAACAATAAACTCGTAGAGGACACAATAATAGTTATTTAAATTAATGACATTGTGTATTATTATTATAGAATTATAAATTTTTTAAAGCTCGTATTCGATTAACATTGATATCAACGTAATAGCAAACAATTAAAGGAAGCTCAAAATATAATACACAAAGAACATATTGGTGTTAAGGACAAGGAACATGTTAAGGACATGGTGTATAAAGTTGTAATGTAATTTGATTAATGATTACTAATCAAAGGTTGAAAATTGTTTTCTGTCTTTATTATTAGTGAAAAATTATTTTGAGAATATGATGGGGTAATCAATTAAAATTAAAAGTGTAAGTAGTATGCTATTAAAAATGTTTTATCTATTAAAATTAGTTTATTTGCACTGAATTGATATATTATAGTGTATATAATATAATATATCATACTCGTACATTTTGTTAAATTACAATTGTTTAATTGAGCTCTAAAGCTAAATAAATTTTTATATGCATTTACTTGTTTTCAATTAAAATATTTGGTCGTGTATTATCGAACTGGTTCCTGAATATAGTCCATAATGAACACTTGAATAGTTTAAAAAAGGACATAATTATTACTAGACATCAAATAAATTACATACATACCACTCTCTTTACTAACTCCAATTACAAGATGCCATATTATAAATAATATAAGCCAAAACGTATTTCTAAGTTCTAGACCCATATTTAATTCCAATATAATATTTAAACTATATTCAATATTTTACCATATAATTTCAATATATCCTAGCATAAAAGGATAATAATTTTTAACAATAAACTCGTAGAGGACACAATAATAGTTATTTAAATTAATGACATTGTGTATTATTATTATAGAATTATAAATTTTTTAAAGCTCGTATTCGATTAACATTGATATCAACGTAATAGCAAACAATTAAAGGAAGCTCAAAATATAATACACAAAGAACATATTGGTGTTAAGGACAAGGAACATGTTAAGGACATGGTGTATAAAGTTGTAATGTAATTTGATTAATGATTACTAATCAAAGGTTGAAAATTGTTTTCTGTCTTTATTATTAGTGAAAAATTATTTTGAGAATATGATGGGGTAATCAATTAAAATTAAAAGTGTAAGTAGTATGCTATTAAAAATGTTTTATCTATTAAAATTAGTTTATTTGCACTGAATTGATATATTATAGTGTATATAATATAATATATCATACTCGTACATTTTGTTAAATTACAATTGTTTAATTGAGCTCTAAAGCTAAATAAATTTTTATATGCATTTACTTGTTTTCAATTAAAATATTTGGTCGTGTATTATCGAACTGGTTCCTGAATATAGTCCATAATGAACACTTGAATAGTTTAAAAAAGGACATAATTATTACTAGACATCAAATAAATTACATACATACCACTCTCTTTACTAACTCCAATTACAAGATGCCATATTATAAATAATATAAGCCAAAACGTATTTCTAAGTTCTAGACCCATATTTAATTCCAATATAATATTTAAAATGACAATTAAATTAAGATTGTATAACTTACACTGATTTAATACAACAAATTTCAATGTACTGCTACGAAACCTGTAGGATAACAAAAAAAGCGAATTCAATTACAACTAATTGAACTCGAAAACATTCAAAAATTTGTTGAGGCAAGACAAGTCTTTTTTCAAAAGTATAAAGTGGGAAAGACAAATGATAAAGAAGGTTAAAGGATGAACCTGCAAAAATATTAGACGCACTACCGTACGATATTAAACCGTATACCGAAAACAATATACGATATAAAAAAATAACTGTTAAAAAATTTGAATCAACAAATAAGAACAGTTTAACCAATGCAGATCCATATAATGAAGGTATATTGCAAATTATAGCTCATCCAAATCTGCAGTATCGACATTATGTTGATAATTTATACTGTCAGTTGTTTATAAAAAACAAAAAGGATGAATAATTAAGAAGGGAGTTCCACAAAGTTCTATCTTAGGACCAGATCTATTCAAAATATACATTGATAATATCGCCCAACTCAATACCAAAGGGTCAATCCAATTATTCGCTGACGACGCCATTTTAAAATGTGCCGAAAATTCGGAGCTGAACCTAAGTAATGTCATAGACATCCACGTTCTGCTAGAATGGCTAAGTAACCATAGACTTTCATTGAACGTGAAAAAAACAAAATTATTGTTATTTGATAATAAAGTGTTGTCAGACACCAGTTTTGTTATAAATGGAGTTGCAATCGATGTTGTGAAACAATTTAATTATTTAGGCTTAATCATCGACAGTTAACTTAAATGGAATCTCCATCTATATATCTATATATTTTTAATAAAAAGACTTCGAAAATTATCTGGACAAAAATGCCGTATTCGCTATTTACTCATCCTCATCCATTCTATCCAACTTACGATATCTTAATCCAATTCGAAGTCGTGCATCACAAACTTACATTAATAAACTTGAATTTTTAAGCAAAAAATCAATTAAATATATCAATTTTCATCCAAGGTTACACCCAACAAGTTTATTATACTGCGGAAAGTATTTATAAGTTTACCTAACATTTGTATGATGGCTTTTAAAATTGTTATTTTAAATAGAAAGATTAATATCCATAGGCACAAAACTAGAAACAGGTCTAAGTTATATTTAAGTCTATTTAGAATCGAGCATCAGAACAATAACTGCCTGTATAATTGACTGAAAATCTTTAATGAATTGCCATTTGGTGTTTTTAAAAGGAAAATAAGGGAGATGTTGATTCGATGATAATATGGTTTGTTTTTACTCATTTTCATTTTTATAACCTCATATATAGCTAAATTAAATTTAAAATTAAACATAACTTAGGATTGATTACTTTGATTTTTGATATTTTAAATATAATTATAGAGATAGAATAGACATTAAATGACAACAAAAAAACAACAATTTTAAAAATAAGACAAGACAGACTATGCTACGGTCACACTTAAAACAAAATTTATAACACCAATATAAATTTATTATAATTATTATTATTACTTTATTTACTATAATTAAAATTATAATAAAAGTGGGGCACAATACATTTATAGAATTAAGCATTGCATTAATACTCTGAATTATATATGAACTAAAAAAAGGACAAAATGGAACTTAATCAATGATAAAATAAAAATCTCTACTTGTAATATTATCCTATCCGTTAGGTTCTAAAGACAATTCATTGAATAAATACCCTATTAATATCTTAAACTATATATAGGGTCTTCATATTGGTTATCAAATAACAAAATTTATATAAACATTTTTCTAGTCATTTCACTGTTATAACACTAGTGTTGCGGAACAATTTGTATTCACAAAATTGTTATTTCTAATGACAATTACTAATGATTCATTATCAAAATATTATTTATTATTTTAAAAAAATTTCAATAAATAAAATAAAAATATATTATTTCATAATATAAAATTATAAGAAAGTTAAAAATTAACTAACTTGTATTACAAAATGTTATTCTATTATTGTGTTTTTTTTTTGGTTTTTGCTATTATTCAATTCATCAGAAATGAAGATAATCCATTAAATAACAACAACTATGGTGTCACGTAAAAATTATTGTAAAAAAAATTTTTACTTATTATGAATTACACACTTTGGAAATTTTCAATTTCATTTCAAATAAATTTTTTGTACTATAAATTGTTTAGTATTTATTTCCCTTTAAATTACATTGAATTTCAATAATAATAAAAAAAAAAATAATAATTAAATTAAATAGTTAATCGATTATAATTTATTTTTTTTATTTATGAAGTTAATGAACTCAACTTAATTAATAGGTGAAAATTTTTTTACCAAAACAATTTTTTTCAATAGAAAAAATTTTCATTAAAATATCATCCAGAGAGAATAGTTAACAATTAAAAAACCCCGAAAAATTATTACAGAATCGTGAAAATTTTACATTTTATTAAAAAATATGTTTGTATGTAAAAACTTGTAGTAAAAATTGATGTCGTTATACGAATTGCGTATAGTAAGTTTTTAATATTTTTAATTTTATATGATAGTTTTTTTTTCAGATTAAATAAAATTTGTAAATTTTTAATTAATGTTTGAATTAGATATTATAAATATACTGGTATGATGGCTATTTAAACAGTATGCACATTAACATTACAACTCAAAAGACCAATAACAATGTAAAGTAAATATGTATCATCTCTCACATAATGCATCAATATAATTTTCTTACTACATTTTACTTCTACCTACATCTACTTCCCTAATACATTAAAAAAAATGATTTATTATCTCATTATTATTGTTGTTACTATAAAAAGCTTCAGACAAAAACAAGATTATTATTATACAAGATATTATACACCCCGAACATGCGTATCACCTTTTTAATAAGGAAGGGAGCCGTTACTTTAAAATTTAAACAAAAATGATTAACAAAATCAAGAGTTCTCTATCGATTAGTGATATTTAAAACTTCCGGGAAGAACAGCAAATCGGTTTTTTAAGACCAAAAATCGCCGAAATTGGTCGAAATCGAGATTTTCAAATGGGAAGGAATTTTACATTAAAAATGCCGCTTCCTATTTGAAAATCTCGATTTCGGCCAATTTCGGCGAGCTTGGTCTTAAGAAACCAATTTACAGTCCTTCCCGGAAGTTGAAAATATCGATAGAGCACCCTCGATTTAGTTAATTCACTTTTCTTTTTAATTTTTAAATGGTGTCCCCTTTTAAACAGCTGATGCGCATGCTGTGGAACACCCGGTATACATAGTAAACATTTAGTTAAAGATATTACCATAGAGTAATCATATAAGTAGAGGAAAATAGGTACTCAAAAATGTATATATGCGAATGAGCATGCTACAGTAGTTATATGCATACTTCTTTATTTCGCTGCTCGCATTTCTACTTTACTTATGCGATAAAAATTAAAAATTACACAATGTGTGTATAAAAAACTACACATGCTTTAAAGTCCTTTCAATAGACCACAAATAATATTACAAATCAAAATATTGAATTTTTTTTTAGAAATTGAAAGAATTCAAGATTGTTGCTGTATTTGTTGTTTTTTTGCTTTAATTTTTAAAATTTGAAGAATTGATATTTTTATTTGGACTTGATCAATGTGATTTATGAAATTTGTAATTTCAAACTTTATAGAGGAAAGGGACAAAAAAATTAATTTTGGTTTTATAAAATTAAAAATAATTCAAATGGATTTCTATTGAAAAGTATACTCAAAAGTAGGTACCTACATGTATTTTAAATTTTCAGCAATTTTGATTTTGTTAATTTTGTCTGTTTCTTTTCGTAGATAATAATATGAATAGTATATATATGAATACATATTATAATTATGAATACAAACAAACAAGCTATCAAAATTTAAAAAAATAAGTAAAAACAAAAAAAACTGGACATTTTATTCTTTATATGGATTCTTGGCTGTTTTTATTTCTTCAAAAATTATTTCATCTGAAATAGAAAAACGATTTTTAACCAAGTTCTGAGAAAAGAAAACAAAACGGTATTCCGTACAAAGTTCACGATTTGTAATGCATAACTAATAACTTTTATTCTTTTATTACTATTATTTTTAAAAAAATTTTCTAGATTATGTGATTCTATCATTGATCTATTATTGTATGTATACAATTTCATTCATTATCTTTGCGATTAGTTGTGTTTTTTTGTTTATATTTTTCTATATATAGTTTTTATACTGTATTAGATATGTAAATATATGGTGAACACATATACGATATACACTCTCCATATAAATCAAAAGTACATACGTATGTGTATACTCTTCAAATTATCAAACAATGCCTCTATACTCCTACCATAGTCACTGGGAAAGCAAAACTTTATACACAAAACTAAAATAAAACTTAAAACGAAATCGTAATTCGATAAAATTTCGGAAAAATCATTCTGTGAATAGGCTAGAAGTATAGAGGCATTGTATGAAATATTCTCCTCAATAAATAAAAAATTTTTAATAAAAATAATTGAGTTTAGAAAATTATATTTGAGTGTCTTGGGGTACTGAGGGAAAATGGGGCGGCATTTTCGCCTTTTGAGTAAAAATGGGACCGGATTTTTAGTAGAAAATTATTAACAAATATTGTACTACGTGAATACTCTACTTACATGATTACTCTATGATATTACTCAAATTGCATTCGTAATTACAAGCTACAGAGTACATAATACCATTTACATATACACTCTCTTAAGGATTAAATTTTATGATTATTGCAATTATTATTATAATTATTCATTAACTGGAGTTATAAATAAAGAAATAAATTAATTATTAAATTTAAAAATGATTCAGAACCATATAACAGTACCGGAAGAATAAGCATTTTGTAAAGTTATGTACAGTTAATATACCGAGATAGGAACTTTGAACACAGTTGTTTAGACAAACCGAAATAACAACGGCTCAACATCGATGTTATTTTTGCAGTTGATTTTAACCGTTATTAATTATATTAAACGACAGTGATGTTGTTGTGTCTAATGTGATGCTGTGAAGAATTTTCATATGTCGAAAGTATATATTTTGTCGTTTTCTAGTTTATAAAAATATACAAAGGCTTCAATAATTGCTCGTCATAAAGTTCCAATGATACCGACGTAGTCCACCAAGCTGTATAGATTTATAAAATAAACCGATAGGCAATAATAATGAACTCACATTTAGTTGATTTCAACCAAAAAAATAAATAAAAATGCGTTAAATTGAAAAGGAAACACGTTTTAATTTTTTTTTTTTTATTTTATTTATTTATTTTTATTTTTTTTTATACAACCTATTTCATATACACCACTACCGATAATAATTTCATTATATATATAGGTAAACTTTTTGAAAATAGTCATAAAATGATAGATGGTTTCCAATAATTTATTTCATTTTTGTTTTTTTTTTTTCATCTGTAATAATTTTTTTATATTTTTAATAAATAAAACTACCAAATAAAAAAAATAATAATAAATAAAAACAAAAATAATAAAAAAAAAACATAATAAAAATAAAACACATTTTTTTCATTTAAAAAACGAAACCTATTAGGGCTAGACAATGAAATGTTGTTAATCGTAGATTAACTCCACACCTTTCCCATGTGTGGTTTACTTTTTCTGGTGTAAAATTTTTGTTTTTGTTTTTGGTTTAAAATTTTTCGTGAATTATTATTAGTTTCAAAAATTTATGATGTTAAATTCTTTTAATTTGTTTTTTTTTTATTTAAGATAGTTTTTGTTGTTTTTGTAATTTTTTAACATTCAAAAAGCCTAAAAATTAGAAAAATGTGATAGAAATAAATTAAAAAATCGTAGTTATAATTTGTATATAATTAACACTATAAAATAATAGCGATGACTACTTTTTGATGATTTACCTTTGAAAATTAAAAATGTATAGAAGAACTATACAAGTTGACTATGTAAATTTTGTAAAAGAAAATAATTTAAGCAATAAATCGATGACAATATCATTAATTTAATTTACATTAAAAATTCATAAAAACTAATAAAAAAAAAGTATTATAAAGTGTAGAGCCTTCGTCTGATCAACTATCGTCAAATTTGTGCATTATTTTGTGTATTTTGTAATGTGTAGGACTATAGGAATATTTTAAAATTTTAATCACATCCTATATAATATTATGTTAAAAGTTCATTGATTTAATTAATATTGCTTAAATAAAAAAGGTAGGTAGGTAGCACCATGAATATTTAATATGCAATGGTACCGAAAATTCGTGAATAATAAATTTGAAAAATAACGAAAATTAATTTGAAAATTATTGTTCGCTTGATTTGATTTTATTTAAATACAATTATAATGAATTTTTAATAAAAATTAGACATGAGGGTCAGCTATATTTGTACCGGGTGGTTTTTAAAGCCCGATAAAGCTTGTAATTGTCAAAATGAACACAACATTAAATTTTGTATAATAGTGAAAATTAGCGAATATTTTCCTTTTAATTTTACTGATATGCTCATCATACAGATACGCGTATTTCGTCTACTACTTGCAGACTTCTTCAGTGTTTTGTACTTGACTCGATTAAATTTTGAATTCAAAACATTAAATTTAAATAAAATTTTTAATATCGTCAACGCGGCTGCTTTTGACGAAGCGAATTCTAGATGTCTAATTTTGGACTGGTTAACTGCTGGTCGTATGTCACGAATAGCACGAAGAATATTGATTAAAATATTCATTATATCCCCACAGCAAATAATCGACAGGTGTGCCATTAAATACGATAATGTCACTACAATATAAACCGAATTAAACGGCGTATTTTTTTTTATGTAAAGGAGTTTGTAGGGTCTCTTACATATGATAGTCTCATTCCATATAGACAGCAATTTTATTTGCTAACATAACCATTTAATCTAAAATGAGTACCTACTTAAATATCACTTTTTTATGATAAAACTACAGGTCAGTATCCAACTGGCCCAATTGACCAAACAATGATGCATATTGATCTTGTGGTTTTTAATTTCTGCTACACCTGTATCTTATACGGATGTAGAAAATATACTTGTATATTTTCCACGACGGACAGAACCGCTCCGACTCCTCCAACCGACGACGAATTTGGATATACTGTCGTTTACAATGGCAATATTATCTTCAGTACGCACAAATCCCTTCAATGGTATTATTTCATCATTTAGATTTTATGTGGTATAAAATCTATATTCATAATTCGGCAGATAGCTTGGTTAGGTTGGTGATTATGTGGGCTATGCAAATTATGAAGTCCACTATATAAGCTGTGCGAATCGAAAACTAATTTTTAAAGTGAATTTGGATAATTTGGTAACGCATTGTTCTATAACATGAATCTGTTCATGATGATTTATAAGAGTATATGGATAATAAATATTAAAAATTGAAAGTAGTGTGACATATCGTTTGACAGTTAACCCTTCGTTAAGTTTTATCTAAGTAAAAAACCATTATAAATTAAATAGATTAATTTGTTATAAAATAGGGTTTTCCATAGCTTGTTTTCTATATTGTACCAATTTTTAGATTTAAACTTATACACCTTAATATTGTTAGAATAATTCAAAATATGATTGAAAATTTTAAAACGTATATTCATCAAGCAAAGTATGATAACATTACTAGAAAATGAATATTATTAGTTTTAATTGGGAATTGAGTGATAGTTTGTAGTTGTTAGTAGGTTAAAATCCGAGAGTATTTTAGAGATTCCCAATGTCGGTCAATCGAATTCTAGAGGTTCAAATTTGGATTACAAACATTAAATTCACATAAGATTTTAAATATAGCCAACGCGGCTGTTCTAGACAAAGAGAATCCTAGATGTCTGATTTTGGACTGGTTTTTCGACCACTGCTGGTCCTATTTCACGAATAGCACGAAGAACATTGATTTATTAACATAAATACACAAGTTAATCAAGAACAATTATTTACTGTACATCATGAATTGGGTTACATACAATATTATCAACAATATAAAATCCTGGTTTTAATGAAGCTGTTGGTGATATTTTATCATTATGTGTGACAACACCAAAATTTTTGGATTATTAAAAAACTATAAACCAGATCAAGAAGCTCGTATCAATCAATTATTTTTAACAGCATTGGATAAAATTACTTTTTCACCGTTCGGTTATATATTGGATAAATATCGTTGGAAAATTTTACATAGTGAATTAAAACCAGATGAATGAAATTGTGGTTTTCGGAAATTACGTGAAAAATATTCTGGTATTGAACCTCCAGTAAAATATATTGACTATTTAAAATATTTTGTTTAACTTATAACTCAATTTCAATTTTATAAATCTGCATGTTTAAAATCTGGTCAATATGAGTCAATATTAGGAGTAATTGTGATTTTGTATGGTAGTACTGAAGCTGGAAAATCTTTTAAGTCAATATTATCATTAGGAGCATCTAAGTCATGGCCATAATGCTATGGAAGTATGTATTTACAGGAAAGGGAATACTGTCTGGATCTGCTATTTGAGAGTATTTTGAGCCATTAATGTTTGGCTTAAAGCTGAAAATGAGAAAAATAATGTTTGTATTGGATGGGAAAAATCAAATGATTGTGTGTGATCATCTTTATATGGACAATTTATGTTTTATGTTAAATGTATTTACTAACTAATTTAATTTTTAAAAAAAATGTTTTTTTAATAAAATTTATTTGTTAGTTTGTCTTTAATCAAAAAAGAAATTTCAAATGTAACATCTATTTCTGTTTCAATAAGTTTTTTCAATCTCAAAGACAAAAATAAAGTATTAAACATAGTATTTTCCGAAGGGAAGTTAATAACTCTAATGAACATTGTACTTACCTAACTTCTGTACAATAAAACAAAATCCAGAAAAATAAAAAATTAGTCAAAAGCACTGAAAAAGGAAGTATATTACTTCCGAAATGTAGATTAGGTTAATAACATCAAAATAAACTGTATAATTAACATATTCAAGACATATAATATAATGTTTGATACAAGGTAAGACTAACGCAATATTATGTAACACGAGCTACGACATGAATGGATGTTAAATTTATTTAAAATGTTATTGAAGACCTATTCGAACTTATCGTATAGGCAGAGTTTAAAATAAATAAAAATTATTACTATCCTAAGTAAACAGTTGATTTTGCCAGATCACCAGCGATATCGAATTATAATTTTTATTAATTTTTTCACATTTTATTGATTAGTTCACTATAATGTTATTCTATCTAGTGTCAGTCATCCCCCACCAGTCTTCTATTAGAAGAGGCAATGTTTAATTGACAAGTATAAATTTATCCAGAATACTTTAAAAATTCAAACCCCTGGTTTTTAACGAATTTTTTAACAACACTTAGGAGTATACCTTTGCTATTGAAGTTCTGAGACTGTGCTTGAGATCTCAATTACATAATCATAAAATTGTTGATTAGTCTATTTAGTGTCACTTAAACAATTTCTCATCCAGTAGAACAGGTCAATTTTATTTACCTCCCAGTGGATTTTAATCAGTTCTTGTATTTTGCTACCATATATCCCATACCCATTATAGTCTAAATTAGTTAGTTTTCATATTATTATAGGTAACTGTTTTTGCTTTATAATTTTTTACCAAATTTATTAATTTATTTTTGAAAAAATTTATTCACACAAATAAATCTTTAGATGAAATAAAGAATTTTTGTTTTTATTGTTGTTTTCTTTTTTATATTTTTATTTTTATTTTTTATTCGTTATTCATTAGACGAAACAAAATTATTATTTTTTTTTTTTTTGTACAAAATTCAAATGATCATAACTTTTCGTTTTCTGGTTATTTTTTTTTTTGTCTTTTTTTGTTATTTTTAATGGTATTATTTATTGAAAACGAAAAGGTTTTAAGGTGATCAGTAACTAATTCAGTAACAGGTAATATATTATCATACCAATGTAATAAAAAAAAAAAACATAAATTCATTACAGTGTTAATAAATTTTTTATTTAAAATTTTTTTTTATTTTTTTTTTTATTCAAATTTAATTAAGCCCTTACATTATTTTTAAATTTTAACCTAATTTTGGATATCGAACCAGTTTATTTATAATCTTTAAAAAATACAACTGAAGTTTTGACAAATTACTAAAAAATATATTTTTTTTGTGTTAATATAATTAGTACCATTGTAGGAAGTTATTATTATTTCATAATATTAATTTGCCATCGTAAATATTATTATTGTTAATAGAAATAAATTATCAAAATAGTTGTTAAGATAAAATCTGTGGGAATAAAAGTTGGAAATTGATTATATAAATGTTTTAATAATGTTAGCTATGTTTTATTATAATATAAACTATTTCGGAAATAACCTCTGGTATGACAATATTGTAAAATACATATATATTGTACTATATACTTGTATATGGTAAAAGTATTTGATTTCAAGTACATATTTCAGTAAAGCAATTTGAAATGCAAATTTTTTAAAATTTTAAGTAAAATAAACCAACAGTTCTAGCAAATGTGGTAAAGCTTCAATTGCAAAAGTACCAAGAACAATATAATCATAATATTTATGATTATCAGTAAACATCCACAATATTGACAAATATTGATAAATATAATCACAAGCAATTGGAAAATATCAGTACATGACTGAAAAGTATAATAATATCAGTTTTTCTAGATCTGAAAAAACCTGCGAAACGGTTAATCAGCTTAAAAAAAAATATGGTATTAGAGATGTATAACTAAAATGGTTCAAATCTTATCTAAGTAATAGAATGAAAGAATAAAAGTGAATGGATTTATTTGATACGAAATTAATGTATTATGGTGAGTACCACAGGGTTCAGTATTAAGTTGTTTTATTGTTTGTCAAGCATTCGTATTGTTTTACTGTAGAACTAAAATGGTTCAAATCTTATCTAAATAATAGTAAGGACACAAAGAAAAAAAGTAAATGGATTTATTTCAAACAAAATTAATGTATTATCGGGAGTACCACATGACTCAGTCTTATTATATATTGTTTGTCTTATGTGAATGATATGAATATGATCGTCAGTATAATTGATGAAATTGATGTTATTTGCAGATGATGAGCTGTTGTATTATATTGGTGACAATATCAAACAATGTGTATTGAAAATGTATTCAAAATTAGAAAAGTTATATACGTAATTTAAAATGAATAAACTGAAGGTTAATGTGTTAAAAATAAAATGTATTGAAATAAACAACTTAAATAATGTAGATATAAACATAAATTGGGTAAGAATTTTGAAAATGTTAATAACATAAAATATTTAGGAATGATTATAAAATTATTTTGTAATATAAATTCAAAATACTTAAAAATATGTACTTTATCTTGTAAATTCGAAAAAAAGTATTTCTGCTATGTTTTATTAATACAGAGGTCAAACTAAATTATTATACCTCAATTTAAATAACGTTAATCTGTCACATTTATGTCATATTTTTGTTTTGTTTCATAATAGATTTTAAAAATTCAAATTTAAAAATGAATTTATTATTGTTTTTATTTTCTATTAATTACAAATATTTTTATTTTTATTTTATTATTAATAATATTATTTTCACTACAAATATTTTTTTTATATGAACAGCTGCTTTTCAACAAAAAAAAGATCCCTGCATTCTGTTTCAATGGTGTCGCGATGACAATGCTTTGATTCTGTTTACAGCATACAAATCCTACTGAATATAAGATAAAACAACAACTGCTTCTTAGAGAAATGTAACAAATTCTGATGTACTAAAAGAGATATAAAATGTTTTTTCTAAACATAAATCTAACATAAATAAATTTAAATATTATGTTTTCTCAACAACCACTACATAATTTACCTATTTACAATTAATAAATTATTATCAAATATATATATGTTATAACATAAATTATATATTATATATATAAATTTTATTAAAATGAAACCTTGATTCTTAAATGACAAGCAATACCTATTATGAAATTTTATATTCTAATCCAAGTGCAATTTTTTTATTATTAGATTGTGGTTTTAATTTTATTTTTTCTAATTTTTATTTATTTAGATCACTTAATTTTTATTTATAATTAATTATATTATTAACCCTAACTGTGGTTATTTTATTCTATAAAACTATTATGGTGTAACAACACAAATTTTATAATTCAAATATTTCTATTGAAATATAATCGTTGTTAATAAAAAAAAAAATTAAAATAAAACCAAAGAAAATAAAAAGAAAAACAATTTCACTCAATTATTATTTTTATTAACAAGAAGTAAAAAAACGCACTTTCGCGTATGTAATTAATTTGACTTACTTTTGATGATACATTCTTATTTTCTTTATTATTATTTTTAATTCCGCTAACCACAGTTTTTTGTTTTTTTTTTTTTTTTTTATAAATGAGAATAATAAACTTTTACCAGTGCAATTTGTCTTTTTTGCTTTTTTTTTATTAAAAACTTATTATACACGGAAATAATGTTAACATAATTAATCGTAATAATTTTCTTTTTATATACATTAAAGGTAAGAGTTTCCAAATAAATCTAAAAAACATAATATTATTTTTGTATAGCAACAACTGTGTACTTTCTTTTAAGACAGCACTAAAATTTAATTCTGAGAACCATTATAACAAAAAAAAAACCATAATTAAATCAAAATTAAGAAATTGAATTTTTACGTTAGTAGAGATCATAATAAAAAATTATAATTAAATTATTATTAATTAGATAAGACTTGATTATATTTTGTTATAAGCAGTCTCGCGCTATGGTAGGACTTTTAATATTTATGTATCGGTTGATTGATAAGTAGAGGAATATTATCAAGTGAAAGATTAATCAAAATGTAATTGTAAATAAGGCACAATCTCATCTCGCTGACTTAGACATGCAACTATATCAAGTTACCACGGAAGAACTTATTACGTTACGGCTGTATGAAGCTATGCTATACAACATTCGCTGATGATAGTTCAAAATTGTAAGTCTATATAATATAGTCGCTTAGATTAAAAGTTAACACTGATGATCTAATATCTATGTTAAAAATGGTATATATTTCAAAATTATAAATCAAGCCTAGGATCTACACGGACTACAGCGATGATCAACAAGATGACTATCTGAAATCTGAATCTTTTATTGATTCTTTTTGAAGCAGTAGATTTATAGTTATTCACAAAGATGTTTTTCAGATCAAACAATTCCTAAAATAAAACTTATTAAATGATCACCTATGATATGATTTTAAAAATATTTCCTTTCCAAAATACTAGCAAATGTGTATGTAATAATTACAAAATACCAGTATGTAATAAATAACATATACGTGTTTTTGCATTATTGTATGCACAATGCAAACAGTTTACAAAATAATCCCCAATAACATTATTCTTCAATTGAGTAACAAAAATTCAATAATAATTAAAAAATAAAACAATATAAAATAATTCAACAAAAAAATGTTTAACATGTTTTTGCAATTAACTCATATGAACCCAACAATATTTAAAGAAAACTGAATCTTGACTTTTAACAAATTTGAAAATAACTGAATTTTCTACATTGATATTTTATGATATTTATTTTTAATTCGAAAACAATTATTGAAATTTAATTATTTTTTAATTATATTATATTTTCAGATCATTTGATTATTAATATTAGTACATTCGAATCTCACCACAAAAAAATAAACAAAAATATCGAAAGACTTAAGTGAGAAACTTGATTTTGTTTATTCATACAAAAAATTTATTTTTTGATAATCAGATTTGTTTTTGGTGGTATTTAATAAATTTGACAATTTAAAGTCGAATTTGATTTTATTAGTAAAAAAAAACTAACTAGTTGGCAGCACTGATCCAGGAAATTAATGGCTTCCGAAATATTGATATTTGCAAAATAAAAATTAATTGAAATGAAAATTCGATTTTTAATTAGTACAATTTAATTAATTAAATTCAATCAAACAATTTTGAACTATGTAATAACCATTTATTTTATATTTACACTATACTTGTATAAATAAGAATTGTATCAAGTATTTAAGAATGGGGAAAAATAATTACTTTCCTACAATAATTTTAAATACCAACTTTATAATGAAAACGCGTAATATTTATATATTATATTATATTAGAACTATATATATATTTATTTATTCATTCATTATTATCCATCTCAAAGAAGCTTAATTGCTTGTATAAAGTGTAATAATTCAGTAAAAGTATTATTAGACAGTAATGGCAGTCGGTATTCTAAATTAAATTCGTAGATTATTATACATAGTTATATATATCTAAAAATTAATTAAAAAAATACACTTCAATATGCTATAAAAAAAATAATTCAATATATTTACTCCAATTATTCATCATCTATTACTTATTAAATCAGTGACCGACTAAATCTATTAAATTATCAATGAACTTTTCCATCTCCAACCGACTATCATGCAATAACCTATCATTCTAACCTATGTAACTTCATGATACTTAAATTAATTATTATTATTATCAATATTATACTTAGATTAATTATTATACTTAAACTATTATTACAAAATTATTTTTTTATTCCATTATTGAATCCTAAACTGTCTAAATCTATTAACTCATTCACATAAAATATGTATTCAAGGATGTTACTTACAATTAACTTTTAGATTTTCAAGCCTAGATACATATAAAAACATATTATAGTTCTTAATATGCAATTTCATAATACTTAAATAAATGTTACGAGATATTAACATTATTAACTTTTGTAAAGTAAATTTTTAATTAATTGAAAAATCAAAGTATGAGTATAAGAAAAATATTTTAAAATTTCAATATTTAAATAAAACTAGAACACTTCCAAGAAAACTGCACTAAGTATTTAACTAGCAAATTTGCAAGAAGTTGTGCAATTATCGTTAGTAAATAAGTATGTGTAAGTGTACGAAAATTTAATAAAATGTTTAAGTAAGCAGAAGCTCCCTTAGAATAACTGATTGTTATATCACATGATATAGTGTATATTTTATTATAGTAAATACCGATATGTACTCTACATTAGTTTTAATATTACATTACCATGTCATATAATATCAACCGATTATATAGATCTATATTAGAGTCTTTAGTTGTATCTCAGTTCAGGTTATAATATGACAATTATATAAGAATAACAATTTCTGTTGCAATCCAACCGCACATCAGACAAATAATTCCAGAAATTTTGGAATTGAGGTCATTTCAGAATCGATTTAAAATAAAAAAGTAACTAGATGCCAAAAATCAATTTAAAAATATTTTTTACAACTTTCATAAATATTTTCAAATTATAAAAACATCTGTCTAAAAGATATTAAATTTAATTTTAATAACTCAATAAAAAAAAAAAATTTAATAACAAATTGAAGACTATAAAAATTATTTTTTAAAGGCTTTAAACACCTAAAATACACTTTTCTTAAAAACAAATTTAATAAAAATTAACTCAATTTAAAAAAAAAAAAATGATTTTTTTTTCAATTCAATTATTTTTAAATGAAATTGAAATTATCCTTAATTCATATAATTGTTATTACAATAAATTACAAGTAATTTTACCGGCAACATTAAATAGGTTACTATAATACACCACTTATCCTTTTTTTCTCAATTAATTTCTCAAGTCATGTTGTAGTGAATGGGACTTATACTTGCAAAAGTAAAAATAAAAAAAAAAAGTTAAAAAAGAAAATTGTTTTTTTTTTTTTTTATTAATTAATTACAGTGCTAAACAATTATATTTGGTTAGTAAAATTCACTCTCAATATTGTTATTTTAACTAGCTTTTTGTACTTATATTCCTATATATGCTATCAGTACTAATTTGTTAACATTTTTAATAAATATTTCGAATTCGATTAACTGAACGTGAAACTGCGGACATTTTAATTTATGTATTTACAAGGTAAAATTCAATTACCTACAGGGCGAGTGCTGAATATGAATATTCAATTAGATGTAGGACTAATACTAAATTATTAATTAATGTTCGTACATTTTCTAGAATTTAAAAAAAAATACAAGAAAATAAACAATTACAGATGGAATTTGGTTTAGTACATTTTTTTAATATACCAAAAATAAAAATAAAACATTTGTTGACCACTTTAGGAACTGAAAAAATGCACAGAAATAAAACAATATTTTCAAAATTCATATCTTGGAATTTTCCGAACCAGAATATAGTCTTTTTTCGGATATTATTTTTTGTAATGTATTTAATATTTTATTAGATTAGATTTTCATATTTTCCGGCTAACACAAATGAAAAATGACATAGCCTAAATACCTGTGCGATATCTAGGTAAACATGGACCTCGTATACAACATCAAAAAAGTCTTATCCAGGTCCCGTATTAATATATCAAGAGTAGTAGCCATCAGTACTGGTTATTGACCGATAGAAAGTCACATGCCAAACTATATATTCAGTTAAATCCGTATTATTGCAGATGCAAAAATGAAATGAAACATTAGCTCATACCTGCTTCGACAACATAATTTTACGTTAATTAAATCTAGATAATATTATAATTTAATCACAAGAACTGATGAAGTATTTATATTGTTTTCGAAATATTATTTTGAAATATATAAAATTAAAATTTTGTAAAAAAAAATCAGTATATCAAAATAACGGTTTTTTATATAATATAATATAATAAATATTATTTTTTGTAATGTATTTA
The DNA here is from genome assembly GCA_963942445.1 of Argyra leucocephala. Lineage (NCBI taxonomy): Eukaryota > Metazoa > Arthropoda > Insecta > Diptera > Dolichopodidae > Argyra > Argyra leucocephala. The sequence continues at coordinate 33,139,355 of OZ012679.1, read as the reverse complement.
ATATTTTATTAGATTAGATTTTCATATTTTCCGGCTAACACAAATGAAAAATGACATAGCCTAAATACCTGTGCGATATCTAGGTAAACATGGACCTCGTATACAACATCAAAAAAGTCTTAGCCAGGTCCCGTATTAATATATCAAGAGTAGTAGCCATCAGTACTGGTTATTGACCGATAGAAAGTCACATGCCAAACTATATATTCAGTTAAATCCGTATTATTGCAGATGCAAAAATGAAATGAAACATTAGCTCATACCTGCTTCGACAACATAATTTTACGTTAATTAAATCTAGATAATATTATAATTTAATCACAAGAACTGATGAAGTATTTATATTGTTTTCGAAATATTATTTTGAAATATATAAAATTAAAATTTTGTAAAAAAAAATCAGTATATCAAAATAACGGTTTTTTATATAATATAATATAATAAATATTAAAAATCGCAACTTTACAAAAAATATCGTTATTCAAAAAATATTTATAAAATTTTTTAAAAAAACAAAAAGGCCTTATTGCAAAATCCTAAACTGGAGAACCGTAGAAAATCGTACAAAATGCTTGTAGTTTTATATGTAAATATAATATCATCGAAATATGTTTCAGGAGCTGCTTCTGATCGGTCAGAGTATTCTGAATAACTGTGGAAAAAATTACTATCCTATTCGTTAATGAAATCCTATCGTGTTATTTTGAAACATTAAAGCCAATCTTACCGAATAACCATTGATTTATTTTTGACTCAAAGAAACTAAAATACTTTTGATTTACTAAAATCTCATAAGATTTTATATAGAAAATAAGTCAAGAGCGTAATTCTTTGTTATAGCCGCTTAAGAAAGTTTTGATTGTCAATAATTTGGCTAATACCAAATTTTATTATTATGTGCTTTAAAACTGTTAATTTTTATATTTCAATCTTTTCTTAAATCAAAATTGTCATACGAGTTATAATTTTTTTTCAAAAATCCGTGATTGTCGATATTCCAAACACTTTTCGAGTTACAACACAATATCCATTCGCAAATTTTACCTACTAATAAAAATTTAGACGATAAGTGACATATAGAAGGGCTTTTTGATATGGAAATCAACAAAAATAAATATACTAAACATCTGTGAACAAAATTATACAACTGCGCATATACTTTTCGTAATTGGCTAAAATCGATTAAGTTTGGAGTACTAAAACAGAACACTCTGGTACGGATATGATTTTATATAGATGTGTAAATTTGGCTGGAAAATATTTTATAGGTATAACAGAAAGTATTTTTCATAGTTTTACAAAAATTTATTTTGTTTTATTTATTCTAGATGTAACATTTTCTCTTGGGTCTCCTCCAAAATTATACTAAAAAAAGAGTAGAAATTTGCTACAATTATTATCTCTTAATCTCTTGTTTATATTGAAATTTGTATTATTAGACGAATTTATTCTAATTTTGTTCGTGAAGATTTTTCGGATACGGATTTCGAATTCAGATCACCCTTTACTAAATCTAATTTAATACGAATCTAATCAGTTACAATGTTCATAATTATCATACTCAGATACTCAGAAATAAAATAAATACCAAATTTTATTTAATAAACTAAACATTTCATTAAGAGTCCAATATTCTTAATATATACTGCTCATTACAAGTTAATAATATATACAAAAGCCTATCATGCTAACTCTAATTCTATAACAATTTTAAAATATAGCTATAAATATTCCAAAGGCTTTTGTTTAAGTGCTATTTCTAACTATATGCCTATTATAAGCTTAAATTAGTTCATTATAGCATTTCAAAATTTCCAATAGTCGAACTATATACTCTACTCTTCACAAGTTTACAATATAGTCAACATCCTATCATGCTAGCTCTAATTCTATCACAAGTTTACAAGATAACCAAAAATAGATAAACAGTTCCGTTCTATTGTTAATTCTAACTATGTCCAATAAAACTAAAGTAGTATATTTCCAATACTCATAATATATAGATACTCTACTAATTACAAGTTTATAATATACCCGGAAGTCTACCACTGCTTTCTATTTGATTATTGAGCATTTATTACAAGTTTATTATTGAGCATTTATTACAAAATACTCCAAAGGTTTTCATTCTAACGTTAATTCTAACTATGCCTACAAAACTAAAATAGCTCAACTAAAAAGTTTTAATAAGTCATATATAATTATACTGTTTACAATATAGCCAAAATCCAATCATGCTACCTCTAATTCTATTACAAGTTTATAAGATAGCCGAAAATAATCTATCTTCTATTAAAACACTAATTCTAACTATGCCTAATAAAACAAAATAAATGTTTAAATTTTCAATATTTCCAATTTAAACCATATTATACTACTATTTACAATAGTTTCGTCTACCATGTTCGCACTAAATCTAACTATAAAAGTGTATTGTATATATGAATCTTTCAAACTATAAAAAAGTAAATTTGAAAATGTAGTAAAACTCATTTTATCGCTTTTCTTTCAATACATAAAATAATATTATTGTATATATATATATTCGTACAATATATATATACGTTAATATTATACTACTCAGTATCAGAAATACCAAAAATTGAACCAAACTAATTACACTTCCGTTAATGGTATTTTAATCAATCAAATATATTGGGAAAATAGGTTGTAACAAAACCAACCTCTGCTTATTAACTTATTGAATGTTTTTATACTTCAAATACTTCTTGAGTATAGTTAAGTAAAATTGAATAACTAAATTAAATTAATAAAAAGGTCACAAAAGTAATTTAAAACACACAAAATTATTAGTTTTCAAATTCAAATATAGTTTTCAATTTTTCACTATAATTTTTAAACAAATTAAATTACACTTAAAAATGTTAAAAATATAATTTTTAATTGAAATTATAATCGATGCAAGACGCATTGGAAAATTTCCAATTAATTTATCTTATCTTAAAAAATAAAAAAAAAACTCACCTGGTGTTTAAGTAATTATCCAAAAAAAATGTTTTATAGTAAAATGGAAAATTCAAAAAAAAAAAATTCAAAAAAAGAAAAACTAAAACAAACAATAAAAAAATATATTCTTTAATTGATTCCAATTATTTTCAATTATTCACTACTTTTTTTTTTAATTTAATTTAATTTAATTTTTTATTTTATTTTTTTTTTTCTTTAATACTTTATATAACACATTAAACAATTTTTTATTTATACATATATGTATGTATATATATTTTATATTTAATTTAATTTAATACGTTTTCACTTATTTTTCTTTTAATTTTTAAGATCTTACGTTAAAAAATTCACCAAAAAAAAAAATATTTTAATGGAATGGAATTTAATTTTATTTATTCAATTTTTTTTCTTTCTTTATTTTAAATTTTCATTATTGAAAAAAAAACGTATGCACTTTATAATTAAAATTTTTCTTCTTTTCGTTAACTTTTCTTTTGTATACACACTTATGTTTTAATAATTTTATTTATTTTTAATTTTTATTTTTGTTATCTTTCGGATTGAAGTTGTTATTATTTACTTTTATTTTCGTTTAAATTTATGAGTTTTTCTTGGTAAATTATTAACATTCTCACCTTTTATTTCGTATTAAAAATATACATTCATAATTAAACATTTTTTTTCTGTAATTTTTAATTATATTTAAAAAATATTTTTGATGTTTAATTTTAATTAATATTAAAAATATTTTTTTTTGTTAATATATTTTTTAATTAAATAAAGAAAATATCTATATATTATTTATATGATGGTAATAATAATGCAATGATATAAAAAATGTTGCGTGTAAAACAAATTTGACAAACGCACAATAATATTATGTATATGTTTAGTTAAATGTAAAAAAGTTAACAAATTACACATAAATATAAAATAATATATAATTGAACACTTATATTAAGTTATTTCGATATGATAATATAGTAGTAAACTAAATATAAACAATTATTGAATATATTTACATAATAATAATAATAATAATAATCTTGAACATAAATACCCAAATTTACAGGTATTTAAATATATAAAAATATGTTATAATAAAGGTGGTATCAAATATAAGTAAATAAACGAAGTATCTTACAATAATTTATACATATAATTATTTAAAGAAAATTTCTTCACCAAATATTGTATTCGAATACCACATTTTCATAAAAATTTATTTCAATTTTATAAGCACACACAAACACACAATATTAGTTAGATAAGTGAGAATTCACCTTCCATCAAAAAACTAAACCAAACAAAATAATAGTAATAATGAAAATAATAATAACACAAAAACTATTAAAACAATAACAATGCTCAAGAAATAAAATTTAAAAAAACAAAAATCAACCTTTAACAAATAAAATTTTCATTTAAAAAAAAAAAATTATTTTGATCGTACGTATAATAGATGCATATATATTTTATAGATATAATATGTATATCTTTTAACAATTCACGACGTAAAAATTCATTCACCGAATAATATTATATTCAATACGCTTAAAATACGAAAATAGACAGCAGCAGTACACTATACACGACATATGTTCACTGCACTAAAAACGAATTTAAACTGAACTCTGAAGACATCAAAATCATAAGGTATGAAAATTGCGCGGTAAACTCAAACCAAAAAAAAAAAAAAAAAATTGAAATAAAAAATAACGACATAAAAATACAAAAAACAAGATTCAAAAACATAATTCTTCAAACTCAGTTAAAAGGTGAAATAACAGCAAATCGAATTGAACTAAACAAAAACAAAAAAAAACTTAATGTAGTTAAGATACCCTATGTATATGTATTATTATAAAATACAAATATAATATCAGGTGAGTTAAAAACCTACTAGAAAAACATTGGTAAAAACATACTAAAAGATACAAGAAAATTAAAAAAAAAAAAAAATAACAAAAACAGAATAAATTTAAAAAAAAGTAGTAGAGTTTCTTAGCTCTCAGACAATTCACCACGAATAAATTTTACATTCAAGAAAAAATTGAAAATATACTCAACTATTTTAATATAACAACTTCTCTTATATTCGAATTTTATTAAGTAAAATTTTATTTTTTTAACTCCAAATTCCAATTCTAGCAAATTCTAATAAGAGAAACCATAAGGTAAGGATTTAAGTAAGGTAGGTAAGCTTAAGTTCTCTTTTCCTAAGCAAATATACTATGACCATCTCTTATTTTTAAATGTTTTCTTGCTTCATTTCATATTCACGTGGTTGTTGGTCAGTTGGTTTGGTAGTGTTGTATAATACTATTCTTGTTATTGTTATTGTATAATGTGTTGTAAATGTTAATCTAATAATTGTTCAAAAATAAAATACCAAAACCAAACATGTGAAGTGGTGAGATTAATAACTATAAAATTTAGATTAATCGTACTAGTAAGTATATACGATGTACAGGACTATATATAATATATTACTCTACTACTCTGTTAGTGGATTGTGAACATTGTGAACATTGAAAATCTTAGATTAAGAATTCGTTTTTTTATTGAAAATCTTACAAAAAAAAAATACATACATGTCGTTTGGATTGTTACTTGTCCTATACGCCTTTTTGACAATTTTGAGTTAATGATGCAATTATCATTTCGAAAATGTTAAATAAATACAATTTTCAAAATTTTAATATTTTAATTTATATTTAATATATAATTATATAAATTAATTAATAATGGAATGGAAATGGAGTGGAAATATTAGTACCTACGTTTTTATGATTTATATGCGTTATAAAATTTGAAACCAAAAAATTTACATTGTGATTTAATCTAATTTTATTTAATCTAAAACTACTTTACTTTCAAAAAATATTTTAAGCTTAAAGTTATTACACAAGCAAATCCTATCCAATGTCAAATGAAAACATTATTTATTTAATTGATAATTTCGAAAAAAATAGTGTACTACTTGCTTCGCTTGAGTACCTGAAAACAGCTACTAAATAGATACAAAAAGCTTTGAATAAAAAAACGAATTTGTTGTAAAAATCTGGAATATCAAAATTGATGAAAGAAAACCTATACAAGTTATATTGTTCCTTTACACCTTTTTTACCAGTATTGTTCCTTTACATGTAATTTTCAATTATCTACACTTTAAAGTAGACTTTAGTGTAAACATGCAATTTAGTGTAAACAATGTAAACAATACTGTATAGAATAAAAACCATTCCAACTATGATATAAACCATAATTATTTTTTCAGTATATATTTGCTTCATTTCAAGTACTTTATTAAAATAAATCGGCCAGCGTATTTAGATAAAATTTCTAAAGACTGTCATCAACTTGGCTTGATGAAGCATATAAAAATACATTATATCAGCTAAGGTTATTATGAGTTTAGATTCAGTTTTATTTATTGATGGATGGAAAAATCGATGTGAAATTGTCTGAAATTGTTGTGGAGTCTGTTGATATTGCAAAGGATCTGAATTCCTACTGTTGTTTACACTATTGTATTCAACAGTAGCATAAACAGATGGGAAAATTGTCTCAGTACTTCATATAGTAGTGGTATAGTAACGGTAACAGGCTACGCCGGCAATCTACTTGCAAAATATGTTTTAAATAAAAAATTAATGGATCACGTGACATCTATTTTAAAAGAATTTAAGCAAGTAGATTTTAAAATTTTTTTGGTTGATTAAGGTAGAATTGGGATTAAACCATGTGATGCTGGAATGGTCAAATCAATATAAAGAAAATTTAAAAAAAAAAAGTTTTTTACTTATTATGTGAATTGATTAATGTCAATCGTGGGAGTGTTTCGAGATACAGACTTAAATTTATGTTACACATTAAATAATAAATATATAAAACTAGATTTGTAATCCGCTATAAATGACGGAAGCAAAATAAATTCTAGCTTTTTCTTTATTTATTTTTTTTATATTTAACCCTCTCAGGTTTTTAATACACATATGTGTATCTAATTTCAAAAAGTTCTCATTTTACTTCTCAAGCTCAAAGCGATTTTTTTTATTTGAAAGTGCTATCTCTGTTTTTGTTAATATCGTTTACCGCTATACCATGATCTGTCAAATTTGAAAATAAAACGAGTATTTGTGTAGTGAGGTAGTTAGTTTTTTTAAAAGTGTAAAAGTAGTATTTTTAAATAAAGAAAAAGTATAAAAAGAATTAAAATTCTTTAAGTGTATAATTTTTTTTAAATAATTTGAACTTTTATAAACTAAATTAAATAATAATATTGGTAAGAATAGTGTTTCTTCTTTAATTTTGTTAATTTAAAAACAGATACACAAATGTGTATTTAATGTCAGAGTGGAAATATTTTTCTAACATACACATTTGTGTATCTTTTGAAATTCATATATTTTTGAACAAATTACTTAACGTTTTTGTAACTACTTTTATAACTTTTTACTCTTGCTTTTGGCCTTTATTTGCTCAAAAAAGATGCAAAATGCCAAAAATATTCAAAAATGAAATTGAAATATTGGAGTTGCTGGAACAGTCAGATGATGAGATTGATATGGCAGAATCTGAATGCTCATCCGGTAGCGATTTTGAAATTTCTCAGAATGAGGATGAGGATGAAATCGCACTTGAAGCCGAATCATTTATCGATGAGATTCCTTGTACAAGTGAAGTCATTGCAACCTTGGATACAAATCATCCAAGTGCAACAGTAGATATAAATATCGACGATGTTTTGCCACAACAGCGTCACATTATTTGGTATGCAAATAAGGACAATAGTGGATTTTCGGAACCATTTTTAAGCGAAAAAAAAATATTTGCAGCCGGTAGGACTCCACTTGAATATTTTCTCCAATTATTGGACATTGAGTTGCTAAATATGATGACAGAAGAAACAAATCGTTATGCGTTACAGCGTGGAGAAGAGCTTAAATTAGATGTTGGAGAGTTACGAGTTTTTTTAGGAATAAATTTAATGATGAGTTATATTCGATACCCACGAATTAGAATGTATTGGGAAAGAACTTTGCGATGCGATATAATAGCGGATAGTATGAATCTGCGTCGCTTTGAGAAAATACGTTCCAACTTGCATTTCATTAACAATGATGACATACCAAATAATAACATAGATAAAGGTGTGTTATTTTACACCCTATTATTAAAATATCATTATTACAATTTTTTTTTGTTACAGCTATCCGAATTCGTCCAATTATTGAAAGACTCAATAAAAACTTTGAACATATTTATCAACCAGGGGAATTTTTATGCGTCGATGAAATGCTTGTTCCATTCAAAGGAAAATCTTCACTTAAAAATTACTTGCCGCAGAAACCGAAAAAATGGGGGTTCAAAATTTGGTGTTTGGCAGGTGCAGATGGATTTGTTCATAAGTTTGAAGTATTTCAAGGAGCTACCATAAATGAGCCACAAATTTTAGGAATTAATAAATGCGGAAATGTTGTAATACGCCTATGTTCACATTTATTTGGAAAGAACCATAAAATTTTTGCTGACAATCTTTTCACGAGTTTACCTTTAATTTATCATTTGCTGAAAAATAAAACATATTATACTGGTACCGTGCGCTTGCCAATGATAAAAGAAGCTACACAAAAATTAAAAAGTGAAAAACAATTGAAAAAAGATGGGCGTGGGGCTTGTACGGTTGCTACTTCACAAGATAACATATCCGTTGTACGCTGGTTTGATAACAAACTTGTACATGTAATATCTTCATATATTGGTGTTGGCCAAACAGACACAGTTCAACTTTTTTGCCGTAAAAACAGAAGTGTTATAAATATTGAACGACCTGATATAATTGTAAAGTATAATCAATTCATGGGAGGTGTCGACCTGATGGATTCCCTTTTAGCAATATATCGAAATTTTCCACGCAACCGACGTTGGTATATGCGTTTGTTTTATCACTTATTAAATCTATGTGTCGTGAACTCTTGGATAATGTGGAAACAAGATAAGGACAACGAAAAGTGTGATTTACTTGAATTCAAAAGTGAAATAGCTCATGGCCTCATACATACTGGCCTTTCAATTCATAATGGAAATAAGGCACGTAGGTCAGGTCGTCCAAGAAATATGCCCGAAGAAGACGATGATCTGTCAAGAAAAATTCCGAAAGTATCGGACTACAAACGCTTGTCTGATGGAAAACACTGGCCTCGCAGCAGCAATAAAAAGCATGCAAATAAATGCCGACGTAAGGGCTGTGGTCATCGAACCCGTTTTGTCTGTTCTGGTTGTAATGAAGTGCCACTTTGTCCGGAATGTTTTGAAAACTTTCACACAGAAAAGTAGTATTTTCAGTAGCAGTACCTACATATTTCTTTCATCTATTTTTCATATTATATTCTTTTCAAATATTTCATTTATTATATTCTTTTTAAAAATTTAAAAATATGTAATTAGCTGTAAGTCAACTATGTTTAATAATATAATAATTTCGAAAACATATAATATCTAAACTGAAAAATTTTATTTATATTACATATAATTTACAAAATAGAAATAGGTCTAAAAAAAGGCAAAAATGATGTCGTTTGTACCAAAAGGTACACATATGTGTACCATCCACTACTGCTTACCTGTACAGCTGACGAACCAAAGTGATATGTTTTTTTGTTATTTAATGGCCCCTAAGCCCGAATTTCAAGTTAACAAAATTCTCGTAGTAGCGGTATAGATTTTGCCCTGAGAGGGTTAATGCACTTTGACTAGGGAAATTTTTTTTTTTATTGTTAAAAAAACAGATCAAAGCAATTTGTATAATATGTATTGGAGCGTGCCGTCGAATCGACAAATATTTGCAGGAAACTATATATTATATAATAATATAATTTCAGTAAAATCAGTATTTTCATTTAACTTAATTGTAATTCATTATTATTTAATTGTAAACATTGTCTATGCAATGAAGTAGACATAAATATATTGTCTACAAAGTATTGTCGACGTGTAAAAAATAACGTAATCTACATAATGTAGTTTATGCGGCACAACATTGCCTTGAACCAATTAGATTTTTTTTTATAGATTGATCTGGTGATAACAGTCGCAAAATGGCGTTATTGTAGTTTAAAGTATCCCTTACAGATTTTGTATGCCTGATTTAGTAATTAAACTCTTCAGTAGTATCTGTAGTGGGTAGTTCCCATTATTTTGGAATGTTATATCCAAATGGCGAAGCCAGCTACTACTAAGAGTTGACTTAAAGTGGATGTTCAATAGATTTTTCCTCTATTTCATATTACCCTAGACCAATAATAATAAATAATAAGCAAATACAAATTCAAAACTAGCTAATACCCACGTGTTCATTAACAATAAGTTGACAAGGAACAGCCACATTTTTTTTTTGCCCTACTTCTCTTGGAAGCTTCCACTTGTCATTCCCATCGTACTCGTATCATCATTTCTATTTCCGAGGCAATGTCTAATTTCATTTTTAATCTGTTTATACTGCCTAAGTAGGTGATTGGCCTACCGGAAAAGCCCACTTTGATAATTCTATCTGCACTTACGTGGTAAGATGACGTCATATTTTTCTGCAAGTTGTCGCTGCGATTTTATCCATCTTTGACGTTAAGATGCCTGACGTTACTATGTTTACTGGGTACGTCATGTCACAAAATTTTGTCAGTTGTTAACAATTCTGTAATTATTATTAGTGTTTGTCCAATATTTATTTATTGTATTATTTTTATTGTGTTGTATGAGATATATGAGTATTGATATAGATTTTCTGAACTAATTGCTAACCATGATAACTAATGGCTGGCTTGATTTGTGAAAACATGGATTATTTATTAGCAAATGAAGTACCACAATTAGGGCTTATGTTGATAGTAATTATCCTGTAAGATGTGATAGTAAAAGTAGTAAAACGTATTAATTTGAATACCTGGAAGATCAGAAAATATTAAAATTATAGATATATTCTTTTTTTATGTATATGATTTGATACATTTTTTTTTATCTTAATACCTAATGTGCATATCTGTTATATTTTATTTTGATTCGTTAATTAATTGTTCTAATTGTTATGTCAAAACAATATTTTTGTTAATATATTGTATTTTAAAAATATTTATTTTAACTTAAAATCATTAACTCATGTTTTCAAAACAATATTCTTTTTTACTTTTACAATTAGTATATTGGTTTAAAGAAATACTTTTTTTTTGTAAATAAATGTATTGCTGTTTTCCATATTGATATAGGTAATATTTTTAGTTTAAAGTATTAATTATTTATTATTTTTTATTGATTATAAATTTTATAAATAATAGTTTTGCTATTTTTTTTAGTTATATTTTATAAACCCCACGAGAATCGAACCCGTGACTACCATATCGTAATTGAAACACATTTCTGTGCTCCAACCGATTAGACCACGGAAAGGAGGAACAGTGACATAATCCGTAATAATCTATGATAAAATAAGATTAAAAATCGTACTCAATTTCATTATGAATGGTTTTCCGTCATTTTAATTTATCTTTGGTACTAAGTATATTTAATTTTTTATTGATTTAACTTAGACAAAAACCGCACATGTAATAAATTATTTAAAAAAACAATTTTTTAATTTAATTCTGGCAATGGGTGCGTTGCGACAATTTGATAAATTAAATTTTTTATATGTTAAAATGACTTATAACAAAGATCTTATAAGTTATAGTACTATATAATCTTTGCTTATTCATTGGGTAAAATTTCAAATTGAAATTTCTAAGTGAAAAATATATTTAAATTCTCTACGTCTCCCTTTCAATACCTTTCATTTTAAAGATTACTAATAAAAATCGGTTGTGAAATGGTTCAGATATTTGTTTAGTACTAATTTAAATTTACAGATTAAATATAGTGATTCACACAACTATAATGGGTTGTAGGGTCACAATCTAAGGTGACAATGCGCAAACAGCTACTCTGCTTTACATAACAATTATATAAATTTATTATGGATATATGGAATTATATAAACGATATGGACATATGGAGCAGAAATATGGGCTACTTAAAACAAAACCAACATTGGTTATATATATCAAACTGCATAATCAAAAATAATTGTGAATACGGCATTAATGTCAATTACCTATTAAATGCCAAAAATAAAAAAATGTCATATATTATTTTACAGTTTTACAAAATATTAATAATTCGGTAAGTGACAGAATCAGAAAAAATTTGTTTGAATCATCTTTCAGATATAAATAATTATTAAAAGAAAATTAAAAATAAATTTAATTCATATTATTTTATTTTAAATTTTAAAATCATTTTACTCGAAACATCATTTTGGCGTATACGACATATATTTCTCCAGGTGATGTATAATACTTTACTTACTGGTTCAAATAAGATTTCAAACCTCTCAAGTGGTAAATGGCTCTAAAAAATAAATTAAGATATACTAACTAATCTGTGTATGTATAATAACATGTAAATGATCGTTAAAATTTTAAGAGTTAAAAGTTAAGATACGTTAACTGTGATGTATATAAATTAATATAATGAATATTACTTTACTAACTAGCCTTTTATATATATATAAAATTGTTAAGAGAAAAGATGTTGTATTTGTATTTATGAAAATTTTAAATTAAGAGTACTACTATATTACTATACGATACAATGTCTGCGTATTAAAAATGTTGATCGACTCATTAAAAGAGCTAATCCCATCACAATACAATTCGTTCCTATATAATATAAAAAAAAACTTTTGTTTTTCAAATTTAATTTTGATGGCAGTAAAAGAGTTCAAAAATGTAGCCAATATTATGATGTTATAGCAGTAGGTACAAAAATAAAGGTAATGAAAATTTTATAAAAATAATATGAGGGCAATGAGGGCAAGCATACATTATTATAATCTTTGGAAATTTGAAAAAAAAGTTATATATGTATATATATATACATATATATTAGATAGATACTTGTTTAAGAATACATAAATGTATATATATGTATATAAATAAAAATAAAATAAAAATAAAATATTTGACGCAATTATTTTGAATTGTTCTAAGATATGATTACCAGTTAAATTATACAGTAAATGGAAATTGGAAAATAAAAATAAATATTTCTATTCATTCCACAGTTTTTATACTTACATTGTACACAACTCATTTTAATTCGCAATCATGGCCAAAATTGTGTGATGTTTGTTTTTATGTTCATGATAGTAATTTAGGTAGAAACATATTCGTTCGTTAAAATAAAATGAATCTCACGTGGACACCAAAGGTAATGCAATACAAATATTAAGGCGAAAGTGATCATCAAAATATCAACAATAACCATCATACTCCCTTCTTTTATATATCAGTGCGGGAAAATCAAGTCGAGCTACTAGAAATTAGCCAAAGATACTAAGAGCTATTTATTTATTTATTTATTTAGTTCATTAAACTATTTACATTACTATTCCATTACTATTCCAAAAATATCTTCCCCTATCAAGGCGTTATCAAACAACGATTCTGACAGCCTAGATGTTGTAAAAAACTACTCAACCGTTTTCGAATATGGAACAGTCCTTAAAAAATAAAATCTTGATGATACCACATTATTAAAATTTAATGGATGTAAAGAGTTGAGATATGTTGGTGTACCAGCAGATTTAATATGTATTTAACAAGCAACAAAATATTTTTTTTAATTACATGACAATAAAAATAACATCTAAATGCCAATTTGACAACAACATTTTACAAATGAATGTTTTTATATACCAACTTTTTGTAAAAAAAATTTCCGCCACTGTACATTTTATTAATTTCGGTAACAAGAAAATTTACAAAAACCTCAAACAAATCATAACAAAACCTTAAAAAAATTCTACCCCCCCCCAAAAACAATAACGAAAAATATTCACTTTTGATGTAAATTTTTATTAGTAAAATACCATCACGTTGAAAATTTTAGTACAAAGAACGAGACTTATACAAAATCTAATTTGATGAAAGAAGTAATTCATATTATAAAATATCGTTAGATTATTATCATTATTATTACTACCATTTTTTTTTTACTACTTTTTTATTTCGTAGTTTGATTTTTGGTTTGTTTTTGGAGTAAAAAAAATGCGTGATTATCAAATTTTTACATACCTACGCGAGTAACCTATTGACCTGTCAAAAATGAATTCAAAATTTCTTAAAATTATTTCATTTGAGACAACCCAAAAATTTTATATCAGAATTTGTATAGAATTTTTTTTTGTTTTAATTTACTGGTTACTGAGAGTTATTACAAAAACAATTTATTCCCAGGATCACTGTAAAGGAGAGTGTCCAACATTTAGATTTTAGGCACAAAGTCAAAAACAATAAAATTGATTATTTTACAGAAGCTAGTAAATTTAAATATTCCTTGTCTCATAAAATATTCTTGGTTTAACATTCGCTGGTCTAGCATTAAAACAATATTAGTCAAATATAAATATTTCGGGTTAGCTAATTCAAAGACACAAACCAGGAAAATTTAAAATTATTCAATGGGTACTTAATTTTTTGCATAATTTCTACATAATATTTATAAATGAAGATAATTATTTTTGTGACTTTACGAAATACTTCTAATTAGAAATGGATTCATATTTTATTGATTTAATGATGTTTTGAAATTTGGTTGTTGTATTAAATAAATAATTTTCCTATATGGATTTAAAACTTAGATATGTTTTTGTATAAATGATTTATTTGAAAAATGGGAACAAAAGTTAATTACTTCTTAATTTATTTTATTATTCTGAATCGGTAAAATATTTTTAAAAACCTCACATTTAAATTTTGGGTTCCTGTCACTGCTGTTACTGCTTTTTCCTATCGTGGTACCGTATATTAGCGTATTAATATATTAAATTTTTAATTCTATTTACTGACAATTTTGGTACCCTAGGCTTTGCTTTTCCTCACGGAGGTGGCTCTAATACCCTCTAATACCCTCTAATACCCCTCAACTTAGTCGACCCTTTTGATAAAGACCAATAGGGTCTGAAAAAACCTGAGTCTCATCCTTGAAAGAGCTAGGTACTCTCCTACAGCATGTGTGCTCTAGGTTTCAATAAATTAATGCAACAAAAAATGACTCTAATATTCTGTACATACCTAGATGCCTTAATCAATAATAAAAATGACATATATTTGACGATAAATGTATTCAAGCAGCACAAAAATGTCCTTACGCACATAACTGGTATTTTCAAATTTAAAATGTTAAACAGAAAAGTTGTATAAGCGCAATAATACTACTGGTCTAAAAATTATAGCTGAGAAATATAGACAAAAACAATCCGAGATGGAAATAAATAGAAATATTCGAAATAAGAATACTGAACCAAATGGGAGGGTATAGAAATCTCGTCACATAAAATCCCACTTTTCCAAAATATTGTTTTAATTTCAGAATATTTACCTTAATTATTTTTATGCGTATCCGCTATTGGAAAAGCGAGATATCTCTTTAGAAATTAACAAAAAATAAAGATTTTCGAATAAAGTTGTGAACCTTTTTGTGTCCAACAAAGCAAGGTTTTGAAAAGCGAGTTTTTGAACGCAATCCGAACAAAATATTTAACAATAAAATAAATTACATTAGTGAATGCCAAATTAGATCAAACAAGGAGCTAGCACTAAATGAACGGTATAATAAATATTGATTATTTAAGGTAAAGAACCTAAGATGGACAGCATGTGATGATAAGGAAAAATTATATCAAAGGATATAAAAAAACAATAGAGCAGAATGAGGTAAAGTTGTAAAGTCGGTTAATGTTTAATCCGAATTATAGAACCAGCCGATTATGATGATGATATGATCCATGTGAGGCAACTTTATTCCTTGGTAACGCAATAGAAATTTTTTTTCTTAGTATAGCTGAATAAGTAACCAATTCTATCTCAAACAACCTTATACAAAATTTAAAAAAATATAATATCAATACTAATGGCTCGTATAATTAGAACTTTACATGATCAGATAAACAATTTCTATTTAAAAATAATCTTTAAATACCCCGAAACATCTGCAATGATGTCATACATATTTTAAAGAATGACACTTTAATTTGAGAAATATTTCACAAGATTTTTGTTAACATGATTGCATGATTACGATTTATCTGTCATATTATGACAAAAAACAACAAAACAACAAAAATAAAAAAGCTAGCATGTTCATTAAACCACAATATTAAATTAATTAATTTAGACACAATGATTGACAGTTTAACTCTGTAATCTGTCAATGTTGATCAATTTTTCAAATCTGTAGTAAATAATTAACAATAACAAAAAAAATGTAAATGTTTTTTATTTTGCAAATAATAAAAAGAAAATAATTAACATCAGAGGTACCTAGTATAATTAAATTAATTAAAAATTCATTTAAAAGTTAAAAGTAAATTTAATGATTTATTTTTACCACAAAATGCCGTTTATCAATTATTAGGTTAAATACAAATTAAATTAGAAAACAAAAAAATATTTTTTTATTTTACCAATACGAAATTGTATGTGGTCAATACAATAAAGTAAATAATTACCTGAAGGCTAAACATTTTTGTTTCTTAAAATGATCTCTATTGAACTTATGTTTTATTAAAAATTAAAATTTTCCCAAGTAATGTAAATGATATTATTATTATGTGATTGTACATGGAAATTAGAATTGAACTTCCGGTAAAAATACTCATCTTAATTACGTTAATTACGTACCTACTTAATTATGATATTATTGGAATTGATAGCTTCGACCACTCGATATGCCGCAGATAAAATTTTGAAAATGCAAATGGAATGACAAGGTTTAATGAAGAAAATAGCTCTTTTGCACTATGCACTACTAAAGCAGGAAGTGTTAGCAGGACACTGATGTATACATTTATAGTACATTTATTTTAGGACAATGAAGTATAAATCTATATACTAGAAATCTTATTTAAACTTAATATGGGATGGTGTCATAATTCCAAAGAAAAAATTCCAAAGTTACAAAATTCCAAACACTGAAAAAAATAATTCCAAAACAAAAAATTCCACACACGTGTGAATGATTTTATAGTTGGATTCAAAATCAAAGCTGTACGCCTTTTACAGAATGTTTACATAATTATTTTTGTGCGTAGCTGTTTGTGGATACAAGAAAGACGATATTGGCTTTTTCCAGAATATTTAACTTCATTATTTTTATGCATAGCGCTGTTGGATAAAAAAAAGTTTGGGAATTTTTTTTTTTTGGATTAATTTTTGGAGTTTCGTACCAAGCCCCTTAATATAATAATGGGAGCTTTAATCCTAATTTTTTGTTTAAATTTTTATTTGATTTATTTATTTAATAAATTTGGTTTTTTTTTTTACTAACTAAAATAAGCTTATAATTCTCCTATGAGAGTGTACTCAGTACTATTAATTACTTAGTTCATCAAAACACGCCAAAATAATTCAATATAATTCAGTGTAATTTACTGACAAGGACCAGATATAACATAATCAATACACATCAACCAGTCCCCACCATGATTCTATGACATATTGCCTTCGCCGTTCCTAAACCGCTATGCAATCTTTTACAATTATCGTATTCCACTAGTAATTCCACTACCCAACTCAATGTAAAATTTCACAAGTTAACCCCAAAAAAGTGATAAAAACAATCCCTCAAACTATAGATCTATAGCAATTATGTCGATCCGCTCCAAAGTAATTGAGATTATTATTGGGAAAAAAAAACTGATAAAATATCTCGATGGCAATGACGTTGTTAGTGATAACATAAGCAATATGACTTTAGTATTACACCAAATCTATTGGCGAATTAACGGCCTGTATTAGCAAAAAACTCAACACCAGTACATACAACTGCAGTGATACTGTAGCATAAGATAGTTCCAAAGAATTTGATCGCGTCTGGCATAATTTTATTCTCTCAAAATGTCAAACTATAAGCCTGGTTCTGTTTTCATGAAATTGATTGAAAATGTTCTATCAAATTATTCAATTCGTGTCTTAGTTAACGGATTTACTTTCTCCAATTTTTGTACTGGTGTTTCGCAAGGTTCACTTCTCTCTATTACTCTCTATAAAATGAAGCCAAATGTTTAAGTTTCTGTCCGTTACAGGACGTAATTTTTTCTTGCAAATATGTTAAATAATATGCCCCATAGGTGGAGTTTCAGTACAATGATGATGATACATACAACCCAAAATGGAATACAACTCACATATTTGGCCTGGTGCATCATCTAGCACGTTAAATTTATCTTCACATTATTCAAAGGCGCCATTCGTCTAACTGACATGCCAAATCTGACGTCTTCCTTTTTTCTTTTTCCATTCAAAAATCACTGTATTGTTAGAGCTCTTACCATATTTATTTTAAAAATATCTCATAGACGTTGGTACTTGCTCTAAAGAACCTAAGACGTTCATGCTTCGTGTGAAACAGTGCCGTTGAGCAACAAAAAAGGCTTCAAGTGCTCATTCCTATATAGAGTGGAAATTCCTAACATTTACTGTTTAAAGTACCAGTTTAAAAGCAAATTAAAATAATCAGTTATAATCAGCAATTACCGTTTTAACCGTTTATCAAAACCTTTATAATTAATCTTTAAGACTAGTTTAATTGTTTAGTACATGTTGTTGGTGTATTCAATGAGATTAAGAATATATTCGAAGATTAACACTTTCAAAAAGAAAAAAATAATAAAAATAACACTTTTATAATAATGTTGAAGACCAAAAAATTACATTTATTCATCTTAATGTTTCTTTGTACTTTTTGATTGATATAAAGTGTAATTTAAAATATTACTGAGACCCATGATAAACCCTGGAGATGTTATGTATGTACGGTGGCCAAAGTTTAATCTGGATTATTACTCCATCAGTAAAAAAAGTGGAATAAGATTTATAAACTCTTATAGAATAATTTTTTTAGCTGTACTATCAACCCTATTTTTTAACAAGGGTAACAAATATCTAATACCTTAATCAAATGATATTAATTTTGCAAATTTTGGTAATAGGTTCTGCAAAGGCTTTGTTTGATACTGTCGATGGTATATCTAAAGATTTACTTTAATAGTGATATTTCGTCATCTTCCTGTATAGGGATAATATGCTGAGGCTGAGATTGAAACTATAAGCTTGGAAATATTTCTAATTATCTAATTAAATCCCTTAAGTCAGGTTTCGATAACAGTTTCAACAATTCGATAACAGAAAGATTATAGAAGATTATTGTTCGTGTTATCTTTATTAAACTACAAAATGTAATTTTAGTTTATTGATTACAATATTATATGGATTATTTAATTTTATATATAGAGACACAGGGTGTGTTCATAATTCATACAAAAATTTTACTTATACTTACTATTATTCTAATTAAATGTATACATATATTATGAATATACAGTCAAAAATTTGGTTTTTACCTTTGTTGTAGATTAACAGGAAAATTTAACATGAAATAAAGTGGAACAATAGATTCAATAAGAACAGAAAAAAAACTAGATTATTGCAACTGGTCTGCAATACAAGTAACTGCAACGCATGTTACAGAAAAATACAATTAAAACATCACACAAATTGCTTTTGACCACAACCCTCAAGGTAGAAGACCTAAGTGTTAGACCACAGAACACCTAAAAGAAAATTATCTAACAAGAATACAATCAAATAATTGTTTTCCATAAGCTGGAGATGCAGAATTGATCATGTATAAATTCGCAGAATAATAAGGGTAGAATTGAGGATCGTGATCCGGTGCAACATTCATTGATGTCCATTATCAAACTCAACAAAGAGTATAACAAATATAGTAATAATAATAACAATAAAAATAAAAAATAATAATAAAAGTATAAATAATAACAATAATGTAAAATTAAGAAACAAAATTGACATTAAGAAACAAATTTGCAAATGACTCACAACTTCCAAATATTTTCAGAACTCCATTAAATTTATTGAAAATTGCGGCTAAACAAATACAAAATCAAAATATATGAAAATAAAAGTGTTCATGTCACCTCTATTTAAAATAAAAACATATTATGTCCTGCAGTAACAATAAACGGAGAAATCATCTGTACAAATCGCAAAAGTAGTGAAGGAGTGTTTCCAGGTCCATTCAGATACAATGCTTACCTTAAAAGAGCGCCATAGAAACAAAACGAGTACAAATGAAGCAATAGTGTATACTGGTTTAACTATTAAGTCAAAATGTCTCTACTCTATTCGAACTTGACTGTAAAGTACCTTTATATAATACAGGGTGGGCACAGGCACGGAAATTGCTACAAAAGAAATATGTAAATAATTTTTTTTTATTGTTATAAATCGACAAAATTATTAAATTTTTAACATAGGAATTAGTTTTAAAAAATAACTTGTTTTAGATGTCTTACATCTTCGTTAGCTCATTAGAGCCGACTAATATATTCAGTCATGCAATATTCATGAAATTTTATCAAGGTAGTCGTCATATATCATAACAGTTGCCCAGGAAAGTTTTAAACTTCTGGCTTTTGTTACACCTGAGCTTTGGAATGTGTTTTTAAATACCTAATCGTTGGTAGCGGTGTTACATTTTATATAAATTTTCATGTAAATGAAAAATAAACGTAGCGTACTCGGACCAATTCTGTATTTAATATTTACGACTCATCTCTCAGAAAACAGTAAAAAGTTCCTATCTACTTTTGCAGACGTCACTGTTTGAGTACTAACAAATGTCCAAGAATCACATCCAAACAGTTACAGTCCCATCTGGGAAGAATCGAAAACAGACTTGAGAAATGGAAAATCAAAGTGAATGAACATAAGAGTATTCATATCACATTCACATTGAATAGAGAAAGAAACATGTCCACCTGTATTCCTTAACTTAGTTTTACTTAGGAATTCATCTCGATAGAAGATTAACCTGGACTCGAGGAGGTACATATAGAGACAAAAAAATTCAGTTGAAACTAAAAACTATCTCTCTGCACTGGCTAATTGGGAGCAAATCATCGTTAAGCCTGGAATTTAAAGACAAAAAGATCATTAAGCCAATATTAGCCAAGCTTCCGGATGCCAAATCTGGAAAAAACATGTCCAAAAGTAATCTGGAGATAACCCAAATATTTCGGTCGAAAACAATGAGAATGATTACTAATGCGCTAATTCCAACCTTCATAAGGACCCAAATTTACCTATGGTAAAAGAAGTTATTGAAACAGAAACAAAAAATTACGCCAAAAGAATAGCAGGCCATCTAATCTAGCAAGGTATTTGACATATTTCCCAATAACAAAAGTAGACTGAAAAAAAATTACTCAATTTAGCTAAATCAATAAGGTATTGTGTCCACACTGGGGTAGACCTAATTAGAAGATTTTAACAATTCTTACAAGCTTGAAAATTGCAGAAAGAAAATTCAGTAAAAATCAAATCAAATCAAATTAAGCCTAATAAAAAAAAATGTTTTACCAATTTACCGTTTCCATTGGCCAAATTATGTTTTTATGAAGAAATCTATACAGGTTCAAACGAATAAAACAATTGTTGAAATTTATATCGAGCGTGATATAGTTCAAATTTATACAGAATTGAAAATTTTACGAAAGACTTTAATTTGAGTTGTAAAATGAGCCATAAATTTCTGCGATTCGGCGTACTCTAGCCGCATCAGTCTTTTAATTAAGGGGAAATTACCCGCATACTACGGGTAAGGTAAACTATCATATTTGATTTTACATATTATAGTTTAACCTCATCAAATATGTTCTACCACCAATTTCATATATTCGCTCTACGCCATAAGCTGGTACTGCTTCAAACCTTGCCTGTTATTCTGTCTTGACCTGGGGATTTTTTCATGTTTATTTCATTTTTTATTATTTTTATCACTTCACAAATGGTAAATTTTTTTATTAGGACATCTAATTGCAGTGGCACGTCTAGAAATTTTACTATTTCATGATTTTCTTCTTCGGTTAATTTCACATTCATATGGTTTGAAAGATTCTTCAAGGTGTTTGGCAAAAGTCAGCGCTTTTTTTTTGTCCGATCTTGCCCAATCACCGTTATTTTTTTTTATTGGTGCAGTATTTTGTTTTGGGCGCTTCAGTTTTTTAGTAGCTTTCCATAGAGAATAGTCTGTAGCTTCGGTTGGAATTAAGTTTGCCAGATATGGCTGTATTTCATAATTTTTAGTATCGATCAGCATTAGTTTTAACCTTTTTTTTTTTTACACTCTACAGTAACTTCGGTAGAATCATCTTTTCATTATTAAGTACGGTAATGCAATTTTACACTACACTT
Organism: Argyra leucocephala; assembly: GCA_963942445.1. Taxonomy (NCBI): domain Eukaryota; kingdom Metazoa; phylum Arthropoda; class Insecta; order Diptera; family Dolichopodidae; genus Argyra; species Argyra leucocephala. The sequence continues at coordinate 33,117,015 of OZ012679.1, read as the reverse complement.
TGTTGGTTTGTTAAGTTTTCTCTTGTCTGATGGTGCCCTAGATGTTTCCCATATTTTACGTAGTTTTCGTTTTTCTTCAATTTTATTTTTGACTGCCAATGGACAGTCTTTGTTGTTGTGCAATATCTGCAACATCAAAATTATTTATTGCCCCGGAAACATCTTTTCTTTGTTTTCAGTGGAACATTCAGCATGATGTTTTCGTCCACTAACTGGTGAAAACGATCCCAGTTTATGTGTTTTGAGTGTATTTTTTGTTCAGGATGTTTGTCGATGACCTCCGTGGATCCAGTTATTATTATAAGAGAATGATCTGAAGAGAGATCAAAACATGAATCCGCCTTTCAGTGTTTTTCATTAATTCCTTTTGTAATGCAAAATTTAATTAAGTGAGGTTTTTTACTGCGATCACTTGGCCAGTATGTTGGATGGTTCGTTGATATATAACTGGGTTTATATTCTTCCATAGCCATATATAACTGCGTACCCTTATAAATAATTAGTCTTGAGCCCCAAAAGGTGTGTTTTGCATTATAATCTTCACCTACGATAAATCTGGATCCCAACGTTTTAAAAATTCTTAAATACTGAATTTTTGTGATGCTATGTTTAGCGGACGGTATATTGCAGATATTGTACTATGTCCGGTTCAGTCTTCAACCACAATGCTAGTTGCTTGGATATGCTCTTTAGAGTAATTTTGAATTTAGCTGAACGTCCATGAGCGAAGCCGTCTGGATGTTTGGTGCCATAAGTTATGTAATTTCTTATTTTGAAGTAGCTTCTATCTGTGAAGTGAGTTTTAGAGATAAGTATTATGTCTAGTTTGTGTGTTTTGATGAATGCTACAAGTTCGCGTATATGTTATACTAGGCAGTTCGCATTTCAAAGTGCATGATCAAAAATTAAATAAAAAAATTATAAATCAAATCATCTTAACTATCTAACGCAGAATGAGTATGCCCCTAGATAAGTAGATTAAAAAGCAGCAAACACCTAAGCAATGTAGAAGAGAGCAAAATAAACTATTGTCTAATAACTGTTGTCTTTATTTTAGTTTTTAAGTCATAATGCCAAATATTATTATCAATTTTGGTATCCAGATATGATATTTTTTATAATAATATATACACTTAATGTACCACAAAACAAAACAAAAAATATAAAGACAAAAAAAGAACATTTATAACAGATGTTTGCTAAAAAAAACATATTTTTTAAACAACATTTGGTGTTAAAATGCAAATGGACCTCCCAAGATTTGTTATTAAAAAAAATTCAAATCACGCAATTTTTACAGCATACATTACAGATATGCGAAAATTATTTTTTATTACCCAAAAAAATATATTAAATATTTTATTTACCTAATTAAAATTAAATAAATATTTTTTGTAACCTCATTTTAATTAAATGAGCTGAGAAACGAATATTTAATAAGCATAAAATTTTATTTTGTAAATCTTCATTAATTCAAACTAAATTCCAAATTGGGAAAGTCTAATTTTCCTCCTCTCACAAAGCAATACAAATTCATTTCTAGATTTTAAGTTCAAAGAAAAACTCATCAAACTACCACAGTTATTGAAAATAGTGAATCACAACTAGACAACACACCTTTACTAATTTATTCACCACACCATTACCACACAATAACGAAATGGGGAGAGAATGAAGACATGACTGAATTGAACTGAATGAATTTTATTTTAACCAAGGTTTTAATTTCTTTTTCTCTTTATTTTTATTCATTTTTTGTTTTTCTTTTTTCTTAATTTAAATTTAAGAGAACAGTTTAAGACAATGGAATTGAGATCAAATAATTGATTTAACTAATTCTCAACACAGGGGGGAATTCATAATGTTCTCTTTTGTGTATTTTACCATCTCTTTCATTTGAATTTTGCTAATCGACCAACGACCTCCGATTATGGTATTTGATTCTATATCTCAGATGTTTTGCAAAATGAATTCAAGAATCAATGGAGACATAAAAAGAAAATGAAAAATAAAAATAAAATTTAAACAAGATCAGAGAAGGCTTTGAGCATACACGAGGGTTTTTTTTTGTTTTTATTGTTTTTGTTTTTGTTGTTTTGTAAAATGAAAGTATACAAAGGTAGATGAACAACTGCACGACTAGATAGAAAGAAGATAGGAATTCGTAAAACTTGAGTCATAATTTTGTTGTCGGTTTTTTGTTGTTTTTGTAACAGTAGTAGTTTTTTTTTTTTTTTTTTTTTTGAAGAACCAACGGTTTATGTTTATATATAAAATTATCAAAAAGGATTGGTAATGACACAATATTATCAGAAGAGTTTTAAATAAATAAAAAAAAACAAAAATAAAAAAAAATGAAGAGGCAAAATAATAATGTATTAAAAATTACTTTTTATTTGCTAATAAAATTAAAATGATTAAGGTTACCAGATGTTATTGATTTGTTTGCTATAAATATTTAATTTTACTTTATTAATTTTTTTTTTTTATGTAATTATTTTGCGAAATATTAATGAGGTATGTATTATATATAAATTGATCCCATTATTGTCAAAACGTTGCTACATGTACTTCATAATTTTGTGAAATATTAAAATATTAATAAGTAATGTATTATATATAAATTGACCCCACTATTGCAGATGTCTATCAAAAAAAATGTCAGTATCGCGGATGTCTATTGAAACTAATAGACTTGTTAAAAACGTTGCTACATGTACTTCATAATTTTGTGAAATATTAAAATATTAATAAGTAATGTATTATATATAAATTGACCCCACTATTGCAGATGTCTATCAAAAAAAATGTCAGTATCGCGGATGTCTATTGAAACTAATAGACTTGTTAAAAACGTTGCTACATGTACTTCATAATTTTGCGAAATATTAAAATATTAATCAGTTATGTATTATATATAAATTGACCCCCCTAGTGCGGATGTCTATCAAAAAAAAATGTATGTCTATTCAAACTAATAGACTTGTCAAAAACGTTACTACATGTACTTCATAATTTTGCGAAATATTAAAATATTAATCAGTTATGTATTATATATAAATTGACCCCCCTAGTGCGGATGTCTATCAAAAAAAAATGTATGTCTATTGAAACTAATAGACTTGTCAAAAACGTTGCTACATGTACTTCATAATTTTGCGAAATATTAAAATATTAATGAGTAATGTATTATATATAAATTGACCCCACTATAATTGTCTATCAAAAAAAATGTCGGTATCGCGGATGTCTATTGAAACTAATAGACTTGTCAAAAACGTTGCTACATATACTTCATAATAATATTTACTGTCAAAAATATAAATTCTTCGTAAATTAATTTCGCTTTGATATTTTTTTTTAAGGTTGTCAGTTGTGATTCTAATTATTTTGGCGTTTTTTTTTAACTGCTGATTATTATAAATAAATAATTGTGAAAATGAATTTAATTTTAACAGATTTTTTTGATGAGGAGGTTTTTGCAGGCACATTTTCCAATTTCTATATATAATATTTTCCATCAAACACAAATTTTTCTCCCCTTTTATTAATAAAACTTTTTCTTAAAATAAAAAACAGCAAATATTAAAAAACATATAAAATTAAAATAAAATTAAAACTTACTTATTCTCAATTTTTACTATTTCTGTTAATGTCTACCAACAAAATGTCGGGGATTTTAAAATTATATTAATAGAAAAAAGATCTTCCCAATACAGTTCTGCGATTGACACGATTATATAGAATTAATAAAAAATTTAGGCAGTTCATGTAAATGCCAAACACGACCTGGTAATTAAAATGAGTTCGTTAAACGAGCCCAACATCTTGGTTCGTCCCAAATCCAGTAATCGAAAATGATTAACGCGTTCCTTCAGCTCACAATAAATTAATAAAATATATCAACAACTACAACAATAAATTATCATCAAATGTTAACCACATCCTGATGATCTCGTCTAGAACTAGGATACTTAACAAAATTTTACCTGAACATTAATTGCATATGCATTGCTGCACTAGATTGGGTGTACTAGATACTTGAAGTCAAGATAAAAGCTACATAGCAAAAAAAAAATTGCTTATTATTGTATTTTGATATTATTTATAATACTAAATTTATTTTATTTTATTTTATTATTTAGATTGTAAATAAAATGAAGAAGTAAAAAAAAAAATTAAGGAGCACATCAGGAGCGGTTAAATGAATATGGTAATTGTAGCAGTATTTATATATTTTTATTTTATATAATGAGCGATTAAATGAGCAATCACTTATTCTATGAACTACATCGTATTGATGAGAATGGTGCAGAGTAAAGTCATAAGTGATGTGATGAGCAAAACCCTATGCTCATTAATGAAGTACACATTAAACTTATCAAAAGTGTATTATAATAGTGATTCTAGTAGCGGGGCTAAACTAATTTGTATATTTTGTTTTATATAATGAGCTCTTTGATGAGCAATCGTTTATTTTATGCACTATATACCTATTGATGAGAGTGGTCATAAGTAAAGCCATGGATGATGCTACAAGCAAAACGCTATACAACTCATTATAATGAGGTACACATTATACTTATTAAAAATGTATTATAATAGTGATTCTAGTAGATTTTGATTTTATACATATAATGAGCTATTTGATGAGCAATCACTTATTGTATGAACTACAATGCTACTAAAACCTAAAATACGAACTAAAAAAATAGGAAAATTACTATACTCATTAATGAAGTACACATTAAAATTTATCATAATGAGCGATGTGTTGAGCAACTCATTAGTGAGGTATGGGAATAGAATATTTAACAATTAAAGAACGAAATAGAATTTCTTGTATTTTCCGAAATTTTCTTACAATTTATTAACCATGTTGTCCAGGGTAAGTAAAGGTAGAAAATCATATAATTGTATATTAAACATGCAATAATATAAACCTTAGTTACTGTGTTTTTACAACTATACGTCTATTAATAATAATATTTCTATTAATAATAAAATAAAACTTACGTCACAATTTGATTAACATTATAATTGGTGCATAAGTACAAAAAGTTATTTAGGATAGTGAATTATATACAAAAATAGATATTTATTTTTATTAAGCTGCTGGAAATCTTCAAAAGACAAAATAAATCTTATTCTATGGTGTCTAACTAAACACAACTATATGGTAAGTAACTAAGCCCCAGATTTGTTTTTTTATAATTTTTTTAAAGTACCATCCATCTTATATTTGATAGAAATGTTGCACACACACTTTTTCCACTTGATTATCGTCATGTTGGAGCATTATCATTACAATGTTGGAGTAATAACTCTATTCCATAAATGCCATATGCCATAGATGACTCTGCTATAACCAGCCATGCAAGATACATGGGCTGGTTATAAAAGAACAAACATCAATGTGTCATTCCTACACCGTAGAAATATCGACGTGATTCTAGCTAGTTATGATTAAAAGTCATAGGTAGAACTAGAGCATAGTCGAGATATGAAATTTCAGACCATTACGGGCATTATCAAGCAGGAATAGTTTCTACGTATGTGATTTACAAAAATTTAAAAGGATCATCAACAACATTGCTCGTAAGCTTCCTGGCGGACCCCTTTTTTCATTTTCCCAAACTATCCTTTCCTCTTTGTCAGCTTAGTTCTTAAGGCTTAGCTTTGGCTACTTACATAACAAAAAAAACTAAACAAAATAGTTGTTGTTACAATTGGTTCACGCTGCAATCAAACTCGAATTGGAACTATTTCATTTACTTAGACTTAGCTACCCAACAGTATATAACGGTTCTTAAACGACCTATCACTGTCCTTCATTTCTGTCGTTCACGTACGTCTGCTCTCCAGTAGAAGATACTAAAAAAAATTTCTGGGGTGTTAATTTTTTTTTTAACGAGATTACGTTCTAAATACATTCTAAATACTCATCTGTTACAAACTACTAAATCTAATCCATTTTATTACATCTTGGATATTACATGATTTTCTTATGTCAATATTTCTTTTCAGGGTTTTATAAACTTAATCTTCGGTGTTCCGCAACAGGGGTTTTAAGAAAGTACTGTTTTATATTTGGGTTTTGAAACAACTCTTAAGTAATTTAAATTTTAGAAGAAATATATTTTCGTTCTTCAGTTTATATAATGCTCGATATAGTTTAAAGGTGGCTTATATATGCTTAAGTTTCTTCTATACAGTTCTCTACAGTTTTTTATGTCAAGCATTGATCGTTAACACTGCTTTTAGCATAAAAAACTGGTGGAGAAACTGAAGCTGTAGAGAATATCACCATCGGTCTATTTTAATCTCGGTCATCAACTAATAATTTACAATGCATTTTTTGATCGAAAAAAATATTTCGAAAAATTCAGTTCCCAAGCAAGCCCACTTTATAATATCCCTTTATTTAATTTTAATTTATTTCAAGTTCTGATTTAATTTCTGACTTTATATATATTTTTTTTTTCTAAATAGAAACAGAATCAAATGCATTGAAGCATATTTGCTATTCTTCCATTAGAATTCACAATTATTAAAATTCCGGAAGAAAATTAAAAAAAAAGGAAGTAGAAAAAAATGTTCTTAGAACTTAACAAAAAAAAAAAAAAAAATTCATTTCCCCCCCAAAAAAAAATTATTTATACAAAAGTTTATTTTTTAGTTCATGTCTTCAGTCACCTGTAAACAATAATTGCCATAACAAAAACTAATCATATATTATTTATATAATAATATAATATTATAACTATACAAAACCGAACCATATACATACAAGCAAACACTAAATTATCTTATAAGTATATATGTATATTCTATAGGTATATAATCAACATTTTTACAAGAATATTTTTTTATTGCTAAATAATCAACATTTTACCGCTATAAAAATTTTCCAAGTAAAACTAAAAAATAATATATAGGTATATATTAATATACAAAACCAAAACACACCTATATAATATTATTATACAATACCTGTTACCCTAAAAAACAGAATTACCCAAAATCAACAAAAAAAAAATTCCAACATTGGACAGCGGAAAGAAAGAAAAAAATGTGCACCTGTTATATTTTAACTTCCATTTTTTTTTATTTCCCTACACCGAAAGAAGAATAGTTAAAGTAAAACCAGTTTTTAGGAATAAAAATGAAAAGAACATTAACAAAGGACATAACCCTACATAAACGTGGTTAAAAAACCTATAACTTTTGCTTTTTAACTATTTCTAAATAATTATATCTATATATATAATAAACATATCCATATATATATATATACCTACATATTCAACAAATTTTTTTCTTCTTTAAATTTCCGCCGTTTAAATGATGCAAACACAAGCAAGTTGCAATTCAACTTCACATCAGATGATGGACAATATTGTGCCAGCATTAAATTTTATTTTTTTTTTTGCAGCTTTTTGTTTTTGTTGTTATTCCTGTTTTATTTTTTACTATCCTTTAAAAAGATACAACTAGAAAATTCTACTTCATGAATATTGTGAAGTAGAAAAATAAATTCTGGACCATAAATTGGAAAGAACATATAGTTTTAGTATTATAATAACACTACTCTAGGATATAATTCATCTCTAAATAGATAAAAATACAGTTATCGATACACTTTTATTCACAATCGTGGTGAATCGATTCTATCTCAAAGCTTTTGAATTTGTTTTTTTTTAAATTAAAAACAGTTCTGCGATCATTTAACCCAAAATAAGTAAACTATATAGTTCTACACAAACAATCATCAGTTTCAGTTTCTACGACCAGTGATTTAAAGAGTGATCAAAAATATAGTTCTACGAATGGTCATGATCACAAAATGTAGTTTTACGAATGTAAATTTAATTCTACATGCCATTTCTTTTATATTCAAATAGTCTAATCAGTTGTTTTTGTTTTGTTGTTATACGTTAATTGTAATGGTTTGTCAATCAAAAATAAAATAGTGTAGCAGAAAATGAATTGAAAATTAAAATGAAGTTGGATCCATCATATCCAAAGAAAACTAACACCAATATCACAAAATAATGCTTAGAATCGAATCCACAGGGTATACGTTTGTTGTATAAAACTATTAACAAAAGCCTCAACAATAATCCCCCGAATCAAATATACAATGAAAAATTTGATCGCACTTATAAATAAAGGGGGTATTTTAATAAAGGAATACCTTATAGAATACATTGTAGAATTCGGCTATGACAGGATATTAAAGGGAGCTTCAAAAAATTAACTTTACTGAGTAGCTTTAGAAATGACATAACAAAGAAAAATTTAAAAGCAAACCAACCCAAGATAGATGATCCTGAAAATTGAGAACTAGGCTAATCGAAGTGACCTAAAGCTTGGGAGAAGGCTAGAAGAAAGAAGCAAAAAAAAAACAAGCTATTTAAAATGGAGACCATGAATACTTTTTACAAAAAAACTTTTTAACATCGGACAAGAACACGTTATTTAAAGCTAAAGAGGCCTACCTTTCGACGGAAAGGTCTCAGATTCAATGCCCGATGAACGTAAAATACTTTATTGGCTTTTCGACATAATCTAGTAGTACCTTGTGTCATTGGGATAAAATTAATAACGACTAAAAAAATAATAGGTCTACATCTCAAAAGGCAGAAGGGGCTGTAAGTTTGGCTGCATATTAATATGTAGGTAAACTGATATAAAGGGTTTTCCAATAAGAGTGATATGATTTCTTTCTTAAAAACACACACTAATTGTTAAGGAAATTCAAATGTTTTTTATTTAATGTGAAGTACAATCGATACAATTAAGTTCTGAATAAAACGTCATTCAAATGGACTCCACGACTTCTTCTGCAGAAACGAATTCGATGGACCCCATTTTCGAGCACTTTTTCCACTAAATCCAATCGTATGTCATGAATAGCACGTTCAATATACACTTGTAAAACTTTAAGAGAGTCTGGTTTATTGCTAAAGACCAATGACTTCAAATAATCCCACAAGAAATAGTTGCATTTGCTGTGTGGCACGTAGCCCCGTCTCGTTGGAACCAAATGTTATCAATATCAAATTCTTCCAATTTCGGCCATAAAAAGTTGGTTATCATCGATCTATACCGCTCTCCATTGACAGTAACGGTGTTACCAGCTTCCTTTTGAAAAAAGTAGGGACCGATGATTCCACCACACCAAAAACCACACCAAACTGTTAACTTAGGTGAATGTAATGGTTTTTCATGAATAATTTGTGGATTATCTTCGCACCAGAATCGACAGTTTTGTTTATTTACCGCACCACTCAGATGAAAGTGAGCCTAAAGGTGTTTCTTAAAAAAATCGTTATCGTTTTCAAGTTGTGCAATGGCTTCAGTTCTTGAGTGAGAACAATTATTTTGTCCGGATACAAACCCAAATCCTTTCTCAAAATCCGCCAGGTTGTGGTTTGAGACAGTCCCAATTCTTGAGAACGTCTTGGAATCGGCAAATTGCGGTCTTAAGCAACACTTGCCTCAACGGCAGCAACATTTCTATTTCTTCGAGCGGTTCTTTGTCTTGTTGGCACATGAACATTATGCAAAGTAAATGTACGCTCAAAATTTTCAACAATTCGACGAATAGCGAGCACACTTGGACGATTATTATGACTATAAAATGGCAAAAGCGTACGAAAAGTTGCAATTGGAGAACGATTATTTTGCGATTATTATTTTCGATTAATAAAAGTGAATAATTTGTGAACGTTGTTCTTGCGTATAACTGTTCTTGATGAAATTGTAAACATTACTGAATTCAATGAAAAAAAAATTACAGATCATGACAAATGGCGGAAACGCCACTTCAAAATCATAGCATCCCTATTGGAAAACCCTATATAAATTAATAAATAAATAAATAAAACAAACAAGAGCGCAAAAACGAAAGTTGGTCCACTTGCAACCAAATTGAATATTCTTAGAAAAATTACCAGGTAAGACATTAGGAAATAAATTTCCAACAGTTGATTAATGAAAATGTTGTAATTTGTTTTTATTCTCCTTCTTTTTCCTTTAATTAGGCATTTAATGTGTGTTAATAAATAATTTCAAATGAATCAAGGGCAGGATACGAGCTTGAAACATACACAGTCTCATAGTAAAAATTGCAAGAGATCAAAAAACATCATAGCAATAATAGCTTTCATCAAAGGCATAGATCTACAAGTACAATAGATCTGAAAATATCGCGTCTACATAGAACTCCCCATATAAAATATATATATATATATATGAGAAACCAAACAACACTGGACCTCCAAGAAGATCACGGAAATGACAGAACTAATTTCAGACATCAACTTTGCAAAAAGCAAATTAATTGCAAATAAAAACCGACTAACGTCTATAATAAACGAAGAAGAAGAGCATTACAAACACAAGTTCGAATGTTATAATGCAGTTGAAAAATAAGCCCACTCATCTCATGTAACATGACTATATGAGAATGAAAGACATGAATGAAACTTTCATTTATTTTTTTATTTTCTCATCTCTAGGTCCATTCTTTTTTAATTTAATTTTTTTTTTCGTCTTTTTCTATTCTTTACCTTTGTAACCTATATGGAACTTAATACCATATATGAATGTAATAATATCCATTCGTACTGTTGAAATTTACTTTATAGGGTGTTTTAAGAATATTGTTTACTGTATTCACTAAATAATTCGGAATATGGTTTTAAATTTAAAAAAAATGTATAACAGATAGAAGAGGGTTAATTAAATTATACATAATGACAATCGAAATATAAATATTTTATTAAGTTAGCTGATGCAGTAAACAAGCAAGTGGGGTATTAATATTCTGTTATTATGACTAACTTAAATTATTATAACACAACTTATAACATTTATGAAAGTTGCCTTGAAGTAGTTAAGATGGTGTACACGAAGTTGGAACCTACTATGACAAAGGAAAAATAAAAATAGATGTTCAAGCCTTTAAATGTATGTATTCAGTTAGAAGTCAAATCGTATGACTTTATAAGTTAAAGTTAAAATACCTAAAATTTTGACTTTAATTTAGACCTAAATAGTCATTGGATTATAATGAATCTAGTCAATAATTTATAGTGGTACAATAAGGCTAACTTACCCATGTAACAATCTTATTGCTGTAATAAGACTCTTGCGCACTCTTATAACACTATTATAAGCACTCTTTGCATTAGTGTTAATTTAAGTGCTCCGCAACTGTTGTGAAGCGTTATAAATACGTTATAGCACTAAAATGGTGAATGGTATAAGACACTGGAGCAATTGCTGTAATATTGTAATAGAAGTAGTATACATTATTTATTAGTGTATTTGTTTTTATTTTGAAATGAAATTCATTTGAAATAATTTATGTTGTGCGAGAATGAGATAGGTATTATTTTTTATTTAAAATATTTCATGAAAAAGGCAGGTAAATATTAATTATACATATTTTAATATTTGTATATAAATGATTTATAATAAATAAAATTTTGTCTTACTAATAAATAATATTTTGCAGTTAAGAATAATTATTGTTTTAATATTTATAACAATTGTGACCTAAATATAAAATTTGGCTGGGAAAGAAATTTCAAAAATAACCAATTTTTAAATAAATAAAAGAAAATATATTTTTAAATTCAATCTTTAAAATATTTAATAATGTACGTTAATTAATGCATAACATCAAATTTGATATATAAATAATTATTTGCAATATATTTATTCTATTTATTTATTTAAAAGCTATACAGTAAGTTTATTAGTAACATTATAGGAATACAATAAAATGATAACATTATACTACTGCTTTTCTAGCAATTCTATTCTTATAACAACACTTTAACTCTTGATATATGATTACGCACTTTTAGACCTATAACAATCGACATTGTTAAAATCCTATTATAACAACTCTCACAATTGCTATTAGAACATTCCTATAGCTATATTAATCCCATTATTCTTATAAAAACTCATTATAACACCTTTGGTGCTTATCGGGAATCATATATAGAAGCCTTATAGCATAATTTTGTTTTATAACAATAAAATGATAAGTGGGTTAGCTTTAATAGTAATAATATAAACTCACAAGAGAGGGTACACCCTGAGAACTCTAGATATGCTTAACCACTTGCAATCTGTTGCTTCACAATTAATTAATCAAATCTTCTTTAAACAAAATATGATCGAATAGACCAGATTGAAATAAAACATAGCCAAAGATATCTGCTTTATGTTGAACAATTCTCTTGTGAGAACCTTCAAAAAACAAAACTTCATATTCAGAACGATGATAGCTATATGTTATATCGGGAAATTCCCTTATTGGTAAGCATTCTAAAATTCTTAAATTCTCCTCAAATAACTTTTCCAGAGCTTGCAGAAATGACGAAGACGATCAAAATGTTCTATAATCTGTATCTGTTCTTTAATCTGTCCTAGTTTATATCACAAAAGTAACACCCATCTAAGAGCCGAAGGTATTTTTTGGAGCAAGTACGACAATTTAGAACTTCCACTGCTTCCATTGGTCGTAGCAACTTCAACGTGAACAGTTTTTAATTCCGTAGCACAACAATGAGTATCTTTGATTTGATTGTGGCTTTTATTTTTTACAAAAGAAGTACTGAAAGATACGAAAAAGTCATACTCGAGCAATATAGAGGCGGAACAACAGCTTTTTAGAACATATTTCACGAAAAAAAGTGTTTGTACATGAAAATTGATGTAGAGCAACTTTTTTAGTTGAAACACATTTGTCTTTTTCGCCGACTGCAAATCTATTTTTTTTTATCATATTGATTTTAAGTTTGATTTGACTTTAACAATATAAAAAAAAATAATTTTTTGCAATATTTATTGATACAATTTGAATATTTATTATTTTAAGACCAAATAAATTTAAATATATCTAAATGTATATATAAAATATTGTGTCTTTCTATTTTTACCACAAACAAAATCATTATCACTTTCACAAAGTCTATACTTGATGAGAGACATAAATGCCAACGTCACGGTAATTGTTGGAGTAAATGCGACGGTTCCATACAAACATTTTACCTATTAAATTTGTTACCTATTCGGTTGTTTTGTCTATTCAAACCAATCCAAAAAAATAATGCCCAAAATAACAAAATCCCTTGTAAAACAAAAATCCCCAAATAAAAGACCATATCTCCTTGAGAAATTTTGTTTTTGGGCATTTTATTTTAGTTGATATTAACTTTGGGGATCTTGTTTTGGTAATTTTGGGATCTGGATTCTGTACCATACCTCTCCCATATAACGTATGCTAAAAACATTTTTTTCATAATCTCTCTGATATATCGTTAAACTACAACAGACTATTTGTATACATTCTGTATTTTTGCAGTTATTTTTTATTATCATCAGACATCCTGTATTTATGCAATTATTTTATTTGTAACAACATATCCTTAATTTTTGCTTCAAAACTTTATGTTAGTTACTATTATTCATTTCTATTAGATTAGAACTACTTCCGAAGTACCCTGTATATAATATGTATGTTCATATTTATATGTAATAGCCATTAACAGCGTTTACATTGCACATCCTTCCCTTTTATCTTTGTATACATTTTTGTTTTTGTTTTTTGTTGTCTCAATTTTCTTCCTTTTTTTTTGTTTTTTGTTGATTAAAACTTTTTTTTTGTTCCTTAAAAGCAAAAAATACCATTTTTTTTGTTTTAAAGTGCACATTCACCATACTATGCATGCATGATGCCATCAAAACTAAATTTATATGCATCCTATATAAATATAAATGTAAATATTTTTATAGAATTGTTATCCTTATACAAAAAAACACAATATAAATAGAAAGTCATTTTCGACGACACTAGTATTCAGAACAGAATAGCTAGCACATTTTTAATACATTTTTTTTATATATATAGCTATATATATAATTTATATATATATATATAATATATAGTTAAAAATGACAATTTCTACCCATCTCTTTCTATCTCACCTTAAATTTATTTTTATTATTATTATTATTAAAAGAATATCATCTCATTCTCATCATCAACAATCAACATCAAACCAAATAATCATCACTATTATCATTGTAAAGCACCTGTAAAGAGGATACTAAAAATTTATTTCATCGGCATTTTTTAATGTCAGGTGACTCGTGCAGCCCTCATAGATGATTCTACTGACACTTTTTTTTTATCTTCTTGTTGTTTTTTTCTTCTTTTTACTTATTTTGTTGTTGTTGTTTTAAGGTGAAGGTAAAGGTGCATATTTGTTGTTGTTGCAGTTTTATTGTAAATAAAATGTTGTTTTCTATTTTATAGTTGATTAAATAACATGAAAGATTGAAGGGAAAACTTATCAGTGCAGCAAATTACATTTTGACACTTTATCTAGTCAACTTAGTCAAAGTGAGAATAGAAGAAAATAAAAAAACCAAACAACAACAAAATAATAAAATTTGATGAAATTATTTTATATAATATTAAAAGTAGTTTTATTTTTTGTATGTATTTTTTGTGTGGTAGAATTAAGTGAGTAGCTAGTTGTTAAATTGAATTTTATTATTAATAGGTTAAAAGGATAATAGAATGTTATTATTTATATGAACAGGTCTATTAGTTATTTGAGCGAAATATAAATGAATTGAATTTGTATATTTGAATAAAAGGAAATATAATTATTTTATATTATATTACATGGTGTTAAATTCTGATTTTAGATATTTTATTTTACATCCTTGTGAAAAATAGCAGGTATAAAAATTAAAAGAAAAATTAGAATATTGAAAATGGAATAACAGTTGAATTATACTAAGAGAAATGTGGAAAATGGAACATCAAAACTATATAGTACTAAAATAATAGAAATAGTATAATATACGTTTTATACATACTAGGGGCCCCTGTTGAGTAATTATAATTCAAGTTTAAGTATTAACTTTTGTGTAAAAATTGTGTAGGTACCTATAGATTTTTCTTAATCAGAAAATCGCATGCTAAATTGAATGAATGAATGAATGACAGGAACTGAACAGATCTCTATGTCAAAATTTGAGTTTCTATAAGTTGTTTTTAATTGAAAATACTACTAATGAGTATTTTAATGCCATGTGCTCAACATGATTCGTCATTACAGAAACAATTTGAATTAATAAAAATTAATTTAAGTCTGTGTAATTCATACGTGTTAGTCTGTTTTATTTGCTTTTTATTCATACTCCTATAATTATAAGTTATTTTAAACCCAATTGCACAAATAAAGATATGGTCTCTATGAGTAGGTAAGTTTGAAAATAAAGTTAAAAATTTGGAAAGCAAGCAAAAATTATTTTAGAAGAAGCAAATAGCAGAATAAATTTAATCCAATGATCCAAGAAAATTTTAAGAAAACTTAATATTTATCTTTACCTACCTTACCTACCTACATTAAATGTACCTTATATTCACTCTCTTGATATTTGTAAAAAGGATGCGGGATGGTGGTTTTTTTTTTTATTTTTTTATTTAACTTTATTTTTGGTGAATAAAATTTTTATTGTATAATTTTGAGGTGAATTGTTGACAACTAATGATGGTATTTAATCAATCATTATGCTATAGAAATATGCCAGTGTTTCGCTCAAGGTTATTATTCAACCCGCATCAGACCCATAATAGCTTTAAATATTTTAAAAAACCGCATATGAGATTTTGCGATTAAACTATCCAAAACGGATATATCCGAATCTGGTTACTTGTGCTGTTAATCGTATCCGATATCCACGAAAAATCTAACGGTTATCAATTCTAAATTTTTAAATTAAATCTCTTAAATTTTCTCAACAAAGTATAGGTTATTCATTTTAACAATATTTTAAAAATTTTAATTTTTTTACAAATATGTAGCAAGCCATACATTTTTTGTCATTCGTTTTCAATTTATGAAAAGTTATTTAAGAAGCAAATAGAATAGTTATAAAGAGTCTTGGTAAATTATGTTTTACTTATTATTCCTATAAAATGTGATTAAGAACAGTATCAACAGTTTGGGATTATTTTGACAAACTGGTAAAAAAGCGCAATGCCTGAAATGCCAATCCAAAATTAGAAATACCAATAGATCCCCTGAAGCAACGATAAATCATTTCAAACTTGTTCACACAATTTTGATGAACAAAACTGTGGAAAAAGAACAATATCCGACTAAAATTCAAAAAGCTTCAACTTTAATGTTAAATTTTATTAAGCTATATAATTTGGAAGATATTATAGTATGAAAGTTGGCATCACTTTTTGATAACATTTCAATACGTATACTATAACGAATTCATCATTTATTCGTGAATCAATTTCAATAGTCGGAGATATTCTTCACCAAACTGTGAAACTAGTGTAATGAAATTGATACAATAATATTGTAACACTATAGCTTAAAAATTTCCTTGCAAAAGAAGCAAGATTTAATAAAACTGTGTGAAGAAGGTTATATTCCAGAACTATTTCACAAATTAAACGGTATAAATTTCGAATTAAAGACAGCGGAGATGATTAAAATATGGTTGAAAACCGTAAAATGGTTATAAATAAATTCAGTCAGAATGGTTATAACGTCAAATTCAGAAGACGTAGGTATTTAAATAAAATAACCATGAAAAAACGATGAATGCATGAATCTGGGGCTAGTTCTAATCCTAGTATCTTGTAATGCAGAATAAATGGTTCATAAAATTAAAAATCACCTGTTTAAATTCAATATTAATTTTGAAAGTGATATCATATGTACTACTAATGACGGTGCTTCAATGATGCTAAAGTGTTCTACCTTACTTTGGACAGCTGAACTAATTATACTTTAATCACATCAGTATACACTTAGGTGTTTGTGATTATTTTTATCAAATTTACAGAATTCGATTAACAGTGATGCAAAAAAAAAAAGCTTTATTGGTTTTTTGACCTGGTTCCTTTGTACCCTTTGTCATTGGGATAACAACTTAAATAAAAAATGGAGCTTTCTGTTTAAGAAGGCTTAGTTCCTGACAATAGTCACTCAGTTTATTTCTACACTATAAATCAGTAGCTATAATTATACACTCTATACGAGCGACTGAGCTCATTTGAGAAAAAGAAAATAAAAAATCGAAATATTGTAGTGTAAAATTACAGTACCGTACTCAATTAAGCACGAAAAGGTGATTCTACCTAAGTTAGTGTCAAGAATATAAAAAAAAAAATGCTTATTTTCTATTAAAGAAGAAAAAGAATGTTTGAATGATATATTTCTAAATATTAGGCTTGGTTTCAAATAGCTACATACATATTTTACATTTTTTATAAAAAGGAATTCGTAACAAGCCATAATTATATCTTTAAGTACATAATATTATTACAAAATACATACATTATGTATATTTTTCACGCTATGTACTGTCAAAAATTAACAAAATATTAAATTAAACAAAAATAATATTATGACATCAACAATCTACTTTTAAAATACATTCCATTTTCTTACAATGACAACATAACACAACACAGTAAGTAACAAACATCATTATCCATCATCATCATCATTGTCATCATTATCATCAATTTTCATCAATTGAATAATTACCAAAGTAAAAAAATAATTTTTTTACATAATTTTCTGGTTGAAATACCAAATTTGATAGGACTTTATAGATAATAAGACTAGGTGCTTTACAGGATGAATAATTATTATAATGATTTTTTAAAAACAAGATTCACAACCTGTTGTCAATGTTAACTAAATCTAACTATTATTACCATTAAATTCACTCAAGTAATTTTTATTTACGAAAAATAAAAAAAAAAAATTTAACGGCTTGATTCTTTGCAACGAAAAAGAAAGAATATTACGTTAAATTGTTAACAAGATTGTTCATCAAAGTAGAAAATATTAAAAACAAAAACAAAAATTATATAAAATACACATATTTAAATTTATCAGAGCCGAATTTGGAACCAGAGAAATTTCGGAGATTGTCAAAGAAAACTTTAAATAATTTTTTACATACAACAATATAGAACTTTCCAACCTTTCCAAAAACAATTTATTTCAAATTTATTTACCCTTTTTACTTTTCACTATTTATTTACCCTAATTTATCTGGTGGCTTTGCTTTGCTTTGCTATCTTGGTTCAGTTAGCTGCCATATAACTCCTAGCACTCTCCAAGAATATTTCAAAAACCAAAGGCATCGTTGACAACCAAACAGCTTGTTTATTTTTGAAACGCTTTTGGTGTTTGAAATATTCTTGACAGGTACTAGAAGTTATGTGGCATAATTTTGATAAACGATAAAAGATATTTTCATTTATTTTTGAGCAAATACGTATGTACCAATTTTTAGATCTTCAAAATCACTAGTTTTTGATATATTTCTGATGAGCTTTATGAGTTATATAGCAGCCCCCGAACCTGTCCAATATTTAAAATGAATTTTATCCCAAAAACTTTCGAGGCAGTGTACTCAAGAACTTCTAAAAGTTGCATGGTCATCGGTTAAATGGTTCAATAATGGATAAAACACAAACAGATATACATTTATTTTTATACATAGATTAGTTGTTCAGCCTCATTTTCATTATTATAACAGCAGCTGGATAACTCTTCGTTTGTCTAGAAATAGACTAAAATAATTCAAATTTTGATTTGATATTTTTTTTCTAAGGTGTTTTACTCTATGCAAGCCTTTTCGTTTGATAATTCAAAATTGCAGGCCTATGTCTTTAGTGGTATTACTATTTGGATTATGTCGATTTTCGAATCAGGAGGTCGGAATTTTCATATGTAGAAATATTTTTATATATTACAAGAAGCATCGCATTCAAATAGGAGGTAAGAGGATTATTCCTCGTATTATATCCTCCTATTGAATCCAATTACTTTTGCGTAGACCTTTAAATGTGCAATAGTATGCTCTTCTGAAAATTGACTAATCGCATCTGGTTTTTGCAAGCATGTCCAACTTCCTCATTACATTGTATTCCTTTATATCCAATGCAAGCAAGCTTTATATGTTTGTTGTATCACTCTTTTACCCTCTGTCAATACATTGCAGTGCCGATGGTCAAACCTATCATAGGTTAATATCATAAGGTTTCAGCTTGAAAAACTGTGGAGTATATAGTAAGCTCAGCTGTGAATTTGTACCTCGGTTCAAGTAAACCGTCACCTGCTTTGCCCCAGTTATTATTATACCATATCGAAGCTCCTTGTGGTAAGACTCATATTAATCTTTCGAATTTTTGTCATTTATATATCACTACATTAAATCCTTGGGGCATTCAATTGTTTTTGTCTGCTATATGGCATTCTAAGTTTTTACTTGCTAAAATGTTTGTATAATCTGCTAGACCTAGATGATGGTATTTAGAAAATTATTTTGAAATTAAATTAAATTATTATATTAAGTTATAATCAGATGGCACAACCAGGTTCATGAGTCATTTAAATTTAAAAAAAATAATATAAGTATAACTTTTAGACCAATTGGTTATAAAATGGATTTACACAGTTTTTATAATTGATTAAATCAAAATTAATTTCTTATCAAGTCGACTACTATGGAACTATTGAATTAGTTTGTCTACTTCTTTATATAGTTAGAAAATTTTTAATTAATATAGAAATAGGGTTGGCTACGTATCTCGTACTACAAAACCTCGCGTTTTAAAATATTTTGAAAAAATGAGATATCCTCTCTCTGTTTTTTATACAACAGAGCGGGTTTGATATACAGGATGTTGAATGACAGGATTTAAAAATAAAAGATTCTGAATATTGTCCATTCGGTATTTTTTTGCCAATATAACGTCATGATCCCTACAACAATTATTGTATTTTTTCCATTTCTATTTTTTCGTGATATCTTTTGAATGCGAAATTTTGAGACACAAAATTTCGATACACCCCCATAAAAATATCCCAAATCCGATGATTTTTTTAAACTTTTGAATCTTACAAATTTTCCAATTTACTCAGGTTAAATTGAATTTTCAAAAAAATCATTTTTGCTTATAGGCATTTACTACCTACTGTTTTTTTGTTGCCGACTCTGATAAATTTTACTGTACAAAGTCTCTTGTTTGAATAATAGAATGCGTTTTATATGCTCACTGATAATGACGGTGGGTTCCACCTAACCAATTTAATAGACGAATTTAAAAAATAAAAATAAAAATTTTATAATAAAAACAACAAAAAACAAATCCCAGCAGGTTATAATCAAAATTCATATAATTATGATTTTATGAGATTTTTACCATAATTTTAACAACATAATGACTATTTATTTTTCTTATTAAAAAAAAAAAACAAAAAAAATTAGTTAAAATTTTTGATATTTAAATTTAAAATTTTGGAGGACAAAAAAGAACTATGAGACACATGCAGCTCTTCATTTCTTATTTATTATGACCTGAATTATTTTCGACTACTTTATTACATTTTTTTTTTTTTAAATCAAATCTTTAAAGCTTTAAAATTATAATCAGTATATAATGAGATTATTATTAAGAGGTAATTTATTTTAAAAAATTAAGAAAGTCTAATTCTTTAATTTTATTGCGATTAAATGGTTTAAGGTTATAAGAGATCTTAATTTGAATAGAGTTTTATAAAGGCATTCACAGCAGTAATTGAAGATGTGCATACAAAATTTAAATTTTACGTAAATTTAAAAATATTTTAAAAATTCTAATAAAATATTTTACTAATGAAGCTATATAAAGACAATGCAGGTTTTGGTTAACAAATACTTGCGAATAATATGTAAAATATTCTGGATTGAATAATTTGAAATATTGAACTCTGACAAATGGCCAAAAAATAACCAATAGGGTCTCAAATGAAGAATAGAAATATAAGGTGGATAGGACAGAACAATTCAGACAACCTACGAAAAATATAGCAAAGCAAGTATTAAATTGGATTCCGCAGGGCAAAGGAGAAGTGAGACCGCGGGAGTGTTAGACCGCGGGTGTTAGACCGCGGGAAACATGGCGTATATCAATTCATAATGAAAGACAAAAAAACAACAACAAAACATTTAGTAAAATTAAATACCTAAAACAGAACAGAATCAGGTGGAAAAGATTTGTGCTATCTCCCAAAGGAAGTGAGGCAAAAAAAATAATGAAGCTATTGACTAAATTATCATTCAATCAATTGGTTTTCTAGAGAGTATAAAACGTTCACTTATTATTTCAATACTTATAGCAATTAATTATCTGCTATTTATTTATACATTTACCAATCATTTTAGGTTATTACAGCTTATACTAGGGAAACAAAGATTCAAAAACTTTAGTATTTATGCTAGAGAAAGCTTAAATTATTATTAGTATAGATAGGTATAAATAGTATTAGTTTGTTATGTAGTCAGTTTAAAAAAAGGTTACAGCCATTGAAATCTGTTCCCGCCACAACACTAAATCATGTAATATGCCCGTAGTATTCTTTTACAAAACCACATGTACACGAACTGGACCATTACCAATTCCACGAGCAGACCCGCAGCTGTGATAGGTTTGTTGATATTCTAATAAGCTATATCTGAGATCTCTGTTAGTTTATACTTAAATATAGTTTATTATTAAATATAGAGTCTCCCAACTGTCGGAAACTAGTTCTGAACAAACCAAGGCAGTCGTAAAAATTATGTTTTCTGAGTGTTAAAACCCACGCAGTTAGGATATTTATCATTATTGACATGCTTTAATGACATTGGATGCTTGCTAAACATACATTAAAATGGCGCTACAACCATTATGGTCTTCATATTCCTTCTATTGAGCTAAAACAAATATTCTAGTTTTTCTTTTGTTAATCGTCATCACTTTCTGAAGGTTTGATTTTTTTTCATGTTACTTCTCGTGGGATTATAGAGCATTAACTTGCCTCCTCCAT
This sequence comes from Argyra leucocephala, assembly GCA_963942445.1. Lineage (NCBI taxonomy): Eukaryota > Metazoa > Arthropoda > Insecta > Diptera > Dolichopodidae > Argyra > Argyra leucocephala. The sequence goes on along the minus strand of OZ012679.1, from coordinate 33,095,080 downwards.
TGTTCTCTATTCTAAAATATAAATAAAAAAAATATTATATAAAATTTATAATCAATAAAAATAATTAATACTTAACACTTTATGATTAAAGTTAACACTGTATAACTAAAAATATTACCTATATAAATATCTATTTCAATACTCATATATATATATATAATACAACACAATAACCAAATAACACAATAAATAATATTGGACAAATAATAATTACACAATTATCAACAACTGACAAAAGTTTGTGACATGACGTACCCAGTAAACATAGTAACGTCAGGCATCTTAACGACAAAGATGGATAAAATCGCAACGACAGCTTGCAGAAAAATATGGCGTCATCTTACCCCGTAGGTGTAGATAAAGTTATCAAAGTGGTCTTCTACAGTAGGCCAATCCCCTACTTAGACAGTACAAACAGATTAAAAATGAAATTAGTCATTGCCTCAAAAATACAAGCGAAAGTAGCAGCTAGAAATCGAGTACTATGGAAATGTCAAGTGGAATATACCTATGCTCCAAAGAGGAGTACGGAGAAAAAAAAATGGATATATGGATTCTTGCATTCGCTGAGCTGAGATCGATTTAAGCCCCTTCTATAATAAGCTCACCGGTTTCTTTGTTAACCTGTATATTAGAATGTCCAGGAATACAACGGATCTTTCTTTTGCATGTTCTACTAAAATCACAACTTGGCGTCAAAAGATAGTTGACTAATCTACGTACTTGGAATTTGTTCTTGATAACGCAAATTCCATAGGCTGGGCTGTTGTTAGTACTCTAAATAGCAGTGGTTCACAATTATAAAATGCGCATGAACAATATTACAGTTTTTTAGAAGGCTGAAGGACAAGGTTATATTAAAATTTTCAGAAAAAGGAGGTAAGGATACTGTTGATCATTTTGGAACTATCAGTATAAAAATTTAACATATTTTTATCTTATGTATCGAAGAAGTATTATGTAAGAATTTGGCTTTACCACTTGGGGGATCTTTCAAATTAGCAAATTTCAATTAAATGTACTGTAACAAACTGTCAAACTGTTTGTCTCATGCCACGAATAGCAACATATCCCAAAGGAGAGATTTCTAAGAATTATTTAATACGCAATTGTTGGAACCAAAGATGGAACCTAAATAACTATAGTAGCCCAAATAACAAAAAGATGGAATATAACAATAACAGACTTTAGTCGTGGTATCGAACACAATTAAGTGCTAATTGGTTTTCCAGAAGCAACTAGAATGGCCACTTCTACATACCTACCTATCTTACAGACTTATTGCCTTTCGACAAACCTTCAATTGTTTTTCCTGAACGTCTATCAATATTTTACTTAATTTCTAAGCTAATTTGCAAACAATGGGAACGGTATGACAATCCAAAGCTGGAATATAACTATTATGAATTTGACCACGATGATTTAATTCAATAACTTATACTGTAAAATAAACTTTTCGAGTCACCGCCATATTTAAATAGCTTCATCCAAAATTGTCCTACTAGAACCGTTGGGTATTTCCTTTTCTCTATATGATAGTCGAAAATGTACATTTATGTTTAAAGATTTTACAGTTATTATAGACTTTAGGTTTTACGATCGTCATTGACAATATATTATAACAAAAAGAAGTAAGCAGTTGAATGTCTTTATTAAAGAGGGGATGAAGAAAAAACAATTAAAAATTAATATAATTGCATTTAGAGGTCGGAATAGTGAAACTAAAATATGCAAAATACTTCAAATACCTACTTTTAATATTTCCAAAACCAAAATTATTATCAAAACACTTTTGTTCAAAATTCTTTGTAAAATCTTTGTTTTTTTTTAACTTAAAAATTTAAATTTTCGCTTACATCAAATTTGCTAAAATTTCCCAAAACCAAATCATTTTCAATGATTCAACAAAACAAATACAAAAAAAACATTTTCTTAATCTCAATCAATAAATCTAAAGTAAAGATGACTCCACCTTCGGATTTAAACATAAGATTGATTTTTTTACATCAATTAACTGAAATATCATAGAATTGTTCAAAGTATAACACTCACTACAAACGCGTGCTTTCAAAAACAAAAAATTTGTAATCTTGAAGAGAAAAAAAACAGTTTTTTTTTTTTGTAAATTAAAAACTAAGCCAACTTAAAAAGAGGAAGAGATTATCAATTTTATCTTTCATCTTATTTTATTTTTTTTTTGTGATTGCCTGCTACCTATTTGCTAGTCACGCATTATGATAATTAATGATGATGAATGCAGTAAGCTAATCTCCTATATATTTTAAAGTTCAAGTCCTTGAAATAAACAAGTCCATATTATTAAAGTAATATCTAAATTATACTCTTTTACATATACCTACAGATTGAATCTTTGATTTTGAATAAATTTATAAAAGAAATACAAAAAAAACAAAAATTGATTAGACATCTTGTTTAAATCTGATGCAGACGTGACTTAACAATTTTCTGATGCTATATTTAAATAAGTACGAGTTAACTTTATTATTTAAATACTTTTTAAGTGATTTGAACTCAAATTATAAATTAAACTTAAAAAAATATCTATTATATAATATATATACTTACTTGTTGTTATTTTAATTATTGAATTAATAATTTAAATAGTTTTTGGTTCTAATTTCATAATACAAGTCTTTTGAGAGACTTTGACTTAAATTGTGATGTCTAGAAATTTCTAAATGTACTGTCAAATAAATTGCATAAGTTTACAACTTGTAGATTAGTGTAGATAAACCAAAATCTGTAAATTTGTCTGTAATCAATAAAATGTTAGTCAAAAACTTTAATCCATTGGACGATTCTGAATCATTCTTCGGAGCTTCAGACATCTCCGTGTTAAAATAACTGCATTTAGAATCCAGGAATTGAAAAGAAAAGAAAATGTGTGATAATTAGCTTTTGATAGCTTACAATAAATAGAACGATCTGTACTCATCAATACTGTAAAATTAACACCCAAATATGCATAAAAGGCATTCTTGCTCATCAGAGCAGACAGGTCAGTTAATAAACAAAAATTAGAATAATTGAAATTAGATGTTTAAAACTAAATAGTAAAAGATAACAGAGTCTAAAGGATAATTTCCGAAGTGTATAGGATATAAGAAAAATACATTAACATCTATAAAATGAATGTAGTTCGATGGGGAAGAGTGAAGAAAAAAGGACGGAGAGACCAGATTAACAAAATATATAAATATATATATATATATATATATATATATATATCTATATATCTATATAGAAATAATCGCCAAAATAACTTCTAAATCTTCACCAGACGATTAGACGTAAAGATTTCCCATCACATCACCATCGGACAACCACATCCAAAAAACATGCGATCGAAATAAAACTCATATTTTGTCTCCTATCTGCAGCTAATCTCTTCAATTCCAACCACTTTCTTTGTTGAGTACTAGCTTTGATTAAAACTTTGAATTTTGTTTTCTATCCGAAGATTGTACCCACGGACAATTCAAAACATTGTTTACCGATGTTGTTGTCAGGTTGCAATTGCAAACCAGTTTGTCCAATACAAACGACATTTTCTTTGTCGAATCACAGCATTCTGTTAGAAATGATTTGTGGCCAACGAATCAATGTTCATAATGAACCGGATACGCACTATTGATACACGGTTGAAGATTTATTAAATCATAAATAGACCAATTAAAGATATTGGTGCAATATTTAAATTCTCGTTCCCAAAAAGTTTGATAAAAATAATAAAAACAAGTGAAGAAAATTAATTTAATTAGTTATCATTTATTTATATTTAAGCAACAATCTTCAGAATTTATATCGTCATCATGTTGTAGTTATAAAATGTATCTCAATAGTGTTGATCTGTATAAAAGAAACTACTTGTGAAAAATACTTTAACAGACTTTTGGAGCATCAAATTGATATTAAATTTTTCAAACATAAACCAAAAAAAAATCTAAAAATTTAAAGTATTTTAGCCACCACATCTACCAGCAAGAATTTTTTTTTTGAAGCTTAATATTATATTTTTCCCGATTATGATAACCACTTGAGATTACTGGAAGGTCTCCTATTTTTACAAGTAATTTTCTAAACATAAAAATTTGTTTTCGGTAGTGTTACAACTCAAAACTAGCATTGATCTTATATCGGCAAAGACATAGATTTAATATCGTGTTCCCTATAGCTGTAAAGATTATTTTTAAGAACGATTGTGAATTTGCAAATTTACTTAAAACAAACAAAAATCTTATAGTTCCAATCAACTTATAGGGAACTTACATCATGAATATACAGTTTTTACTTATATGGTGGGCTTAAAAGTCATCACGAGTTTTAATGTTATAGCTTCGAGGTCGATGATTGCCTCAAGTTTACTCACATATACGCCGTCCTACAAATAACCCTGAAAAATTAGTCAGGTGTGTAAAATCTGAAACTGGCCAATAAATTTCCAAATATCTGAAAAATTTACCTTAAAAGTGTCCCAGGTAGTAGAAGCAGTGGCTCCATCATGCTATAACCACATCTCAACCACAAACCATATCTCAAATTTATTTTCAAGATCAAGATGTAACAAATTTCCTATCCTAAATTTCTTCTCATGCTCTTCATTTACATTTGCTAAGAATTAAGGCCCAATAATATTTTCAAATGTAATGCTTAACTGCTAATTGGATGCAATTGGGCCATGGCTCTCGAATTTTCAGATTCCCGTAACATACAATTCTGCTTATTAACCAAGCAATTTAAGTGAAAATGAGTTTCATTGATACTCATTATCTGAGTTTCAACAAAGTTATTTTCGCGTTTCTGGTGAACTCTTGAAATCAAACTGAAAAATTTAGATATTGCTATAACGATCTGTGGGATTTTCACCAATTGTAACAATTGTACCAATTGCACAAATTGCACCAATTGCACCAATTGCTCCTATTGCACCAATTGCACCAATTAAACCAATTGCATCAATTGCATCAATTGCACCTTATATGGGGAAAAAAGTAAATTATTTTTTAAAATGCTTTTCAGTGACGTACGAAACATTCCGACGTGAGCAGAATGCCTTTTAGTTGATGTTTCTAATGTTTCGTCAATACTCTACTTTACATTTTCAATATTTTCCGCACTACGAATTGAATTTAATCCACTGACTTGAGGTAAGTATCTTACAGTGTCCTATTGGTTATGACGATCCATTAAGCAACGAATCATTATTTCAGAGGGCGAAATAAATAATAAAATTTTATTGAATTGGTTCTTTGTTAATTTTTTTTGTAAAATGGGGAGTTCTAAGTAACCGCAATCTCTTAAAATCTATTGTACTTCCCCATCCATTTCAGAATTGCAGGTCCTTGATAAACGCTATTATTGCTTTGATGTCAATTTCAGAATCAGGCGATTAATCTTTGCTCATTTACGGATCGCTCCATTTGTTTGTCTCCAGACGTTAAATTTTAAGTTTAATTTTAAGTACTGTTAGAAACATGTAAAAATAAATGCAAACCAACGAAGAAAAGTAAATCCTGCTCCGATAGATAGATGGTACTAACAACTATATAATATAAAACAATGAATATAATCCATTCCTACAACGTTGAAAACCCTAAATAAATGAAAATAGATTTAATAAAAATCCTTTCGTTGTCAGGGGTGGTATTATGCAACTTTGTTTCAAACATTTCGGTCGAAACAAAATGTTGTCGAAACAAAAGTTGGATGACATTACGTAATTTGAAACGTTAATTTATTTTGAAACGCGCGAAAAAACAGTGAAACACTTTACATAATTCCATTTTTGATTTGTTTCGTTAAAATTTCAACAATAACTGCTAGAAAATAATATCAAAAAAAAATGGAACTAAAATAAATTGCAACTAGATACAAGTAAAAGAATCTAATAATAATACCAACATTTTTTTTTGTTTTATTCTGAAAACTTTTTTCCTTGAAAGAAAATCATTATAAATTTACTTAATTTTTCATTTTATTGGAATTTTTATTTCTGTGCATTTCTAAAATAAATATTCAAATAACAATCATGTATTAATTTATTATTTTTTTTTTTAAATTTACTTAAAAACGTCAACTATTTTTCAATCGCCAAAATTTGGTCGTATCAAATGTAAAAAAAGTAGCGTTTCAACCTTACGCAATACCAAAATATGTCGTACCAATTTTGAAAAGATTGAAACAAAATAAAAATGGTCGAAACAAAATTATGCAATGCCACTGTTTGAAAATAGTCGAAACAAAACGACGTTTCAAATTACACAATGCCACCCCAGAACTTCATAACTGTGAAACACAATATTACACGTTTATGGAATGGCGCTGTTACAACCGAAAAATATTAATCTACTTATAATAGAAAAATTTTAGAAAAATTTTAATTTTCCTAAACGTCCTTTATCCTTTTTTCATTTTACCCTTTTTCAGCATTATACCGGGTGTTTACCAGAGTATGTGTATCAACTTTTTAAGAGGAGAAGTTGCCCATATTTTATTAATATTTTTTGACGTAGATTCCAAATTTGCATAAAAAAATACCCCTTACCATTTTAAAATCTCGATTTCGGCCAATTTCGGCGATTTTTGGTCTTAAAAAAACGTTTTTCGGTCCTTTTCGGAAGTTTAAAATACCACTAATCGATATAACACCCTCGATATAGTTAACAATACTTTTTTTTAATTTTAAAATAACGACTCTTTCTCCTCTTAAAAAGCTGATACGCATGCTCTGGTAAACACACGGTATACTACTGTGTTAGATTATATAGTAACCTACCTAACGTGCTAAAAATACTCTCAAATATCCTAAATTCAATCTAATGCTTGATTATATATTGTAAAATAGATAGGTATATGAATTCGTTAATACCCTGAATTTATTTTTCAGCTAATCCTTAAAATATAAATAAATTCTAAAATACTGTATTTAACATGACATCTTCTAATTGGGTTTTCAAAAAGTAACTGGACTAGCCACTTTGACCAATTACTGTTCTTAATATACCGAAAAAAAAATGCCCATAGTTTCCGTCTTACGGAATTTGACCTAAAATTTTTCTAAATTCTTATCGATAACTTTGAGTCTAGAAGGTTCACTATATTATAAAAATAGAATTTCCAAACAAAATATCCTCTATAATTCATTAAACTGAATTGACTAAACAAACGAAAAACATTTTAACTTAAAATTCAATTTAAAAATTTCTAAATACCTACAAATACAAGAAAATTATTATAGAAATAAAAAAAAAAACTCCCTAGGGTTTTATAATATCTACAAGTAGTATACAATAAAAATACCTACCTACATAGCCAATAGTCAAAGAATTTCACCAGCAGAACCATCTAACATGCCAATATTATATTTTCAAGCCATAAGACATATACAATTTTCTTTTGAAACCTGTAACATTTAAAATAACTGAAGCTTGACTTATTATCATGGACAAGTAAAGTACATTTCTTCATTCATATACAACTTTTATATTATGTTTATATATATATATATATATATACATTATATATTTATTATTATTATTGTTATTACTATTTCCACTTACAATTTACTTGCATATAAAAAATAATTCTATGACAGTCCAATATATTCTATCTTTATACTTTACTTCATATTATTTCACAACCAATATGCAATTACTTATTCATAACAGCATATATTTAACTTACATACAGACACACACACATCAATTTTCCTAACACAGTGAACAGAACAGGAAACATAAGAACCACCTGACGTTTTTTATCCGTATACAACAATCAAAAGGTAATTTAAAACAATACAATGATAATAATAGTAATGATTATGATATAATCATGATGGTGGTGATGATGATGATGACGACGACGACAACGATTTCTGTCTAGAACGAAATATTTCAATTGCTACAACTTTTCTGATAATATATTTTTCAGTTAAAATTTTCTTATATACCGGCATATCATACGCATATGTACATATATAATATGTATGTATATATGAAAATGTAATCCATAAAACAAAGAACATATAGTGTTTTTGTGGTCACACTGTGCAAGTAAAGTCATTTGAAATAATCATAAACCATGAAGATAACTATACAAATATAAGAATTTTCAACTACTTGTATAAGTCATTAATTTACTATCGCTACCTGTAGTACCATACATTGTACCATATATATATATATATGTTAAACACTTATCTGAAGATATTGTGTGGTATGTTCATGTCTTCTAAATAATGCAATTTTATATGAGAAGGTGAAATATGGAACTTTCTGTGTTTTTGATTTTTTTTTTTTTTGAAATAGCAATCTTTAATAACAATTTTACTGTCATCATTGTTAGACAGAAGTAAAAAAAAAAAAAAAAAAAGTAAATCGATCACAGTAAATATGACAGAGTTTGTATTTTTCTGAATAGTAATAATTTTTCTTAAATTCTATTACAGTTGGTCGGTTTCGATAAAGATCTATATTTTCTAGGGTTAATTACAATAGAAATGAAGAATGGGAATGAAAATAAGAAGCCTAAATTTGGTACCTATGTAAAATTGGATTGTTTTAATTTAAGTTTTTTTTTTGTTGTTGTTATTGTTTAACAAGTGTATAGAAGTGGAATTATCAGATAGAATCATCACTGTCCTGTAACTACATATATGTGGCATACGCTGGAGCCCATCCAACAAGCGGGGTGCCTGTCCGGTTTAGCTTATCGTTTAATTTTACTTTAAAAAAATTTCGTATTGAAAAGCCCTTTTTAGTGATGCATCAAGGTAAATCATCCATGACAAGCTATAGTTATACTCTGTTAGTATATGTTAGGTAGTTCCAGAATGTTGTGGCACTTTAATCGAATCACACCGATTGAAACCAACAAGCCATTTACTATAGCCTGATCTTTGCCAATTTGTTGATTAGTATCTGTTGAATAGTTTTAGATGTTTAAGTCGACTAACACCATTTGAAACAAACAAGTTGTTTGCTAGAGTATTCGAATGAGAAGCTAATCAGTCCCAAAAAGGACACTTAGGACCTGTGGTACGTCTGACATAACTTCATTGGTCTTAGTATAGGTGGTCCTAAGCCCTTTTTCCACCTCATCTATACCACGAACTTACCAATAACAAATGAGACAAACCCCGCCATTTTCGCTGACAATACATGTTAAAGTACCACCCAGTACATGCTACAGAGATTCTGCAACATAGCATAAATAAAATTCAGCTGTCAAAAGAAGTGAAAAAGATGTGGAAAATCAGAAAAAAATGGAGTAAAGTCTACACATTTCACATTTATCCTGAAGAGAAAAATTTACCCAACGGTGGTGCTAAATAACGAAGTAGTCCCGCAGAAAGAAACAGTGGCATTCTGGGCGTACATTTGTATAAAAGACTTACCTGGAAAATCCATATCCAAAGCAAAAGCAAACAACTGAGATTGAAATTACACAAAATGTGTTGGATCGCAACTCACCAATTAATATCACGTTTTTTGATTAAAAAACCGATATGGACATACGGAATCCAAATGTGGGAAGTTAGTCAGTCAGCAATTCAAATATTAAAATATTCCAGCGATTTCAATCAAAAGTATTAAAAATAATATCATGCGCACCCATATTTGGTAAGTAACGATATTTTACATCAAAACCTACAGATGAAAACCATAAAGGAGGAAATCAGAAATGTAAGCCGCAAATATCATACAAGATTAGCTTCTCATTCAAATACTCTGGCAAACAACTTCTGGTTTCAACTAGTTTTTCTGGTTTCAACTGGTACTCTGGAACTGGTTTCAAATGGTGTTAGTCGACTTAAACGTCTAAAACTATTCAACAGATACTAATCAACAAATTGGCCAAGATAAGTCTATAATAAATGGCGTTTTCGATTTAAATGTCACAACATTCTGCAACTGTACCCAACAGATACTAACAGAGTATAACTAGCTTGTCATGGATGACTTACCATTGGATTTTTCATCTGCTGTGCAAGTCATTATATGTGGCTTACATATAAAAACAAAAAGTATGATTTTTTTTTAAACTACTGAAAGTCTCCATTAGAGAAATTCTACAGGAGGGGGCGAAAAAAATATCTCAAAAAAATCCAAAGAGTCAACCAATTTGTTATACCCCATAAGAAGCAAAAGTTCCCTAAGGGGTAATCGCAATCAAATCATCAGTGAATTCTCGTACAGCCTCAGTTATAGTATAGCAAACATTCGATTTAGGGAAGCACCGAGATAACAGAATCAAAAGTAAATTATCGAAGTCGTCTTGTATGCGTGTAAGATAACATCAATTATAGTACAGATTACCTACCTGAAAATAATTTATGTTACTTAGATAACTAATATAATAACATCCTTCTTCTTATTCTTCTTTTTTCTTTTCACTGCTTAAATATGAGTTAATTTTAGTAACGCCAATACGAACCGAACCGGCTCCAGCTGATTAGTATCACAACACCAACAAAAGCAGTCTCTTGAGTCTTCCTCATATTCTCATGCACCTACCATAAATTCATCGACCGCAACATTTAGCCAAAATAATCCCCAGATAAATAGCAATAAAATGGATATCTGTTCTCCATCAAAATATTCAACTAGTCAGAATCAAATGTACCATCAGGTCCAATACCAGCACAACCAACTAAACCATTCTTATCAATATTTAGTCTAGATTATAACGAAAAACAACAACAACTTTCACAACAGTTGCCACCCCAAATGAATAGCAATAGTAATAATAAGAAAATATTTAACAATAAGGTTAGCCGTGATATTCCTAAGAAAGAAAAAAAATCCGGTAGTCCGAAAAAAAAACGTTCAGAACTACACCCTTTACAACCAGATCAGCAAAAAGTTACTGATAAATGACTTATTAAAAATGCTACCTTACCCCCAAATCAAAATTCAACTCCAATAATGTTAATGAATTTGAATTACGCACCACCAACATCTCAGCAAAAAAAAACGCCACAGTTAACTGATTACAATTATAATTCTTCTAAGGGGCTTAACTGTGTCATAGTTGAAGAAGATATTGGGCGAGAAACAAAAGTTAGCAAAATTGACCAACCAACTATTGAAATAAGACCACCATCATTTTTGTTAGATCAACCTGCGCAGTCGAATCAACCAACAAATAATTTATCAAATATGTCAACCAATAATATAAATATAATTTATCAAATACTTCAACCAATAATATAATCCAGATTGAGTTAGCAGTTTACTTAAAGAAAGTCTGTGCAATGAAAATAAATATGCATCTCAACCATCTCTTATAAAAGCAGAAAAAGTGAATTCACCTGTTGTAACGTCTAGGATTATCACCACAAATACTTTAATTAAAACTGAACCAAAATTATCTCCTATACAAAGTGGATATAATATTAATCCAATGGATACCTTACTTACCCCAAGAATTAATACAAAATACATACCCTTTGCTAATGTTAAACAAGAGCCAACCCAATTTCTAGTTAATGCACCTATGGTAAACAATAATGTAACCATTTATACCTGGTTCACAGTCTATGCATCAGCAGCAATCACAACCTCAAATTCAACCGCAGCAACCATCAGCGCAACAGCAGTTACAAAATCAACCACAGCAACAAACTCATTCCCAATTACCGCCACAATCATTCTCAGGATGAATATATTAAATCTAAATCAGAAGAAATAGACAAATCCAAGGATAAAGAAGAACGTAAAAAGCACAAAAAAAGATAAAAATATCAATCAATCAATCAATCATAAAGTACGCGTTCAAATTCATATTGTTCGTCCAATTTTATCATCTTTTCAGTATCATAAAAAAAAATGAATCCAATTTTGAGATTTGAAAATTTGTTTTCTACAACACTCTTATCATTTTTAACTTTATATTAAATGAAATCAAGATACCAAATCAGCAAAATTTTAAAAACTTAATTCAAATGATAGCACACAATAAAGTATTCACTTTTATGCTCTCTTTAGAAAGTCATCAACCTCGTGATCGACTCTTTTATATCAACAAATGGGCTCTTTCAACTTACAAACAACTACAGTTTTTTTTGTTATTATTATTTATAGTCTCCTCTACCATTAGAATCACTAGAGCTTGACTTTCAAAACTCAAAATACCATACAATTCTTATATCAATCTTTAACATGTTCTCAAAATTTACTTAAATATTAAAAAAATCATAAAAACAAAAACAAAATAAAAACTATACACAACATAATGAACGCCCAGTCGGTCAAATTGGTTTTGATTATTTTCATGCTCAATGAATTCACCATCCAAAGTAAAAGAAGAAATTTAAAAAAAAATAAAATAATAAAAACAAAAAATACCTACTTTGAAAAATTCTACACTACAAAATGTTTCAGTCCAATTTTACTATGATAATAAAAACAAATACAACAAATGTATATTAAAATTGAAAGCAATAAATGATATGACCATAACATCAGGTAAATGCAATCGTACCTGTACAACAGCAGCACAACAATATTCATATGAATATGAAACTTTGAATGCAATATGAGAAACACTGTCGTCTTTTATTCTAGAAAATGCTGATGGGTGTGTGTATAGAAATCAAAACAAAAAAAAATAACAACAATAACAAATGTTTATGTACGTACATGAATCATTCCTCAATAATGAGGAAAATTTGTTGTGTTGTTGTTTTTTTTTGTTTGTTGTGTTGAAAATTGTTGAAATTGAATCACTCAAACTTTGAATTGAATTGAAAGCAGAAAACAACACTTATAAAAGTTTAAGAAAAAACAAAATTAATGATTTAGAGCAACTATAAGGTCGGGTTGGATCTATATATTATGTTGAGAAAATGAATTTTTGAAATTTGAACAATGAATAAGTGGTCCAACAGGATTCTATTATTGTCTTAATGTAGGCTTTTACGATTATGTAACAAAATTTATTGTCTAAAGTTTTAAAGTCCTCCAACCGACGACGAATCGATTGATGTTTAGATATTCTCCCACACTTTCGTTTACGGTAGCGATATTCTCTTCAGTACGCATATTTCTTCAATGTGTTGATGTTAATTGCACCATTTAGTTAGAAAGTATGCGGTATAAAATCTATCCACAGTTCGATGAATGGCTTGCGTAAATCACAAAAAAAAAAAAAAATGATTTAAACTATCCAAACGTTTCAAAACAAAGTATTGCGAAACATTGTTAATGCCCCATATGGTTTGTTCCTAATACTGATATTCATAGCGATCTCAGGGTTCTTCTCATAAAAGACGACATAAAAAAATTGGCTGTACACTATAAAAGTCATCTCTCTCAACATGTCAATGTCGAAGTTTCACGTTTAGCTGACAGTCAAAACTTTGTTAGAAAACTTAAACGGACGAAATTGTTCGAATTGTATTGGGATAAAGTCATTTATCTTATAATAATTCCCAATGGAATTTTGTTTGATCAAAGATTTCTGAAGTAATAGAGCCAAAATTGTATTAATGGTTAGTCTTAAAGACTAGTTTTAATTTTAGCAAAAGGATGGGAGTTTATGCATTAGTGCATTAAAGTCGGGACAGTCCTTCACTTTGTTCTTCCCCGGTACCTAATACAGAAGCAGAAGCCTCTTTTGATGACTTTCTTGTATCTGAAAAAAAAAAAAAAAAAATTTGAGCCATAAAAAACGAAGGGGACTTTCCAAAAGGTGGTCCATATGTTAAATGAATACGACGACGAATTGGATAGTTTATATAAACGACGACTGAATTGGATAGTTTAATAACGTTGTTCAAGCATGAATCTAATTATATTGATTTGCCAGAGTCTACTTTGAGTATAAATGTCGGAAAATGAATGCATCTAAGTTTTATCTAAGCTAGCTAAAAAAAAAACACTAATTATTTGTCAACTATAACGTCGGTTTCGGTCTACCATATTTGTAGAGAAAGAATTTTATTGGAAATGTTTGGTACTACCTGTTACTCTTTCCAGATACCCAGCTTCTTATGTTTTGATGTAGAATCCGAATTTGCATAAAAAAGTACCTCTTCCCATTTGAAAATTTCGATTTCGGCGAATTTAGTTTAAAAAACCCATTTCCGGTCCTTCCCGGAAGTTGGAAATATCACTATAAGGTCGGTTTGGGTCTATATTTGTAAAGAAAGAACTTGTGGTACTACCTGTTACTCTTTCCAGATACCCAGCTTCTTATGTTTTGATGTAGAATCCGAATTTGCATAAAAAAGTACGTCTTCCCATTTAAAAATTTCGATTTTGTCGAATTTCGGCGAATTTAGCTTAAAAAACCCTTTTGTGATCCTTCCCGGAAGTTGAAATATCACCAAAAGACCACATAGAGCACCCTCGATTTAGTTAATCAATTTCTTTTTAATTTTAAAATTACGACTGCTTCCCCTCTTAAAAAGCTGATACTCTGGAACATCCGGTATAGCTGAATTATCAAGCTTCTATTCAGATAATTTGTGCTGTTTTTGTCTGCATTTTTTATGCCCGATGCCATCTAGAAACGGTATAGTTTTGTTTTTGATTATTTCTACATTGTTAATTTTGTTGGACAGCTATAATTTGCCTTTGTTCCACTCATTAGCTGAGTTATAAAGTTATTATCTGTCAGCTTTTCCAGTTGCCCTTTACGATATATTATTATTAGGTCTTCCTATATTACCGCATTTTTTTTTATTCCAAATTGGTAACTCTCCTGAATAATCAACATATACTTTCAATAGACTCAATATTGGCTATAATCTACTGAATAATCAACAGTTAGTTCCCTATACTTGCGTATTGCGTATTGGCTCGTACAGAGAACAGAGATGTGTTTGAACTCTTCTCTTCTGGTTTATATGATATTAATACGAAGTGAGTGCTTCAAAAAGACTCCATTGCCTCTCTGTTGATTTTGTAATTTTATAATTTATAGTAAAATTAGCTCTTAAACATTTTGAGGTCAATCATTCGTAGACGCATCATGGTACATGCGAATATGCTTATATGTTATGGGTCCAAAGCAAGTTCTGGGTTCAAGAAATGCAATTGCAAAGCTCGCCTTATATTAATATTTAATTATACAAAAATAACTGGTATCTAACAGCAATAAAATTTCTCTTTCTTGATTGATATACTCAATATCTGAAGATGCCGTATGTTGTTTCTGGTGTTGTATATTCTTCAAAAAGAGGATGCATAATTTTTTCTAGTTCTGAATCATAATATTAAAGCCATTTTGTTCAAAGTTTTTAATTTAAAATTCATTAAAATAGTTTATAGTCATAGTCTACTTCATGGTAACACAGAAATGGCTTACCGCATTTTCTTTATTTGGTTTTCATTTGGTTAAGGGAGGCGTAATTTTTTAAAACTGCACAAGGCACCAAATCGAATAAGGATTGTACAAGACTATCGAAAATAAAGTATTTGCATAAATAATAGTTCTGTTATAAGGACACATTTTTTATTAATATTAGAAATTTCAGTCCAAGATTTATATTATATTATTAAAAGTTCAAGTTTCAATGACAATAACAAATGCACCATAATAAAATTTGCCAAACAGTCCCAACAAAATATACAAAATTTGTACACAATAGAAACCATTCATCATCCAAATATTATGGCAATACGAGCATTAAGCACAACCGCACACATTCGCACATTAAAATATATTTAAGCCATCTAACATCTATCTTAGGATAACATATAACCAGTTGGGTGGCGCAGTAGGTAGAGTGCCTGTCTTTCAACCGAAGGGTCCCAGGTTCAATTCCCGACGAAGGCAAAAAATGCTTTGTGGAAATTTCGACATGGTCCAGTACCTTTTATCATTGGGATAAAATAAATGATAAATAGGTGAGAGTTTGGATTATAACTAAAAATAAAATGGAAACAATGCTATTATGAAGGCGAACTTGCTTTGCAACAGATTAGTTTTCCACATTTAAATTATTCTACACTATAAAAATTTTGCAGAAAAAACTCTTGTATGTGGTCGTATATTCCAAAACTCTGTGTAAAAGCAGAATTATATATAAAAAAAATATATATATAGAGCATTCATTAACTACCAATATGTACCACAAGTGAACTACCCAATTTTTGTTATCAGGTTCACCTGATTACTAGTGATATCGCGATTTTCCTTCTCTCAGCTACAATTTTTAACATCATCAATACCTCAGTACCTGCGGACAAAACTGAAAATGGTCACTGTTAACATATTGTACCGGGAAGGACCTAAAATGTATGTCCAATTGTGGATCACGGTAGGCAAATCGTTAAAATTTCAATTATAATCTATTGCACTAACATGAGCTATTGTACCTATGTTAGTTATTAGTTAGTAATAGTATTCTCGACACAAATCTTTTAAATATTTACCGGTACGTACCTGTTAAATTTTTTTTATCCTTTCAGCTTATATTCGAAAGCCTGCCTACTTGTGATCGATCCTGGTTGTTTCAGTAAATATTTTTAACACTTGTATTCCGCTTTTCTTAAGCAACCAACCAATGTCTGCGAATTAGTTCTAAAACTCATTGTAAATAATTAATATTATTGTTTTTGTTAAAATATGAAATTTCTAAGCTAAGCTATGGTAAAGAAAAGAGTTTAAGAGTATTAATATGGAATTCAGTAAATTAATTTTGAATCTTCAATATCAAATTTTGAATCATGAATCTTGAACATTGAACCTAAAACAATAATGATGAAGCTATAATACAATAGACATAACAGTGACATTAGAACCAACCCTAATTTAAAACTTTTATTTAATCAAAACAAAACTGATTTTAAGTTTGCACTTTGCATGCAGAGCAGTACCATTGAATTATTCTTCGTTAGGGTCATTAGATTACTCATTATGATGTCAAAATATTACCTTGAAGAAATAAAACATCATTTCTGTCGGTTATTCTTCCCAACAGTAATAATATATTAATCTGCTGTATTAAACTCTTAATAAAAATTTAAACAAACTTTAAATCTATATCGGCGTTATATTTATTGTAACGGCAATAACATTTTGACCAATTTGATGACCAGTAATTTTAAAAATTTTCTTCTACAAAAAAAATATAACCATGTTTGAAACGTGATTTCAATTTAATTTAATGCGGTTCAACTATCTTGTACAACACTATTATAACAGTAGTATTGTTCGTGTTTTTAAAATTATTTTTTTTTAATATTAAAGAAAATATCAAAAAAAAACCTGACATTAAAAAATAAAAACAATAAAAACAAGTATAAAAAATATACTTTTTATTTAAAAAAAAAAAAAAAAAAAAAAATTGTAACAGTTGGGGTGGAGAATTCGCTTATTTTAAAGTATTGTTTAACATAAAAAACGTGCATTTCCCTTGCCAATAACAAAAAAAAAGTAAAGAAGACGAAAAACTAAAAAATATAAAAATTAAAAAGAATCTGAGGGGAGTTAAAAACAATTTAACATTTAGAAACTTTTATGGTTTTTTCTTTGAATATTTTTCTATTTTTGAATTTTTGTTTTTTTTTTATTTTTTTTTTCGAGATTTCCGGCTTTATAAATACGAAAAATTTTTATTTTCTTATTGTTATTTGGAGCAAAACATTGAAACAACATTGAAAATAAAAAACAATAGAAATCAACAAAAATGAAAAAATATATACATATACATTTTCCATAAAATTAACGAAATATATATACATATACATATATATATATATATTATATTACCTATAAATAAACAGGTGATGGAATTAATTATTTATAACAATGATTGTTCATGTTTTCAAGAAGATTTCAATAGTCAGGTTTTTCAAAAATTTTCCATTCATTTTTCCAAATTTGGTCAAATCAAAGAAAAACATAAACACACAATAACTGAAGCTTCTTTAAGGAGCTTCTATTGAAATTTTAAATTAATATAATTTATTTAAGAAAAAGCAAATTATTAGGTCATTACCAAAAAAATTTACTCATTTCATCAATGATGAAAATTTAAAAAAATATTTTAAAGTTTTGGTATATTTTTTTTTAGATTTTTCAATGTTCTAGGAATTTTGAAGGTTCTGTTTTTATCAATTTACTTCAATATTTTTTTATTTAATAAAATATATGTATTCATTTTCATTCATGCAGATGAGTGTATAAAATACTTAGATATGTATATACGGCTTGACAGATTTTTTAACTTAAAAAAATCATATCAAACCAAAAAAAAGAAAAAAACTGAAGCTATACATGTCCTATCGGTGACCTAAGCCAAAATAGACTCTTGGCTAGTTAAGCATGATTTTGTTGCAATAGATAACTGATGGGGGTCTAATGGGATGGTGATGCGTTTTATGGTCGTTGTATCCAGCTTACGCCACTTAGCCTCTCCCACCTTATTTTCCTACTCTCACCTTCACGTGGTGATCCCTCTTAACCCTAGCAACCCATACGAACGATCGGGATCTAACCACGGCGTAGTAGGATGGGTAGAGGACAGAAGAGAGGGGAAGCATGGCATGTATCGGACAACGACGGAGGTAACAATCAAAGGCGGACGGTCCATGCCCGGAATTGAGCCACTTTCTATATACATATATTACATATAATATGAGACTTTTTACTGTCCTTAATTATAATAAGGGCTTTTCTAAGCTTTCTAATTTTAACATTTTGAATTTAAGGGTCTTTTCCGTATACAGCGTCTGCATCTCCTAGATGGAGCGGCTGCAAAAGGCGTCTGTGCTCACAATGAGCGGTCTAAGAAGATGTATCTGACCATTCAACGGGCGGGCGTGTCTGTCAGGTTTGAGCTTATAGTTTTATCACCCATATCTCAGAAAATGCCAAAGGATCAACCAACTTATAACATTTCATGAAACATTACAACGAATGGTAGGTCCCCAAGAGGTAATCGCGATGAAATCACGGTGAATCCTCCTACAGGCTCGCTTGTAGTAAACCTCACATCTAATTTGGGGGTGCGGCATATTTCATGTGGTGCTGTCGAGCGGAACACCGAGATAACAGAATCGGAAGTATCTCTATTCCGCCCTATGCCCCTCGGATGGGGTTGCAGGACAATTATGATGATGATGAGATAACTGATGGGCTTTAAAAATATAGTCAAAGTTTAATACTCAGAGCTATATTGACCAGAAAAACCCCCATTTTTGATCCGGATATTTTTCATTCAACAAAGATAAGCTATCTATAGCGGTTAGAAATTTTAATCATCTTTTCTATGCACTTAAATCGGAAAATTATCTGAAATAATTACATATTCGATGTTAAAACAACTTTTTTAGTCGCCGTAAGTAACCTACTTTTCCTACTGTGACTGATTGAAAATTCATATAAGTTTTTCATACGACCCAAAATGTTTTACAATTTTCTTATATGAACTGACGCTTTTAGTAAATTGTTAAAACAATTTGACGAAGTTCAAAACCGGGCTATTCACCTTAAGCAATCATCAAATGTCAGTGCTTATCTTCCAAATTAAGGCCATAGCGCAAAATAGAGACAGATAGAAAGGCTTAGTGGATGCCCTATGGTCCCTAGAGGAATTGTAAAGAAAAAATAAAATTACAACGCTGAATCTTAAGCCAAAACAGTCATAATATTAAGCTTCGTTCCATGATAATTGACTTCCTATACCTGTGTTCGGTCTAATATCCAAAAACTAACACTTCGTCAAAATTACATAATTGGAAAAACTTGTTTACAATACACATGCTCAGAGCGGGATTCGAACACGAGAGCTTCTGATTGATGATATAACTATTACTAACTCATACCAATGTCAGTATAGAATCTCTCTGATGATATAACTACAGCACGACATCGATGTCGACATATACAATCTACACTAAATCTTTACAATCCACTTCTAAATTTCTTAGCATTTTTTTTTTAATAATTTACTCCGCCTTCTACAAATATATTTTTTTATTTTTTTTTTATTTCCCAATGAAACATTACAATCTATCTCTGGAGTAGACATTCAGTAGTTTGACTAGCGGATGAGATAACCTAGTGGTCAACCATCCATGATCCCAACATTATACTCCATTGTATTTCTTGGCTCCCATTTGATTGTTCCTATTGTCTACTGGGTAGCTGTAAGATGCTAGGACGCTTAAGGCGACTTATATCACTTGTAGCCAACAAGCTGCATGTCAGTCTGTTTGGATGTGATTAGCTAATCTTATGTGGTACTTTCCGCTTATGCTTCTAATCTTCTTCTTAATGATTCTCACCTTCAAATCACGATGTATGACATCATTATTGACAAACCAAGGCGCACCAACTATCAATCTTAATATCTTTGACTGGAAACGCTGTAATATTGCAATATTTGAGTTGCTGTCTAATCCCCACAATTTGATTCCGTAGGTCCATATCGGTTTCAAGACAGCTTTATAAATCAGCAGCTTGTTTTCCATTGATAACGGCAAGTTGCGGCCAATTATCCAATACAATTTGCTTTGCCTCAAGCCCAGTTGCTTTCTTTTGTTATGTATATGGATTTTCCAAGTAAGTCTTTTGTCCAAGTGCATGCCCAAATACTTTACAGCCACTTTTTAAGGTACTACTTCGTTATTAAGTACAACCACCGGACAAGCTTACTCTTTAGTGTAAATGTGTTGATTTATCTTCATTCACCCTGATTCTACACTTTGTATTCCTTTCTGGAGATATAAAATACAAAAAACTTGTAAACCCATTCAAGATCGTATTATCAGAACGTCTATATTTGCCATTGATGATATGCAAGCCTTTTATTTTCATTGACCATCAACACCTCAATATTCTTCAAGTAACTTTGAATGGACAATTGAGAAAGTTTGAGTCCATTGCTTCAGCGTTGAATCACACGAAATGCAATTTCAAAGATAGCTTTGATCCTAAAATAGAAACCAGAAACCAAGCAGTTCATTTTTTTAAGAACATCAAATTATACCTAGTCCATCAGTTGTTTGTCCTCTAAGAAAATAAAGAATTTTGTTGCTAACAACTGAATCTTGTTTCAATAGTTTAACAGGCATCATACATTCAGCTCAGAGAATCAGAGATGATAATATTGCTTCAAACAATATTTATCACTTTCACCAGTATTGCCAGCAGAAATAGAAAAGTCCTATGAATAGGATCAATTTTGGTTATTTTTCTGGTGTGTCAGCATGGTTTGGAAAACTGAAATTGGTTGTAATTATTTCCTGGAATTAATTGTATTTATTTTCTTACGAAGTGTTAGTTTTTGGATATTAGGCAGATGAAGGTATATGAAGTCAATTAGATTACACTTTATTGTATCCGATACAATTCTAATGGAACGAAGCTTAATGTTATGACTGTTTAGGCTTAAATTCCTCTAGGGAGCATAGGGCGTCCACTAAGCCTTTCCTTTTGTCTCTATCTTGCGGTATGGACTTAATTTAGGATTCTAATTTTTTTTTTCAAATACAACAGAAAAGTCCTACAATAAATTGTGATAAAAGTAGTTTTTTAATAGCATATCGCATGAAGCTAGAAATTCATATTTAAGTAGACAACTATTGGCTTTACCTAATAAACACAACAATGATACATTTGAAGGTGTGACAAGAAAAAAATTAACTATTCGGAAATGGCGATGTTGGCAGCCCACCACCTAAACCTTCAGATTTAGTTGAAAAAATTTCAAACAAATTATCAGTCTTTGATAAAATATCGTTCGGCTCATTATCACCAATTTCCAAATTTTCATCAGATAATCCTCATTCGAAAGATGTTTCATGGATAATACAAAATCCGAAAATATTTCACTGATTAAATCACCTTCCTCTAACATGACAATGTATGAGAGTAAAATCAACTCTAACTTTTAACAACTCTGAAATATTTTCGATAGGTAATAAAACTACAAAAACAAAACTATGATCTGATGCCCAACATTTATGCCAATTGACCAGGAGTTGATAAGCGCGATTTATAGCCAAAATCCAAAAACTATTGATAGAAAACACTGTTTCAGGTGACTGGAACTTTAAATCTTATAAAATAAACTATCACACATTTTAAAAGCTAAATACAAAATTATTTTAAACGAAGAGCCAATAAGTAATTTACTTAATTAGTCAATTATCACAAAAACAATAACAATAACAAAAAATATTATTTTAAATTTTGTTTTTTTTTTTTGTTTTTTGTTTTAATTTTTACTTCTCTTTTCTACTTCTTTAGATACTCATTCACACGCCACATTTTTTGTTTTTGCTGTTTTTTGTTGTAAATTTTTTTAAAGTTCAAAACTCACATCAATTCAAAAGAGATCACGTCGTCGTGTGTACATTTTCACAAAATTGACTTCACATGCAAATTAATTCATCTGAAAATGACCGCCCATCAATTTTTCAAAAAAAATAAGAAAAACAAAAAAACTGATTTGATGGCTTAAGCTCTTTATTGTTATATTAAAAAACAAAAATTTCTCCATTTCTTATATTTACCAATAAAGAAGAAAAACAAAAAAAAACAACAAAATACTCATGAAAATTATGTACCTGTTACAAGCACAACATTAACAGTGAAACGTAAATTTATTGGGATCCCACTTAATTTTTGGTACATACACACTATACCTATTTAAAAATGTTTAACGTTTCTAACAATAACAGTATTTTACAATAATTCGCTTTAAATATTTTAAGGGTTTTGTTTTTACCTATGTAGTGTACTATAAGTACTTGGAAAGAAGTTTGCTTGTTGTTTAAAGAGATTTATAAAGTTGTGTGCCCTAAATATATTCCAGTGGTAAATGAAGAAGTGATTATGGTTACTCAGAATTAGTTCTTGAACTATACTCCAAAGCGTAATTTGTTACAGAACTAAAATGCACAAACTATTATAAATTGTTATATATTTTTACCTATACATCACAGTAAAAATCCCTGTATGGTAGAAGACCCAAACATAACATTTTGTTTATAACCAAAATATTCCGAATGTGGAACCAAATTCCATACCAAACATACCAAACATGATCAGCTCAAACATTAATAACAACTAGGGAGTTCATTCGTAATTGTAACTGTAATTGTCCCCTTACCATTTTGTTCTCTTCATCACCTAATTTTTCAATCCCCCCTTAGCCAAACATAGTAGTTAAGGTAATAAAAAAAAAACTTTTAACTATTCTGTAGAGTAGTATTTACTGAAAAAGAATCTGATTTTGAATTAAAATCGAAAAAATAAAAATATAATTAAGCAGAATGCTGTCATGGCAATCATAATACAAATGAAAGCATATTTTTTATATTACTTAGCTCGCATAGTAATGACTACTTTAAATATGTCGGTGCTTAACGACTTTTATTCAACTTAACTGGCTTCAGTGTATAACGATAAGTATATCCAAGTCTAAAAAAGCTAAAATATGCAGTACAATACCATACAAACAATAGCTTTGTTATCTTAACTAATGTGGGCCTTCCAACAACGACCATTAAGCGTTTAATACAGTAAAATGAAGAAGTTTTGTGTAAATTATCATACTCGCAAATGCAAAAAAATAAATAAACAGGAGATCATTAATCGCATCATGGTCATCATCTGTTCTACTACCTTAAATCATTTATAACTTTTCTCCATTCTACTACTATTTTGTGTAGTCCTCCATCCGTTGACTCCAATCTTTTCAATTTCAATTTCAATATATATGAGACAGTTTGCCTCTACAATTGTATATACAAGCATATATGTTTTTTTTTTTGACAATGTTGTCCGACCTTCATTAATGTACGGTACGATTTATATTGTTAACTCCAAGCTTGCTCCAATAGTACAATAGTACGGTATTGCGCCTAGTATTCATTTTGGCATCCTCTAATCATTCATACTTCATACCACATGTTTGCTGATCTCAGCCTTTATGCCTAAATAAATTTTACAATATTGTGTCCATCAATAATTAGTTCTTCTAGCTTTCCGTTTTTTTTTATAAACTGGAAAAGCGCGTAATTGGGATAGGATAGGATAAATTAGGAAGAAAAAAGTTGAATAGATTAGAATTAGGAAGTTGAAGAGTAAAGGAATTAATATTTTCCTTAAATCTTTTCAAATTACAAGTTGAACGTGGCAACATATCAGAACGAATATGATTCCACATTCTTGAAGTGCGAACTGTGAACTGTGAATTTCCATAGCCTATTTTATGCTATCCTGGAATTTCCACAGTGTAGGGGTGAGCACTTGCGGCTTCTCTTGTTTCGCGTTGAAATTGTTTATGAGGAGCAGTGCTTTGAGATATCATGTGCTAAGCAAGTGCAAAACTACGAAATATCTATAAAAAAGGAAAGAGATCCGACTACAATTCGAAGTCCAAGAGTAAGTTAGGGATGAAGTTACATTTGGGTCTCCAATTAAACGAATAGCTCAATTTTGATCAAGGTAGTCTAAGGCTGTAAGGGAAACGCAAACCCAACAATCTAGGAACGTACAAATGATGTATAGTTTTTAAGGAGTTCCATATAGGTGAAAGGACAGCTTTACATCGACTTAGATAGCCTAAACTAAACTATTGGTAGCTCCTTTTCGTGATATAAAAAATATGGTCGCTCCAAATAATTTTTTGACTCAAGCCTATATCTAATTAATACTTAGACTATTCGTGTTTTGTAAAGTAACACCTTGAAATAAGAAATTAGGTTCAAATCCTGGAAATTTGCATGAAATAAGACAGTTTTGAGTTTTAGATGAACTAACTCAGCTCTGTTATTATTTTTGCCCCAATCAGCAATTTCAGTCAGATCATGGGTAATCATAAAACCATTATTTCACTAAACTAATAATTGTGTAGAATTACATTTACGGAGAAAATCGAAGGATACCACTAAAGCACTAGTCATCATATAAAATGTGGATTGGATTGAAGGTTGTATGGAGTAAATCGTTTGAAATAAAAATAAAAAAGAGAGTGGGTGAAATAACAAATCCTTGCGGAACACTATAGCATTTATATGAAGTTTTTCAGACGTGAAGACATTTACTAATGATGAGAAAACCTTCAATCCATTAAGAAAATGCGCTATTAAATTCTATTTAATTATTAATTTTCAATTTTCTGTCATTTTTGTTATAAAACTGGTATTCCTTCATAGCTGTAGCAATTTGTTAGTCACCATCATCATGTATTTGGTCATTTCAGGTCAAGTAGCAGCTTTTACTAGAGCCATCAGAAATTTTTCTTTTAATTCGTCAAAGGATGTGTTATGATTCGCCATTTCAGAAATTTTGAGTTAAATATGCCTTATACGAACGATGAAATGTAATATCGTCAGCATACGCGCTTATTATGGATTATTTAATCAATATGTATCCTCCTGTGTCTAAATCTTTTATTGCGTGTTGAAGCATAAGATTGAAAATTGTTCTTGACACAGTATCACTATGTCTAAAATTCTGGTTTTATTTCGAATCTGTCCGTTATTTTGTTATGCACTGCTTCCCTGTTGCATTTGGTGTGTCCGAAAGCTAGCATAATTCAATCGATCAATTTTCGTAGGACTCCCATGCTATGAAAGATAGCATCCACTATATCTCTTTTTATTGATGGGAAAGCCTGATGGAAATCAATAATTAATAGGTGGTTACTTTTTTTGAACTCATACAATTTTTCCATGCTATACCTTAATAGAAATGTTTGATCGATAATAGATCTATTAATCGCATACATTCCCCAATGACTATATCAGAAGAAGCAGAAAAATATTTTTAAAAAAATCCTGTCTCTACAATATAGTCTGACAGTCAAATAACCAAAAAAAAAAACGATATATTTTTGAATTCATGGAATTTTCAACAACATCGCAACAAATTTGTATCTCACAACACAACACAAAATAAATTTCATACATATTACTCAGTATGTATGCAAATGTTTTACATTATTATTATTATGTAGGTATGGATATTAAAAAATATATATATATTTTTTTTTTCAAAGCTTCCGTTTTGGATCATTAAACATTAAATTTTAATGTTCACAAAATATCTCATAAACACAAAATACAAAAAATAAAAAAAGAAGAATAGAATAAAAATCGATTTCCGGCCGTGCATAACTTTTGATTGAATAAACTTCCATTATTAAAATTTACAGAAATCAAAATACATAATATTAGGTACATTAGCTGTATAATATGCTATGTGCACGCATTAATTCATATAAAGAGGGGAAAATTTAACTGAATCAATTTTTTATAAATTTCTTTAGAATTTGCATTCATTCTAGAAAACCATTAATTTTTTTTTTTTTGTTTTTTTTTCTAAAATCGAATCAATTCACTTTTTAATATGCTTACATTCAAATTGAACCTATAATTTTATATTCAAATCAAATAATTAATCTTATTATAGGAAATTTCATCTTAAATGGACTTTGATTTTCTATTGAGTAGTACCATTTTGATTAAGGATACCTACTATAATAAATGGTTTGTACATTTATGTTTAAATACGAATTTCCAATCAATTCCAAAACGATCTTTAAAATATAAAAAGGTACAAAACACCTGCAAAACTATTGCTTACTGAAATATTTTATAAATAGGTACAATTTGTTAATTGTAGACAGAAAAAATTCTGATTAATTTAAAAATTTCGTTCTATGGACATAAATATCCAGCCTAACGAACGATTGGGATGGGAACGCGTCATTATGCCTGTATTTCATTTGACTGGATAGGATATGTTGAGTGCTGGATATTATAAAATATTATACTAACGGTTAGATACATAAGCACACACATATATATATGTACATTGTACACAGGCCCCGGAAGAGGGGTCATGAGGGTCTTTTGACATAGTCCTCTTAATTTTAGGGGCCCCAAACAACACCATTTGATACTACACCAAACGATCAAAAAGTTTATTTCGCACTTACATAGGGCAACAATTTTTTTTTTAAGATAAAACCTAATTTAACTATAGAATAGGAGGCCTTATTTTTGGTGTAAAGCCGTAAACGAATTTGAGCTATGCAATCTTTCGGCTGATGCTCAGATTCAGATTGAATCATTTAAAAAATATTTATCAACATTTGAATGTGTTTTAATGTCCACAATTTGGATGAAGGTTTTAGTTCTATTGCATCAAACAAATCTAATTCTTCAAGCGCGGAAATCAACAACAGAAAAAATTAATATTGATAAACTTATTGAAGATATAAAGTAAATTAAAAATTCATGGGTTTCGGTTCTTTCAGAGTCAAAGAAAATTGCAGCAGCCAATGACGTTGTTACAGAATTTATTACAAATCGCATAATAAAAGATCAAGTATCTGCAGAAGTATATTTTCACAACTAAATTTTTAACGAGATCATTGATTTTATAATATATGGACTTACGCGCAGATTTAAAGAACATATTTGAAATTTTATGGAATTTTAATGGATGCTGATAATTGAAGCAGCAAGTATTTTACAGACAAAATATCAAAATCAGATAAGTGAAGAAATTCTGGAAGAATTTAGATTTCTTAAAAGAGTCTATAAATCCAATTTTAAAGGCTTCACGAAACCGTGTGAGCTTTTAAAAGAGATAATTGAAATGGGGTTTTTAAATATATATCCAAATATTGCTTTGCACTCAGAATATTTTTAATCTTGCCAGTTAGCGTAGCAGAGGTGTTTGCAGAGGTGAGAGGTGTTTTAGTGTACTCAAACGAATAAAAAATTATTTAAGATCAACCATGCTATAGGACCGTGTAAATGGTCTGGCGACGCT
This sequence comes from Argyra leucocephala, assembly GCA_963942445.1. Taxonomy (NCBI): domain Eukaryota; kingdom Metazoa; phylum Arthropoda; class Insecta; order Diptera; family Dolichopodidae; genus Argyra; species Argyra leucocephala. The sequence goes on along the minus strand of OZ012679.1, from coordinate 33,067,309 downwards.
AAATATTAATTACGATATTGCAAGAAATGTGAACTATTCTGAAGTAATAAGTTCGTTTGCAGCTCTAAAGGCTCGAAAAGCGCATTTTTAAATTTTGTTTTTATACCCTGATATTCCGAATAGATTTTTTTTATTTTTGAAATAAAAAAATGTTTATCAGTAAAAAGTAAAATTTTTTCATATTTTTCATTATATAGGGGGCCACATATAATGTTAGACCTGGGCCTCCAAGGAGCTCTAACAGGCTCTAATTGTACATATGACAATGGGTAGGAAATTCTAGGATAGATTTTAGAGTTGTATTCAAAATCAAAGTTGTGTACGCCTGTTTTCGGAATGTTAACATAAATCATTGTTATGTGTAGCCGCTGTTGGATAGAAACAAAATGTTTCAATTCGAAAACACTAAATTAATTAAAGCCGGATTTTAAAATTTTCGTATTTTGGGATCTTGTATTTGGTATTTTGCATTTGGGACTACCTGAAATTTTTTTTATTATTATTTCTACGAGTCTCTTTTTTGAGTCAAATATTTTTTTTTAATTATTTTTGGATTATCGCCAAACCATAAAATGTTCATATAATACTTGCAGACAAATAAAAATACAGGCAAATAACATACCATAAAAATCAAATTCAGGCAAATAAAAATATGTACATGCAAATGAAATACAGGCAATACATAGGATTTAGAAATAAATAATTGAGCACACGCCAAGGTTTTGGAATCAAAAATATTGTTAACAGTAATAAGTATAAACAGCGATAAATTATCATTAGCCTTTGTAAGACTTAATCTCTAGTAAAATACTAGAAACTGCTTGTCCAAATAAAAGAGAGGAATAACTTACGCCATCTCACACAACAACTTGAAGACTTCGACTACGCAGATGATATCTGTCTTCTGTCGCACAAATTTAGCGATGTAGAATGATTAATTACGAATTTCCAATTCGTCGTTTCGGGTCAAAATGACCCCATTGCAAGAAATAGTGAAGTGGTACAAAATAGTGGTACAAAATAGCGGCAAAAAATAGTGATAGTTAAATAGTGGAGAAAACATTCAGAAAAATTTGCCCTTCCAGGTCTGTCTCTTTCAATGCTTTTGCATCATAAAATAAAGTTAATTCTTTCTAGGTGTTAATTTAATACGAGCTCAGCTGTGCTAAAAGGCAACATAATGAATATGGTATGGAAATTATGGTAATCCCTATACAGGTGGAGTTAAAATGATTTCCATTAATTATATACAAAATCCCTTAATTTGCACTATACTTTTTAACACGATATTAAAAGCAAAAAAATTAATATTGACTGATAACAGTGATGGTCTCGAGTGATGTAAGTGAAATATGATAACCTAGTAAGAAAAAAAGATGAAATGATTTATGATTAGATATTAGAGAAGGTATAGTATAAAGATTAATATGTTTTAAATCTGTACCACGAACATTATTATTTTTGTCATTTCAATGAATTGGTTTTTTTTCCCCAAAAATTCAAACAACCAGCCCTACACGCCGCAGCGATAGGTTATGGGCAAGAAACGACCAAGATAAATCTAATACGTTTGCTGAACACCTTGCTGAAATATTTAAACAGGACAATAAAGCTTCAGATGTTACCATCATCATCATCTTATAGCGCTACAGATGTAGGTGAAATTTACCTTTCATCACAATACTCTTCCAAAAAGATCGATCTTGTGTCGCTAATATCCAATCTGTGTTTTGTAGGGCTTGCGTATCAGTTTGAACATTGTATTCCCATTTTCTCCTTGGTTTTTACCGACCACGATTACTCTCCGGTTTTCAATTTACCACCATTGCCTGTTTTCGAGTTTCATAACGTTACATAAAGTTAATACATTCATGAAGGTAGAATAGTACCTAATCTCTATTAGCCGTAGAGAGCTAACTAAAGATATAAAATAAATGAAATCAAAAAAAGATCAGGATTTGATTTAATGAATGCAGATATGTTAAAAAATTTGCCGAGAAAAACCTTAACGCTCTGTTTCTGTTATCAAAAATAATGAATGCAGCCTTCTTAAGGGTTAAAATCAAACAAGGGGAGGAGTACTCGCCCCTATAAAAAATGCATGCTAGGTCAAATTTTATATTTACAATTTACCATACATAAGTGATATAGCACAAATGAACACCGTTACAATAGCAATATTTACGGTATTGTGTTCCCTTAAAATCCGTTAATCCGTTAAAAAACCTCTTAATAGATTTTTGTTGATTTAAAAAAGAAAAGAAAGAAACGGACAGAAGGTTAAGTTAATTTAAACCAAGTTTTTTAACGATCGAATTGCTTCAATCAAAATTTTACTAAGAAAATAAATATTACAGCAGATATACCACATCAAGGCTCACAAATTCCTCCAATAATAATATTATAGAAATCATTAATAGCCAAAATTTACCGATTCCTCATAATCCTGATACAAGTTTATATTAATATTCAGACAATACGGTGAGTCTTCTATATCATCTTCCAAATGTCCAAACAATAATAATAAATAATCTTTAATATGGTTTCAAAATAATTCTTACGGAATATGTCTTATACCATTTCCCAAAATTCGAATTGGTTCTGGTAGCCGCAATTCAACTCCTTGCACCCATCAGAAATATTTGAATAACCATAATATTATGTTACAGACCTGAAAATTTGTAATTAGGCATTTTCTCAAAAATAAACAATTGTATTTTACTGATTTCCGGAATACGGTCTGGTTCTGGTGGCTGTCATACGACTTCTGGTCCATCAGTAATATTTCAGAAACAAAAAGTTCTTTCAAAAATTAACAAACATGTATTTTAAGGTCTTCGGATATTTCAGCCAGTAAGATTGAAAGAGAAGAATTTGTAGAGAAACTTACTAAGACTAAATTAAAGAAGAATTTTCAAAGGCCTTGATATAGTGATATAGTGATATAGTGAAATAAAATTGATATAGTGATAATACAGTCACCAATGAAAATGAAGAAGTTCGCTATTCAACGGATTTTCTACTTTCTTTTATAAAAACTTGTTTTCCAGCGTTAGAGTAAAATTTTGGTATAACAGTGAAAATAGTCGAATAGTTTCCTTATAATTTTACTGATATACTTATTATACTATGTACTCGAGTACAAAACACTGAAGAAGTCTGCAAGTAGTAGACGAAATACGCGTATCTGGATTTTCTACATTTGTTGATTTTGGAAATGCTTTTCATATTTCTTTCTTACCAGTCAGAACTAAAAGTAAGAGCTTAAACTATGCGTCTATGGAATTTAAATCAACCGATTAATTATAAAGGAATAAAAAATAATCGATTTCTGCACTTCATATTGAAATTTAATCCAGAAAACCAAGTCATTGATAAAATGACTTATTTTTTTTATTTATTCATTTATGAATATATACATCAAAAACTAGTAGCTGGTTTTAATCTCTCTATCAAACATTTAATGCAATATAAAAAAAGCAATTTATAAATATTTTTATAAAATTAATAAACATAACATTTTTCTATGTATTTGTTTTTGCAATCTCTGGGAAGACTATCTAAACATTTCAGACCATCAAATATAATACCAATATATAGTAATCGAATATAAATTCGATTAATAAAAAAAAATTATCTAAACATGAAAATAAAAAACATAATTTTACAAAATACAAATTTCATTTTATTATTTAATTATTATGAATATACATTATCTTATATTAGTTAATTTTAAATATGTAGTAAGGTGAAGCTAATTATTATACAATCAAATCAAATCAAATCAAATTGAAAACCAAAATACAAGAAATTAGTACTTTAAAGATATGTATTTCATACTTTTTTAAATACTTAGTTATATAAACAATAAATATTTAACTATGTACTGATACTAAATCAAAAATTTCGTTAAATACTTTAAAATAAGTATTTAACTAATTATTTACACTTCCAGTTATAGTAACAAGTTGACATATATAACAATATAAGTTGAAATGAAAAAAAAAAGATAACTATTAACAACGCCTAAAACTATAAATGTTCCCCCTTCGTCAGTGACTATCCATAAATTGTAGTTCAGAAAGCAATAAAATTGTATTTGGTAATGGTCTTGGTTGTGGTGATAAAACTGTTATAATTTGTCGTTCCATATCAACTTGAGTTCTAAAATCGAAAATATTTCATTAAAACATATTATAATACAACTCTATTAGAGAATCCTAACTTACACACAAATAAATCCAGCTACATTTGTTGTAATAACTTCTTCTTCTGTTGTTTCTGCAAAACTAACACCCAAAATATGATGTAACAAAGCAGGTGTCGGTTGAACACTTACTAATTTTGTTTTATTATCTTCAGCCTTAAATAAAGTAAATAATCAAATTATCTAAATCTTTTAACATGGTATTCTAAATTTATACTTTCATTCCAATGGGCATACAAGAATCTGGTAATGGTGGTGCACCAATTTTATATATTTTTAAATCAGAAAATTTTACATCAAATGAAAACGGATACAATGGTGTACGTGATCCATAAAAATATTCTTTAATTCTTAAATCTCTTGATTCTGATCTACTTGTACTACTACGTTCAACAACACCACCACTTTTTTGTAATAATACAACTTTTACAAATGATGGTATATCTCTTAATAATTCATTATATAAACGTTCTTGATCTAATACAAATATACCAACAATTTCGAACGCACTCGCTGTATGTAATAGATGTTTGTAACCACCACCTTTTACCCAACCACATGTATTTATTATAATACCAGATGCTTTATCTGAAATGCAAAAAAAAAACAATACAAATTAAAATTAAAAGAAAAACAATAAATAATCTTTACATTTAAAAATTACTTCTCTTATTAACATTCATTGATTCGTGACAAACTTCAGCCATTTTTGTAACCAAAGTTTTATATAAAATATCATTTTGACCCGGTGATTTATGACCAAAATGATATACTAATGGTGCTGTTTGTGAAAAACCTTCTTCCAATGATGCTGGTCTTTCGATTAATACACTACCAACAGTGCCAGGTATTGAAATAGAACCTTGTCCAACATCTAAATCAACATATATTGGACGACGACCTAACCGTACAGCATAATTTAAAAATATTCTACATAATGTTGATTTACCAACATCTTGTGGACCAACAATCATTACAACCGGACCACGTGAATCATTCTCTTCAGCAGCTTGACGCAACTGTTCTAATGCAGCATGACAATTTAAATATTGTACCATTGGTGTTTCTTTTGATATATAATTAACATCTGATTTGCCTTTAACTAATACAACACATCCATGGTATGTGAAAATTGCTACTTTAGCACCAGTTATAAATTCATAAGTTTTATTTTTAACCAATTCTGTTCCAAACATTTCAGCTTGACCAGATTTCAACTGAAATTTTATTTAAATTTAAAAATAAAATTATTTGAAACAATTAATTTTAATTTGTAGGTGCTTAAATTTAAAAATAAAAATATTAAATATACCTTACAACTATTGTCTTTCAGTAATTAATATAAATTGCAATTAATAACACAAATAAATATAAAAAAAAAAAGGTTACCTCTACTGTAACTTTAGAATCTTTTGATTCTATTTCAAATCTCAATTCTGTATCTACATCTAAAGTATATTCTTCTCCAGTTTCAACTTCTTCAGACATATTTGAAAATTTTATCTGTTTTCACTTATTTTAAATAATAAAATCAAATTTTTGCAAACTAAATTTGCCCAGTATTTGTTTACACAATTTTGTTTTATTTATGCAATTGCAAACGTCACTATTGACTTTAATTGTAAGTAAATTGTCAAAGTTTATTTATTTTGACTCGCTGTTTGAAGTTTTGATATATTTTACTTAGCTACACCACAACCACACTACGCTATTAATTTATTCATTTTGCTCTAGCGGAATAATTTTAAACTATAATAAAAATCCCAAAATTCATTTCAAAATCAAAAAATTTTTAATTTTCCTCCCAGGTCTCTGCAATTTTTTTGTCAAACACTTTATTTGAAATATAAAATTTATAAATTACGTTTATTTCCTTAATATAGTTTAATTAAAACCATAGATGCATATATTTCTAAATATTTACAGAATTCGGATATCATTCAAGTGTGTTTTCAAGTTTAACTTTCATAGTGAATTAATTTAAATTAGTTGAAAATTCACAAGAACAAGGCAAGGCAAAGCTTGTATGAATGAACAAAATTAACTAAATTAGAATTAAAAAGAACTGCCTAATTCTAATGTTTAAAACTATTTCATTGTTTAATGAAATGATTGATATAAATTTTTAATATGCAATATTGTATTATCAGAAAATTGCAACTTAAACTTAATATTCCTATTTTTACTTTTCTGCAATTTTGAATATTTATATATCATCAATAAATTAAATTACAATTAAAATATAATTAATCAATATTAAAATTATTATTTATATTTTAAAAAAATTATTCAAAATTTAATAATTATTCCTAATTTAGTAAATACCTACTCCAATATATTCGAAAAAACCAAAAATATATCTCACAATGGTAGCACATTAAATTTTGAAAAACGGCAGCACTTTTTAACATATTTTGCATGTTTTTATTTTGAATTGATTTGGTGACGTTTAAAATTCTTGTTCATCACTTCAATTTCAATACATCGGTACTCGTCTGGTTATATTTTAAGTTTATAACTTTAAATAACTAAAAATCCTATAGATTTTAATTTAAAAATAATAAAAAATGGAAGAAGAAACCAAAATAGAAAACCAAAAATATTTATTTAAAATTGGTGATATTGAATTCACACCAATAATAATATCAATATTAGCTGTTTTATTCACAATTGGTAATTTTTTATTTAAATACGGCAACAAAGATGTGTTGTGTATTGAAATTTTTTTTTGTAAAGTACATAAAAAAAACTTTTAACCTACATTTATTTCCATTTATTGAATAATTTTTAATATAAAGAAATTACATATTAATTTTATTTTTAGTATTCATATATTTATATAAGAAAAGACAATCATCAAAAACAGATTTTCTATTGACCGGTATAAGCAATTCGGGTAAAACACTTGTATTCACTCAACTTATATCATCAAAAGCAGTAGCATCTTTTACATCTATGAAAGAAAATGTGGGTGAATATAATTGTGGCAAATGTGTTGTAAGAGTTATTGATGTACCTGGTGATAAAAGATTAAGATCGAAATTTTTTGATAAATATAAGAATAATGTTAAGGGAATTGTATTTATTATTGATAGTGTAACAATACAAAAAGATATACGTGATGTGGCTGAGTAAGTAAATTTAATTTTAAATTTAAAATAATTTTTATTTAAATTTCATTTATTTATTTTTTAGTTACTTATATTCAATTTTGGCTGATAAATCAGTTACAAAAAGTCCACTTTTAATTTTGTGTAATAAACAAGATGATCCAATGGCAAAAGGAAATTCTGCAATCAAAAAATTATTAGAAAAAGAAATGTAAGTTTTTTTGTTTTTGTTATCAAATTTTTTTTTTCAATCTTTCAGTTTCTTTTTGATAGAAAACTATTTTAGATAAATTTCTCTTTTTTTCTTTTTTTTTTTGGGTTTTATTAGGTTTTTTTAAGTTGAATAAAACCGGTATTTTTTTTTTATTTAAAAATTTATTGTCCAAAATTTTTTAAAATTGTAATTAATTTAACTGGATTATTCTATTCGATGTTTTGTTTATATAGATACTTTTTATTACTAAATTATTTTAATGTGTTATAAGCAATACCTTATATAGCTTCTACTAAATTTTATACCGTTCTGTTCAGATTCGATTGTACCATTTGTAACTATTATCAACAATTTTTGAAATTTTCTGGTAGTTTTATAAGAGTACATAAAATAGAAAATAATATTCAGAATATATAGAACGCAATGTTAGTTGCATTGAAATCTACGAGTTCCTAGCTTTCTGGCTACAACAAAATATGATATTTTCATAACATATTTTTCTCAATTTCAATTATGTTTTTTAGCCCCCAATAAAAGATTGCTGTTTGTATTCAAACTTAAATTAATAAAATGAATGTAATGCAGTAATCAATTAGTAAAGGTATTTGAAATAAATAGAGTTAGTTTATGTCAGAGCTAAATTTATTTACGCTAGAACTATCGTTGGTCTATTGTTATTATATATTGTCGTTGGTTATTATAATGTTTAAATCTATCTTTGTTCAATAATCAACTCGTTAGGTATAGAAATAAAATATTCTTCATATAAGAATTAATTATGCGCTTAATTTCTATATTCTAGCTAAATTTATCTTAGGTCGTTTATGAGCCTAGAAGCACTTCGAATTATTTTTTTTTTTTTTCAAAAGATTATTAATAAAAAAATCTCTAAATTTAGTTAATCGATCGAATGTGGTTTGTAGTATTCTTTATATTATATATTTTATATTTATATTTAGTGTATTTAATATTCAGATTTAGATTTACGACATATGTCTTAAATATTAATTAATTAATTTTAAGATCTCTGAGGCATTTGGCATATCAGCTAGCAGAATATTTTTATAATAATTTCTTAAACGTTTTATTAAATTATATATTGAATTTATTAAATTGTATACATATATGTATATCTAAAACAAAATTACTTATATTTTATTTACTATATATTTGTAGGAATCTTGTAAGAACGACACGTACCAACCAATTACAATCAGTTGATGATACATATTCAAATAATGTATATTTAGGAAAACAAGGAAAAGATTTTGAATTTGGTCAATTATCACAAAAAATGGAAATTTATGAAGGTTCAGCACAAACAGAAGATCTAAGTCAACTTTCTGATTGGATAGATAGAATTGTTTAAATTTATTTAGAATTTTAATTTAATTTACATTTTCTATTTCTATTTTAAAAAATAAGTACATAAATTGATTTTATTTTTGTTTATATTTTTCCAAAAACATTTTGGTATTCAAAATTATAAGTATTTAGAAAAAAAAATTTTACTTAAGTAAATTTGATTATAAAAGAAAAACATTTTGCATATATTCTAATTAGGTTGAGCACAATAAAATTGAATTTTTTAAAATAATATTTTTTATTGGCAAATTGGTTGAATTTTTAAAATGATTTTACTAAATATTAATTTTATTAATCCGACCTAAACCCCACTGAATGAATTACAGAAAACTGATTATGATTATTATTTAAAAAAAAATATATATATTCAGTTAGTTTATTTTTTTTTAAATTTTATATACCGTTATAGTCCTCTATGTAATTATAAAATTTACAATGAACTAAAATGTTATTGAAATCTTATTGAAAAATAAAAGTAGTGAACGTTTTGAAAACATACAAGGCAAAAAAAAATCATATTTTGAAAATATGCAGTAACAAAGAATTACAAAATCTTTCCACTCATTGTGCAGGGAAAAATCAAATCCAGAAAAGAAATTGCGCAATATGAAGAAATAAATTATATAAATACTATGGACATAATGATGCAGTGTCAAAATACGAAATATTTCCATTCAATTATCTTGGTGGCAAATTTTTTTTTTTTTTTTTTCAGATAGTAGTAAATCATCGAGAGAGGCTTCAGGGACTACCTATTACCGGGGAAAGCAGTTTAAAGGACTGTGGGACTTTAACCCACTAAAAACTCCTATAATTATTGCAACATTAAAACTAGTCTTATAGACTAACCATTAATTTACATTTAACTCAAAGAAACATAGATACCTTTGATCTACCAAAATCCAATAAGGTTTTAATAGATAAAAGGTTTTAACCTAACTCACGTGGTCTTGTTCGTTTTAGTCGCCTCACAAAGTTTTGATTGTCAATTAAGCTAGAAGCTTCGGCATTTCATTATTTCGTCTTTTATAGATGAGATCTTCAGATCTCGTTGAATATCGGCATTGCGAACATACCATGGAGCATTGGCTATGTTGGAACGTTTGGATAGTTTGAATATGGATTTGTTTAGCACATCCCCATATTTGAATACCGTATGCCCAGACTGCCTTCAATATTTGATTATACATCAAAACTTTGTTATAGGTCGAGACCGTAGAATTCCGCCCAATCAGCCAGTATATTTCTATATTTGAACTGGAATTCTTGTTTTTTGACTTTCACATGCTCTTTCCATTTCAGTTTTGCATCCAAGGTCATGCCAAGATATTTAGCTTTATTCTCGTATGGAATTACATCATTAATTTTAACTGAGAGAGGAGTTACTATGTTTTTATAGGTGAAGTTTACATTACTAGATTTGGCTTCATTTAATTTAATTTTCCATTTCTTGCACCAGTTGGAAATTTCGTCATTAGCTTTTTGCAGTTTGTTTGTAGCTTCTTCTATAGTAGAACCAACTGCCATCAACGCTGTGTCATCTGCAAAGGTTGCTATTTTTATATTTTCTACATCGGGTATATCACAGGTGTATAACAAATATAAAATTGGATCCAGTATACTACCTTGCGGTACTCCAGCTTTTATATCTCTTAGAGAGAAGTATTCATTCTCATTTTTAACTCGAAAAACTCTATTTGAGAGATATGATGAAAATAATTCAACTTAATTTTTAGGGAGCAAACAACTTAGCTTTTTGATGAGTCCTTCATGCCAAACTTTATCAAAAGCTTGGGCTACATCTACAAATACTGAAGAACAAATTTGTTTATTTTCCAGTGCCCTTTCTATAATGTCTGTTATTCGATGTACTTGATCTATTGTTGAGTGTTTTTGCCTAAGCCCAAATTGGTGATTAGTTATTATATTCCTGTTTTCTATGAGGGGTTGAATCCTTCTCAACTTTACTCGTAGCTTTCCATAAAGAATAATTTGTTTCTTTAGTAGCTGTTAAATTTTCTAGGTAATAATTCAGAGATCTATCATTTAATTTCTTTATTTCTCTCTTTAGCTCCTGACTTTTATTATTAAGTTTTTCAGTAGCAGTTTCTAGTTGTTCCTCATTGTCTAATGTTACTCTTAAGTTAATTTTTTCTAGCAGAATCTTTTTGAAGCTTAACCAATCTGTAGTTGAGTTGGTTAAAAATGGTTTACTAGATTTTTTCACTATTGTTGTATTTAATTTTAGGATGACAGCAGAATGGCCGGAATTGAGGTCATAATTATCTTCTATAGATGTGAAATTAGTTGATACTTTTTTCATTATAAAAAAGTCTAACAGATCAGGAGTTTTTTTTATATCTGCAGGCCAATATGTTGGTTTTCCTGTTGAAAGAAATAAACAATCTGTTTCTCTCAGCGCCTCTCTCAGTTCTTTACCTCGAGTAAGGGTCATCCTGGAGCCCCATTCTAGATGTTTAGCATTGTAGTCACCTCCAAGAATAAATCTTTCACCTAATTTCATTAATAAGCTCTTGAACATACATATGTTTTTTAATAGCGTGATTGGGCGGGCAGTACAGCGCTCCTACGTTGATATTTTGCTTTGTGCATGATGGGTAATAAGATCATTTACTATGACCGCACTACCTCTTTTTGGTAGATTGTCGGGGTGCGTTGTATGATATACTTTGTATCCACGAATTACTAAATTGTGCCCCTTTGTTAGATGGGTTTCTGACACGAGACAGACATCTATGTTTCGTAAGTTTAGGAACATTTCCAATTCTTGTTTTTTGTTGTTAATGCCATTCGCATTACAAGTACATATAGTGATTTTGTCCTTATACATTATCTAATTGAGTTATGTGGCATATCAGGATACTTATCAGTATACCTACTTTCCAAGTTATCTAATCTTAGTGAGATTCTATCTACCAGACTCATTAGTTTTTCCATTGTTTTTAATATAGTGGTGGCAAATTAAAGGTCTAAAAGGCTGGGAGTAAATTTATATCAATGTGCAACATTAATAATTGGACTAGACTGGTATGAAACTAAAACTAATAATTTAAAGCACATGGCAATCGCAATGAACTACAATGAATATAACCCAAATTAAACCAGTATATAACATCAAAGATTTTTTTTATAAATTTAATAAAAATTGATTTTCCAATAAAAAAATGAATAAACAAGCAATTTTTATAATCCGCAATGCGAATTAATTTCCCTCGGTGTATTATCTGCATCATTTGCCATATCAAATTTTTTATCTCAGAAGTTACTTCCATGTCCATGGTCTTACGAAAATTATATATGTACATATATTAAATACATTTGGAAGATAAAATAACCATATGGAAGATAAATGGAAAGAAAATAGGAGAAATATTGAACATTAATCTATTTTTTTTTCTAATGCACACGAGAAATTTATCTTCTTAGGGGTTTTAGCATTCTTTTTCATTGGGAGATGATAGATAGATTAGATACAACAGATTAAAGTTAACATAAAAGCTGTAGCGCTACAAGAAATAGAATCGAACAATATAATTAAATGCGTTTCAGTTGCACTGTCACTTGATTTGACATGATTTTAATTTCTCAAATTAATCGTTGTTTAAAATTTGTATTTTTTTCTTTAAAATTTGTATTTTCAACTTAAAACTTAAAAGTTATTTAATTAAATTAATTTATATTTATACTAATTAAATAGTCTTAAATGGATGGGGTTATATTTATCTGCTTCAGAGAAAATCGGCTTCTGCATCTGTTATTCACTTTCCCATCTATTTATTGACTTATCTGGGGTACCCTAGGGCCCAGTTTTCTTTATTATAGCAACAAATGATGCCTCACAATTTATGGTATCAGCTAAGTTAAGTTGTTTTGCTGATGACTCAAAAATTAGCAAAACCATTATGTCTGTTGATGCTTGCACCTTACTTCAGAACGATATTAACAATTTTATCGAATAGCGCTCCACTAACAACCTCGAATTAAATGCCTCTAAAAGTGAGGTTGTTAGTTTTAGTATAGTAATCTTCAAAGTTCTATAATTGAATTTGATTACCATCTGGAGAATCAAACTTTAAGTCGTTCTGATTTGACTCGTGATCTAGGTGTTATTCTAGATTACAGACTCAAGTTCATTCAAAGAACATTTCAATTCCATTATTAATAAAGCGAACTAAGATTTATATAATGCTGGGCCAAATAGTTAACAGACATCTGCATTACAAAACATTTATACAATACATGATAGTTTCGTTTTTTTTTAGCTTGAAGAAGTGCTCACAACTACTTATGAGTATTTAAATCTGCAAACAAGTCCGCAGCTTATACAAATGTGTATATGAAATTGCGGACTTACGAAAAAATTTAATGTTAGACCAACACTACATTTGAATATGTTTCACAAGTTTGGTTTCTATATCATAATGTTGATATTTCACGCATTGAAACAGTTCAGTGATCTTTTATCGATTTTAAATCTACCTATGACAGCATACATCGATCTGTGCTTTACGAAGCAATGTAGGAATTGGGTTTCCCACACACAAGGCACTATATTTTACAAATCGGTGCAGCTATCCTGAGAAGAAAACGAATTATATGCCGTCGACGAAGAAAATTGCTGTCGGCTCATATAATTTTGAGGTACTTTAGGACTTTATCTACCTTGGTGGGAACCAACATCAACTCCACAAATAACATCGATGTTGAAATAAGGCGAAGAATTACCGTTGCAAACCGTTGCTACTTCGGTTTGTCCAAACAACTGGGTCCAAAACTCCTATCCCAAAATATCAAGGCACAATTATGCAAAACGCTCATCCTTCCAATGCTGTTGTATGGTTCTGAATCGTGGACATTACCAAAACCAAGCGAGCATGCACTTGGTGTCTTTGAGAGAAAAATTCTTCGTCGCATTTATGGTCCTGTGTCTGACAAAGTTGCTTGGAGAAGAAGATACAATGCCGAACTATACCAGCTGTTCAATAACATGGACTTGCTGCCAAAAAAGTCAGAATAAGATGGCTAGGCCATGTATGTAGAGCGTATGAATGAAAATGCTCCGGCTAGGAAACTCTTCGAATCCAAGTCCCGGGGATCCAAGGGTTGTCAAGGGAAGCCACATCTTCGTTGCAGAGATGAAGTAGCGGCAGATATGAAAAACCTTCAAATCACCAACTGGAGAGATTCCGCTCGTGACTGAAGTCAGTGGAGGGCAATTTTGGGCCAGGCCCAGAACCTTCAAGACTTGTAGCGCCCAACAAGTAAGTAAGTGTAAAATAGTAGCTTGTAGTAGTGAGAGTAGCTTGTTTTGATACTAACCTTAGTAAAAGAAGCTTATAATTAAGGCTGTACAATCGATAAATAGTTACTGTAATCGATATTTGACCTTTTTCAACTTTCTTTATGCATTTGAACTTATCTTTTTAACATTCTACCAACTACAGCATTTTAGCTATTTATTTTTATCTCTTCCTAATAATAGTTATACCAACGGTGGTAGATATTAACCGAACAAATGATGATCTCACTGCTTAGCAGCATGCTGCAAACTTTCATCTATAATAGACGTCTGATTTGCTTGATCTAAGCAAGATCTGACAGTATATATAAAACTGCCTATACCCAAAGAGAAAACGAATTGTAGCAAGACCTGTAGATTAAGATTAAATTTAGGTATATACCGGATGGATATCTGTATAACCTCTCTATCATCGCAACCGAAAATGAGCTTATTTTGATTACCCCTATTAATACAATTGAGCATATACTGAGACCTTAAGAATGCCTGACTTAATTATCATACTTAAGATATTCTGCAGTGGTATGCTGAATTGTGTTTTATCTACAACGTAAAATGATGTTACGAATCGACTCGACAAAAACCATTGTATGTGTTATCATTCTAAAAAATTAAAAATCCCATTTTTAGGCCTTCGCATTTCTTCTTTTCATCATCATCATCATCTGTTGGTTGTACAGCTCGAGGTGAGCCTTAACCTTGTCCACAACTTTCCTCCATTTTGCTCTATCTTGTGCAACTGTCCTCCATCCGTTAACTCCAATCTTTCGATAGTTGCCCTCGACTTCGTCCATCCATCGTGATCTTGGTCTACCTCTTGCTCTTGTATTGTACGGTACTGCGTCTAATATTTTTTTTGGCATCTTTTGATCATTCATCCTCCTGGCTTAATAAATTTAAGAATATTGTGCTCTTCAATTAGTGCTTCTAGCACCTCGTTTGATATGATTTGGTATTCACCATCGTCATTTATTTTGGGACCAAATATTTTGCTCAGTATAGTCTTTTTTCGAATACTTTCCAATTTATTTTCGCCACTAATTGTCATGGTCCATGCTTCGCATCCGTATGTTACGACCGGTTGTATTATGGTCTTGTACATTCTTAATTTAATTGTCTTGGCTAAAATTTTTGACCTGAAAAGGCTTTTGTGTGCGTAGAAACATTTTTGTGCTGCTTGAATTCTATGGGATTACCATGTTATTAAATACAGCTTCTATCATATCTCTTTTTTCATCAGTAAGGCGATAAAATTTCTATTGAACTATTTCATTAAGAACTAATCACCGCAATATCTTTTACATACACGATATATCGCTTGTAAGAGATAAATATTGATTATTGGGATTGAATCCCATTAAAAATAGCATGCAGATGTTAATAAATAGGTACCATAGTTATGTAAAAAATTAAATTATTTTTATATAAAAAAAATTATTTAAGTTTTAAAATAAATATAATTAGTGTTATGTTTTCAATTTCCAAAAAAATTAAAAAAAAAATGCACAAATTTTCGTAAATTGCAATAAAAAGAAAAACAAAAAATCAGTCAAATTTACGATCAAGATTTGACACTGATCTTGAAATCATAGTTATTTACATGCAAAATTATTGCAAACAGGATATCGTGTTAGAATATTTTGCTTTAAGTAATAAATTTTCTAAATTAAAAAATCTCTAATAAAAAAAAAAAAAAAAAACAAAAAAATCAATACATACACCTTCTTTCAATTACCTTGAGGGTTATTTTTTTTTTTTTTGTAAATTTTAGGAGTAATTTTTAACAATTTTCTTCTTTATACCTTTCAACTTAGATGACTACCAATCTTTTTAAATAATTTACATTTAAATATTAATATAAAAATATATATATGTACATTGAAAATATCTGCTAACTACTGAACAAGAAGCAAAATTTGAAATTATCCCCAGGGGGTATACCCAAAATTAAAATTGAAAAAAAAAGTAGAAGCTTAAACATGAATTGATTTAATTTTAATGGACAAGGACCAGGACAGAATTTGTTTAAATTTTATTTTTTGTTTGCAACAAAAAAAATTTAATTAGTCAAAAATCATTTGTAATGAAAACAAATCACGCATTTCCTTTTGCATAATCAAAAAGAATTAAATAGGGGTTAATATTATAGTTTTTTTTTAGTTTGAAATTTTCTAGATGAAGCTAATTTTAATTGACAGGAATCTTTTTGTTCATAAAAAAAAAAGAATTCAAGTAGAAAAATGTATGTATGTACCTACATAACATATTTAAAAAAACATTTTCATACCTATTAATTTAAGTTCACCTGCTGTTTTCGGTGATAATTAACTACACACAAAATCGGTTCTAAACAATCAAAATTTAAGAAGACAAACGTTTACAAGACATGGTGTGGTGTATTTGAAGGATACAAAAATAGTTTTAAAAATAATTTCGAGTGTATTATGTGAATGACCAAATCAATATCTATTAGGACAAAATCCGAAAAGATTGACGTTGTCATCATCATTAATTGATGATAAAAAATATTGAAAAAACAGTCACTAAATACGTAATTATTTGTAAATACAATATAATATAATGTAAATACAATAAAAAAAAATTCAATTTTTATGGATTAGAAGCCATATTGTCCTCCATGACAATGAGGCAGCTTACAATCTAGCAAAAAGCTTTATTAACCAACCATAGCATAACAATCACCTATTACATAATAAAGTGATGTTAAAAATATAATAAATAATATATCAAAGTGCAGAACAGGATAATGGATAGAAAGGATCAATACCAGTTTGAGCTCCAGTTGAGCTCCACTTTCCTCTTGGCAAATACTGCACAGTCTTGCAGGCTGAAATATCTGCCATAAATGCAGCAGTGAGTATAATAAAAGAGCAAAGATGGTCTAACAAAGTGATTAGAATCTTTAGTGACAGTCAGGCTGCTTTAAAAGCTCTTGAAAGTAACTTCATCAAATCTAGATTGGTGGGAGAATGCTTGGAAGCCTTAAACCTCACAGGCTCCGAACCAAGGTATACAACTGATCCGGATACCGGGTCATAGCGGCTTGACTGGAAATGAGAAGGCTAACGAACTAGCCAGATCTTCGGCGGCAAACATTTTTGGCCCAAAAAACTATCGATAGAAAACAGCCTGAAGAGGGAAACAAACATTCTTTGGGAGTATATTGAAGGCCACAGAGTCTCCAAAATATATGTACCAAGAACAAACGCCAAAATAACCAACTTCCTGCGAGCTCTAGTATACTGTAGAAAGATGGTGGGCACACTTACTAGTCATAACCACTTATAACCACATGAATAAGCACATATGTAGACTAGCACTAAGTGACGACCCAACCTGCAGACACTGTCTGGAAGAGGAAGAAACCTCTACACATGTTGTAGGAGAGTGCCTAGCTCTTTCAAGGCTGAGACTCAGGTTGTTGGAAACTTCTGCAGGATAGAACCCACAACCCTATTAACCTTAATCAAAAGGGTCGAAAAAGTTGAGGGTGGAGGAGTGAATAAAGGGCTAAAAGCCTACATGCCAACCCTGACATTGAGGGCCACCTCCGTTTTAAATAAAAATAAAAAAAAGGAACAATACAGTAATAATCTAAAACACATTAAATCAAATCATTGGAATAATCTGAACATACCTAACAGAATGGATTCTACCGTGATTATCAGAATAAGAATAGGACACACTGACTTAACCACCTGAATGTATTTTTCAAAAGAAAACACAACCCAATTGAACTATTTTCGAATAAAGTACAGAGCATTGCACAACATTGCCCACAACATTGCCTTGACACCTGGTCTTATTTCTTTCAATTTCGAACACTCATCTTCTTTTTTTATGCAAAATAACCAGTTTGAGAAGTCAAATTCTAGTATAGCTTTACCAGTTGTTTAGGTAAAAATTATCTTAATTTTTTTATAAAGTTCACACGTATGAGAGTTATAAAGTGGTTAGGAATAAATGTAAAAAAATTATCAATCAGCAAAAATTCCTGCATAACCAAAGATTGAGACGAGAAAACTTTGATCTCCCCAACAACAGCAGGTCTTTCTGGACATTTGCTAAAAATGTTGGGCAAAATTTTTGCAAGTCTTCGTTTCCACCTATGATTGATAATAATAGTACTATTATATCAGATTCTGTTGGAAAGGCTAATCTCTTCGCAAAATTATTTGCAGCTAATTTCAAACTCCCTCCTACAGCCCAAAATCCTTCATCAATCCCTGTTCTAAATTATTCTTTCGGAAGGATCTACTTTAGAACAAGAGCTGTAGCAAAAGTCTTGAAGAATCTCGATATAAAAAAATCTACCGGTCCTGATGGTATACCTGCAATTGTGCTGCGACACATTGCCTTCGCTATTTCTAAACCTCTGCGCAACTAATTCCATTTGTCCTTTTCTTCAGGAACTTACCCGTCCTATTGGAAAGTTACCCAAGTTTATCCTATCCCTAAAAAAGGTGACAAAAGCAATCCTTCAAACTATATGCCCATAGCTATTACTTCCATTATTTCAAAAACGATGGAAATCTTAATTAATCATAAGCTGAAGAAATATCTTGACAGTAGAGGTATATTTCATGATAGCCAATACGGCTTTCGAGCCCAACGTTCCACCGGTGATCTCATGACATGCCTCTGCGAAAAGCTCAACACCAGCCTGCATCAATCTGGTGAAGCTATTGTTGTAGCTCTGGATATATCTAAGGCTTTTGATCGAGTTTGGCATTCTGCTCTTATAGCAAAATGGAACGCTATAGGCCTTGGTTCAACCTTTTCTAAATGGATTGAAAGTTTTCTTTTAAATCGATCTATCATAGTTTCAGTTGACGGTTCTTTTTCCGACCAACTTCAAATCAATGCTGGTGTTCCACAAGGCTCTGTCCTTTCCCCCACCCTATTTCTCATTTTCATTAATGACCTTCTCAAATTAACTTTCAATCCAATCCATAGTTTTGCTGATGACAGCACTCTAGTAGCATCATATGATTTTCTAAAACAAACTAAAGCTACAGCTTCCGCAGTCACCTCCAAAAGAACAATGATGGCCGGCGCGCTCAATCACGACCTTGCCAAAATTGTCGACTGGGGTAAAGCTAACAGAGTCGAGTTTAACACTTCAAAAACTCAAAGATGTTTTGTTAGTAACAAGCTAACAACATTCGAACCAATTCTCCGGCTTCAAAATGAAGGTATCCAGCGACTCAAAGATCTGAACATTCTCGGAATGCGAGTGAATCAAAACATGCACTGGAATGAACATATTTTCGATATTGCGAAAAGCGCCGCAAAATGTTTAGGATTTTTGAGCCGCTGCAAAACTTATTTTTCATCTCGAGACCTTTTAAAAATCTATAAAGCATATATACGACCCAAGCTCGAGTATAACTCACATTTATGGGCAGGTGCACCAAAAACTGCTTTAAATTTTTTGGACAAAGTTCGAAACCACGCCATTCGTCTTATAGGCGACATAAATGTAACCTCATCCCTTATACCACTTGGTCATCGTCGTATTGTTGGAGCACTTACTCTATTTTATAGATATCTGCTTGGTGTTGGCACTTGTTCCGAGGAATTAAAATCACTTCTTCCTCCTCTTAAGCAATTCAATCGCACAACACGAGAGGCATCAAGTGCCCACCCTTTCACAGTGGAAATTCCGAGATGGTTTAAGTCCGGCTATGGAAATTCTTTTATAGTAAGATCATCCCGATTGTGGAACCGCGTCCCAATCGAAGCATTCCCAATGAGAGAAGGATCTTTTATTTATGACTTACAGAGGTTTAAGACGAATATTAACAACATTGTTCGCTCTTTCCCACAAAACTTTTCTTCTTCCATTTTCTTTCCTTTCCTCTAACTATCCTTTCCTTTTTCAAATAGTCAACGGTACGCAAGTACTTAAAGGTTCAAAACCTAAGTTTTGGCTATAATATAAAAAAAAAAAAAAAAAAAAAAAACCTATTCATCAAAGGCCTAAGAGACATTGAGGAAGATGATTGAGCAGACTTGGTCAGCTACTAGTGTTTTTTCTATAATTTTGTGATACAATTGATGATTTGGTATTAAATTGTTGCCTGCTATTATTTTTAATCTCTTAAGTAGAAGCTTTTCAAATAGTTTTGATATTACTGATAATAATGATATTGGTCTGTATGATTCTACTTCAGTTGGCAGTTTTCCTGGTTTTTGGATAATTATTACCTTCACTATACTTTCCAAATACTAGACACATGTTTCAAAATAAATGCAGTATTGGTTAACATTGACATTGCAGTATTGACAATTGACAATTTAAGATTTTATATTGTTTATTGCCGATTTAACCTGTTAGAAAATTGTTCATTTGGTGTCTAGAGAATTTTGTACACCAAATGAACAATTGTCAAGTAAAGGTTATGGCTTTTGTCGACTTTGACAACTGAATTAAATTACATTATTTTCTATTGTACTTAACCAAATACAAAAAGTAATTAAAGTAAGCAAAGGAAGCAAAGCAACGAATTGACAAATTTTCATTTCAATACTTTGCTTTGCTTACTTTAACAGTTTGCTGAACGTTGATTTTAAATTTTCTTTACTGTTTTACTACCTAGCTACTTTTTTAATTTTTTAATAAAATAAAAAATAAATAAATAAAAAATGTTTGAAGAAAAATTAATTGAAGAGGTTTACAAATATAAGAAAATGTGGGACAAAAGCAGCCTCAAATATAGAAACAAGTTACAAAAAGATAAAGCTGGGGCTGAATTAGCAAAAAACCTTAAGTCTGGCAAATTTCTACATTGCTCCAAAAAAATTTGTTTTGAATATTTTTTATTCAATTTTAGTAGAGAATTGCAGGAAAAGATGGAGAAGTTTGCGAGACAAATTTGCATCAGAAAGCAAACTCAAAAACAAGCCCAGGGGTAGTTCTTCATCTTCATCCGAAAAACAGGAATGGAAATATTTCCAGTTGCTGTTATTTTTAAATGATCAGATTGCACCTAGACAGTACATATATATAAATTGATAAAAAAACTTTAATTTCTTAAAAATATTTTTGACCAGAACTTGTACTAACATCACAAATAAAAATTTGATATATAATGATAATGATGCAAATATATTTGGACCTGAAACTTGTAACTTGTAATCTTCAAATCAACAAGCTATGAAAATTATAGACGACATTATAATAGATACAACTAATGAAAATGAAACCAATGATTTCCAAAAAGAGAAAGAAAAAAGAAAAGTTAGAAGAAAATTTCAATCTTTAATTGGTAAGGTTGAAAGTCTTGTAACATCGAAATTAGAAGCACCCAAAACCACTATAATAATACCTGTTGTTGAGGAATACTTGAACAAAATTCCGGAAAAAACATAAACTAAATTTTCAATATGATCTTTTAAGTTTGGTGCATCATAAATAGGTATAACGAATATCTCAACAAAGATTAGTATGTATGGGGTCGTACCTAGAATAAGAATGTTTTTGTGTATTATTTTCATTTTAAATTTTTTCAAGAGTTGACTTGAAGAGCACTATAGAATTAATTAAATTAATAAAGAAATAAAGAAAAAAATTATCCATTTAAAATATCGAAAAAATCAATTTTTAATTTCAAAAGTATATTCCCTTAATAAAATACGCTGTTCATAAGAATCAGTCTGAACTCTGTTTGATGAAATACGACCAACTGAGGGTAGAGGTTGTACTTCTTGTCTTCAAAATCACTCAATAAATTCATCATTTTCATAATGATCTACATATTCATATGTTATGTAGGACTGATCAGTTAATTTAACAAAATTATGAAGAATGACTGTAGCTTTGACAATTTTATCAACATTTTCAGGTGCCATGCATATTGTTGTTCTCAATATATTCTTCACTTTGCGGTTAGTATGCCAAATGTGTTTTCAATCATTTTTCTGGGTCGAGAAAGTCTTTCACTAAAATATTCTGACTTTTCGTCCAAATGTGTCCCAGGATATGGTCTCATCAAATACTGCTTAAGCGGAAAAGATGTGTCTCCAACAAAATAGTATGGAAAGACTATGTAACTATTTGGTAAAGCTTTATTTTGGGGAACTTCAAGTTTCTTCTTTTCAATAAGTTGCCCATAATTAGAAAAGTGAAACACTGCCCCCATCACGTTGGTCTTCGTAAGCCCCAATATCAACAAAAGTAAATCCATAGTTGGCATCGCAAACAGCTAATAACACTACACTAAAATATTTTTTATAATTAAAAAATATAGATCCGGAATTTGGTGGACAAGTTATGCTGATATGTTTGCCATCTATAGGTCCGACACAGTTTGGCATGTTCCATATGCTATTAAAATTTTTCTCAATATTTTCCCATTCTTCTTTATTTGGTACTGATAGATGAAATTCTTTAAGTTCGCTCCATAATATATCACAGGTTTCCATGGTTATTCTACGAAAAGTTCTGAGACCCATTTTATGTGTAAAAGTATGTAACTGTCTACTACATACCACTGTGACCTAAGTACCTAAAATTTGCAGAAAATCGTTTTACTATACGATAAAAGCATATACATAACGGGTGTTTTTTTAGAGTGATAGAACTTTAAATTGAAATAAAACACATTTAAATTAAGATTAAAGACACATTTTTTTTTTATTTTAATGATAATTTTATGACATTTAGATTTTGAAAATAATTTTCGACATATGCTCACCACGGCTAGCTCTGAGGAACCGCATTCCATCAGACCAATTTTGGACCACTTTTTCGAGTAATTCAGGCCTTATTTCATCAATAACACGGGTTATGTTGGCTTTCAAAGCATCTATTGTTTCTGGTTTATCAGCATAAACCAATGACTTCACATAACCCCAAAGAAAATAATCCAGTGGTGTGTTATGTCGCATGATCTTGGAGGCCAATTAATTGGACCATTTCTCGAAATAATGTTATCATTAAAAATCTTTCTTTCAATAAATCAATTGTTGCCGTAGCAGTATGAGGTGTAGCACCATCTTGTTGAAACCAAAACACTTCCGAGTCGATACCATTCAAATTTCGAAACAGAAAATCATTGATCTATAACGAGCACCATTCACTGTAACATTTGCTTTAGCATCGTTTTTAAAGAAACATGGACCGATGACACCTCCAACGTGTAAACCACACCATACGGTGCATTTTTCAGGATGCAATGAAACCTGCAGAATTTCTTGAGGATTGTTTTCGCTCCATATACGACAATTTTGCTTGTTTAAGTAGCCGTTCAACCAAAAATGAGCTTCATCACTAAACACAATTGTTCGATAAAAAAGTGGATTAACTTGAGGGTGTTCTAGAGCCCAATCAGCAAACCAACGACGCTTATTATGGTCAAGTGACTTTAGTTTTTGAACCAGTTGAATCTTATATGGGTGTAAACCAAGATCTTTACGTAAAATTTTCCATGTGGTGGTTGCAAACAGTCCAACTTGTTGTGAACGTCAACGAATAGACAAATTTGGATCTTCATTAACACTAGCTCTTACAGCACCGATATTTTTTTCTGTACGAACAGTTCTTTCTCTTGTTGTTGTTGTTGCATCGAGTAGAGAAAATGTTGTCCGAAATCTATCGATAGTTCGACGAATAATCTGCTCTGATGGACGATTATGTAAACCATAAATTTCAAGAAGTTCTCCATAAATTTGGCGAATAGAACACTGATTTTGAAAATAAATTTCAACAATTTGTAAACGTTGTTGTGGCGTGAGTCTTTCTATGATAATTTGTCAATGCTTACACTGAACTGAAATGTCAAAATTACATGGCTTCTATCTTCTGTCAAATCATAGTTATCCCTATCGAAAGTTCTATCATTCTAAAAAAAAACACCCGTTACATACATATTAAACAGTAGAGTAACAAACAGTCTACATTCTGCTGGAATTGGTGTTCTGATGGAATATTTGGTAAATTTGTCTCGTATCAAATTTAGCAAAGCTGAAAAAGCTGCCACAGACATCCTTGTCGCATTTTTGAATATTTCAGGATCTTCTTTCAACTTACTAAAAGTACTCTCGTAGAGTCCATATGAAGTTGACGATCTTTATAAATATCTCGTACCCAAAATCTTCGCCCATTTTTAATTTTGCATAGACATTTAAATATGCTTCATATGTCATAATAATTAAATATAAAACATGTAAAATTTTTACCTTTATTAATTTTAACCTTTATACACCAATATATAGCTTGGACTAATTGAGGATTGTAGAAAGAAAAATATACCTTTGATCAGTAGGGACATTTTGAATAAATTTATTAATATTAATCTTGAACTTTTGTAAATTGTACTTAGGTATATTTTTGCATTGGGGAAACACGTTTGTTGGAATATGGTTCCATATTCCAGAAAAGTTTCCTACAAACGAATTCCCATAGCCAGTTTTGAGCCACCTTGGAATTTGCGCTAAGTAGGGGTGGCCACTTGATGCCTTTCTTGTTCCTCGGCGGAAATGTTTGAGAGGTGGCATTAGGGTTTTTATTTCATCTGAACAAGTGCCTAAACCTACGAGATATCTATAAAATAGGGAAAGTGCTCCAACAACACGACGATTTTCAAGTGGTACAAGGGAGGATGTCACATTAGGGTTGTCAATAAGACGAATGGTACGCTTTTGAACTTTGTCAAAAAAATTTAGTGCGGTTCGTGATGCACCGTCCCATATATGTGAATTGTATTCCAACTTGGGTCATATGTATGATTTATAGATATTTATCATGTCCTGGGGGGAAAAATACGTTTTGCAGCGACTCCAAAACCCCAAACATCTTGCGGCATTTTTAACAATGTCAAAGATATGGTCATTCCATATCATTTTATTGTTGACCTTCATGCCTAGGATATTCAAGGGTTCGGTTCGCTGAATACGCACACCCCCGAATAATAGGGTGGGTGCTTCTTGTAATTCCATTATAGTGTATATATATATAATATTAAAAACAATAATTAATTCGAATTGTTGACAAAATTTTAATAAGCAAATTATTAAAACCGAATTGTTTACAAAATTTTGATAAATAACCTAACCATGGACAAATATCAAAGCAACTTCCCAAGTTTCATTTGGTCTACACTGACTTCGTTTACTTTTTTGAGGTAAAAGAAATAAGGAAGCAAAGTATACATTGGGCCATCACCTTAAGGCTGTGTCGCACATTGGCCAGGATGTTTCGAATATTTGAATATTCCAAATTAATTTATAACTAAATTAAGTTTTCCAAAAGTTTTATAAAAAAAAATTAGTGTAAATTCACAAAGTTCCTATTTACTGAACAGAACAACAGAATTACAAAAAACAAAAAAAATATTCAAGGGAGCGTTTCAACTTTTGAATTTGTATTTTGTTTTTGTTATTTTTTTTTTTTTTTTTTTTGGGTAACATTACGAAATGAAAAATTATATTCGTGTGTATTTTTGTATCGATTGAATGAATTTTAAAGTCTGGTAAATTTTTATTTATTTTGTTCGCTTGTTTGATTTTTTCTCTCTTTTTTTCTATTTTGAGTTCTTTTAATTGCGCCACTGGCTTCAATCATCAGGTATAACTAATAGCTTTGGGTGTCCACAGATGACGAATTTTCCATTCACTTTAAAAAAAAAAACAAAAGCTTTATAAACTGATAAATTTGAATTGAATTTTTTTTTTTGCAAACATTTAGTAAACAATTAGAGATGATCATCAAAAGAATAAAATCAATACAAAAGAATAATGAGTGAAAATTTAACGAAGAAAAAAAACTAAAAATAAAAAAATTAAAATCAGAAATTTTTTTATTAATTCTAAAGTAAATTTTAAATGTTACAATTTAATTTTTTTTATTATAATTTATTGTGTTTTAATTGTTTTTGTTTTTTATTGAAAGCTTTATTGGATTTTAACTATGAGATTTATTTCCTCAGTCGAGTACAAAACACTGATGTTTGCAAGTAGTAGACGAAATATGCGTACCTAAACCTACCTGTATATGACAAGCATATTTAGTAAAATTTTTATTTTATTATTTTATTTATTTATTTCGCCTTAATTATAAAATGTGTTTTTTGTTTTGCAGAGTTTAATTTTAGTTAGAGCTTATACTATGTATGTACACCTATTATTCTTTTTATTTAAAAGCTTAATTGCGATACTTTTATTTTATTTTTTGTTTTTAATATTTAGTTTTAAGGAAAAAATGGCTAGAAAAAAACCTTCTTAAATTTATTTTTATATAAAACTTACTATATTTAGTATAATAAAAAAGAAAATGTTCGACTATTTTCAACACCTATGAAATGTTGGACGTATGAATTTCAGCCATCGACAGCAAATTCGATTTAATTCGAATGAGTATCAATACAATTGCATTTTCACAAAAGACTATATGTATCACGACGAGCCCTGCAACCAAAAAACATCAAAGCTGTGCTCTATAGACATATGAAGGTGTTCAAGTGAAACTTGGCAAATCAATTTTGAATGAACGCAACCGGCCTGCTAAAGATAAAATTATGAAATAGGCATATATTGATATTGCGTTTAGAATATTATTATTAACATTGCCAATTAGCGTAGCTGAGAAAGAGATGAATTTTAGCGTATACTCAAAAACACAAAACATTGCTCAAGATCAGCAATGGTGGTTCAGAATGGTGTAAATGGTTTGACTTTGATATTTTGATTTTGATATTTTGAATTAAATTTTATTATATTATTTTTGCTTTTTTATTGTGTAGGGGACCACCTATCACATATATGTTGTTTAACTTGAACCTTCAAGTAAATTTCACAATCCTGGACCATTCCAAGTCATATCATCCTACATTTCACAAGTCTTGTCACCTTCTTAGATTTCACAAGTCCTGCCTATATAAAATGTTTTTTCAGGCCAGGTATTTACATTGCTTGTTACTTTTTTTACAGTGATAAGTGAATAGCAAAATTTGTCTAAGAGTATGTAGCTACAAAGTATACATCAGCTAGACCAATCAGCAGAAAAGTTTATAGAAACAATACAAAATGCAGCCTGCGGAACAACACTAATGAAGTAAAGTATAAGACCCATACCATAGGTAATAATTACCGAAAGGTAAAATTATTCGCATGGAAATCAGAGAGTTAATAAAAGATAAAAGAAAAGCCAGAAGAAGTAGGTAGCAATCGTGTGATCCGGCATATAAAAATATACTAAATAGAAATACATAGAAACTAAAACGAGAAATTCAGAGGGTGCAAGAGGAATCAGTTCATAGGGTTTTCCAATAGGGATGGTATGATTTTGAAGTGACGTTTCGGCCATTTGTAATATGTCACAATCTGTCATTTTTTTTCATTGAATTAGTAATGTTTACAATTTCATCATAGAGAGATATACGCAAGAACAACGTTTACAAATTATTCAGTTTTATTATCAAAATAATTGTTCTCCAATTGCAACTTTTCGTGCGCTTTTGCCATTTTATAGTCGTAATAATCGAAAAAGTGTGCTCGCTATTCGTCGAATTGTTGAAAATTTTGAGCGTACATTTTCTTTCCATAATGTTCAAGTGCCAATAAGACAAAGAACCGCTCGAAGTAATGCAAATATTGCTGCCGTTGAGGCAAGTGTTGCTGAAGACTGCAATTTGAAGACGTTCTCAAGAATTGGGACTGTCTCAAACCACGACCTGGCGGATTTTGAGAAATGGTTTAGGTTTGCATCCGTATAAAATTGTTCTCACTCAAGAACTGAAGTCAAAACGTCGTAAATTTGTGTTTTGCCTTGGAACAACTTGAAAACAATAACGATTTTTTTAAGAAAATCATCTTCTCCGATGAGGTTCACTTTCATCTGAGTGGTGCGGTAAATAAACAAAACTGTCGAATCTGGTGCGAAAAAAATTCACAAATTATTTGTTAAAAGCTCAGGATTCTAGGGATAACATTCAATAAAAGGATGAAATACAACGACCACATCAAAGAAGTTATCCGAAGCATTAGAAGAATCAATGGTCTGCTGAGCTACATCTGCAAAAGAAGATACCAGAAGGGGTCCAGGAGGGGTCCAGAAACAGCAACAAAGATCGCAAGAGCATTTATAATGGGCAAAGTTGACTATAAACTAACATTATATGGCTAAAAGCGTTATACATAAATATATACGTGTATCTCTGGTAAGACCAATTTTAGAAGACGGTGTAATTATTTGGAATTCTTATTAGAATGTTCGAAGAAAATGAATAATGAATGAAAAATTAAATTCTTATTACAATATCCTAGAGTAGTTAAATTGTTGATGTATGAGTTTAACATAATTTAATGATAGTGCAAATTGGTTTAGTTGTAATATTTTTAATCAGTCTCAAATACTGATGAAGGATGTAAGTTGCTTTCCAATTATCGACGAAAAATAAAAATTAAAAATATTAGAAAAAGAAAATACAAATTGATAATTGCAAAATTTTGCTCCTTTAATCCATTGGTCTTGTAAGTCAATGCTTGTTTATTTATTTACTTCTTAAAAGTTAAGTACAATAATGCATTTCGATGAATCTGAAAACCACATGTATATCTGGGGAAATCGCATAATGTGTCAGTTTTCTTCTTTATTATGTATTTATGACGTTTACTATCTTACCTTACTATCACACCTTACTATACATCGCAAAGCCCATTGATGATATATAATATAAATTTTGAACTGAAATTATTGAAATATTTCAAAATTTGCACTTTCTACAAATTTTTTATAGCACCACCCATTAGGCTTAAGATTTACCTGTTACTTGGTTTATATCGGGTGTTGCAGAGCATGCGTATCAGCGTTTAAAGAGGGGAAGGAGCCTAACGGAGAGAGAGAATTAAAAAAAATTATTAACTAAATCGAGGGTGCTCTATCGATTAGTGATATTTTAAACTTAAAAGTAATTTTTAAGAACAAAAATCGCCGAAATTGGCCGAAATCAAGATTTTCAAATGGGAAGGGCTACTTTTTTATGCAATTTCGGATTCTACGTCAAAAAATAAGAAACTTCTGCAAAGTAATTTTTTTTTAAACTGATAGTGTAGGTTCGTTTGCTAAACGTAATATTACGAAATTTTTATTTCATTGATTTAAATTTTCCATGCACCAAAAAAGCTCAAGATAGTTCGCAAAATCAGGAAATATAAGAGAGTAAAGCTTATGTAAAAAACAGGATAAGGTCTTGTATCAAAAAAGAAGAAGAAAGGTAGTACAAAATTATTGTATGCATAATATTTTTCATTGCAATATGATGGGATGTAATTAAAACAACACCTTTTCTGTAGAAGCACAAAATAATATGGGACAAATTATATTAAGTCCTGAAAATTAAATGAATCTGAATTAGATACGCGATTCTAGACAAAATAACACTTGCGGATTATTTTGAATCTAGGAACAATTTCAATTTAAAGTTGATTGTACTTGTTGGCAGAACTAAATAAAATGCGTGTTATGTCTTTGAAAGTACAAAACAGAAAAGGGAAGAACTTTATTAGCATGTTTGTCATTACAATAATTTGACATTTATAAACAGTGTTAGAACATGTATTAGTATTATGTAGTAGAAGTTTGCTCATATTATATCAACAGTACTTGTAGCATTAGATATTTGCTAACATCTTGTTTTGTATAGAAGATATGCTGTACCAGAATATTTAAGCCAATACTTTCGTCATTAATATATTTTTGCTCCTTCAACCCTTGTTTGTAGGTAGGCAAATATTATTTGATAATACGAAAAAATGCCAATAAATGACCTAAACAACAAATACAATCTTAGCTAATAGCATATTACAAAAAAAATGAAAAATATTTAAAAAATGTATACTAAAAGCAAATATCCAAAATTCACCCTAAATTCTTGAATAAATAAATATAATTTTTGTTTTTTATTCATAAATACACCTTCAATAACAAATATTTGTAATATTTTATTTTCTATTTTTTTTTTTTTTTTTTGGATAAAAATGTTGATGCGGTTAAGCTCTATCAACCAACCACTTGGCCCAGTCAGTCAATCATTTCGTTAGTTTTAAGTTCTATTTCAAATTCAATTCAAAACATTATTTTGTTTTTATATTCCCCATCCATAACGTAAATAATATTATAAAAATATAGAAACACAAAATAATAATAAATAAAAAAAAAAAAAATTGTAATAGAGTAAAAGCACATAATATAGAAGAAACAAAAGAGCATCCGGCCGGTTCGGCTATTAAGGCGGTATGCGAATCATTCAATTTTATGCATGCTATTGCACACCGTTTGGCACCGCACCTAAACGTGAACTAAAACAAAAAAAACAAAAAAAAAAAACAAAATAACAAAAAACAAAAATATGCAAGAAAACTTACAGAGAAAATTATTTTTGAAAAACTGAATAAAAATAGTAGCAATAAAATTAAATCTATAAAAAATCAAAAAAATAATAAGAGAGAAATAAATAAATAAATAAAATGGAAATGAATGATACTAGCTATTATTGTTATTATGTAGTAGTTAGTTAATATTTTTATTATCATATTCTTAAGAGTAAAACTGTTAGTTCTTTTTAATGGTTTGATATTACTTTATTTAAATCTTAAAATGTACAGCAAGTCTGAGGAGACTAGGCAGTGATGTGAAAGTTAATTTTAAAAGATTTTTTGGACTTGCTTTAGAAAAGTATTTTTAGCGAAAGCTTTGTCCGGTACGAAGCTGTTCTTGAAGCCTTTTCCAATGATTTACTGCTAAAAATTTTAAAATATTTAAAAATATTATAAAATTTTTAGGATGATTAAATGATTTGATTATTAGTTTGACATATCAAGGACTATCCTAGTACCTTAAATACTCGTATTATACTAAATTGAGAGCACTCCGGTTTAATCTGAAAATCCTGTAGGGAGTTGAAATTCCTTAAGTGATTTCTTAATTTTACTAAAAATATTGTTCTAGATAGGATATGAGGGTATTTTTAAATTTGAGCTATGCTACAAGGCGTTAAAAAATCGTTTTGCCAAAGTAATTTCTAACAAATTTTCACTATAGTTTCGAAATTATACAAGCTGAAGCAATACGTTCTGAAATTTTTTTTTCTCATATCTAAGAAAAATGAAGACTGCCAGCCGTTCTGATCGCTTTTGAGAAATTTGTATAAATTTTTCCATAGATTATGCTTTTTATATTCCTAAGCCCGTTATTCTGTAAAATTTTAAATTAAATTTCTTCTTCAACTGAAAGTGGAAAAGACTTTAAGTATGGAAAGACAATACAAAAAAAGGCATTTTATGGATAAAAGAACTTCAATTTAACTTCATCCATTCTGTATGTTTTCAACTACTTTAAACTCGAGACATTCAGACTGTATATTGTCCTTAACCAATATGGATTTATGGTATCCAAATATGGGGTACCGTTTGTCCATCTAATATCCGAAAAGTCATAAAAAATACGATGAAAAATTCAAAGGAGGCTGACAGAAGCACTTTGGTTTATAAATTGTAACATCCAAAGAGAATTTAAAGTTCCTATGGTCAACTAAGAAATCGGCAGTAGTAGAACTGAAACTGTTTTTGAAAATAAGAAGAGTATCCAAACTCACTTGCAAAAAGACTAAATCATCAGTGGTTATATAATATTGAAAAAAGTGAGACAAATAATTTAATTTTCTTGACTTGAAATCGTCAGATTGTTCTTTACGTATGAAGCTTGCTAGTTTAACTGCTTACAACTTAGCATAAACATAACTCATCATAAATTCAAAGCCAGACAAGATTACGTTGTCCACATATTATAGTTTATTTCATAGTATGATAAACTATATGGTATAGGAATTTGGGGAAGCACAATATAGGAAAGAAATATATTAAACTCTCTCCAACGAATTCAAAATAAGGAAATTAAAATCTATTTGGGTTGTCGTTGTCTGTGAGAACTTCAATCAATTATATTCACCTCAACAATAAAATATGAAAAATAAAGGACTCAAGAAGCTTAAGCTATAAGTAATATAAATATCTAGTATTAACACGTTGGCTACCAGAGCACCAAAAATTTCTTCTTCTACATCCCAATGAGTCACCGGTGATATTACGTCTTTCGTATATTGAGTAGAGGAATTTTCACATGTTTATAGCTGCATGCTCCAGCTCCGTGATTGTTTCCAGTACCCAGTCCAGTATTTGTTTTGTTTGTATATCAGCAGTGATAAGTAAACGAAAATGCTCAAAAACATATTTTGATTGATAGTGAAGAAAGGAGAAAAGATAATCGAATTCAACGAGTTCGATTCAATGAACGTTATAAAAATTTATCACATCAATCTGGATCTAGTGTAGCTCGTAAAAGGTAGACGCTGGGTTCAACGCTGGGTGGTGCAGTAGGTAGAACACCTGCCTTTCAATCGAAACGTTCCAGGTACGATTCCCGATGATGCAAAAAAATGCTTTATTGCTTTTTCGACCTGGTGTAGTACTCTTTTTCATTGGTATATAATAAATGACAAAAAATAATTGAGAATATAATCTGGTAACAACTTAAATAAAATAAAACTATTCTACTTAAGAAGGCTTACTGTCAATAACAGTAGTTTTCCACATTCAATGAGTTAATAAGCCAGTAATTTGTCAAATAAATACTCGAAATATTGTACGACTTAATTAAGCACGAAGAAGTGATTCTACCCAATTTACTGTAAAGAGTGTAAACAAAAGACTTGTAACAGTAATTATTGTGGACAATGTGACCCAAAAATATTTCTTTGCTTAAAACATTTTCAAAAAATACATTGAAATACTGTAATAAATATTGAAATAAAGAATTTATTTTGAAATATGTAATTATTTTTTATTAACTTGCATATTATATGTGTTTGAAATTTAGGTTCGAAATGTATCACCGGTGACTCATCGAGCACCTGGGGATGGCAAAATAAAATATTTACTGGTGATAAATTGGGCTGTGAGGAAGAAAATTTTACATGAATCACCAATGACTGGTAGACATGCATGACAGACAAAACATGCATCCCTGGGACTGGTAGTCAACGTGTTAAGAGTAATTGGGTAAGAACAAATACAAAATTAGTTGCTCAATCGAAATATATCAACATAACTGCGATATGGTGTTGGAGCACATTTACATGGATTGAAGCCTTAATGAACTCATGAGCTATGATGTCGAACAACCTCAGTGCGGTAAATTCTCTAGATATGTCCAGAAAAATTTAAGAAGGAATTTAAAGAACTAGTGCTGTCTATGATTACAGCTTATGTGTTCATTTGTTTTTTTGTTTTTATCATATTTTATATCTATTATTGTTGATAAAATTGTAATCAGTTTGAACAATTTCGTTTTGAATAATTTTTGTATTATTTTTATACGTATAACTTAAAATACATAGATAGATATTAATATTTAAATTTAGATTTAATTTTGCATTAAAATTCAAATTCTTTTGATTGATTCTATTTTAATAAAGTAAATTATATATTACGATAATATTTTCCGAAACAGATTTTTTTATTATAAAAAACCTGAAAGTAGTCTGATGAGTGATGACATAATGTAATAATCAAAACATCTAATAGGCTTGTCAATGAAATTTAAAGTGTTCTTGTTTGTTTTGTTTATATTTTGAATATTAACCCGGTTACGCCGATTGGTACCATATGGTAACACATAGAGTAGTATTTTAAAACGAAGTTTTAAGTTGTTGTTTTTGTGTTTTTGAAAAAAAAAATTGCAGAAAAATAAAGTGAACATTATACAAATCCAAAATATATTATCAAGTATTCATTGACTATTGTGACAATGAAAAAATTATTAGTTTGTTTTTATAACAATTTTAAAATGCGAAAAAAATGCAAACATATTCAAGTAAGTTTTAATTTAATTTAATTAATTTATTATTTATTGTTAATAATTTAAAATATTTGCACTATTTTACTTAAAATTAGTTATAGTTTGTCATGTGCTTATTATTTTTTTAAAAATTTAAATTATTTCAAGATTTTTTTGAATAAAGAGGAATTTCTGTAGCGCAAGCTTCAGAAATTTTAGAAGATGACAATGATTCTGTACCGGACATTTTTATTGAGCCGCCATCACCTGGTGTTATTACAGATGAAGAATATTCTCATCCTTCTAAACGAAATTATTGGGAGGATGATTTGGATGTGAAATTTTTTTTAATATCCATGAGAAGAGACAGATTCGAGCAAATCATGCGCAGTCTTCATTGTCGAGACAACTCTGAAATAGATATGAATGATAAAATGTGGAAGTTACGTCCACTTATTGATCATTTGAATAAAAAATTTAGCGAACATTTTGTGTCAGAGCAACACTTAAGCTATGATGAAAGCATGATACAGTATTTCGGGAGACATTCATGTAAGCAATTCATTATAGGCAAGTCTGTAAGATTTCGATATAAGATTTGGAGCTTAAATACCTATTTTGGATATTTGAAAATAAATTTTGATATATATCAAGGAAAGAGCTTTCAGAAAGAGCAAAATTTAAGCTACGAGTTCACGTATGGAAAAGCTGCTTCTCCTTTGTTACAAATGTTAGATAAGTTACCTGAAGAAAAACAACATTTATCTTATAAACTTTATTTTGATAATCTTTTTACAACTCTGCATCTAATTTGTCATTTAAAAAAAAGGGATTTGATGCTACTGGAACTGTTCGAGAAAATCGTCTGCCTAAGGACTGCCCCATCTCATCAGTGGCAGAGATGAAAAGAAACGAAGGGGTGCATTTGAATTTAAAAGAAGTGTAGACGATAATTTAGATGTTTCACAATGGATGGATAATTCGGTAGTTACAGTTGCGTCTTCCTGCCATGGTGTAGAGCCTGTAAAATAAGTTAATAGGTATTCAAGAGAACAAAAAAGAAAAATAACAGTTCCGCAACCTTCCTGTATAGCTGAATACAATAAATTTATGGGAGAAACAGACCGTATGGATTTAGACATAAAGCTCTACCGCATTGCTATCAGAGGAAAAAAATGGTGTTGGTCAATTTTTACCTGGCTTCTTGATACGTCTACACATAACGCATGGTTGTTATCTCGTCAAATACAACCAAGACTAAGCCAGTATAGTTTCCGAAGGTAAGGTTTCAAATTTGAACCCGTGCTTAAATTTAAAAACACTGTGATCTAATTTACCTTTTATAAACTTTTATAAACAGGAATATTGTAAAATCTTATCTAACAAGATATGCAGTTGCTTCTTCAATTACTATAACAAAAGCTGGTGCAAAATTGCTAAATGAAGTAAGATTTGATCAGGCTGATCATTTTGTTCAACCAACGGAACAGAGAAGAAGGTGTTGTGGTGAATTTTCATCAAAAGTTCGTACTGAATGTGCCAAATGTAAAGTTGGCTTGTGCATTTCATGCTTTAAAAAATACCATATTATGAAGTAGTTTTTTTTCTTCTTTTCGTCTATTTTTGTATAGCACTAGCACTAAATTAATTAAAAATAAATTTTAGGAAAATTAAATTTATAAATTAACGCATTAAAAAAATAAAGCAAAATTAACAAAAAAACAAGAAATTTTTTTTAATAACATTTTTATACTTAAACGTCGAGTGGTACCATATGGTACCAGGACATTACTCTAATACTGTAAGGAGGATTATTATAAAAAAAATTTTAGGGCTTCTTTTGATCCCTGTTTCAAACTTCCAACACGAATTTTTATGAAATTCGAAAAATGTTCAGGCTCGGCGTTACGAGCCAAAAAATCAATATGAGTGATGACATAATGTAATCATCATCAAAACATCTAATTGGCTTGTCAATGAAACTTAAAGCGTTCTTGTTTGTTTTGAATATTGAATAAATATTTTGAATATTGAATAAAAAATTGATTAGACTTTTGTTGTTCAACACTCTCATAAATACTGTTCTACAATTAATACCTGAACACTCTGTACCTATATAAAAAATGAAACTATCAAAATAACAAAAAAAATGTATGTCCTTTAATGCAATTTTTTTTTTTATTTCATTCTCGTATTATACATTTTTGATTTTAGTATTGTTTTAGTTTGGCATTATTGAAACATTATATTATAAAATCGGGTTCAAATTTAATAATTACTTCACAATACATTCATAGTAACATTTATAGTAAAATTAATGTATAGTATACAGATTTAGCCATTTAGGTATAACTGTATACTGTTTATGAAATTGAATTACTACAATAATTTGATAAGATTCACAATAAAATAACAATAAACTTTGTAACAAAAATTATAGTTAAAATAGATAATTACGAAATTTAAATTTAAATATACAATTAAAATAAAATAAAAATAAAAATTACAATTTAATTCACTAAAGAAAAGAGTTAAAATAACTACAATTCAAGTATCTAATATAATTCAAATAATCGATTCCAATAAATATTTTTTAAACACCTTGAAAAAAAAATTATGTTTGAAAAATCTTTAATTCTTCGTGGTAGAGAATTGTGTGAACCAGATACGGAGATTGTCTAAGATGATAGTGAAACTAAACCACACACAATTCTAATATCATTTCTGTTTCTGACGTTAAAACTATGACAATTTCGCTATATAGAAGTAATATTAGAACGATAAACAATATTAATATGAGGGCAGCCCACAAAGTTTGCTGTAACGACATCTTTTTATCAATATCATAAATTTTTATGATTGCCATTTTAAAGAACAATCTTGTCTATATTTTTTAAATCGATCTGTCAAATAGTTTATTGTGAAACAGCTATTTAATCAGTTAACTTTTGTTCTTTTCAGATAATGGATAAATTTCAAATTTGTGCTGTAATTGATTATCTTTTTTTGCAAGGTTTATCAGCAACCGATATCTAAAAGGATATTGATATAGTTTAGGTACTTCATCACCATCATACGAAACAATTCATTTTTGGGTAGCTAAATTTAAATGAGGTCGTACAAATGATCGTACAAATGATGGGAGACTAAAAACAGCTACATCCATTGAAATTATAAGAAAGCTACATATTGTAGTAACAAATGATCGTCGAGTAAAACTTCGTTAGCTGCCAGACATATTGAAAATATCAATAGATAGCATTGGACGCATTTTCCGTGATAAACTCTTTGTGAAAAAGCTATCAGAAAGATGGGTGCCGCGTTTATTAACATATTGCCACAAAAATAATTTGCTGGATACGTTGTGAGAAACTTTTCGCAATGCAGGATAATCCAAATGAATTCGTATGTCGATTTATAACTATTGATGAGACTTGAATCCATTACTATGTACCAGAAACAAAAAATCAAAGTTCAAACAATGGATAAAATCTGGTGGAAGTGCGTCAAAGAAACCAAAAACTGAAAAATCAAGTAGAAAGATTATGGCAACTGTTTTTTGTGATGCACAAGGTATGATATTCAACGACTATCTTCAAAAAGGAAAATCAATAAGTGCAATTATTTATTATTGGATCGATTGAATGACGAAATCAAGAAAAAACGACCACATTTAGCAAAGACAAAAATGCTTTTCCATCAAAACAACTCACCATCACACACATTAGGTTTACAACATTAAAAATGAATGAATTTATTGTACGAAATTGCTCCACATCCACTATACAGTCCTGATTTAGCCCCAAGTGATTATACTTTTTATTTTCGAATTTAAAAAGATGGCTTGTTGGAAAGGGATTGACATCCAATGAAATGGTTATCATTGAAACTGAAGCCTACTTTGAAGGTCATGAAAAATCGTATTTTTCAGGCGGAATTAAAAAGCTTGAAAAAAGTGTATTGAGTTGAAAGCAGACAATGTTGAAAAATTAAAAAAAAAAAACCGTTTTTAATATGAATATGGAAACTTTTCGGACTGCCCTCGTAGTTTTATATATTTTCAAAATCTGCTGATACTAAGATATTCCTTTGATTGGCAAAATTTGATTATTTATACTACGTAGCAAAGGCAAGGGCAAAAAAATTTTCAACAACTTATTTTGAAATATTTGCAAATACAATATTTCAATCCCTATGTCCAAACTACCAATTATAATTACAAGGTGATTCATATATTGGAACAATCCTTTAATTCCAAAATAAATTCAAATTATTTAAATACCTATCTACTTTATTTATTTATGCTTATTAATTTTGCAAAAATTCAGTTGTTTGACTCACATTCAAACATTAATAAACAAAAATAAAAATAAAAACAATAAAAACAAAAAATCGAAATTTTTGGTTTAATGATTTGTTGCTTGTGATGTGTTCTGGTTGTGATCTTTTTTTTTGTTTATTTTTTTTTTTTTTCTTCTCTCTATTTAATTCGTTTTTTATTTATTTTTATTTTTAACTTTTTTATTATTGTTATATTTTTCATATATTATATATATTTTAAATATTTGTTTGGCTGATTTTCCTTTTATTGGATGAATGGATGGATGGATCCTCATTCATTCAGTCCACTAGCCAAGCAAGAGAATTGACGCGATAATGACACGATGATCGTTTGTTCGCGCGACTTAAGTGAATCCAAACGTAACAATGTAAAAAAAAAAAAAACAAAATGAAAATATAAAAACAAAATAATAATAACAAAAACTAAATATGGATATGAAAAGAAGGAGACATACATACAACAACAACAACTGATTTACATTTTTGAATATTTTATATTTATATTTATATGAATATTATTATAATAAATGTATGTATTACAAAAATATTATTTTTGGAGAATATATTTCAACATTGCAAATAAAAATAAAAAAAATAAATTCTTTTCAATTCGTACATGTAGGTAAGGTACGTGAACTGGATAAAGGGAACAATGTAAATAGGGAACAAATGAACGCATTATGAAAGGTAATTATTTTTATGGTTTATAAACTAATCAAAATATAGTTTTTTTATGTATGGTATAATGTTATTCAGATTAATTAATTGTTTAAGCTATCATAAATTTGATTTTCTTATGTGATAGAAGAAAATGATCATAAGAGGGTTCAGGGCTCGCTTATATCATAGAGTTGGTTTAAATACTGAATAAGATATTAAAGCATGTACAGACTAATAGTCATTTATTACATATTAAAATTAAGTAAATATGTTATTAAAACTAATCAGTGATTTCAGTTGACCTAATTATAATCTTTAGAACCTGTGGCGACATTAAAATAAGAATAACAAAAAAATAATCAAAATAACAAATTTATAACACTGGGCTCCACGACTATTTAATAATAAGATATTGGCGAATAACACATACATAATATAATTAAGATGTCAAACTTAGATTTTTAGACCAATTATTTATAAATAGATGTAGATATAAAAATATAACTGTAAATGAATTGTGCAATAATGAACAAAACTTGTTCAACTCTGATGGTATCCCTTTAAAGTTTCTAAAATTGATTTTCCCTGCTTCCGGAGATTATGAC
Organism: Argyra leucocephala; assembly: GCA_963942445.1. Taxonomy (NCBI): domain Eukaryota; kingdom Metazoa; phylum Arthropoda; class Insecta; order Diptera; family Dolichopodidae; genus Argyra; species Argyra leucocephala. The sequence goes on along the minus strand of OZ012679.1, from coordinate 33,027,632 downwards.
CTAATTATAATCTTTAGAACCTGTGGCGACATTAAAATAAGAATAACAAAAAAATAATCAAAATAACAAATTTATAACACTGGGCTCCACGACTATTTAATAATAAGATATTGGCGAATAACACATACATAATATAATTAAGATGTCAAACTTAGATTTTTAGACCAATTATTTATAAATAGATGTAGATATAAAAATATAACTGTAAATGAATTGTGCAATAATGAACAAAACTTGTTCAACTCTGATGGTATCCCTTTAAAGTTTCTAAAATTGATTTTCCCTGCTTCCGGAGGTTATATACTATAACAACATGTTATAAATTCTGTACTTACACCTTCTGCATTTCCCATAGGATGGAAGAATTTGTCTATGTATAGACGCGACCTGTTCAGATCTATTGTACTTCACAGTTTGATATCCTAAAATTCAACATCGTTAACAAATAAAATGTATGAGGGGGTCACTCCTCTTCTAAGATGAATCTGCATTTGTGGGCTTGGCACTTACCAATCTTAAAATGGAAGAATTTAACCCGAATTAAGCTTGACCCAACTGCAATGGTAGGCGCCACGCAAAAAAATAAAACAAAATATTGATAAAAAGAGATTCTTTCTATTGCTGTTACTTGATTTTAGTGAAGCTTTTGATTACATAAATCACTAGGGGCCTGTGTTGAGTAATTATAATTCAAGTTAAAACCAAATTTAAAGTTTTTAAAAGAACAGGGATTTGCATGGACTGATATAGACCTCTCATTACAAAGCAGAAAACACTCATGTTTTAATGAAAAGCTTTGAAATTAGTATGTTTTCGTTAAAAAACATAGATACCTTACTTCGCATTTTCTGTTTCGTTGCTACCTATTTCTTAATGTATTTGGTGAATAATAAAACCATATGATTAAAAAATTTTCAACTGCGTGCGCATTATTGTTTTATTTACAACTTACTTATTATATATTAAGAGTTCATTATGGAGAAGAGAAATAAAATGAAAAGGTGTCTACTGCGCAGGTCCTTAAATGCTTGTCAATTATAATTATATATTCTATATATTGTGTCGCAAGCTTGAAAACTGGTTATATTTTTCAAATTAGGCTTGTAATTTAATCTATTCGTATTTGATTGATAGATTTCAATGTGCTATCATTGATGAAAATCATTCTGCTTTACGCGGAATGATAAAAATTGTATCTTCAGGCTCAATTTTTCTTGGTGCTCTTCCATTCTACCTCATATCTGCTTACATTAGTAAAACAGTTTCTATTCAATTATATATTTGAAAATCAGTTTCTGGTACTACACATATTTGCTGATAACGTTCAACTAATGGTTTCATGTGATATTAAAAAAGTGTAGAACTGATATCTATATGAACTCAGAGAAATATCTTTGTACTTGCTGGACTGCAAACATACACATAACAACCAAATGACTATATAAACATCAAAACTGATTCTTAATATTTTTAAAACTTAGACAATTACAATATATAAGAGATCGATTAAACGGGATTATTCAATTAGGCCAAGATATAATCATACTGAAAAACTATTTTATACATCTCTTCTAAACTATCAATCAGTCACACAATTTAATATTATTCATTTAATAGTATCCCATAATTATCAGGAATCATTTTAACAAAAATTCATCTCGTCTTAATACATGTGACTTTTCTTGTAATATTGAAGTTTAGGGTAAGTTAAGTAAAATTATATGCTGTAAATTTATTTATTTATTTTGTTGCTTATTTTTTTTTTCAAATTCTAGAAAATAAAAAGTTCATGGTCATTAGGAAACTAATTTGGTACAAAGTTAAATTTGAAAATTATGTAATTAGTGGTTCAGTGATTATAATAATAATTTTGGTTCTATTAAATGAATTTGACAAAATTTCGTACACAGAATATTTTTTGTTAAAACTTTGATTGGAAATTTTTTCATTAGTAGTTTTTAACAGTTCTTTTTGTACAATATATGAGAATATTTTGTATAAGTTATATTAATGTAAATGTAATAACTGTAAATAGATAAAAAAAATAATGAGTTTGGAATTAGACATGAGATGAATTAAATCTATGCTCTTGCTAATCTATAATATTGTAATAATGGACAACAAAAAAAATACTTTATAGAGATAAAATTGTAATAGAAAAAAGGTTAACCACTTTAGTAGCTTAATCCATTTAGAAAAATAATTGCAATCATGTTCATCTTTCAATTTTACTTGTTTTCTTTGCACGATGAAGGAGCTTTTTATTTGCTAATAAGAAAATGAGAATAACTATTTTTTCGAAAAATTGACGCTTGGTTCACTCGGGCTAGGACCGCCTTATATTAACACGAATCTATAACCGAATAGATTTTCATAAACTATTAATGTCTTGAAGTGAATTTTTGCTTGTCGGGCTAAGAGTTCTGTGAATCACCTGGTAATAACATATGCTCACTTATACTGTTGCTATACAGTAATTAAAACCTAAATTATAATATTATGAAAATAATATTCATTTTAGTTTTCAATGCCTGTTCAACGATGATTCGATGCTATTGCGATATACTTTAATCGATGTTCTTGATAAACACTATTTTTTGTTATTATATTATTATATAGGGAGTCACAGATATCAATGGCAGCTATGAAAATAAGCCACGTGTGGTCGTGGCCCTATATATAGCGATCCCCGTCATATCAGAAACACTTTTATTAATTATCCTTACTATAGGAATAATTAACTATACTTCGAGTAGACTCATAGCAAATCTGTTCAAATTTTGAACCTATGAGATCCTTGCCATGTTGAAAAACATATGTATCATTCCAAACATCTGAGCCTTAACTTCATTTACCAAAAAATAGTACTCTGAATACCTCTAACTCTAAATATATACTCTTTATATTGCTATATGCCTAATTAAAAAGTTATTCACATCAACAAATTAGTTCAGGAGCAAATTCATTAGCTAGGAGTTGTATGACAGTTAGCCGAACCAATCAAAATTTAAAAAAAATGTGAAAGGCATATTTGTTTAATTTTGAGAGAGTACCTGTGTACAAATTTTCAGCTCTGTAGCGCCTTTGGTTTTTGAAACAGGCTCGTTAGGGGGAACGAGTTGTATGGAAGCTATCGAAACCAGTCAGAATTTTTGAAAACAACATATCACGGGTTAGATTCCAAGTAACAAAAAACCATCTTGAAAAATTTGATTGAAATTAGTTCATGCGTCTCGGAGGAGTTCTGACACAAACATACATACATACAAACATCCTTCTTTATATATAAGATTAGAAAATTGAAATAAAATATTTCATGTTCATTCTAAATTATTTAATTTGTCGTAAATATTATATAAGTACATTACATTAAAATATTTTATTTTTTTTTTGGAGAAAATTTTCTCTTGTAAAACTGCAATCACTTCAGCCGATTCCGATTTTATTAATTAATCACTTTGATCAAATCTATCAGTCATAAGAATATCAGACTGGTTGGATTACTTGATTGTAATCTTTTCAATCAAATCAAATTAATTGGCCTGAACTCTGATTCAATCATGATCAATCATAATCGTTTGGATTACTTGTGTAAACCTTACTTTATTTTCTAAAAAAATGCTTATTTGAATATTATTCGATGCTTTCGAGATACCCTGTATAAATCTATTAATAATATATTTATTATATACACCCTGTAAAAATCAAATCATAGCATCTAAAGTTTTAAATAACATTTTTATTCATATGTATATGTTCGGTATTATCACCATGAATCCCTACACTTATTGTGATAGAACTGCATTTATTGTAATAACATGCACCAATTGTTAAAAAATGCACTTATTGAAAAACTTACTTAATCTAAAAAAAAAACAAAAATAGGATAAAACCCAAATAATCTTTAAAGTAACAAAAAATGTGTGTTCCAAATTTTGAAATGAATTTCTTAGATAAGCAAAACAAAAAAAAAACAATATCACTTCAATTTTGACATTTCCAATCAAATTTTTTGTATTTTAAGTATTTATATCCTTTATAAAAATAATATCCTTAATAATTTAAAACCTTGTTTTTTCACAAAAAAAAAAAACCAAATAATCAAATCAACGCCTTTATTCTATTTAAAACTATCATTTGAGTGTGTAATAGACTTCATTATCTTAAAAAGCCAAAATAAATTGAGTCATTCTTAAAAAGGATATTTTGTATAAACATATCCTTTTTAAAATACATAAATAATATATATAATATGTATATAATATGTATATATATTATTTTGATGGGATATTTTTGTACTTACCATGTATATATATATATATTTTTTTTTTTTAAATAACTAAGGAATGCATCCTTTTTTTTCTATTTAAGTACTTAAACAAATTTGGAACATATCCTTGATGATGGCATCTGATGAAGATTTAATAATTCATTGATTTGATAATTCTTTAAAATGATAATTGGTGGTCAGTAGAATCAGAATTTATTTTTAATTTGGGATTTGCTAGACATTGAATTATTCATTTATATTTCAGAAGTTTTTTTTATTGTTTTGTTATTTTTTTTTTCTTTGGGACTGAAAAAGGAAAAAAAAACATTATAAAAATTATCATTCATGGTGGCCTTTCAATATTTTTTTTTTAAAATAATAATTTTTTTGTTTGAAAATGTTTGAATTAGTCTTTTTTGAAAAATGGGATTCTGGTTAAGAAACTTATGGAACTGTTTGAATGTTTTGAAGCCGAACTGAAAATAGAATTGTTGATAATAATTTTAGTTTTTATTATCCTGCGCTACAAGAACAAAAATGTTTTCAGAATTGTACCAGGAAAATTTGGTGTCGACAATCAGTCATCTTAACTTACTTTAGATCACTCTCTGCTTAACGTAATCACCCTACCTAAATTAATTTCGTCGACTGAGTTCTGAAAGGCTCCATAAGCTATTTTCACTTTTTTTTTTTACTAAGGAACAGATTCTTAGGTGTTGCAACACGTTCTTTCTTTTGGCCCGAACCATTTTTCGCTATCTTTTACCGTTTCGGGGATATTTAGTTACAGATTGACCCATATTCACCTTTGTAATACTTTGTTAATAATTATAAAATGACCCATACGTCAATTTTTTGGATATGTGGGTAATTTTTGTGTGAAGTTTGACGTCAAAATTGGCTTATTTCTGAAATGCCCCATATCCATATGCCTGACACATATGCCCAACAAATGATCAAAACTATCTAAAATCATTATTAAAAATAAAATATGGGGGGAATAACCATTGATGTCAAAAACGTATGGTTATTCTCGTCATAATAGAATCGTACGTGTTCAATAGTTATAAGTTAAGGTATACCTAGGTAAGGTATATAATAAATAATTTTAAGTTCTTTATTGTTTTAGTAATTGAATTATTGTTTTTGTTGTAGATTATAATATTGTTATAAAAGAATGTGATCTCAGTGAAATAAACTGATTTTTAATTTTGAAATTTTTTAATACCATAAATATTTTTTAAATTGTAGTGGACCATACATTTATTTGTAAAGTTAAGTGATAAACCGACCCATGTGCATGGACTAAATCAATTTGTTCAAAAAAGTGGATATTGGTCATTTGGGAATCGATTTCGAAAAACAAAAATGTGTATAATTTATAAACTGAAAGCGTAGACTCCTGAAATTTCGGTCTTGAAAGTTACAAAATTTTTTATCGTACACCTTTTTTTTTAAGTAACTTTAAACCTAAAATCGCGTTTACTCGAAACCGAGTTGATGGCATATGGAGCCTTTGAGGACTCAGCCGACGATTTGAGTTATTATAATAGAACTGTATGTTTTAAGTTTTACGGTTGAGCGATTTGAGTGCTGATTTGAGTTTCGAACTATATGAAGCTATGGCTGTTAAAAGAGATTAAAAATTATCATCTTTTGTAAACATTCTCAATAAAGCCTTAATCTTGTTAAAAAAAATTGTTATTTTCAAAAAACAGAATATTAATTTCAATTTTAAAGTCAGAACCTGCTACAGTCGTCACTTACACATTTTTAAATTTAATGAATAAATTTAACACTCATACACAATATGTATATATATTTTTTGGGTACATTTTTTTTCGAATCCTAAACAAAATTTCGTATATTGCACGATTCATTCAAAACGATCCCAAGACAAAAATAAAAATTCATCAAAATTTTATCATATTTTCATAATCTGTCTGTGGGTCTGGTCACACTTATTATGATCATCTTAGGATATTTTTTTTTGCTTTCTTTTGTTTCCATTTTATTTGTATGCAACAACATTTTTTTGTTTTTATTACGAGTAGGAGCTAATCGTATCAGTCCTATCATGATGGAAAAGAAAACCATTAAAAATTCCATGGGATTTGTGTAATAATAAGAAACAAAAGAAAAACATTGAAATGAGAGAAAGAGAAAATGGATAAGTCACATCAAAACAAAAAATTAACAAAATTTTGTTTATTATAATTCAGGTAAAATTTTTTTTGTTTTAGTTCATTTTTTGTTTTTTATTTACCTGAAATGCTCTGTAACCACTCACTACTTTATATTGGCTTTAAGAACATGAAATCCTTAGTAATCATCTGTAAACAGAAGAAGTGTAGAAATGTTATGAGAGTAGATTTATTTGTTGTTATTACGTTTAGAATTATTATACAATAAGGAACCAATTTTATCTAGAAATCTAGACTTTTTTATCAAGTCACACTCATGTAGGATATCTACTCCTTTTGCATGTTTTGTTGATTCTACTTAATTCTACTATTGTTGGTGAGGGTTACAATCAAGAGTGGCTTTCGATATTCTTACAGCGTGTGGTCTGTTGACCTTCAATATTCATTACAATTATAATTATTATCCTACAAAATAGTTCATTTCATGCTTTCTTTAGCCAAAATTTAAATATATGTACATTTGTGTTTTTAAATTATTGTAATCAAAAGTTTGTTTATAACTCCAAGAGATAACCACTGGAAACAATGTTAAAAACAACCACTGTTAATACTGAATTACTCGGGGCATTAGTAAAATCTAACAAAAATTCTGGAACTTTCTAATCATATTTTGTTCGAAATGATTCCTATAACAGTACTTATATATACTAAGCAATTGGTAGATGTAATTCTAGTTACATTTAAAAATAAACTGTCACTTCTTACTTACTTACTTAGGTGGCCAACATACCATGTAGGTCCTGGTCTGAGGGGGTTGTGTTTCCGCAATTTCAATTTTGGCCTATCGTATAAGCGGATGCTGTACGCTTGACAGTTGCGCATCTGGGTCAGCAACTGGTCAGATGTTACCCTGCCAATCCTAAGCTGGACCATTCAAACTGTCATTTCTACAATGCAATTAAAATATGTAGAACAATTTTGCAAATAGTATGTAGAACTATTTTGTCCCAATTTTAGAGCTAAATATTAACCGCTTTAGAGATATTGATTTTGTTTTTATACACACCTAAAACACTAGCTGGGGGAACCTTTTATCTCAGTATATTTGGTTAAAAGTGTTATAATGTTCGCCTTGAATTTATTTAGGTCATAAGTGTAGAGTTGGATTCCATATTCGCAATGTTCTGGTTATGAACGTTAATTTCCATATCTTTGTGTTGACCCATATAGGGATTCCAACGGTGTAGGGATAACAGATGACTACATGGTGTTCATAGTGTTTGTGCTTGAGTGGAAATAATATACAGATATTTAATTTCAACTATACACACTGGGTGGCGCAGTAGGTACAGAGCACCTGTCTTTCAACCAAAATGACCAGGTTTGATTCCCGACGAAGGTAAAAAAGAAAAAAATGCTTAATGGGTTTTTTTAATTTCGGCCAGTAAGTACCCTTGGTCATTGGGATGACAAAATTAATGATAGAAGAGTTGGACGTTTGGTTATCACTAAAAATAAAATGATATCATGTTATTATGAAGGCGAACTTATTTTACAATAAATTAATTTTCATTTTCAACATTCAAAATACTAGATAAATATCATAAAAATTCTAAAGAAAAAATATTGTATGCCATTGTGTATGCCGAATCTCTGTGTAAAAGCAGTTAGGGCTCATAGACTTGGAAGTACATTAAAAAAGACACTGAGTATGTCTGTATCATGCCTACGAGATATGTATAAAAGTAGCAGACAGAGCACCAAAAATGTTCAAGAGGGGGAAGATGAACATCAGTCAAATCTTATCTGTATATTATTTCCACTCAAGCACCAACACTATGAACACCATATAGTCATCAGCTGTCATCCCTACACTGTTGCAACCTATATATCACACAAGACAAAGTTATGGAAATTAACGTTCATAACCAGAACATTTCGAATATGGAATCAAATTCCATCCTACGAGTTCCCCAAACATAAACAATTCTATACTTTTATGACCTACATAAATTCAAGACGAACATTAACACTCTTAGCCAAACGTACTGATGTAAAAGGTCTTTCCAGCTAGTGTTTTAGGTGTGTATAAAAACAAAATCAATATCTGGGTCATTGATAAGACAAACAGTCCGGTTTTGAACTTTACCCATATTTGAGAATTTTAGTTCATTTTGGGTAGTATGAAAGCTTTATATATATTTAAGGGAACGTTGTTACTTACGGCGATTTAAGTGATCGAAGCATTTGGCTGTGTCTTTTGCAACATTGAACTTATTTATCATTGTTTGTCATTTTCCGATTTCATATATACATACACATACATATACATACATATACATACACATAACATATCTAATAAATGCCTTTTTCTTTGTAACCTGTTTATCTCTTGGAAATAGTAACATTAAGGCTTGAAAGTATCAAACTCGATTAACTTGCATAAGCTTCACTTAACTATTGTGACCAATTATGGTGAGGGTAACCGGCCATAATGTCTGTTTTGTTTGAGACAGGAATAAAGTGTAGCTTCTTGCTCAACATTTCCTTTTAGATTCTCCTGCCCTCATTGCGTCCTCTTTAGATATTTCATTTTCAGTGAAATTCGGTTTTTAAATTAGTGAGTTTCAAGCTCGAGCCTGAAGTAAAAAGCGGCATTTTAAAGTTGTTGCGTTATTAATAGTATATCGCTTTAGATTATTCTTAAACTTATATTTTGTTAACTTCACAATCTAGTCATGGTCGTTGTACCTACCCTAACACCCATATACCCTATAACTCATTGTTTATAGAAACTATTGATATTTCTAAATTTAATGATTTTGGTTTGTTTATTTTTCATATAGCCATAACAATAGGTGAAGTGACATTTTATACCAGCACATTTGGCTAGGGCTGGAAAAAGAATTGAAAAAAGAAGAAGGTGAAAGGAAAGGACAGTAAGACAATACCAAGCAAGGTGTTAATATTTGTCTTGAATTTATGTAGGTCATAAGTATAGAATTGTTTATGTTTGACGAACTCGTGTAGGAACCTTATTATTGTCAGTAAATCAAAATTTTAATTTAAAAAAAAAAAAATCAGCACCTACAAAAAAATTTTTTTAATAGAAGAGGTGGTTACTGGAAATCTTTTGTTCTCTGTTTATATGTTTGAAATGCAATGACTCAATTCTTAAATTTAATTTGAAAAAGGATTCGATTTGGTCCACCACTAACGTTTTTTTTTTTTTTATTTATTTGTTTTCATATATTATACTAATGATAATGATAGTGATGATAATGATGATGATAATGATTATTTTATAAAGTGGCTCCCATATAAATGGAATAATGTTAAAATTGAAAGGAGTAACAGAGTTTTTATTACTCTGGTCTTTGATTGACTTACTGTACGCCTACATTTAATTATAAAAATTTGTTTTTATATTTTTTGATTTTGATATAAGGGTATTAAATATTTTGTCTCTTGCATTTGGACTACAATATTATAGTGTGGTTATGTGAGGTCTACTGTTGATTTTGTTTTATTTTTTTTTTTTTTGGGGATAAGGATATAAAATGAATAAAAGAAAATAAATTTAACAAAAAATGTATAACCATCACGCTTCTTAAGATATTAAAAGTAAAACACCCTCGGACCTTTTAATTTATATATATATATATATATATATATATGTGTATTTGTATATATTTATTACATTTTATTGAAGAATGGGAAGCAATCAATCAGTTAAGAGGCTAATTCCAATATGTATGTACAAAAGGATCTGATTTTATGTGGGTTTCTATATTTGTGGTTTTGTTTTTTGTTGGAAATTTCAGTTTTGAGATTATGAGAAATGCATTATTATAATTTTAAATTTTAAATCCAGACATTGAATACTTTTTTAATTTTGAGATTTTAGATTTGGATTAAGATAGGATTTTTTTTAAATAAATCAATTTTTAAAATGGTAATGTTAAATTTTATATTTGATATATTATAAAGTATATTTAAATTAATGGTTTTAATTATAATTTTCTAAAATTGGGACTAGAGAAACGTTTAAGGTATTTTTTTTATATCTCTGAAATTGAAAAATTCTTTAAATACAACATTTTGTATGGATATCTAAGGAAAAAAGATTCAGTTAATGGTAATCTGATAGACTTTCTCAAAAATACAGAGTGAGTTTAGTACTGACTTTCTTGGAAGAGTGGTCTCCTAAAGCAACAACAACAAATGGGTCTTTTAGAGTTGTGGCATTCAAAAACCATAATTAAGTGCGTATTGGCTTTCTAGAAGCATTGGAATTATCATCTCCACCTTCCACATATATGCCAACCATTCTTACAGTTCCCCAGTTCTTAACCAGAGCTCTGAAATTTAGATAAAACTTTCTAACGTGGCTTAAGTACAGTCGGGGAACATAATGGAAGATTTTATTAACTTTCTGAACCAAACAGGTTGACTCCCAACATATAGCTTTAACGAATGTTAGCTGAAAACAAACTTCGAATTGAAGATAAGACCTTTCTAAAATGATTTAAAATTTGGTTGATCCCCTCAGTCGCTCATGTAGACTTTAGTACCAAATTTAAACAAAAAGCGTTTACAGTAAGGGGTAACTCTTTTAACTACTTATCTACCTACATAATGATTCTAAAATTCTTAATTTATATATTTAAATTCAATATATATATATATCCCACATATATATATCTGAATTCAATAATTAGAATAATATTAGGTTTTAAGTGAGAGCTGTTTACAGATTATAAATCTCATGATGGTCAATTGGTCTTTCGTTCTATACATACCACAAGAGTCCTATAATATTCTACAGTGCTTGAATACTATTAAAGACGTAGACTGTAATGTTTTATTGTTGTTAATATTTTTATAGACTGTTGTTATAATGAATTTATTATTTTAAAAGCTAGGTACACATTAGTGTTATTTTCTATTTTGTGTAATGAAGAAACATTTAAATTTATTATTTACGATTTGACATGCATTTCTTAATTTTCTTAGGCGTAATAAAAACAAATAAAACATTATTATTATATTATCTTATTAAATTCAGAATTTTCAGGAATAATAAATTGTCAAAAATATACATAAAATATATTAAATTCGATAATTGTGAAAACCACAAGAATGTTAATTAAAAACAAAAAAAATTACGAAAGACTTAAGCGAGAAACTTTTTTATTCCAAATTGTTTTTCATTAGGTTTTATTATTTTTTTAAAGACACTAAGAACCAATTTATTTTGTTTTTATTTTTGTTTTTATGTAATGACCTAAAGTAAGTAAGTACTTGTAGTACGTTAGTGGAAGAATAGAATTGAACACTTTTTCAATTCAATGTAACGTTTACTAATACCAACATGACATATAAATAAAAAGAGGATTGTCCCAACAGTTCGGTAGTGTTAAAAAAAAGCATACATAGGTTAAAGTCATAATTTTATTATTGATTAGAGGAATTACATGCTTTTTAGGCTATCTGGATTCGATTCGTGCATGAGAGTTAGTCTTGTTATCCCATATTACATCATGTCATTTTTGTTTAAGAAGTTTATTATTATATGAATATAAATTATACTAGGTACATCCTAAGATAATCTTTAACACCATTCTATACTATCATATATACAATATGTATAAAAAAAGATATCTTATCGGCTTAGAAAATCCAACTATTTGATAGTGAATGTATTATTAAGAACAGCAATAACAAAATATGTGTCCAGATCATTTTTTTATAAAACTATCAAACCTTAGATATTAACAAGTAAATTTTCAATATTTTTATTGTCGGTGGATTAAAATAATTCAATTAATAGTATTCTTAAATGGCATTATAAAGACCGAATAGAATACAATTATAGTATAGCAGCTTCGTAAAATATAAGAAAATGGTTTGCAACCACGATATCAATCTAAAAACAAAATTTCGGTTTGTAACAGTACTTCGCATGTGGTTAGTACTTTTTTGTAGTGTGGAAGAATGGACGCTGAAAATAAGAAACATTAATAAGCTTGAAGCTTTTGTGGGTTATATTAAACCAATTTGGTTATTTCGACAAATATTAAAAATATCGTAGGTAAAACAAGTGAGTAATAAGGAAGTTTTGTGTAGAATAAAATGAAATCGTGAGTTGTCATCTGGCTCACCTAATGCGGAATGATAAATATAATGTTCTACAATAAATTCTGCAAGGCAACGGAATTCTGAGTGGACCCCAAAACTCTCTGACATCCAATGCACGCTGTTAAGAATACATCTTTAGAAATGTAATGGCAGACATCAAGTAGTGGATATGCAGAAGAATATATTCATATCTAGAATATAAAGCAAAATTCATTTCAAAAGGTCGGTTAAAAGTTTAAGCTTTCATTTGATATTGATCAAGAGGTGACAAAGCAAACATCATTATCCCATCGATCTGATTATCTGATTTTCAAAATCATGTTAAATAATTCATTATTTACGTAATCAGATTAAAATTTGAATGTCGCCTTACTTGACTCTTGTCTACTGCATTAGTACATCGATTTGCTAACGCATGAGTCCATATAATCTCTCAAAATATTACTAATCTCGATCACAAGATTATTACTTGTACTTGACTCAAACCAACGCATGGAAACTATTTTCTGGACTCTCCTCCATCACATTGCTCACTTATGAGTCCATATAATCCCTCAAAATATTGCGAATCTGGATCACAAGAGCATTAGTTGTGCTTGACTAAAACTGATGCATGCAATGCTATTTTCTGGACTCTTCTCCATCACATTGCTAACTCATGAGTCCATATAATCCGTCAAAATATTAATTGCGAATCTAGATCACAATACCAGTAGTTGTGTTTGACTCAAACCTACTCTTACAATCAGAATGCGTCAACTCGGACCCATGTAGCGGTATTTTCTGACTCTTAATTTATACGGAATTGCGACGACATATGTTGGACTTTTGTGTGGCGACTGAGCGGTCGCATTTTTTGGCACTAATTGAAAATTATTTGATGGGCCTGAGCTGTAGAATTAGTAGATGATGAGGATGAGATGATAAAGTGTAGGGTAATAAATAAAATAAAATAAAAATAAAAAAATCAAGAAAGCATGTATTTTTAGGATTTATAAGGATTCTAATAACCAAATCAATTTTGATAATGAAATAATTATGTATTGGTTTCTGGAAAACATGAAATTGCTTACAATGATAGACCTTCTATTGCTATTCCTCCTAATGTCGTCTATAATTAAATAGAAGAGACTATTTTTATCTTGCACAGCGCATATAAAATCATCTTTATCCACATACTCACTTCCTTACTTCTAAAGATATTAGCTATCGTTTAGTAGAATAGACTATTTTCATCTGCCACAGGGCTTGAATCTGTCTTTACCCACTTTGTTGGGTTTTATGTTTTTTAAGGTTCTACCGATTAGGTCACAGAGCGGAAAAAATCTAGTTAACTATTTTCAACTTACACAGGGCATAAACCCATTCTCATCCACATACTCACTTTTTTACTCCTAATAATATTAGCCATCGTTTAGTAGTCATCTTTACCCACTTTGTTAGATAGTAGGATTCTTTGTGCTCCTACCGATTAAGCCATAGAACTTGTAAATTTTTATATTTAGCATACATCATAGCTGGACAAAATCTTATTAACATTTTCAAAAATAAACATAACACAGCAAAAACAAACGAATTTAATATACAATTTTCATTTTTAATGTTAAAAATAATTTTTCAACGTTGTAAAAATTATTATACAACATTAAATAATTCACTCATTCATTCAAATTCTTTCATTCATTGCCCATCACCAAAAACTCATACAATCAAAAACAAAACAGAAAATAAAAAAAAAAACATGCGAGTAAAATATTCAAAATAATTGTGATGTTGTGTGTTACACAACACCATCAGAACCGCCACAAATTAACCAATTTAATGCATTTTTATGATTTGAAGAATTGCAGCAACATAAACACAATAAAAACAATAACAAAACAAAAAAAAACATAAATAACCATTAATGCACCAAAAATTCCGAAATTGGAGTTTACTTAATTTCGTACTAAAAAGATGCTTCACAAGTTGCATACAAAAAAAAAACAAAAACAAAAAAATGAAATTGGCCGGTTTCCTTTGAAATTTCAAAAGTTGCAAATTGCCAAATAGCGGCATTATATTTTTTTTAAATTTTTGCTTTTTTTTTCAGTGGGCGGAAATGCATTATCTTTGCTCTTGTACCAATATCTATACATATTTTATTGTATACAGTTAATAAAAAAAAAGAAGTGATCTGCTATGCTAGGTATTGTTGTTCAATAAAATAAAAAAAAAAAATTTGCCATAAATTGTGTGAATCTTAAATTCGGTTGGTTATTGGAATGAAAAGATGAAATGTTTTTATTTTTTATTTTTGTTGTTCTTTTCGTTTTTTTTTTGCGAAACTGAATAATTTTAAAGAAGACAAATACAATAAAATTAATTGAAATACATACCCAAGAGCTTACAACATAAAAATTAAGATGAATATTTATTTTTTTTTATTTCTTTGAAATTTTGAAATTTGTCCGGTAAGTATGAAAAAAAACTCCTTTTAAGGATCTGGTAATTAATAATAAAATATTTTTGAAATAGTTGGGTATATATGTTGTAATTTTGATATAATTCGTTGATAGATATTAGTATTAATTCAATAGAACAGAAGTTTTAGACTTAACAATTTGTTGTCTATAAATTGTTTGAAGATTACTCTTAGTATTTGAATTTTTAATCATTAGATGGATAAAGCCCGTACTGCTTTGGGGAAGCTCTTAAATGTATGACAATCAAAAAAACATTTACCTCTGCGCACTAAAAAAACATTTTTCAATTCAAATGTAAAATTTTTCTCTTGTGTACGTCTTCGAAACATGAAAAATTTCATCCAACATTACAGGGTAACTCCCAGATACCACCGTGACATCCTAAACATTCGTTGGTCAAAAACCATTTGCAACCGGTGAGGGAAAAAAAACGAATACAAAAACAAATATACGTGGAAATCCGGCCTTTAGTCTGGCGAATACTATTTTTTTTGTTTTACTTTATTTTTTTTATATTTGATTCATGGCCCTAGTCGTGGTCTTATAATTTGCATTCAAATTTCTTTACAATATAGTGAAATTATCTTTGGATTAAATAGAAATAGAAATTATAATAAAATTTGACATTATATATAACAGTTAAAATAATTAAAAATATTCTTTTTTGAGTATCCATTTTATCCATTTTTTTAATATCCAATTTATTGAGACTAGTACCTATTATTAACTTGGCTAGTAGTATTAGTTCCTATAGCAGAATTATTTTAATTTTAGTTTTAAACAATTTGAGATCTAGTATTAATTTTCTTGCCAACAACATCGCGAAACAAAATGTTTCGAAAGAAATCCTCTTGGGGTGCACCATGCATGCAGGAAGGCGGAGCAAAACATGAAAAACAACATTCTTAGCCGAAGTAAGTACCCAATAAATAAAATGACCACAATTGAAGAGGTTATCACAAATAAATTGAAATTCACAAAAAATGTATGAGTTAAATTGGATTCTAACACCATACCAATTTCTGAAACACAAAATTAAATGCAAAATTTAACATAAACAAATCTTATGAATGAAAGATGATATGACTTAGGGCTACACATTCAACCATTTTGTTCATAGTTAGTAATGACAATAAATAAGACAAAATTAAAATATGCCGATTATGTATGTTTAGTCTATACCGGGTGTTCCAGAGCATGCGTATCAGCTTTTTAAGAAGGGAAGGAGCCATTATTATTAAACAAAATCATTTAACATAAGTTTTTTATTTTTCGTCATAGAATCCGATTTGGCATAAAAAAGTACCCCTTCCCATTTGAAAATTTCGATTTCGGCCAATTTCGGCGATAATTGGCCTAAAAATCGGATTTTCGATCTTTCTCGGAAGTTCAAAATATCACCAATCAATACGGTGTGTAGATTTTAATGCATATACAATTAATAGTACGTTTTCAAGCTCATATTTATGGATAAACATGTTGTTTATGATAAACTTGTTGTTTACGTAGTGGTTTTCCCATACAAATTTGCTGAAATTCATAAACAAGTAGCGAGGTGTTTATATCATAAACCACTTCAAAAACATGTAACCCATCCATGAAATTTCGATTTTTTGTCGATTTTAAATTTTTTTTTGCATGACCCTTGATTTTTTTGTCATAAATTCATTTTGTCATTTGTCAAAAAAAAACAAAAACAAATCAAAATACCAGGAATAGATGAAATTATGTGAATTTGTGTGAAATTAGTTTAGCTTCAATCAATGATCATCAAAAAAACAAAAAATCAAGTATAAATTCTCAATTATCAGCAGCACGATGAATTGGACAATCTTGTATAACTTTAATAGAAAAAAGTGAAGAAAAATTCTATAGAGTTATAGAAATGATTGAGAAATTACAAGACTTACATAGAAAGATAACAGAAGAATTAAAACAAAGGATATTGTAAAAGATGTATTTTTATTTTTAATTCACTTAATTTAATCAGTTTTATATATTAAAAATGTATAAATAATAAGGCTTTATATATAAGTAAAAAATTCAAATGGAAAAAGAGATAATAAATTAAAATGATGATTTTTTTTTTTATATAATAATAAATATGTGAAACAGCTGATTGTTTTCCAAAAAATCTTGTGAACACTTGACATTTGACTGGTTTATGAGCTAGTTGTTTATCCATAAACATGAGCTTGAAAACGTACTATAAATAAATAAATTATGTAATCAGAATCAAGTACCGATTGGATAACCATTCTCGGAAGTACTAAATATTTTTAAAAATATGACAGTCCAACGCACTACTGATAATATAATTAAACTGTTCATTGAAACTTCAAATATTCGACCGTTCCACCTCAACTTAGAGATTCGCTAAATATACTCTGAGGAACCCTGATTAAAACAACATTGAAACAATATTTCGAATGGAATTCTCTGCTCCGTTATTTCAATTCAATGTTGTAATTTGGACATATACACAATATTTCTTAGCTCAAACATTACTAAAGATTTTTATATAATCAAAGCTTATAACAGAAGCGTTCATTAATGGTAAATCCAGGAAAAACAAATCTTCTTCTACGCAGTGGTTTGTAGTTGCATTGTGATATAATTATATAGCCATATTATCTCAATTCATTGTTATCATCATCTATCATGGTACTGTAGTAATTAAGATGAATTTAAGCCAATACGTCATCTATTGCTACCCTAACTTCATTCACTACTTTCCTACTTATCCAGTTACCGTATGTAGATGGTAATATATTTTTACCCAGCTACATAATGGCCTATCGTACTATCTGATCTATGCTTGAAAAACCAATCGTTCTAATGCTATCGAAAGCTATAAATAAAAACTATATTGAATTTAGTTAATTTTTTATATTTCAGTTAATAAGTCCTTTATCTCATGCCATATTTTATGGCGATTTCTTCGAACTTAACCTATCTTCTTGCTATTCATCCAAAATATTTCAACATGTTAGTAAAACCTTTCTTTTACAATATTTGCTACAATTTTATGTGGGTTATTTTCCTGTAGTTTCTGCTATGTTTTTTGTCATTAATTTTATTTATCGGAACTATTAATCCAGTGTGAGATTACGAGTCAAATTGCCAAACGTAACAGTAAAGACCATCAAACAACCTTGGACGAGAGTGGAAGGCTTTTGGTATCTATGGATGATCAACAATACGCAGATCATTTAGGGGTATCGATGTGGGAGCCCCAAGTAAAATCGAGATAAAATCATCAATTCTTCTTTTAAAAAACAACAAAGCAGCAGGAGTAGATGAGATACCCGCCGAATTCCTAAAAGCTGATCCAGATGTATTAGCCGATATTTTGTTACCTTTGTTCCAGGCTATAATATGGGAACAAGAAAAATATCCAAGCGAATGGAAGGAAGGAGTTATTGTCAAAATACCAAAGAAAGGTAACCTAAATTATTGCAATAACTGGTGAGGTATCACTCTACTCTCAGTTTTCTCAAAATTAATGGCTAGAATAATACTCGAAAGGATTAAAGGCAAAATCGAACCTACAGTTAAAAGACACCAAGCAGGTTTTGACACAATGGCCATTCGTATTCTGTTTTGACACAGTGGCCATTCGTATGTGGATCACATCAACACATTACGAATAATTTTTGAACAATCCATTGAATTTAAAGCACCGCTAAATCTCATGTTTGTAGACTTTGAGGAAGCCTTTGATAGAGTAAACTGCGAGTATATTTGGAAATCGGTTAGTTGGACCGGTAATTAAAGAATCCTACAAAGATGCAAGATGTCGCATTTTACATCGAGGACAGCTGACAAATTGCTTTGAGGTGTGTCCGGGATTAAGGCAGAACTGTATTTTATTTCCCACATTGTTTTTAGTAGTAATGGATCATATAATGACTACTACTGTGGTCAGCACACATATACCGAGAGCAATG
Organism: Argyra leucocephala; assembly: GCA_963942445.1. NCBI lineage: Eukaryota > Metazoa > Arthropoda > Insecta > Diptera > Dolichopodidae > Argyra > Argyra leucocephala. The sequence continues at coordinate 33,008,662 of OZ012679.1, read as the reverse complement.
GTATCCAGTAGCGTCCTTTCGAGCGTATCAGCCATTTAAATTACGCCCACAATGTGTGTTTATTGTCACATACGAATGGAGGTTGCCTACAATACTGATAGGTTTACAGAACAGTGATGATTATGATGATACCTATAGTTATGCCGTATCGAATTTCTTCATTATTAAAAATTGTACATTATTTAAGTTAGGTCGTCTCCAATGGAAATTTTCGTTTGAATTTTTTAATTCAATTTTTCGCGTTTGTAGGAGCATACAAAGTGTTTAATGCGATTTCAGCTCATTGATGGCTTAATTATCTAATTGTTATAACTTCATTACACATTGGGAGGTTTGATTAAAAAGCAATTTCAAATTGAAAGTATATTGTAGTAAATAAAAGGCTCACTTGTATTTTTATATTTAATATTGTGTCCTAATAAAATTAATAAAACTAAGATATAGTCTAGTTAGGACAAACTTAGTTAACTCTAAGAAAGTCTTAAATAAATACGAAAGATGGACAACTTGATTTTTTTGTTTTATTTTATTCTAACCAGACTATCTTAATTTTATTAAAACACTCACATTCAATCAGGTTGTAATACTACTTTTTTAAGGTATTTAACAAAAATGGACCCATTTAGGTTTTCGTTCAAATTAAAATAGTTTTTCTATTGAATACAGGATTACACAAAATTAATGGTTAGGCAAATTTGATTAGTTTTAATGGTGAATGAGAAACAAAAATGATTTTTTTGTGAATTCGAATCCCAAATTAATATTATAGAGGCTAGCTTAACTTAGCTTCATTTACAGTAGTATGAATTTCAATTATACACAGGTAAGTTCTTCTACCAGTTACCCATGAAAGCATCTTTCAATTATTTTGCCTGTCCTAACTAAAAAAAAAACAACAAAAAATAAAAAGACAAATTTCATTAATTTTCCATTAAAACAAAATTGTTAATAGAAATTGAATGAAAATTCAATTGAATCTATTGAGATTAATCATCAATTGAAATGCTTGGAATCATTTTTGATTAAAATTTCTTCTTCAAATCACTTGTCATCATCTGATATGATCTAGTTCTTTTTAAATAATGCAAAAATTTATAACCAAAAATTGAATTTTATACATTATTATTATATATTTAAATTTTAAACAATTAAACTTCACCCTATTTAAATTCTGACAATACTTGGCAATAGATCGCGGTTACAATATGAGCATAATCCGTAACTTTTGTTCTTTTCAAATTATTTTTGTTTTTTTTTTTTTTTTGTTTACGATTGAAAACTTTTCAAAATCTGTTTTTTTTTTCTTTTTGTTCAAAATAATGATACAATCGGATGCATTCGGATACATTCGGTTGACCGCGCGTGTAGATCTCATTATTCTAAATTTTGAACCAAAAATAACAAAATAATAAAAACAAGAAGAAAACAATTTTTTTTTTCCATTTATATTTTTTTTTATTTTTATTTTGCATAGTTATGGTGCGTTGAAATTGAAACCGTGTACATCAACCATTGGGGTGTACAATCATGAATTGGTAATTTAACTATATTATAGATATACTTATGTATTTAATTTCAGTTTAGATACAAAACAAAAATCATACACCAATAATTACTAATTTTATTTTCTTTATTAAATAATCTTCATGATTAACTAAAATTTTATTGGGGTATTTAATTTTTTTTTTTTTTTTTTTTTGTAAAATGTGTGGAAATAAAACTGAGTCATTGAAACATTTTTGAAAGTATAATTTTGAATATAGCTATTTAAAAAATTTTTACATAATTTTATAAAAATTTCATAGGTAAATTTTGAATTCTGAATCTAAACAAAAATCAGTTATTTTTCTTCTCTTATTCTTATTTATACAGAATGGTTTTTATTGGTGTTATAAGTTTTGTGGGTAGGTGAGTTTGAACTAAGCATAAAAGTGTTAAGTTCTGGGAAGTACAATATAGATTATGTGTAGTAACTAATTGTGTGATACAATCAAGCGCGTGGCCATATGGAAAGCACTTAGGGACAAAGGAGCACCAGAAAAAATGGTCCGCCTAATCCAAGTATTCACCACTACATCGTGAGTCATACAAGGATGTCCTCTCTCACCATTTTTCTTCACAATCGTCTTAGATAATATACTAGAAAAAACTTGCTCGAAAAAGAGAGAATAACTTGGAGTCTCACTCAACAACTCGAAAACCTCGACAAATTCAGTGACATGCATAGCAAACTAGAACACCTGGAACAACTTGCCAAACATGTTGGACTAGAAATCAACCTGGAAAAAACCAAAGCTATGAGAATAAATAACACCACCATGGAACATTTAAGGTTTAAAGAAGAACAAATCGAATTTGTGAACAATTTCTGCTACTTGGGAAGTATAATAGCAACTAGTGGCGGGCAAGACTAAAGAAGATGTAGAAAATAGATTAAAGAAAGCAAGAGTAGTATTTGGAACATTGCAACCTATATGAAGGAGCAACCAAATATCCAAAGCAACTAAAGTTAGAATATTCCGGTCTTGTGTAAAATCAATCCTGAAATACGGCAGTGAAACTTGGTCAACATCAAAAATTATCAACCAGAAGTTACAAGTATTCATTAGATTAGATTAGATAAATGTCTAATGATAATATGCCGAATATTCTGGCCAAACACAATAAGCAACAAGGACCTTTGGATACTAACCGGCGAAAAACCCATAGCGAAACAAATTAGAAGAAGGAAATAGAGGGGGATAGGCCACACTTTCAGAAAGCCATTAAACAACATCGCCCGAATAAGCTTAGAATGGAACCCACAAGGTACAAGAAGACCTAGTCGCCCAAAGAACACCTGACGAAGGACCATAAAACAAGAGCTTGTAAAAATAAACATAATGTAGGAACAAGTGAAATTAGTAGCTAGAAATCGAGTACGTTGGAAATTTCAAGTGGAATCCCTATGCTCCCAAGAGGAGTAAACAAAAGGTGTAATGGGAAATGCCAAATTGAGATTAAGTGAAAAAAAATATTTGACGATCAAGCAACAAAAGTTTGGCAATGTTGATGAAATGTTTTTGCTTAAATTTCATTGTAAGTGATTCTTTTAGTTTGACCCAGATAAAATGTTTTTCTACGTATGATTGTTAATACCAACTCACGGACTCTACCTATTCTATTTAGAACCCCACTACTGTTCAATCGATTTACCCATAATATCTTCAGTATTATAAGGTATACCCAGATTTCAAATGCTTATTTATGGTCTTTATATTCAGTGTCCACGCTTCAATACCATATAGAGTGATATCCACAATATGTATCATGTAACGAACCGAATTTTTGTTTCGAGATTGATAGCACATATTCTATTCGGCATTTTATTTCCATATCTGAGTTCCAGTTTTCATTTATCCAGCATCTTAGATATTTGAAACTGGAGACTCGTTCAACTATGGTGTTATATTTAGTTTAATGTTATGTTGTTTAATGTGTTGGTCCTAGAAATAACCGTAAATTTTGTTTTTAAAAAGTTTGCTACGATCGTTTATCGAATTTAAAATTTGTTGAAGATCAGTTATATTATCGGCGTTGAATCATCTGCGTATCGGATGTTGTTGATATTTTTTTTTTTTATTTTCCATTGAAACATTACAATCTGTCTCCGAAGGAGACATTCAGTAGTTTGTATGACATTTTTTTTATGCTGTTACATTGTACTGACTAGCGGATTAGATAACCCAGTGGTCAATCATCCATGATGCCAACACTATACTCTATTATATTTCTTGGCCACCATTTGATTCTTCCTATTGTTTACTGGGTAGCTGTAGGATACTAAGACGCTTTAGGCGACTTATATCATTTGCAGCCAATAAGCTGCTTGACAGTTTGTTTGGATGTTCAGCTAGTCTTATATGGTACTTTCCGCTTATGCTTCTAATCTCCTCCTTAATGGTTCTCACCGGCAAATCACGATGTATGACATCATTATTGGCAAACCAAGGCGCGCCAACTATCAATCTTAATAGCTTTGACTGGAAACGCTGTAATATTGCAATATTTGAGTTGCTGGCTACTCCCCACAGTTGGATTGTTTCAAATCAGCAGCTTGTTTTCTAGCTTCAAGTCCAGTTGCTTTCTTTTCTTATGTATATGAATTTTCCATATGAGTCTCCTGTCTAAGTGGATGCCCAAATACTTTACAGCCTCTTTTTGAGTTACTACTTCGTTGTTAAGTACAACGACCGTGCAAGTTTTTCTGTTTATGCTATGTTGCAGAATCTCTGAAGCATGCACTGGGTTACTATGTGAAGCCAGTATGGCCGTATCATCAGTGAAAGTGGCGGTGGTTGTTTTATTTGTTGCTGGTAAGTCTGCAGTGTAAATGAGATATAAGACAGAACCTAAGACGCTGCCCTGTGGTACACTTGACACAATTTCATTAGTTCGCGTGTAGGCACCTTCACCAAAAAGAGTCTTTCGATGTTGATATTAACACCATTTACTTTTACTCCAATATTTGTGTTTTGTATTGTTTCCTCAAATGTTAGGAGTACACGTTAAGCAGTAAAGATGATAATATGCAATACTGTCGTACTGTCGTACATTATATCTTTAGTGATGAATTTTCCTGAAACTACATAGGCTTTTGCATTCCAATACAAGTTCTTGATACACAATACAAGTTCTCAATACAAGTTTTTGATCTATATTCATCTTACTCAAGACCTCCATATGTTTATTATGTTGAACGCTGTCTAAAGCTTTTTCATAATCTATGAAGCAGAGCAAACTATTCTTATAAACATATCGATAGTTTTGAATCTAAGATGATACTCACGATCAAAGACTAAGATTTGAGGCTAAGATTATCTTCCTGAAGTTTGGAAGCTAAGATGATCTTTCCCGTCAAAGTCAACTCTAAAGCCAAATTGTGTACTACTAATATTGTACTTTCACATTTCTTATAGATTTTGAAGTGAATAATTCAAAAAAATCTTTATTCTTTAATATGAGGCTCATTAAGCTTAAAAGTCCATTATTGTTACATTTTTTTGCATTTTGGTATCATTTAGGAATCGTAATAAATATTTGGTTATAGCCATTCTTCTGGGTATATTACAATATCATAGATTTGCTTAAAGATTATTTCTAAGATGGTTAAACATCAATTGGTTTAAGAATTTTTCAGAGTAGCTCATCAGAGCCTGCAGCTTTATTAATTTTTGCGTATTAGCACGTTTCCTTATATCTTCTACTTTGTTATCTGATGACCTCTGAGTCTTGCTTCAGTATTGCATCTGTTTACTAAGAATATTTTATTAATTTATGAACAAAAAAATTGAAAAAACAATAAAAATAAAGAAATTATATTTAAAATGTTTAATAATGAAAAATATTGTGATATTCCAACTACATTAATGTGATTCGTGAGCTTGATAATAAAACATTTAAATCACTTCCGGAATACGAGAAGAGGAATCATATTCTCACTTTCTGTTTTTATACACATTGCTTGATTTAGAAATTAACATAACATCAACATAATAATAGTGTTCGACGAGGGCTTGAACATGCAATTTTGACCGACCGAACGGGAAAATACCAGTAGATATGAAAACGTCATAGAACACTGACTCCACAGATAACAATAAAAAAAAAACTTAATATGAAAAGTTGGGTTTGGTAAAAAAAAAAAAGTTAATGATTCTGTGGTATCCTAATGGACCTTCTTCAGTTTTAAACTACTCGTAGGTACCTATCTACGTTCAGACTAGATGCAAGATAGTTTGTAATACAGATTTATATCAATTTTTATCATTTTTATCCACTAAAATCAATTTTCAAAAAATAATTCACCTAAATTACGGTTATTCAAATATAAATTTAAAAATGAAGATTAACTGAAATATTTTTAAGCCCCATTCATTAATTTATTCATTATTCATGGTTACGACATTAGATATATGATACATCAGCAATAGTTCAAATGTGATTTATGAAAAATCATTCATATTAACCCTTTTTTTTTTTTTTTTTTATAATTAGAATTAAAATCAATTCAGTTATTGTCATTAATCAATATTTCTTTATTTTAAAAAAAAATATATTTTATTGTTAAAATATAAAAATTTGCAAACTAATATTAAAAATAATTTTTTTTATAAAAATAATACGCGAAATCTATTGTTGCACAATATTTTCATATACATACGAGCATATGAGCTCATCATAGGTGCCTACCTACCTATGATCTAAATATAATATTAATTGAAAATTTCAATAAAAAATGCTGACTAATTTTTGATAAAATTTCAATCGCGAAAATTAAAATCAATTAAAAATATGAAAAAATAAAAATGAATATTCAAAATTTTGACATGTTTTGTTTTGGAACGCATAAAATGCGCAATACAATTTACAAAAACTCTTAATGATGCACTTATTTTTCATTTTTATTTTATGATTAGATCATTTCTTTTTTTTTTTGTTCTTTTATTTGTTCTCAATTTATATACCTGAGTCACAATTGATATTTTTGTATGAAGTGTATCTCATGAATATGCATAAAAAAATTATAACAAAGTAAGAAAATTAAAAAAAAAAGTGAATCGAAAATTAAATCATCAATCACTTACACAATGAATACCCGACAAAATATACACTTTTTTTTTATTGTACCTTCAAAGCACTTAAAAACAATCAGTTAATCCTTTTGAATTGAAAATCCGGCCGATTGGGTAATGATGAGAATTTGATCGCATGCTATGCACAAATTCGTTTAGGTTGGCGCTTTTAATTTTTTTTGTTTGTATTTTTTTTTTTTGCTTCCTAACAATTTTATTATTTTTTAGTTAAAATTTATTAGGATTCAAAATTGTAAATTTTAACGTGCTACGACCCTCACTAATTTAGATTTCCATATCCTTGTAAGTAGTGTGTTAGTTTTTTTTTTGCCAGTTTTTTTAATTATTTTAATCCAATCATTAATTCCATAGAATCCATAAATATTTTCTAACCCTTTTTATTTTTTGCTTGCAGTTGGTTGCAAAACTAAATAAAAATAAAATTTAAAAAATCAGCCAAGTCATTTTGGGTTGTCTTCCTGTCTTGAAGAAGAAATTTAAAAAAAAAAAAAATAATAATAATCAATGGATTTAAACAACACTGCCAATCTATTAAAAGTCTAAACCTTAAAATTAACAATTTTGCACTTTCATACCATTAAGTTATACCCTATGTGTATGTATACAATAGTATTGGTTAAGAACAGAGGGGGAAAGTGAAGTAAACCGATTTTAAAAATATATTTAAAGAAAAAAAAAATATATTGTAAATTGTTCTGAAGAATGATCTGACTATTATGGTGTCGGCAATAAAACTATAATCGATCGACAAGATATAAAAAATGAAAAAAAAAAATCAATTGACTTATCATTTTAAACAGGTATAGAATTTGAAATCCTTGTTTTCTTCAAACTAAAATAAGGAAATTTTTTTTTGTTTTTTAATAAATCGAACCTAAATTTAAAATTTTTAAAATCTTTAAATTTTTTTTTTCGTTTCTTATTATTACTATTATTTTTTTTTTTTGTTTTCAATATAGGTAATATGGTTTATAAAATTTTATCAAATTATTAAAGATAAGAAAGAAAAGTGGAAATAGTTCCGAATAGCTCTTGCAATTGATTTATATAAAATTTTTCGAGAGTATTTAAAACTGTGAATTTAAACATTGGAAAGAAAATAATGATTAAATTATGGTATTGAAGATTAAAGAAAAGAAAAGCCAATTGATTTCAGTCGTACTTAGAGGACAGAATGCAATGTGTAAAAATGAATAACATGAGCTGATCTTGGAGTTTTGTTATTAACATTCTATATAAATGATATAAGCAGCGTCTTGAAATATGTAAAAATAATTTTATTTTGCTGAAGAAACTTTATTATAATATGGGAAGAGATATATTATATTTTGATTAGGAAATATCCTTCCTTTTTTATTTTCACTATCAATAGCTTAAAAATGGAACAGACAATTCGCAGCTTTCCATTTAGTGTGCAAGTTATCAAATAAAATTATTTAAATAAGGTACAGGATCGGTCAAAAGAAAATAATTAAACAATTTTTCTATTTGATAAGTCTGTATACAAAAAAAAAATGTTTAAACAGGAACATGGTTAGTGTTCGAATTGTCGAAGCATCGAGTTGGTAAAACATTGAAATGAAGAGTGCAACAAGCACGAAATACGCGTATCTGATAGGTATATTTAGTAAAATTAAAAGGTATCTTTACTTGACATTTTAATCGAATTGAGTCGGTTCAGCGAAAATGTTTACGTTTCGTTCTAAATAGTTTTTCGTGGAATGATCCAGTCCAGACTTTTACCTTATTCCCATCATATCAAACTCATTAACTTACAGTCATTGTCTGATATTCACCAGATCTTTTTGGGCAAGACCTCATTAGCCTCTAAATTTCCAAATTATGTGTTTGAAAGAAACAATCGGAATAATCTCAGAACGGTTGATTTGTTCCACAGTCCCTTCCATCCTACTGAATATTGCATTCGAACCAATCACTAGAATGCTCTGTGAATTAAATTCTAATTGTAATTCTTTTGATTGACAACTAAGTGTTTAAGTGTTTTAACTGTCAAGAAACGGTTAAGTTATAATGTACGTATAGGTGAGACTAACTAACAACTTTTCTTTTTTTAGCTTTGATATTTACTAGTTCGGCTTAGCTTTTTAAAATGTATCATGCTTTACAAATGTATATTTAATTTAATATGATTTTTACTCCTCTACTGACAGCATGCTATGTGTTTATTTAATCATCTTTCATCAAAATGAAAGGTGGCAGTGTTTCACTAGCCCTACTGAATGATGATATATTGCACAATGAAATACAGCAAACTTTGGTCTAGTAACAAACGTGTGATGTACTTGTTCTAAGCATTAATCTGACAATAATAAAGAAATATTCGACAATTATATACATTTTCTTCTAACGTCAAAAAATAAATTTTTCTAAGGAATAACTGTTTAAATAAAAGTGATATTGGGCTCGGTTAGGTAAAAGCATAAATCTATTATTGGGAAAATTACTATAACAACCACATAATTATTCTATTAAATTTAAACGCAAAACAATGAGCCTTACATTAATGCTTTTAAATAGAATGTAAAACCGTAAACTAAATTCACACTAGGAGGATATTTGCTTGAATGTATTATTCCAAGCTAATCTTATCTTCTTAATATATAAAGAAGAATGTTTGTATGTTTGTTCCAGAACTCCTCCCAAAGACACTCTGTCTCACTTTGAATCGAGCACAAGCTATGTTGAATTAAAAAATTTTACTGGTTCGGGTAGCTATCATGTCAATTCTAGCACCCGCCAAAAATATTTCGAAAAATAAAAAAGATTGATGGTCTTCTGATGATGGTGTAATAATCGAAATCGATTAAGATATTTAATAAAATTGTGAAACATACCTAGAGTTTTAATATTTATTTAATTTCAATTATTATACTAAAATTACATAAAATATGGTATTTTTCTTAAATGTCCAACTTATATTCCAAATTTGACGCAAAAATTCAAAATGGTATACATTTACTTTAAAGAAAGTATATCACAGGCAAACTATAAAGATAAACATATTGTAAACAGTTGCAAATAAGTGAATTTGTCAGATCAATTTATTGATTAACTGAAATCTTTCAAATATTAAGTCTGCTCAGATATTGAGTATATTCATACTTTGGTATGCACTCATCAATTGAATAAATTTTGGAGCGTTTTTTTTATAATTGACGCCAAAATAATAGGATAAGTCTGTAACTGCCTTCACAGAATTTAAGCCATTTAAAAGATGAAAAATAGAATAGTAAATAAATAAACAAAATTATAAGACGATATAAAAGAATAGAATAAAATAGAATAGAATAGAACAGAATAATATAATTGAAGAGAAGATATATATAAGATATTATATATACTAATAAAATTAAAAAGATATGTATTCACCCATCTGTTGAAAACTTCAAAGTTACATGTTTGTGGGTTCACATAAGATGAGATGTTCGGTTAATAAAAGAATTTTTATATATTTTCACAGTGTTCTGCTTCAAAAAAGTTCTACTACAAATTTGTGAGAAAGGACTGCCTGCGAGTGTTGAAAAAGTTGTATTTTGTGCATAATACTATTTTATTTTGTCAAAGCAATTCCCCAATAATTGAAACGAATTTAATTGGAATTAAATTATTAATTGAATATAAATTCATATTTAATTGTTTTATTAACAATTTTTATTTGTTAAAAAAAAGTACTTATGCTCACAGTGTGACCAGACTCAAAATTTGAAAGAAAAAATATTGGTATCTACTTGTCTTATTTATATATTCGCTTTTCTTAGATAATAATATTAAAATAGCTAATATATAGCTAAATACTATAGCAATAAATAATTATATAAAAATATCCTATTGTGTTAGAATGAGGCCTGGTTTAATATTTGTATTAGAAAAAAGATTTAAAAACTTTTATTAGATTAGAAGCTAATCAAATTAAATAGGACGGGTCTAGAAAATTTCTAAAGATATTTTAACCACTTAAAGCTGAATGCTCTCACGAAGATTATTCTAATATTATTTATATACGTCTTAACAGTCTCTTTATGCAGAAATTATTTTAACATTTTTTAATGGTAAAAACCTCTCCAACAATTTCTTTATGTAAAAAATATTTCAATCTCTTTGTGAAAAATTCATTTCCAAATACCCCTCACGTGCTCATTATTTATCCTCAACAGTTTCTTTATATAAAATTTTGAACCCGAAATCATTTCGGAACTATTTCCAAAAAAGTAGAAAAATCAAAAGAGAGAAAAAAATACCTATTCTGTAAAATCACAGTTCATGCATATTCATGCTGAGATAATTTCCGCTCAGGATGTGATATCAATTTGGGATATTGCAAAAAAAAAAAAAACAGAATATAAAAAATAACAAACGCGTTAGATGTGATCAGATAATGAATTTCACGAAGCATAATTTTAAAAAAGATAAACCGAGGGGATAAACAGAGGCGAGACGAATATCGTATACTCGATATATAAAAATTAAAAGGATTAAAAGTCGTAAATTGATATTAGGGAATTAAAAAGAAAAAAAAAAAAGAAAAGGCAATACAAAAATATAGACGAATCCCTTTTTTCCTTTTCTTGTTTCTTATTTTATTTATTATTTTTTTTTTTTTTTGATTTCTGATATCTTAAACCAGAAATCATTTTGGAAAGGGTTCTCCTAAAATGTGATAAACAAATTTTAAAATAAAAAATAAAATTGTTTTTATTTATTATTTTTTTTTTTTTACAACAATTTCATCCTAATTGGAATACATACTTTTGAAGCTTGATTTATATGTGTATTTACAGTCATACCTCGATATATGGGTAATGATGTGATTGATGGTCGATTGATGGTTGATTTTGGTTAGTGCGATGTATGATGTATATTGTTTGGCTTTATCTTAATTTGGCGTAGGCAATTTATGACTTCACAATTATTATTGCCTTGTTGTCTTTTCTATAATAGATTTTTCTAGTGCAGTACCTTAAACTCTTGTTTTTAAATAAATTTGCTAAACCAAATATAAATTAAGGCTCAGTTGGAAAAGGCATATAGAAACAAAACGTGAACAAATGAAGCTAAAAATAAATAGTATGCACTGGTTAATTGGCAAAAAATCTCCTCTCGATATTGACTAGAAAGTACTTTTACACAATTTAATCTTGAAATCAATCTGGTCATATGGCTGTTAATTATGGCAAAGTACCTCTAAAAGTAATGTGGAAATTATACAAAGACTACAATCAAAAATACTAAGAATTATTACAAAAGCTCCTTGGTATGTAAAAACACAACGACCTAAACATACCTATGGTTCGAAATGAGCTCCAAAGACTAACAAGAAACTATGCTGGCAGATTATCAAACCATCCAAACTATCTAGCGCGGAATCTTTTGCGTACCTTTAGCGAGCAGATTAAAAAGGAGCACCTTAGCAGTGTAGGTGTGGTTAACCTGAATTGATGTCTAATCACTGGATTATACGTCTTGAACTTTAGAATGTAGAATTTGAAGAAACTTGTTCTTTCTGAATAAGTCAAAATGCTAAATTATTGTCAATTTTTAATGGAAAGATTCAATAAATATTTAAACCGTTTAAAAAAAAAAATATATAAATTAGATAAAATTAAGTAAAGGCTTTAGTCTCAATTTCATTCTACCCGGTAGAAATGTCTTAAAATCCCTAGTATATATTATAAGTGATTTTTCCATTAATCCAAATACCTTTTATTATATTGGATAAGAAATATTCTAGTTGGAATAAGACTACCTGTATTGGATTAATCAGTTGGATGGACTAAATTAGTTTTAAGCCAACCAGGTAAGGCAATAGAATTAAGATATCAAAAATGGGGAAAATAAAATGTTATATCGTTCCCTTATTGATTGAACAACAGAACAAAACAGGCGTCTATTTTATTTTATTACAAGCATACCATAAACATACCTAATATTTAAAGTGTTGCAAGTACTGATAAAGGAAGCTAATTGTTTACAAACTATTCGCTCTATTAATTAAAATAATTGAATATATAAAAAAAGTAAGATCCATATAACTCTTTAGCTACCTACTTATGGTATGCGGGAGAAAATAAGAATTTTGAAAAAAAAACATGTGTTAAAAGTTAGTCTCAAAATCAACACCAACTAAACAAAATGTCAATGAATTAATGCAAGATATATTGCTCTTGTTAGTACAATCAATATTACTAAGTAATAGAAGCAGTTACCGAATTCTGTTACCTTGCCATAATATAATTACTACTCTACTTGTCGTAGCACTAAGAAAGACATTGCAAATCGATTAAAATTAGGCAGAATGAGTTTCTGAAGACTCTGAGAGGAATGAAATCGCCAGTGGCACGAAACTTATGAATATAATATGATGCCTGCATAAAATTACCCTATTGTATGCTAGAGAAACATTGGTGATAAATCAAAATTAAGAAAGGAAAACGCAGGCATAACATGCAAAATATTCTGGCCCAAAACAATTGGAAACAATGAATTCTGGAAAGTCGGCAAACGAGAATAAATAAGCACACAAATAAAGCAGAGCAATTGGAGGGTGTGTCCTATACCCTTATAAGGCAACAATATAACAGGCAGAAATTGGATTGAAATCCGCACGTTAAAAAAGGAGAGGTAGACGGCGGGAAATATGGTTAACAGCAGTCTATAAATAACAATAGAACATGGAGTGAAATTAAACACCTAACGCAGAACAGAAACAGATGAAAGAGACTTTAAAAAGCTGTTAAAGAAAGTGAAGCAGACAAAAAAAAATTACCTACTTACTTTATGACTAGCCGAAATGCCCAAGGCATTTATAAGTCTTAAATATTAGAAACAAGATATATTGCGGTCTACCTAAATTTTAAATAAAATAAAATTAAGAGGGATGTGTAATAATTTCCAAGTGAAATAGCTTCAAACTTTACCAACTTGGTGTTTTCATCTCACATGATTTGCTGTTGATATTTTTTGTATTACCCCATGTAATTACACATTTACACATGCATGACACATTGACAAAGTTCTGATATATTTTTGTAATTTTCTTCTTTCCCAGCTCGAGCCAAGCATGTTATGATGCATGTCTACCTATTTCATCTAATATCCAATCGTTTACGTTTAAATAAATTGTCAGAAGTGGATTCGTTCTAGTACTACACGACCTCTATGTTACTTTTTTTTAATATACCTATTAGTTTAAATTTCTCTTTCGTATCGGCTTTAGTTTAGATTTTTTTGCTGTTAATTTGCATAATTAATCTTAGTTTCTGATGCAGTTTGAACAGAACGCCATGATTATATGACATTATTGTCAATGAATATTTCTGATATCATTGTGGGATAATCTTTATAAAATAATATTTTCCATAAATATGTGGAAGATTTTTATTTCTGTTGTCTTACAGATTTGATTGTTTTTAATATTGGGTGCAATCGTTCAAAGGTTGTCCAGGTACTGTAACGGAATCATATTAGTAGTTGCCAACAAAATTCCGTTACAAATAGTGAAATTTGTACTTTATTTCGAGGTATGAGTGTAAAAGATAATAATAATAATATTAAAAAATTCTTCTTCAACCTAAATTGTGTTAATTACCAATTGTGTTCTAAAGATTTTGAGAAGGCGGTGGTAAATGTTTTTGTTTTATTTTTTAAATAATTTAAAGTTAACAAAATCGATAGCTTTTCCATTTTTGTTTTCTTTTGTTTTTAAACTAAACCATCTTTGGGGAGTCTTTTTATGTTTTATTTTATTTTAATTTAAAGTGAAATTTCTTGTTTCGGAGATAGGTAATAAAATAAATTTGATTACAAATTCAAATAAAGATGTGGACCTACCTTTAATTCCGTTTTTTGTTTATTTTAATTATATTATAATATTACCAATTTGATTTTTATTGTTATCCAATGATGCTGTAGACCTTTATTACAAAGTGTGACTACTATTTCCGTTCTTCTGGTAATTGTTTCAATCGACGTTGTAATATGTTGCACTGCGTTGCACTATGTTGCACTGCGTTGCACTATGTTGCACTGCATTGCACTACTTAAACCTTTAACTTTACCACGAATTTTTTTTTTGTGAGAATCCTCTACATGTTCTTGGGTAGTATCCTAGAAATATTATTTGTAAATGTAAATCTTTGTATTGAATCAAACTATAATTACATTTTATCAATTCATGAGTTTGCTAGTAAAATTCCACATTCTTTTAAAATTTGGGTGCTCAACTTTTAGTGTCATCTGCTTCTTTCTTTCTTTATTCATGTTTTTTGATTAATGGTACTTTATTTTTTTTTTAAATAGCCCTAAGTAGACAAGTAAATATAATTTAGTCAACTAATATCTTTTTCTTACTCTGTAGTGATGGAAATTTTCATGTAGACCAGGCCCTAGAATGATAGTTGATTAAATCAAACTTATTTTTGTATTTGTATTTTCTGTATTTGTTTAAGATATCTCATTTCAATAGTTTTTACTACCGTTTTTTTACTGCTGGGCCAGTATTACAGTCAACGGCCATATTCATCCGTATTATGTCACGTAAACAATCAGAAACGAGGGAACCGTTGTTTACTTAATATTTAATCTCGGCTTTAAGGCTGTTGTATGGCCTGCTTTGTCTTCCTATATTATTCGTAGGCCTTCCGAAGGTATGGTCTATCCACCTGCATTTTCTCTTCTTTATTTAAATACCTACTGGTTCTTTTTCTGGGCCAGAAAATTTTGCAAATTACTCGCGAGTATATTTGGGAATTGTATAGTAGGAGAGGCATTCCAGAAAAAATTATAGTCATAATTAAAATCCATGTCTTGCGATATTGTTTGTAAGTCTTTTGATGGTGTGGCTATGACCTAACCACCTCTACTTTCTCTTCTTTATTTGAAATACAGAGTATCAGAATATTAGAATTTTTTGCAAATTATTCGCAGCCATTTTCCATTTATATTTCTTATTTGCCTTTTTTCGCTGCCATACAGTAGTGTTTATTTCACTCAGACATTATATAGTTTAAGTTTAGTGCCACTGTCAATGTGAGGTTTTCTTCACACAACCCAAGGTTTTCCAAAAGCCATTCTAGCTAATTTTAATCGAATTTCTATGTCTGGCTTACTGCCTCCATTTATGGTAATCATACTACCAAGGTAACTGAATTCTGTGACATTTTATATAACTTTGTTGTTCATTGACTTGACTATTTCTTGCGTTAATTTTGAGCCATTTTCTTTTACTGATATTGTGAAGGATTTTTGTTTCTGCATCTTCTTAGATAGCCACTATTGTACTAGTTTTTGTTTTTTTAACGTTCTTAACAGTAAATTAGGCAAAATCACCTTTTCGTACCTACTTTTAATTAAGTACGGTACTGCAATTTTACACATATCTACAATATTTCGAGTATTTATTTAACAAATTACTAGCTCTACTCATCAAATTTAATTTGTTACCAGATTATAATATACTCCCAATTATTTTTTGTCATTTATTATATCCCAATGACAAAGGGTACTAGACCAGGTCGAAAAACCAATAAAGCATTTTTTTTGTTACTTCATCGGGAATCGAACCTGGAACCTTTCGGTTGAAAGGCATGCGCTCTACCTACTGCGCCACCCAGCGTGTGTATGTTGTGTTGTGATGTATCCCCGTGCACTCTAAATGCTACTTTGCCAAATTTTTATAATATTTATACACCGCTATACGTTTTACATTTTTCGATATATTTTTTCCAACTATATGACACCGAATCGAAGGGTTTCAATCGCTACCGAATTTTGAAAGTAATCTAAACAAATTTTCTACATGTTGTATGTCAAAATATTCTATCATCGTAATCCCTTGATTAATACTTAGGTAATCATGATGGCCCACATCCAAAATGGAAGAGAGTAACATAATCCCATTTTTGTATTTATACATAAGATAAATAAAATCAATCAATCAATCACCCAATCATCAACAATTGATGGAATTTTTCTTTTTCCATAATAATTTTAATTATTTTACACACCACAGTTTTATTAAGTTAAACTTCATTCATTATTGTTAAAGACAATTAACAGTCTCTGCCAATAAATTTTTATATCTTTAACATGTTTATGATTCAATTGAAATAATTTAAATAATAAAATAAAAAAAATTAGCATTTTTATTTAACTCTTTTTTTTTTTTTTATTTTTTTAAATTACATTACATTGGTCGAAACATAGTAATTTTTAAGTAGTCTTTATTTAAAGTTTTATTAAGCCAATTAAAGTAAATAGTTTTCGGCTACATGTTCTTAACAATTTAATTTGTAAATAAAAATTATATACATTGTACTTGTATTATTAAGCAACATTTTTTTTTTCCATTGAGAAAATGTACGTTATTATTTTTTGATTAACTTTTTGCAACAAAGTTGCAAAAATATTGAATTTAATTTTAATACAATAGAAGGTTTTCTACATCAGTAATAAAAATAATAATAGTGAGGTTAATTTGAAAATATATTGTTTACCAAAGAGATTAGATGCTTAACATTTTTTCAAGAACTATTATTAAAAATAAAAATTGTTATTTTGTAATAAAATAAAAATAAATAAATAAAAAGTTGAAGTAAGCAATACAAATTAGTTAGGTATTTGTCGATCCATTTAAATAAATCAGAATCACTTAATTTTAATTTTTTTATACAGTATACCTATAATAATTTTTAAAATTTAATTTATTATGGATTATAGCTATTTACGAAAAACAAAAAGGAAAAATATAGGGGTTCTAATTACCTTAATAAATCACTATTACAGGTGAACCCTTAAAGATGTATAAAATCTACTACATTATGAAAAATTAACCCGTGGGTTTACATATTTGTTTAAGCATATCTTAAGCTTAAAGTATTTCAGTATTTATGCTTTACCCATAGCTTTTCAGTTGTTATTTTATAGAACATAGATGTAATAAACAATGAAATAAAACAAAAAAAAAAATTTTATTTCATAACACGCATTTTACATCGATATTTACATATAAAAATTATAAAGAAGAAATACAATCTGCAATAAATACCAAAGAAGATCAGCTTCTCACTCAAATAGCCTAAAAAACGTTTTGATACTTTCAAATTCAAAATGTTAATGGACTTAAACGTCATAACAATCTAAAATTATTTAACAGATATTAAGCAATAAATTAGCAAAGGTCAGTCTAGTAAATGGCTTGTTTGTTTCAATTGGTGTCAGTTCGACTTCAGCATCATAATATTCTGAAACTACCAACACAGATTGAAAAAAGTCCCGCAATATGATGGAATATGACTAGAACGCGTCAATGATGGCTTACCATTTCTCCAGCTAGCCATTATAATGATATTGCTTATAGATAAAAACTGACATACTTGAACTACGGAATGTTCTCCAGATTATACAGTTTTATAGGAAAAAAAATAGTTCAGTTTAGAGAATTACAACCTCAGATTCACTAGTACAATGAATACTGTTGTTAAGCTTAAAGCAGAGAGAAATGAAAGATCAGATCTGTTGACTGTATTGGCTTCTAAAGCCGTATTGCCGATCATTTCAAATACGCGAACTACTTAGGTGATTTAGTACGATTTCCATTATTTTGGAAAGAATCGAAGTAATGACAATTGGTCGGTAGTTTGAGGGGTCGCTGTTGTCACCTTTTTTGGGAATTGGTGTGGAGAATGAAAGTGAGAAAAGATTTCACAGAGATTTCGAAATGGGAGAGTCGATATGTTTGAAAATCATGGCTGGAATTCCATCGGGGTCAGTGGACTTTCTGACATTCAGATTCTTCAGCACTTTCACTACAGCGCGAGATTTAAAGTATACCCTTTGAAGAGTTTAATAAACCTTTATAGGGTCGACATGAGGGAGTACTCGTGTTGTAGGAGAGAGTGTAGAATTTTCTGCAAATAATTTTGCAAATAAATTAGCTTAGTCAAGTGAATCTGAAATGGTAGAGTTGTCGCAAGCAATCAGCGGTGGAAAGGATGATCCACAAAGGTTGTTTTTAACACTTTTTGCAAAGATCTAAAAGGAGGGATTGCAACGAGGGAGATAAATTATTTTCTGTCTCAACCTTTGGTTGTAGAGAAACTATTTTTGATTGATAATTGTCTTGCAGTTGTTTCTAGCAACTTTATGGTCGGCAAGTGAGATTCCGATAAATTTGCCTTATACTTTTTAAAATGCTGCTCTTTAGATTTGATTGACTTTTTGCAGATTTCATTAAACCATGTTTTGGGTTTCTGTTTAAAGAGTTTAAATGAGCTAGGAATGAATAGTTTCATCCCTAGCATAATTATTTTACTAATGGCATCTGCAGAGAAGTCAACGTTTTTCTGACGGAAGCACATCAATCAGTCGAAATTGTCCAAAAAATCATTCAGGCTTACCCAGTCTGCTATGTCGTAGTGCCAGACTAATCTCTTGGGAATATTTGTTTGACCGATCGATGAACTTGTGGAAAAGCTTGTCTTAACAAGACAATGATCGGAACCCCCAATTGTAGAGCTAACAGAAATGCGATATTTTTCTGGGTTTGTTGTTAGGAACCGATCTAAGAAGTAGCACATTTTGATTGGTTTGCGCAGGAATTCTAGTCGGGTTCATAACAAGTTGAGAAAGTTGGATTGAAAATAGTTCAACTTGTTTGCCTTCCGGAGAATTGTGACTTGAAAATTTGAGCCTTGAAAATATGATAGGAAATCTTATAAAGGCTATAGAAGTAAGTTAATTAAAATATCCTGCTTTCAAATAGTAATTATATAATATTCGGAATATTATACAAAGCCACTCCGAAAATAGAAATTAAAATAATAAATAATTAAATATTAAACGAAAATAAAATTTAAAAAAAAAAATCTATAATAGAAGTCTCCTTTCAGTATCAGTACCACTTCATGGTTAAAAACAAAATTCTAGTTGTATTGTATTTGTTTTTTGTATTCAAAATGGAACTACTTCCGCCCATTTTAATAATTATTTGATTGGCTGAACTTTATTGAACTACTAAGTTGAATTATATATATTTGAATTTATGTTTTAATAGGTGGTCTTTATTATTCTTTAATCGGTTCCAATTTTGATAAATTAAGTATAAATTGGTTATTATTGGAGGAGAATCTATTTTGAATTTTTTATTGTTTATCTCTCATTTTTTTTTTTTTTTTGTTTGATTTTGTTTTCATCTAATGACCTCGCATCTATATAATATATCATATTATATATTACGAAAATAACAAGTATATAATTATAAATTGAACATGATATCAAATTCTTAAATATAATTTTACAATATAGACACAATCCGATATTGATTAGTGAATTGGAAATAATTTTTGCGTTTATTTTGTACGTGTAAAAAAAAAGCAAAAAAAAAAAAACAGAATAAAACAACAGAAAGTAATGTTATTTTTTTTTAGCTCAAGCTGTTTGTCGGCGCGTTCTGGTTACAAATCACAGAAAATTCAATCACCTGTAATTTGTGCGCAAGGTTTTTAAATAGTGTAATACTTTGGTGGTTTTTTATTTTTTAAAAGAATTTTTGCCGTCATCTCACTGCTGAATGTTTCTCTGTATATAATGACAATATTATTTTCAATTTTTTTTTTTTTTTTGTGTAATTTTAAATTTTTTGGTGGTTTTAAAGTGTAAACCACGTCAAAAGTTTGTGCCGCTTTAATGTTTTAAAATAGAATATTATTGTTTTATACTAGATCATTGTACAATGAAGGATTTTTATTTTTATATTGTTATAACTATATTCTAAAGATTTTATGTGAATTACAGCAACATTACAAGTTTTTTGTTTTTGGTTTGTTTGTTTTTTAATGGCTATCTAGAGTAAAACAATATTGTAAAGTAAAGTAAAGTAACCATCAATGATTACTTCTCAGTAACCACAAAGTTAGTTAATTTTTTTTTTATTATTATGTTTGAAATTATTTCAGGATGTTTCAATTTTTTTTTTTTTTTTTTATTTTTCTGAACACAATATTGTGAGTGAGTCACGTTACTTGAGTTGATTTTGAAAATTGATTACTTTTAAAATTTAAATTAACAATAAATGAGTTCAGTAGGTTTTTTAGATTGGTAGAATTTGTAAAAATGAAGCTAACACCCCTATTACACATCAATGTTCTCATCATGTTGTTACAAATTAATGAGAGCAGTGACGAGAACATTGATGGAAAATTGATGTGAATAGAACTACCACCAAATAATTTTCCTTCTATTTTTCATCAATTAATAGTCAACTAATTGACAAAGTATTAATGAAAACATTGGTGTGTTATAGAGAAATATTTTTGATTAATCAAATTTTCATGAACAACTAGGTTACAAACAAGTAACAAGAACTAGTCCTTCTTAATAATAGTAAAACCACTTCCCACAAGTTATTATCAAATAAAATCTCTAAATATCTTTATTAATATAAATGTTTGTTTTTGGAGACAGAGACTCCCCTTTTAAGAGTAAAAAACAACCCCCTATACATCTTTTATTGTTAGGCAGCGTTTTCACTTCAATTTACTTTTATAAAATTATGTGCAACTTTGATTCGTGTTAGTAAAATTGTTTTAGAAAATAATTAGACCAGATAGCTCAGGCTAGGTCACAAAACATTAATTTATTTAATGTATTATATAGTTTAAGACTAGGTTAAGTAAATTGTATTGAAATTAAAATAAAAAAAAAAATCTATCCTATTTTCTTCAATTATTTTGAGAGACAAAAAATTAAATATGGCGAATAATGACATGCTTAGGAACATTCATATGTTTATTTTTATTATATTTTTTGGTTTGACATTTGGTTTATATTATTACAGGGTTCTTCATTATTAGAAAAGATTAGTTTTGGTGACTACGTGAAATAAATAAGAAAAAACTGACAAATAGTTTGATTGTTTAAAATTGGTGTGTAAACATAATTGTCTCTCTCTTCAATTTAAAATCGTCAATAAATATTGAAGTATATTGAAGTGTAAACGCTGCCTTACATCTTTGAAACAACCCCCTATATTAAATGCAATTTTCATCATTTTGATATATTTTATTTCTTATCCATATGTCCAATATTGATAAAAAATCAACGATATGATAAAAAAGTTTTGTGTTAGTATTTTCTTAGATGTGGCAAAAGCATTCGACAAAGTCTGGCATGAAGGCTTACATAAAGTGAAAAACTTTTTGCCCAATGGATATTACCTAATTATAAAAAGCTATTTAAGTGATCGTTATTTCTTGGTTAAATACAAGTCTGAATGTTCACATATAAGTAAAATAGAAGCAGGAGAAACCGCAAGGCAGTGTTTTGAGTCTAGTTTTAAATCTCTTGTATACAGCCAATATTCCAATATATTTCAAAATATTCCAACATAGACGACACTGTTCTACTTGCACTTGAACAGGTACAAAAAACTATGAATAAAAAAAATGACTTGGTTCAAAGCTTGGAATATCCAAATTAATGAAGATAAAACCACACAAGTTATAAAATATACAATAATAGAACTCGATACGATCCTGAACCAATACTGATAAATAATAAATAAATAAAAATCAAAAAACAAGCTAAATACCTAGGAATGCACATTGAAAATAAATTGACATGGAAGAAAAATCCGGAAAATCCGGACAACTACAATGACTGGTTGGAAATCAGTCTAAATTTACAATGAACAACAAGCTGCTACTTTACAAAACAATTATAAAAACCTATAGGGAACAGAAATTTGGGGTACCTCAAGCAATACCAACATTAATTTAATACAAAAAGCACAATCAAAAATAATTAGAACGATAGTGAGAGATCAATGTATGTGAGAAATCCAAGATATTTGTCAGTATTTGAATGGGGTATTTTTTGACCACTTATACATTTATTTGTTATGGGATATTAGTTGTTATTTTAGGTTTATGGTAAATTTTTTTATTTGTGGAATTCATATGTACTGACTTAGCTTCATTTTGTTTTAGCCTCCATTTTTTTGTATAATCTTCGATTTTTGTTATAGCTCTCTGCAGCTTTTCTGTAGATTCTTTATTATTTTCTCCAACAGCCAGAACCGCTGTATCATCTGCAAATGTGGCAATTATATTATTTTCTAGTGCAGGAAAGTCACAAGTGTACAGCAGGTACAGTATCGAACCCAGTACAGTTGCTTGAGGAACCCCGGCATTAATTTCTTTAAGATCGGAATAGCAAAATTATTATAGTTATACTTTATGTAATTATATTATATAATTATAATTATATACTATATAGTTATACTCTATATACAATTTAAGGAAAGTTACTAGCTGTCTTATATTAAGCCAGATGTAAATAAAAATGGGATAAAAGAAAATATGTCCAATATTCATTCAGCCAGTATTGGTATTGAATATACCTTGACGTAATATCCGCTAAGCATCTAAGCCTTCTATGTTAACCATTGTTTTTCCACCATTGCATTTAGGTGGATTCCTAACCGGGTCGAATATCTTTTGATTGGAGCAGTAAATTTCCTCTTTTACTGAACTCACTTGTAAGTAATTTTTATGACGTAATACGTTCTGAACATACCAAAGCGCATTGATTATTGCTCTATATACCTTTGCTAGCAAAGGTTCTATAATTTCTATGTTTGAGTGGCTTGATGTGCCCTACAGCTCGGAAACGTAAGGTCATATTGGTCTTAGTATACTTTTATAACGTGGACGTTGTTTTCAAGAGTAAAATGCAATTCCTTGCCAATTATCCAGGATGAATTGGGACATTTTAGGCGTAGTTGTCTACTTTTACTTGTACCCAAAATCTAGTACATAATCATATATTATTCAAAGATAATATATGATTATGAGCTTCGATAAAAATATTCCGAATGAATGTATGAATATTTTTCTTATTCCAATCCTTTGATAGTCCAAGCTGTGTAATTTATTTTTAAAGGTCTTACGAAATACATATAAAAAAACAACTTAACAAAAAAATACAACAATAATAAAAGTTACTGTTCAAAAACCAAGTGACATACAAGGGTCCAAAGGTCATAAATTACGGATATCTGTTCATATAGGCGACCCCAACCAGAGTGGATCAAGCGCCAGTTTTTAAAAATGAGTTATTGCCATTTTATATTAGAAAAACAACTTTCTGTCATCGTGCAAAGAAACCAAGTAAAACCAAACGAATTTTGAATATATTTACAATTATTTTTCTAAATGGACTAAACTGCTTGAATTAACCTTTTTTCTATTGCAATTTTATCTCTAAAGTATTTTTTTACATGGTCCATTCTGGTTCGGACCGCCTCGCGATTAAGTAAACAATAATGCAAATAAAGTTTCCTACTAGTTCGTTTTAATTTTGTGAGAAATTATAATTCACCGACAAACAAGCACTTTCTTCGTTGATGTATGAATGTTTGTGGGGTCTGAATTTATTTCTTATCTCTTAAATTCATTGGTTGCACTTTTTGTGTTTAAAAATTGTTGGAAGTCGTTGCTTGGATTTTATATGTTATAACATTCTTTGCATATTGTGTTGCTAGTGTAAGGTTCAAGCTGTAGGTTATCATCGTGCTAAAACTATTGAAGACATATACAACTTCTAAGGACATTATTCTGCATATTGTTAAATACTATATTTCAATATTGATATCAGAGCCTGACCAAAATATCAGAACCAAAATAACTGTCACAAAAAATGAAAAAAGCACAAAACAATATTTGGCACATACACACTTTCTCAAACTTCAATTCAAAATTCGATCGAAATCTTAAATCCTGTTTAAAACTAACTTTAAATTTTATATATATAGATGCTAAGTAGCTATGATGTATGATTAATGTCACTAAAATATTTTAGTTGTTTTAATATATTTTTTGTTTATTTTAATAAAATAAGTTTTTTACAAAAAAAAAAAAATATTATTATTATGTAAAGTAGAAAAGTTAAAAAAAGAATTGGCAAATCTAAATTTAAAACAGTCAAAATGTCAGCACGTGGCCTTTTGAACAAAACAAAAAATTTCAACAGAATTCTTTAATAATAAAAAAAACTAACCCAACACAAGTAAACCTCTTCCATGAATTTATTTATATTATTTTGTGTGTTATATCTTAAAGTTGACACGCGCAAATTTGTTATTTTTTTATTTTATAGTAAAAATTTTTTTTATATTAGCTAATTTGAAAAATAAAAATAAAATTAGAGGAATATATTTATTTTTAATGATTTTGTTTACTTACGAATCGTAAGTTACGACTATGTTTTTACTTTATTCAAAAATAGCTACGTGCAAAATTGCACGATCAAAAAATCCTATGTAATTAATTAGGTACTTGTATTTTATAATAGTTTTCTTAAATAGATTTTTTAAACTTATTTGTTTTGCCATAATGGTCCACATAAATTCAAGACGAACATTAGCAACGAAGGTGTTCGTGATTGGGAAGGCCTTTTACCCAAACGTACCAATTAGTATAATAAGATCCCACCTTCATTCGTAACTGGGGAGATCTTTTAAGCTCTTCCTTATCAAACTGTTCAGCCCTATTCAAACGTACAAATCGGTATTAGAGTCCCCCCTACTCTAATGTTTTGGCTATGCAATTATGCATAAAAAAACAGTAAAATATCTGCTTTTAAAATGTAAACTTAATTTGTAAAAATACAAATTAAATATTAAGGTCAAAGCATTCGAATGTATCTACCTGTTACCGTAGTAAAGATTTTACAATCAATTTAATTATGAATTTTCTATTAATTTTCTATATACGATCAGGCTGGATTTATTATGGGAAACATCGTATAACTATCAGCTATTTGATAGTCAAATAGTTGATCAATTTCAATTCAAAGTCCTATTATATATTATTGATGTATTCATGATTATACCCTAATAAAGCTGGATTTAATTATTCGATAAATGAACGATTTCAGATCAAAGTTTTAGAATTGATTATTAATGTTATTTTATACGTCAATGATAACATAAGGTTGAATTTCAGATGGAGTAGGTCGTTGGGTATAAAATAAAGAAAATAGCTAACTGGCCTTTGATTTATTCAAAAACAATCTATTTTTCAGAAACAAATCATTACATATTGTTAATAAGCAATGAATCAAGTGGGATTTCAGATTAATAAACTTAACACCCATATTTACACAAGTCTCTAACACTTGATTTTTTATTCTAAATCAAGAAGCTTTGGATTTGGTACTACTACTTAACAATTTTGTGCAAATAATAATTAACTTGAATTGCTCCCGTGTTGCAACAAATGACAACAAATGCAATCTATATAATATTTCAAACACCTAGAAACCATACCAATCCAAAATTTACCGCTAAAATATAAATTTTGTATTAGTGTGTTATATAAAATCAGAAGTACCACCGCTCGCACAGATTTATCATTTTTTTATACTACTGCCTTGCTTCAGACTGCAAATACAATATTAGCGGACTTTACGGGTAAAACAGCTATTCCTGCATCATTTGTGCTGCATCGGAGTTAGCACAAAATAATTTAATGGGAATATCAGGATGTGTAAACAAATAAAAACTTAGAGCAAATGAAATAAAATCTCAACCCATAACGTTCATCTTAAAATGAAAAGTTTGTCCGCTTGTGTTGCCCTAAACAACAACCTTATACCACCAATCTGATGATTTATAGTACTTTTGTATACACCTGAATCGACGATTAGCCTGGAGAAAACCTATTTTTACTAAAAGACTCTAAATATGCTGTTCAGAAAATTGTATTTTCTAGAAATCCTAAATGGATCTGTAAAACAAATTATATTAACAATTTGTCCATGCTTAAACCTGTCTGGACTTAATGGCGTCGAAATTTGGGGAACAACGAAAAATTCAAATGTTGAAATTATTCAACGGCTTCAAAATACAGCAGTAAGAGCAATAGTAAATGCTCCATCATGGCTTGTGACAAATATCTTTATGCCGGGATTTGAAAATTATTAAGATTCATGTAGAGGTTCAGAAGAATGTCAAGAATTACCGTGAGAGGTTGGAGAAGTATTCAAATACTATGGTAAGTGTACTAATGACGGATTACATAACACACACCAGACTGCAGCGCATTTACAACGCCATCGAATTTATAATAGAGAGATTAAACTCGCTGGATTACCAACAAAACAAATGGTCGGAATTTATACAGACGATAATATAGGGTAAACTGATATGTCTCATAATGTCAGTTCACTAATATTGATCAATTTGTATTCGATTATTGTAAAAATTAAAACATACAGATTGCATAAAAATAATCAGAAAACAAAAATTTAAACACAAAAAAAAAAGAATAAAAAAATATTTTCAGAACAAGATATGTCGGAGGAATATATATGCACTGTGAAGTATGACAAAATGTCGTTTTGAGGATTCTATTTTAAAAATATTTGCATGGATTTCATCGATCCAGTATTCTCTCAGTGTTATCTGAAGTGATGGAAAAACTAATCCTACGACGAATTCAAGCAATAGTTGAGCAGAAAAAAATTAATCCCGGCTCGCCAATTTGGCTTCAGGTATTAACATTCCACAGTGGAAGAAATACATAGAAGTGTAAGTGAAATAAATGAAGATTTTGAGAACAAATATCTCTGCTCTGTTTTTCTCGACATAAGCCACATATTCGACTAAATGTGGCACAAAGGAATTCTCTACAAATTAAAAAAAAATTACCATATCTCTACAAAATCGTCATCATTTTGTCAAATAAAATGAATATTTTACCAGCCTCAAAGAAATTCAATCGGGAGTTCCACAAGATAGCGTTCTAGGTCCAGTGCTTTGCTTGCTATACACTGCCGATTTACCCCAAACATTCTAGCTACAATGATTACTACTTTTGCCGATGATACAGCCGCATACTTGCATCTTACAAGGATAAGAATGTGGCTTCTAGACTAGTGCAAGAGAGTTAAACAACATCGAATTATGGTTGAACAAATGAAACATTAAAGACAATGAAGTTAAGTCTAATCACGTTACGTTCAAATTAAGGAGGGATACATGTACTACAGTATTTTTTATGTCCTACAGTATTTTTAAATAGTAATGCTGCCCCTCAAACAGAAACTGTCAAGCATTTCCGAATGCATTTGAACCGCCGTCTGACCTGGAAAAAGCACATCTACACAAAATGACTAAGCACAAATTTGAGAAATTTGTATTGACTTGTCGGCAGAAGGTCTCAAATGACACTAGAAAACAAATTGCTGTTATATAGGGTGATACTTCAACCAATAAAATAAAAAAAAAATTTTTTAATATTATAAGACCAGACAGCCTATGCTACGGTCACACTTAAAACCAAATTTATAACACAAATATAAATACATTTATAGAATTAAGCATTGCATTAGTATTCTGAATTGTATATAAACTTTAAAATAACAAAAAAAACAAAAAAATATGGACTTATGGTATACAATTATGGGGAACAGCGAAAAAAACAAATGTTGAAATATTACAACGATTCCAAAATAAAGTACTACGAGCTTTAGTTGATGCAACCTGGTTTGTGCCAAATTACATAATTCACAATGATTTGCAAGTCCTGACGGTCCAAAACGAAATTCACTAACCGATAGATTAGACTAAATCGTCATAGATTAAGTAGTCATCCCAATGTAATAACAAGTACACTTATGAATACTACACGACATACAAGTTTACAACGAAACACACCAGGAGATCTGTAGAAATTTCTGTACATTACTATTAATATATTTTTTTATTATAAATTAGGAAATTACTTTTATTGCATTGTAATTTCACATGTCTATTATTAAGTCAGTCAAAAACATATTCACTTATTGTAATATTTTTAATTAACATACAGATTGTGAATAACAATACCCAAAAAAAAACAAAATTATCTTTTATGCAATATTCATCAAAATAATATATTTGTTGTTTTTAATCATGTTGAAACGATTACATTTTCATCAAATACGATCACTATTATCATTGTTGTCCTGAAACGCTTCGATGGAGCACTGGGCATACACTATTTGGTTCATTGAACATGATTTATCAAATAGTTTAACGTTCTATTTCCAAAATATTGACATTAAAATAAGATGCTTGTCACTATTGCGTTATCATAGAAAACGAGTCAGGAACACATTTTACTTCCACATTGCCAAAAAATTTTTCAAATCCTTCTTTATATCAATAAAAAAAAAAAAAATTAATTTAAGAGAAAACAAAAAACAATTCTTAAAAATAAACACTTTGATCTAGACCAGAGACTGTAAATTAAAATAAATTTTATAATATGGACCCACCTACTTCTCCATATTAACTTAAAATAATATAAAAAAAAATAAACAGCTGGTGTTTGAAGTCATTTCTAATTGCGGCTTCTTCATATCATATCTATACATATTGTAAGGATGTGTAAAATCATTATTCCAATTGCATCACCACCTTCTGTATTTTTTTTTATTTATTTGTTATAGTTTTCTTTTCGTGGTGGCAATCTTATAGGACGAATAGCTATAGTGTTGTCTTTTTGAAATTAAATCGATTTAAATTTTTTATGATTTTTTAAACTTCAAGGATATAAAATATTAATAAATCCTATTATATTGAGTACTAGAGACGTTTTGAAGGGTCTGCAATAAAATTGAAATCACTATTTATTTTTATTTATTTATTTATAGATATGTCAGTTTATCTATACATATTAATAAGCAGCCAAACTTTGAGGGCTTTTTCCTTTTCCGGATTTGGACATACTATTTATATTTTTTTATTGTCAATTATTTAATCCCAAGACGACCTATTATTCAAAACTTATAAAGCATTTTGCTCTCATAAAGAACCTGGGCTATTTCAATTAAAAGGCAGACGCTCTAGAAATAGAAATATTTTTTTCGTTAGTTCTATTCGGAATTATAATTGAAATTAAATGTGCATGAACTTAACTTGACTACGTTGATTTAAAAACTGTATGATAGCTTTTTCATAACAGGTACAAATCGAAGAACTTAACAATTTTTTTGGAATAAATTCAAAATTAGATATGCAAAATAATAGAAAATATCAACCAGATGCATTTTGTTATCTAAAAAGGTATGGTGGATGCTTATATACCCATAAAAAACAAATTGTACAAAGTACATATACCGGTTGTTCCAGAGCATGCGTATCAGCTAATTTAAGAAGGGGCCGTTATTTTAAAATTAAATAAAAATTTTATTAACTTAATCGAGGGTGTTCTATCGATTGGTGATATTTTCAACTATAATCTCGATTTTAGCCAATTTCGACAATTTTCGGTCTTAAAAAAACATTTTCCGGTCCTTTTCGGAAGTTGAAAATATCACCAATCAATAGAGCACCCTCGATTTAGTTAATAAATTTTTTTTTAACTTTTAAAATAACATCTTCTTTCCCTCTTTAAAAGCTGATATGCATGCTCTGGAACACCCTTTAGGTTGAATTTGATTCAGTTTAATATAACACTTAGTAGGCAATTTTAATAGTAGTAAAATTGAATATTCATAAAGTTGTAAAAACACGCTTGAAGCTAATCTGAAACTATTTTAACAACTTGGAAATTATTTGTTTACATCAGTGGTGCCTTGCCTGAACTATCCAGTTGGACACAGCCCATCCATTAATATCCAATGAACACATTATGTACAATTGAATTGACATATTGATTTTCGCGTAAAGAAGAATAAAAATTAACCGTCAAGTCAGAGCTGGTTAAACTATACAAAATTGCATGTAATTAAATTTAATTCAACTAAAGGTTTATTTATAAACCTGCGAAAGTTAAAGAAAGAATACCAACTCCATATGCAAATGCTGTAATTAAGATTATCAAAAATTTCCAAATTTATTTTGATGTGATTTTTGACAGAATAAATTTTATCGCAGACCACACATGGAGCTTCATATAAAAATTTTTTTGATAACATGACGATATTCTGAAAAAAATCATAGTTGTATTTTTAAAAAAATATATTTTGTTACTCACACTCATATCCATCTACAATGTAAGAAGTTTTACCCTTCACAGTAAATAGATATTTTCTCAAAAATATACAAATTAAAATCTATAGTGTCGTACATCCATAATACAGTTTACGACGTGAATTAAGAAATTCGAAATCTGACTCTATCCAATATACTGAGTTCAATATAATCTCAGCTCTCGATGACTCTTCAAGGGTATGGATGAATACGTTAAATGAAAAGTTAGATAGACAGCGCTGGATGTAGTCTACATTGAAAATAAAGCCAAAAAATTGCTCATTAGTCCTGTAGGACTAGATCGCAATATAGGTTTAGTGGATAAGAATCCCACACGCAATGTCAAGCTACGGGGCTCATTGTGTCTTTTGAATATTCCAACCACCATGCGTATATAAAAAAAAAAAATAATAATCTCAGCATCATTCTTAACGTCTATGCTTATAGGTAAAGGAAATAGCACGTACATCTATTTAGTTAATAGTTCAAACAAAAACATCAGTTTATTTTTAAGAACCAAATAGACTCAAGAACCGAGTAAAATTTTCTCACATTTGAATTATTTACATTATATTTTTTTTTTTAATTTTTATTCTTTACAACTATCGTAACCATTAACAAAGGCATTGAGTACAATATTTAAGAGTAGTTTGTTGACATAATATCTAAGGGAAAAGTCCAAGCTATCTTAATCTAAATTCAATTTTGAGATTTATGGGGATTCAAGAGTAGATCGGGTTTTTAAATCCAATGGTCTGAATTGTTTCAGTCTACGCTCGATTTATACTTTGTTATTGATTAGTTGAGACGCAAATGATTTTGAAAGGTAATCTCTAGGCGATATGAACATTTTTCAGCTTTCTTTTTTATTATGTTGTTAACATATGAAATATTTAAATCCAGCCTTATTCTATCATTGCGCAGACACCACGGAGCATTGACGATAGATCTCAGTACCTCAGATTGAAAATGTTCAATTATTTTTCCTGTTAACATATGAAATATTTAAATTCAGCCTTATTCTATCAAGGCGCAGACACCACGGAGCATTGACGATATATCTTTCAGTGTTGAAGTTAATAAACGTCACTCATAACTCCATTTCATAGCTCTAGATTAGTCTGATGATAGCTGTATATACTGCTAATTTACAATATTAAGACAGCTTGGAATAGCTTTTCTTTTAGCCAGTAAAGTTGATTGGAGTAAGAATGTTTGTTTTTGCTGATTATTTTAATTCTCCAAGTGAAGCGTCTGTACAAGTGCATACTTCAGTATTTTACTGACTCACAGTGTATTCTATGTTGTTGAATTGAAACTGAGGACGGAATATATTTCCTTTACGATTAGTTAAACCTTTACGGTAAGAAGATTTGATTAATGTTTTGGATTCATTGGTTTTGATTGTCGACTATGAAATTTTATAATTAAGATT
This sequence comes from Argyra leucocephala, assembly GCA_963942445.1. Taxonomy (NCBI): domain Eukaryota; kingdom Metazoa; phylum Arthropoda; class Insecta; order Diptera; family Dolichopodidae; genus Argyra; species Argyra leucocephala. Next base: position 32,976,558 of record OZ012679.1, on the reverse strand, counting down.
GCCCACAATATTATATAACAACAACAAAACAAAAAAAAAACAACCAACCAATCAACGTACCACATTATTATTTATTAAATTTTTGTTTGTTCCCAAAAATGAATACTCAACTATGAATCAATCCTGAACATTTTTGTTTTGGGGTTATTTGTGATGTTTATAATTTTTATTTTAGCTTCTTGTGCAGAAATGCGAGAATTAATTGCCAAATTGGTTTTTGTATGCATTTCCGAAGACATAAAATTATAATGAAAAGAAGATAAAAAAAAAAAATGAATTTCTCTTTGAAATTATGCGATGTGATAGACCACCCAAGTTCGATTTCGATGTGTTTTTTTTTTTTTTGTTGGTGAGATCACAGGAACTTGAATTATCAATATATGATGAGACCTGATTGAAAAATGGTTTTTTTTTGTTTTTTTTTTTTTTAATTTTAATATGAGTGTTACTGTCAAAAATCTAGACATTAATAAAAGAAATTTTTTTGCTGTTATTTGTTTTTATTTTTTGATATACCAATCTGTATGATAATGTCTTCATGTAATCTAATTTTTGGATTTTAATTTATGCAATTCAATTCAATAAAATTGTATTTTGAAGTTTTTTTTACATTATGTTGGTTGCGGTTTTAATGTTTTTATTGTGGTTTTGTTGATAAAAAAATTTATGTTCGAATCATTGATAATGAATGAGACATAAAATAAAAATAAATGGATTATGTTGTAACAACAATTCAGTGGGCTATAGACTAAATTGACAATTGTTATAATTTAAATTGTTTTTTTTTTTTAATTCGTTACTCCGGGAGCGTGCGTAGAAATTCGATTTGACATTTCCACTTCTCAAGGTTAGTTGCTGTTTTTCACATTTTTAACATTTTCTTAAATCAAATTGACTAAATTTTGATATTGTGGAGTGGGTTTTGTAGGTGTTTCTCAGACTTATAAAATTTTGTATAGAACATACATTAGATTATAATTATACAGAAAAATTAGTGCTTAGTCATATTTCACTATAGTTCTTATTTTTTATTTATTTTAATTTCAAATGAGCCCGAAATCGCTCGTATACAGAATTTGTTTTACAAACTATAATTCAGTGCAAATAAAAACAAAATGAAAGCAATGACAAAATATAGTATTAGAATTATGTAAAATATAAAAAAAAATAGTATCAAAATATATCTTTTCAGACTTAGTGGGATTCGATGGCTTGGTAATTTGTAGAGTCCAGCAACTATTCGTCCTTTTTCTACGTTATTTACTAATTTTTGTATTCCAAACCTGCAAAAGTTTTTAAGAAGATCTCTGGGCCCGAATTTTTAATTTGTAAATCTGTTGAATAATAGAGACCAGTTTCGTCTCTGTCTATAAATATTAGTCTAACCCAAAATTCCCGTTGTCGCTTTTCTTTTTGTAATTCATAATATCTAGTTACATTAAGAACATAATCTAGAATTTTAACTTTTAGAAATTGAGTAATTTGAAATTTCCCTGGTTTGTGTCTTGGAATTATAACAACTCGAAATATATCTCATTAATGACGGCTCAATTCTAATTGAACAACATATAAATCAAAGATCAAAAATGTCAATTTAAATTGGAGAAAATTGTCCATTTGGTGTCTAGAGAATTAGAATTAGTCTTTAGTCCTTAGACACATACCCTAAGTTATATTATTTTGTATAAAAATAAGAAGTTCTGAGGAATAATTTTCCATAATTAACAACGATAAAAAGAAAATATTTTGTTGTAAGTTTATTATGATGGCTAATATGTAAATTATTGATCATGATGCCAAACTGGTAGGCCATGAATTGTTAGTATACCAACAACACGCAGGATAGAGTATATCATACCAGTACTCCGTGAAAAGCTATTATTTTTATTACTAGTGTACCAGCCCTCTGCGTAAGCTATACTAGATATTAAACAGATTAAAATAAAAAAATCAAAACTACTGAAATAAAAAATTCAGATTTTAATCTTAAAATTGTTTAACGACAATTTAAAAACTATAATTAACAAAAAAATACCAACTTAAAATCATCAAATTGTAAATTTTAATTTTCAATCAATCACATTCTGTATAAATCCTTCAAAATAATAATTTTAAAATATCATTTATGGAAAATTAGTATTAACCATCAGGCAAAAAAAATAATCCTAAAAGCCTACCTACCTATGACATTTATTTCAAATTACCTTTCAATAATTATTACCTATAAGTCACCCATTCACCCATATTTCATTTCTGAAGCTAAAATTTTCTATTAGAAAATTTATTAATGGTTTTTACTAATTACACTTCATGTTAGAATATAATCTTCCTTATTTTTTTTTATCTAAAGCTTATACATTCATTCAACGTGTGTGGTTTTTATCTTCTTCTAATTTCATTCTTCTTTTTTGGAAACTAAGAAAATAAGAACAAAACATAAACTCAACTCGGCATTATCAAATAAATCAAAAAATTTGACCACCACAAATTTTAGCCATTTCTTCGTTGTTCCATTTTTTTTCTTTTTTTGTTGTTATTTTTTTTTTTGTTTTTTCTCAAATTAATCCATAATGTTCTACTACTAGAAACATTTGGTTACCGTATATAACCTATTTTTGTTTTTTTTTTTAACCATTAATGTCATAATTTCTATATAATACTATAATAGTGAAAATTACCTTTAAGATATTTTTAATATCTTCGAGCCTTTAAATTCAGGTATAATATCCTGTTTAAAATTCTAATGTTTATAGGTGTTAACCCATAAAAGAAAAAGAAAAAGAAAAATAAAAATGTTTACGAACGCATATTGATTTGAAGAATATTGTGTTGTAATAAAAATGATAATATTGTGCTGTTTTGTAAGAGTTAGAAAGAGATAAAAAATATCTAAATTGCACCTGTATAGTATGAAATTAATGAATTTTTGAATTTTTACGGTTGAATCTCTTGATTGATATATCATATAAGCTTGCTCAATTTAAAATCTGCCAACTGTTCATAAAAAAAAATAATTTTTTTTTTTTTTTATCTTTTAGATATATTGCTATATTTTTATTATCCAATAGGTATAGATAGATTATCCAATAGTTTGAAGTATGAATATTTTAAAAAACAGATAGATTTATTGTATGGTATTCGAGAATTGATTAAAATATTGGAAAATCTTTCATTACTCACGCAATGTTATAAATAGAAATTATATTTTGTTGAAAATTATTTACACTGTATTAGAAAAAAAATTAAATAAGCAAATTACAATCTCTAGGTATGTTTGACTACAATTAAATTATACTAGTGGTTACCCTGTGCAATTGCACAGATCTGTATTTTTCAGAAATGGTTTTAATAAATATTTGATTTTTATACTGTCAGATCTATGCTTAGATGAAGCACATCAGACGTCTATTACTGGACGAAGGCTTGCTTCATTTAATTGTGTAATAACTTATCATCCAGTAGGGTTAGTAAGCCACCGCCACCTTTGATTAGAAAAATCTAAAAATAAACTAAACCAGATACATGCTGTCAGTAGAAGAGTAAAAGTCATAAGTTAATACCTATGTTAATAGCTATACATTTATTAAAAATACTTCCAAAAGTCAGGCCGAAAGTATCAAAGCTAAAAAGAACAAAAGTTGTAGTTAGTCTCAGTCGAACGTACATTAAAACATAATCGTTTTTTAATAGTCAAAACACTTAGTTGTCGATCAAAAGAACTAGAGTTACAATTTACTTCACGGAGCATTCTAGTGATTGGCTCGAATCTACCATATTCAGTAAGGTGGAAAGAAAACTCAACGGTTCTGAGATAATCCCGATTCGATCTTTCAACCAAATAATTTCAAATTTCAGGGTAGAATTTGATAGTAGATATTGCTGCTCTCTGAACAATATCTGCTTTATAACGAATGTAATACTAATATTTTTTATATCTGACATTTGATGAACATTTAGGTATACCTACTTACTAAGTTTCTGATTAAAATTGTACGTAAAATAAAAAAGTAATTATGGAAAAAATGTTTGTGCCAAAACAAAGAAACTGCGTTGTTAACATCTCTTATCCCTTGTGTTGCGTCGGAAAGAGAAGAGAAAATTTCAAAGCATTTTAAAATGAGAGTAGATAAATTAGAGTGAAATGTCACCTCCTATATTTAAATTATTTGTGCGAAAACAAAGAAACTACGTTTGTTAACATCTCTTATCCCTTGTGTGTGTTGAAAAGAGAAGAGTGAATTTCAACAAATTTTAAAATGAGAATAGATAAATTAGAGTGAAATGTTACCTTATATTTCATTTATTATCTATATATTGTTATGATTTATTCTATTTTAATTATAACAATGCCTTAATTCTTTAATTCGGTTAGTAGAGAATAGCCAATTGCGGAATTTTCATTTATTTTACCAAATGTGAATTGTACAACAACAACGGCAATTTTTGTATATTTGTTTCCCATATTTTCCGTTAAAATTTATAGATAGGTCAGTGACCATTCCAGTTGCTACGGGAAAATCAATTAGCACTTAATTGTGCCTGATATTTTGATACCACGACTCGAGTGTCCCATTTGTTGTTGTTGGTTATTTTAGGGGATTACTGTCTCATTATCACTCTCCCAATGAAATCACTAGTAGAAGAGCCATCGTGTGCGATTGTGTAGGTTGATCAGATCGCCAATATTGCTTCCCATAATAAACCTTATAGGAAAAGCCTCATCTAAAGTCCAAAGTTTAAGTCTAGCTAATGTTGGGAAACTGCGAAGTGAGTGTTCAAGATTTTCTTTTTTATTTTCATTTTTACAGCTGCGACAATGTGAGTTGAGTGGGACCTGACTGAAAGTTGCTTGGTTTTGATGTTATACGTCGTTCAGGTACTTATCTTAGTCTTTCGTTCACTCTGGCCAAATAGTATCAATTAACGCGTGCCTTGACGGCTCCCATCTGAATGTTTTGCTTAAGTTAGCCTGTCAAAATTAAAATCTTGCTTGGCCAGTATATCGGCTCTCTCATTCCCGTCTATGCTAAAATTTATTGAGTTAGGAAAGTTTAACCTGAAAATGACTAAAATATTAAATTTGAAGATTCTGATGTGGGATGAAGTCGCTAACATTTTTTTGGGCTTATATAATAATATACAAATTATTGATCAATTTCGGCTCTTACAACCGTCATTAAAAGGCTATTTCACCATTATCAGATGAAATAAGTTGATGAAAATTTAATTAAATTTAGTAAAACATAATTTAATTTGTCAGTTAAGTCAAATAAGTTGATATAGATGATAGAACACGTTAGCTTTCTTTACAGTATAATAGTTTAAGATTTTATATAAAGGTAACAATATAGAATTATCAGACCATTATATTACGAAGGTCGCCTTTTTATTCCTTTTAAGTAACGAAATTTTTCGTAGAATGATTTACTACGGCGTCTATATTATGCCTACCGTTTAAAACATATTGACATAAATCCTTAAGATCCTTTACCTATAACATATTTTCGGCAACAATGTTAGTCCTTGAAGTCTTGATTTATTAGCTGGGAAAAGCTATCACAGCAATCACAGAACTTCACACTAATTTCAATTTGACATTTCATTTCATTCTATTGCATATAGAAAATTTGATCCAAGCTCGTGAGTCGTGAATCTAATTTAATTTTTTTTTCATTTCAGTGCTGACAACATTATCCAAAGTAAATTGCGTATCTAATGTACGCATTGATGATACCAATGAACAATAATTGTATTTGCTTTATAATATCATAAAATCTAATTTCTGTTGCTTACATGTCATCCTCGTAAATGTACTTAAAAGTCACAATTTTGTTAACTTACCTTCCAGCATAGAGCTTGAATATAGTGAATCAAAAAAATCTAAATTTAGCTTATATTAACGATCAATGAACACTAGATTGTTTGGATTATATAATTGTCATAATAATATCTAAATGCTTATACTAAATGGTTAGTTCGATTTCGACATAGAACTGTTTTACAAAAGATTTAACATTTTTATTCTGATGTCTTGTTTTAGACCAGACATGGCCATCATTTACAGCAAAAAACTGATTTTACAAGGCTTAATATTGTTGTGTACAAAAATTCTAATATTTTATATACAATTAATTTGAGTAAGCATGTATAGAGAACAGATATCGTTGAATCATAATTTTCACGCTTTCCGTAATATTAGGTCGTATTGTAATAAAGGGCCATTATAGTTTCTGAGCAACAAAAATTTTATTAAAACATGAAAAAATAAATATAATAAATATAATTCTAATTATGCAAAAGATACAATCAAAAAATTTTTGCAGGCCTCTTGGTACGTTAGAAATATTAATCTACATAAATATTTGAATATACCTTTGGTTAAAGAAGAATTTGAAAAATATAAAAATAGATAGACAAGTCCAAAATCCAAACCCTTTGGCGAGATGTTTACAAAACATTCGTGTAACCACCAGGCTAAAAATAAAATTATTAGCAATTATGTAAAGCAGAACACTGGAATGAACCAACAAATATGAAATGACAAATCAATGCACTAGGACCTTCCAACTTTTTAAATTGGAAGATTTGAATAAATCAGAAAGATCAAAATTGTGTTAAATTATTGTAATTTTCGTTTAGAAGAATTCAATATAGTTACTTTTTTCGCTTTTAAATTTTTCGGAATCAAAATGTCTAAAGGAGGACGTGGTGGACCAGTTGGAATAAACTGCTACGATGATACAGGTGGTAAAAACTTGTATGTAATTGCTGTTCATGGAATTAGAGGCAGATTAAATCGCCTACTTTCAGCAAGTGTTGGAGATATGTTTGTTGCAACAGTCAAAAAGGGTAAACCAGAATTAAGGAAAAAAGCAATGCCTACTGTCGTCATTCGACAAATGAAACCATTTAGAAGGCGGAACAGTGTATTCATATACTTTGAAGACAATGCAGGCGTAATAGTGAACAATAAAGGTGAAATGAAAAGTTCAGCTATAACAGGCCCTGTTGCTAAAGAATGTGCTGATTTGTTGCCTTGTATTGCATCAAATGCTAGTTCTATAGCTTAAAATGTGAAAATAAAAAGAGAGAAAAAAAAATTATAATGCCATAGATAAAAAATTCTTCACGAAAATGTTAAGATTCAAGTGTTGGTTAAGTATTTAAAAATGTCTACTATAAATCCCGTATCCCGTTGTTTTTAGAACGAATTTTAAAGTCGTAAATTTCATATACCAAAATTTGTTTAAATTGTATCAATTGCTATCGTTTGGTAAAAATATACATTGGCAAGACATACATTTGGTTAAGTCCTTTAAACTAATTATAAAACCCTTATATTATAAAATTATTTTACCAATTTATTTATATCTTATAGTTTGCCATAATAAATATAAATATTGCTATAAATTGGATAAATTATTTGAAACCTATTCAACTGTAAACTCAAGAATTTTTTATAATCTATTGAATGGTTTTCATACTCATGATACGTCATGTACCATATATGTTATTATTATAACTTTCTTATATATACCTATTTACTTAACTATCATACCAATACCTATTATAGAATCAAATAATATAACATAAGTCATTTATTTTGCACATGTCGGATACTCTTTGATTTTTCATTCTTACCATTGGTTTAATAGCATATTTACCAAATACGAGTAGTTTATATTTTTGTATATCGGTTATGGTAAATTTTTGTATTATTACCACCGCTGCGCTGTTATGGTATATAGTATATTAATACAATAATATATATATGAACATCGTATGTCTAAGATTGTGGTATTTTATTTTACATATTATTATAATATGGTTTTTCATTGTATATACATACTACATATATAACATAAATATACTGAATTGTTGTCGGTTAAAAGGTGAATTTTTACTGATTGAAGTGTTGCGCACTGTCATCATTTAAATAACGTAAAAACGAATTATTTGCAGCCGTAATAAATTCACAAATTGACGCAACTTTGGTGGCGCATAACTTGAGCATATTTTTTTTTTATTTATTTTCTTTTTTGTTTTTTTTTTTTTAAATTACCATACAGAGTATTTTAAAAAATTCTTCATAAAATTAATATTTAAATCCTTTTTGGAAAAATAATTTTTTAGAATGTAAAAATGTATTAAAAAAAAAATTAATATGCATATTATTTGAGTTCATAAACTTTATTTATTGAATAGGTAAATATTTCAATAAAAAGACACTTTGCTGAAGTGTTAATGTTATAATATGAAAAGCCGAAAAGAAAAATAAAAGGCATATGTTTTGGATAGGAAGTAAATTGAAAATGAGTGGAGCAACGAAATTAATTTGTATAGGGTTGATATATTAAAATTAAATTTTAACTGTTTAGTATCGGGTTTGATTTTGGATCTTGATTTCAGCTTATCGATAACACACGTTGGGTGGCGCATTAGGTAGAGCACCTGCTTTCAACTCAAAGGTCCTCAAAGGTTCGATTTCCGGTGAAGCAAAAAAAAAAAATGCTTTATTGATTTTTCGACCTGGTCTAGTACCATCGTAATCTGGTAACAACTGAATTAAATAAAATGGAGCTGCTTTAAATAAAAAAGCTTAGTTTCTGATAATAGCAGTAGTTTTGCACATTTAATGAGTTGATAGTATATCTAAAAATGTCAAGAAATGAACAAATAAGAAATACTCAGAATATAACAATTGGAGAGTACAACTTTAAAGGAGTTACAACCTTTACATACCTGGGAGCAACAATAAGAAGTGATAATAGTATGCAATGCTGTATTCATAATAGAATTCAGCCCGGAAATAGATGCTACTATGCAAACAGAAAGTTGCTTCAATCAAAATTAATATCAAGAAAGGCCAAAATGACAATTTATAAAACTCTCATACGACCCATAGTGACGTATGGATGTGAGGTATGGACTATGAACGTGGCCGAGGAGAATAGCCTGCGCATATTTGAAAGAAAAATTCTCCGAAAAATACTCGGCCCAAATATATTACAGAATGAAGAATATATAATCAGAAGCAACAGCGAGCTCAATAATATGATTGATAGTGAGGACATTGTACGGTTTGCAAAGGCCCAAAGACTAAGGTGGGCTGGCCACGTAAGTCGAATGAGCGAAAGCCGAAAGCAAGCAGTGGTACTGAATAGAAAGCCCGATAGCAGCCGTGATAGAGGAAGACCAAGAAGCAGATGGGCAGGCAACGTGAAAAACGATGCTCAAATCCTACAAATCCCAAATTGGAGACAAGCGGCACAAGATCGACCTTTTTGGAGGAGCATAGTGATGAAGGCCAAAGATCACCCAGAGCTGTAGCGCTATAAGATGATGATGAATGAGTTGATAAGCCAGAAATTTGTCAAATAAATACTTGAAATATTGTAGATATTGTAGTGTAAAACTGCAGTACCGTACTTAATTAAGCACGAAAAGGTTATTCAACCTAAGTTACTGTCAAAAGTGTAAAAAAAAAGTAGAATGTAAGTGGATGAATTTGATTTTGAAAACTGAATCCTGTTCAAATAAATTTATATTGAAATGAGTCTAATCTAATATTGTCTTCCACTTTGGATCTCGATTGAATACTCAGCCTTGATAAAATTAAAAAAAATTTTGTTTTTTACACACACGCTATCCAAACACTTGGAAAGAATTCCTGAACATTACAGAAAATTATTGAAGGTGCGGGTAAGGAAATAACGGTTAAGAAGGGAAATTAAATGAGAAGGGGGAGAGATTCTTTTTGAAAACTTGATAACTGGTATAATAGAGCATTTTTTAAAGCAGAAGAACACGTGAGATGGAAGCATATGTTCCACATTTTAGCAGTTCTTACAATAAATAAATTTGTAAAATTAGTTTTGGACCACCTGGGTATTTCCGCGCTTTAGAAATGGGTACTTGAAAACACCCTAGTGTTACGCTGGCATTGTTTGAAGGGACGCATTGTTGATTTTATTTCAAAAGATTTTCTAAAAAGATATCATAAAATAAGGAGAGAACTGCAACGTTTCGACGTGTATTAAAAGCGGTAAGGATTACCTTGATTGCTAGTGCAGCCGCTAATAAGACTTAGGGCGCGATTTTGGATTGTGTCGAGGTAACTTAATGAAGTTTGAGGTACGCCATCCTATATGAGAATTGTATTCCATCTACTATAAGCTTTATAGATATTGTGGGATATAAGCTTTATAAATATTGGACAGATGTCTTGGAGAGTAAGCTTTACATCGAGAAAACCCAGATTTTTGACACCATTCTTAGCTATATCAAAAATATGCTAATTGCACTTGATTTTTTGGTTTACCCGCTATATGTCTAAAATATTTAAACTTTCAGACCCTGTAGATTTTCTCCTTGAAAAGGGGAGCAGCTTTTACAAGAGTTCAAACAGTTTTGAGTTTTGGACGTTTCGAGCTCAACTCTATTTGCATTAATTGGCTATTTTTGTTTGATAATGGTTAAGTGAGCCAGATATCATGTTTCTCTTCAAGCTGATTGCGGTGGAGGCGATGTTAGAATTTCTTGAAAAGTTGAAGTATGCCAATAAGGTGCTGTCATCAGCTAAACCATGTATTGGATTGAGGGTTGAAAAGAATAAGTCGTTGATAAAAATCAAAAAAATAGTAGGTGATAAGGTGAAGCGAATAGGCAATAGTAAAACCAATAGAATAAATCTAAATAAGTCCGATTGAGGTTAGATCAGAAATTTTTTTTTTATAAAAATTATAAAACAGAGCGTTGTTAAAAATACGGTATTTTCTCTAATAAATATTTGAACCAAACTTTCGTTGGAGAGACGAGCACACATAAACAACATATACGTAAGCAATTTCGTATTTTAAGCTGGAGCAGAAGCCTCTCGTAACCGACAAAAACAGAGGACGTTGATGAGTCAGCCCAGCACATACAGGGTCTGTTGGGCATCTCAGTAAGAAAGTAAGTAAAATAACTTAGCTTATTGTGATTAAGAACTTTGTTTTTTACATTATATTTAAGATACAAAATTATAAAATAAACCTGATAAATATGAAAAAGCCGGCTTCAAAGTTCAAAAATAAATTTGCTCATCTAAAACTATTTCTTCTGTAGGTCTTGTTTTTTTGATTATTTCTGTAGAGTATGTTTACTAGAACATACAATATATCAAATAAGAGACTACTACTATTTTAGAAAAACAAATTAAGATTATAAACAGCAAGTTAGGATATTATATATATCGTTTTAGACCTTATTATTTAGCATCAATATTTCAGTGTTAGCCAATATTAATATTGTTAAATTTTAAGATATAAATTAAAAATTTGTATGATGGGATTGTATAGAGTCATCTTTTTTAACGACTTATACATCACTTTATGTTTTTTTTATGCTCTTGGCAGTAACTTTGGTAGAATCACCTTTTCGTAGTTCCTGTGACAATCCTGTGTACCCCATCAGCTTTCTGCGACGTCACCAACTTGCTGGAATGGCATGAATTTTCTTTTATTTCACCAAAATTCTGTGATATCGCCAATTTATCATATGATTGTCAATGTAATTTAAACTAACATATTTTTTTTTTGTAAATGAAATTTGAATTTTTTTTGTTATTACGATAGATTGTAAAATATAGAATTAGCCTAGTAAGTAAGAAAATAAATAAATAATGGTATTATATCATAACCCGATGACATCATCAACTTCTGATAACTAGTGACGGCAAAAAATTCTGGTGTTATCAACATTAATTCATATTAAGAGATACCTATATATATTTTAGACTATCCTTCAGTTTGAGTTCTAAAGAATATTTGGAGTCTTTAGAATTAGGTATTCAGTTTGAAATTCGAGACGAACTAGATATTTTTTTACTTCTTTGGAAAATTATGAACAATCGTTCCTGTTATTTATAACTGTAATTATATATATTGTTTGTGCTATCTTTCAGTCACTTCAACTCTGTAGAATTGTAAATTGATCTGTTTTAAGTTACATGACAGATTATTTAACTAAGCAGTTACAATTCCTATTAAAAATCTACTCAAATTGTTATCGTGTCATTTCTATCATTTAATCACCACCGATCACAATTATTTTTAAAATATCGACCTATCTAAAGTAAATTAATCTAAAGTAAAGTATGACAACTCAGAAAAGTCAATTTTACAGGAGGAGCAATTTAAAATTTTGTCATATTTGGAATCTATTTAAAAGCATTAACTGATGAATAAGATGCTCCAAATTTTTGTCAGCATATTATTTTAAGGTATATTATTAATTTTTGCACTAGGTTTAATTTCAAAATTAGTTAAGTTCGAAATTTTTGAATTGTACTAGTTCTATTTTTACTCCTGGTTTTTATTAACATAATAACATCTTCAGATGGAATACTTTAACATGGAATAATTGGAAAACAAAAGTTCGATAAAGCGTAGATGTCATAGTCTTGCTGGGAAAAATAATTTCGTACTATGTTATATCTCTCAAAGTAGTAAAGTTACATGGATAATTATACCGGATTTTTATTACATCTCTTAATATAATAGTGCTAGCTACCTGGCTTTACATTAATAATTCAACAAAATGCTATAAAATAATTTATAAAAGTTTTAAATTGTAGTGTTATTTTTAAGTCAGTATAAAAAAGTTTAGGTACATTTTAAGAAAAATAAATTTTATTATATTAGCAAAAAAAATTAATAACATTAAGTTAGCAGAAATCCATTTCTTGGAGAAACAAAACTAAAAATATCTATTTCAGTCTTACTTAAAGTTTGCATACTTTTACACTAACTTTGATTTTTTTATCACATGCTTCATTTTAATTTTGGTCACACATAGGTAGTTAATTTTAATTTTATGTTACATACAAAAGATCACATTATTAACTTTGATACAAAATTTAATTTCATCAATTTAATTTTCACATTTTAATTTTCCTTTTCTGTTTCTGAATCATGTGTGTCATCGAATTTAACTTTACTAATTCGTAAAACTGATGTATATATTTTTTTCATTACAAATGTTTTCTTTTTTTTGGCTCATTTTTTATTGTTTAAATTTATAGCGTTGTATTCGTCTTTCGAATCATATTTTCTTACTTGGCTCCATAAAACTTTTTCTCAATTGATGTCCTTATCTAAATGTAAACATTGAGTTAAATCCTTAAAATTATAAATTTCGTCTTGGACCATTTTTATAACCATGTATGGTTTTCCAGTTTTTTTTTTTAACATTGTATTAACATAAACCATTGACTAGGTACATATAATTGCTTCCCTTTTTTCTCTTTCTATATTGGCATGAGCACTACCAGCTTCGTTTTATGTATGGCCTTGCTCTAAAAACCGGTGTGTTTTATATTTTATATTATACGGTCTTGCAATCTCGGTTTGCAATACGGTTCTTGTATGTCTTCCTCTTCAATTAGGTAATAAAATTCGAAGATGATTCTCAAGTTTTTTGAAAGCTGTTGTTATCCACTGTTTATTAATATTCAAAGTATTGATAAACATTAACTGGCAAACCCGAATCTCCTCTATGTTTTCAGAGTTTCTCTTTTTTAAAAAATAGTTTCTTATAAAATTTCTATTTATTTTTGGATTTAGTGTGCAGGGGTGGCATTCTGTAACTTTGTTTCAAACATTTCGGTCGAAACAAAATGTTGTCGAAACAAAATTTGGATGACATTACGTAATTTGAAACGTTAATTTATTTTGAAACGCGCGAAAAAACATTGAAACACTTTACATAATTCAATTTTTGATTTGTTTCGTTAAAATTTCAACAATTACTGCTAGAAAATAATATTGAAATAAAAAAAATGGAGCTAAAAGAAATTGCAACTAGATACAAGTAAAAAAAGCTAATAATAATACCAACATTTTTTTTTTTTTTTATTCGGAAAATTTTTTTTCTTTGCAGAAAATCATTATAAATTTACTTAATTTTTCATTTTATTGGAATTTTTATTTCTGTGCATTTCTAAAATAAATATTCAAATAAAAATCATGTATTAATTTATTATTTTTTTTTTAAATTTACTTAAAAGCGTCAACTATTTTTCAATCGCCAAAATTTGGTCGTATCAAATGTAAAAAAATAGCGTTTCAACCTTACGCAATACCAAAATATGTCGTACCAATTTTGAAAAGATTGAAACAAAATAAAAATGGTCGAAACAAAATTATGCAATGCCACTTTTTGAAAATAGTCAAAACAAAACGACGTTTCAAATTACACAATGCCACCCCAGGTCTTTTTGTCAAATGTTTTTGTACGCTCTAAAATAAATTGCTACTACATCATCTTACTACCTAATTACACTGCATCATCTTACTACTTACTATCTAATTTACAGAAAGTATCAGAAATCTTAACACATTCATCAAATTCAAATTTTTTATAATACAAGAACAGCTATCCTTTAAAAGTCGAGCAGCTCTAGTTTTTCCTTCAGTTCACTTATATTCTAAACCAAAATTTAACGCTTTTTTAGACTTATTTCTTTCTCATCGATCTAGAAAAGCTTCATTTACTTATGACAAGTAGCAATTCGCGCCAAAATATCCATGTAAGAAAGAGACAACCCGAATTTGACGTAAAAAAAAATTTCTCCACAATCAGTAAAAAAAATACAAACGGTAAATATAATAAATGAATTGAAACATATGTTATAAATAAAAGTATGATCGAAATGTTTAATGAAAAAAAAAAAAAATTTAGCTTAAAGTATTACATATCGTAATACCTTGTCAGATAGTTTTTTATGTTTAATTTAACGAGAATTAATACAACTGGACTTAGATTACTTTTGCTCGGAAGATTTTTCAGTTTTTAGTTTTTGTTAAAATGTGTCTATGAGCATTATAATTTTAGGGCAATCGCTCTGAAATTTTGACAGGTTATAGATTGGAATATGGGCAATCAGATGTATACCATACCTCAATTTGCAGATAAGTCGAGTTGTCATACTTTACTTTGGATAGGTCGATATGCATGAAAATTAAATCAATGAAGACATTGAGCTTTTCCTTGTTATTTTGAACTATTTTTGAAAATTTATTCGATCCGCTGAGTTACAAGAAAAGTACCCGATAAAAATTTATTTCCTTATTCTATTCTAATAAAAAAAAAGTTATTAATATTTTTAAATTTTCCCTTCCTTAGATCTTTCAAAAATTTTCAAAATTTGTAATTTTGAATTTTTCATACTTCAAATAAAATTTAATATTTTTATAGGTATTATATTTTTCATAGTTGAAGATTTTTGCATAATTAAATTACTAATTTAAGCTAAAATAAAAATAATCAAAATAAAAAATAGTTATGAACTGATGAATAACGTACTAGCTATTATAAAAAAAGAGGGTTATAAAAAAAGAGCAATATGGTATTTAATATTTACGAGTTAAAGATAAGTTACGAGTGTAGAGTAATATAATAAAAAAAAAAAAAATGGAAATAAAAACGATTTATTTCGAATCCATAGACCTGAAATCCCTTATGTTACGGTTATTTTAGCAAATTTACTGCCAAACTGTTACTAAATGTATTATAAATAATACTGGAAAATTTTTGAAATAATTCTGGTAATGGACTATAGACAAGAAATTAGTAGCATCACTTCATTATTTTCATTATTACCATCATCATCATCATCATCATCAATATCATCATCAATATTATTATCATCATATTTATGCCTACAATTCGGATGACTGATTGCTTTCGCATGTTTCATTATTTTATTTGGATTAGGGTTACTCTTGTCAATGCATTTGTAATTTCTGAAAATTAATTCAAATATTTGTAAATATTGGAGTCGATTTTGGAGAGGGAGAGAAATTATTTTTCCTAATATCAAAAAATACTACCATTTCGTACAATTTCATGATAAGCTCAGAGAGTATTTATTTTTTTTCGATCTAATGCTGTAATGGCGTTCTGTTATAGTTATATATACAGTTATATATCAATTATATTTATTGTTGAACTATAATTATTGCAATTAAAAACCACCTTACCGTAGGTATACTGAGACCAAAAGATTCTTAACTCGGCTAGAGATTTATGAGTCTTGTTTCTACATTTAAAGAACTATGTTAGTTGTAATATATGCAATGTAATGCAACGATTTAAATTGTATACATAAATGAAGCATTATTTATCGACGGTATTATTTGGTATAAATAACCATCGAAATTGGATGAGTTAAAAAGAATATAAATTTTCATTGAAAATTATAATAATAAGTGAAAGAAGGAGTTTGAACAAAACAAATAATTTAGTGAATCTAACATATAAGGAAAAAATACAGCATTCAAGTATGGCGATGAATGAAATTAAAAATTGGAATAAGGGTTATAACAAACTCTTACCGATTTGCCACTAAAACCTAAATTCACTTTAAAAAAATTAATTTGGAGATGAAATTGGTCAACTCGGTAATTTGGTATTATCAGATTATAGTCTTTGGTGTTATACAGAAGCATATCAATAGATTAGAAAAAACAGCTTCAGGACATTAACATTGAAGATCACAACAACTACTTACCCCTGAATAATTTTAATAATACAAAAATATTAAATATATCTACTATAATTATTTTCCAGAATAATTTTTTTCTAATAAAAAACTCACAATAATTAGATCAAATCTTAACCTAAAGAAAATTGGAATATCTCTGCCATCACATTGATTTTTCCATTTAGCAAAGTAAGTTAATTCATAACAGTGATAAGTATAAGTAAAAAACACAAAAATTAAAAATTAATAAAAAAAAATAACAGTAATTAGCATTGTAGATTGATTAGGTATTTTGTGTCCTTTTTAAGTCTTGTATGACTCTTGTTTGTGGTTAGTTTTTTGCTAGAGAGTTTGGATGATCTCCCAGTTCTTGTAGATATATCTGACGACTTGTTTGATGACCATTACAGTTTTTAGATCTTTGTGGATCTTTGTGTCTTTAATAAACCGGGGGGCTTTTGTGTTCCTCCTTTAGGAATTTTGATTGAGTTTTTTTGTAGTTTTTCTACTTTGGATGAAGAAGCGGTGCCCCATACTTGATTTGTTTCAATGTATATACTCAATTTCAATCTACGATCTAAGTAAATACCTATGTATTTAATGTCGTTACTCTGAGTGTTAGTATGCTTGTTGATTTTTAACATTGGATACGTTTCTTTTCTTAGTGTAAATGTTACTTGAACACATTTAGATTCGTTAACAGTTTAAGGTGATCCCATAGATACTTAGCATTGCTGCTTTAGGGTTATGACGAATAATTAAACGCTTAAAAACTTTTATGTCTCTTGATGTATTTAACATGTCTGTGTCATTACTAATAGCTAGTAGCGAATACTTGTGCGAACCTCTTTCTATATTAGTAAACAAATCAATAAAAGAAGGTGTAGTTCCAGATAAACTAAAATTGGGAAGAGTAGTTCCAATTATTAAAAGTGGTGATAAAGCAGGTTTAAATAATTACAGACCAATATATGCCTAGAACCAATTTTTTCGAAAGTTTTGGAAAAGGTTGTTAACAATCATTTAGTAATCTTTTACCCAACAGACAATATTGTTTTAAACAAAAGACGAGTACCGAAAATGCATTGGTAGTAGATATGGTAAATATTGTGTTCAAAATTTAAAAGATAAAAAAAAATTTGTGTCAGTTCTGTTCATGAACTTGGCAAAAGCTTTTGATACAGTTGACTTTGGGATAATGTTAAAGAAACTTAAAAGTTTTGGTGTTAAAGGAATGGTATAAAATTGTTCCGCTTCATATCTTAGTTACCGAACTAAATATACACAAATTGTATAACCTTCCAGCAACGTAAAAGCAACAAAAAAATAAATTTTGGTGTACCTCAATGTAGTATTTTAGAACCTTTGTTATTTGCAATCTATATTTAAGCATTGTAACAACTGGAAATTGAAGCGCAAAATTTTCTTGTTCGCTAACAACATCTGCCTAATTTTTCAAGCAGAAAGCTTTAACAAAATTAGATTAATAGTAAGCGAATTTAAATATATTGGTTTTTGGATGGATAGATTCACAATTTAAATTGAAGATGCATACAGAATATCTAAGAAAAAACCTGAGTGCTACTGCAGGTGTTTTTTGCTAAATTTCGTCATGCAGGTAAAAGGTCCTTTTTTGATGCTTTTTTTCACAGTCATGTCAACTATGGTATAACATTATGGGGAACCGCGTCTAGTAATCATAGATGAAATCAAAATAATTCAAAATAAAGCATTGTAAAATTTATATATGTAACTAAAGTTGGCTTGAAGGAACCGTGTATATTCATGGCCAAAATAATATTTTAAATATTAAAGGTCTTATTAATGTTCATAATTAACTTTACAGGTTCACGATATCGAAACTTCAAGAAATAATATTTGATTAATTTAAAATTAAACTCTTTACTTTTGTTATATTATTTTATTACACTTGCTATGAATTAAATTTTTAATTAAACTAATTAAACTACAGACATGTATATGTTAAAACATTTACAAATACATAATAAATATACATAAAAAAAAACATATACATATACATAATATATAACATAAATATAAATAACTTTTTTGACTGAATTTTGTAAAAATGCCAGTCCAATATTGAACACACTATTCTTTAACTAGCAAATGATTATTTGTTAAAGAAATCTACCCTCAGAAATACTTCTTCTACTTCTTTTTTACTATCAACCCCAAGCTATCCCCGTAAAATTTGGCCTTTGTTTAGTTCTACTTTTTGAATCTCGTTTAAATAAATTTTGTTCTGCACTTTTTTGTAAGCTATTTGATCATCTTTAGATTTTCGCTTTTTCAATGAACGTTTTTTAACGCTTGCTTCTAATAATTTACGTTGAACTCTGTTATTGTTTATTCTTTCGATAAATCAAATATATACCAGACATTTAAGCATGGCAAATATCGATATATAACTCTTTTCTTTTTATACGTATTGCATTGACATATATTGTAGTTCGTTTCTACATTATGGACCTAAAATCCACATAAAAAATTTTCCTAGCAACCCCATTCCAAATATTTTCAGTCCTACATAATAATTTTAATTCAATTAATAACCAAACAATTAAATCATAGTAATTTTCTTTTTAATTCTATTTAAGTCCAATTTTTCCAATCGCTATTTAAACTGAATCTGTTGAGCTTCACAATAAGTAGGTGTACATTAGAAAGATTTCCTTTTCAAATAAAAAAAATTATTTTAATTTAATTTTCTTTATTTTCTTAATTTCCAAAACCCATATAAAAAAAAAAAATATATTATTTACAACTCCTCCTTGAATTGGAAAATTCGATGTCAAATTGAATTATTAATTATTACAGAATGAAACAATTTTTCATTAAAACATTTTCTTTTCAATTTTGATTAATTTTTAATCATAATCAAATAAACAAAAAAAAAAAAATAATATTGCATGTTAATCCGCCCAAAAAAAAAAGGAAAATAAAAAAAGAGAAGCTAAAATTGGATTACTTTACATTTTGTAATTTTCTTTTGGTTGTCTCCATTTCTGGTTTCTCCTCTTTAAGTAAATGAACCAATTTGCTAAAGTGGTAATAAATCAGAATAAATAAACTTATTTTCTTTGTTTTTATTATTATTATTATTATTGTTATTGTATAACTATTCTTTTTGAAATGTTTACATTCATTTCATTTTAGCCGCAATAAACGGCGTGCGATTGTCGGAATTTTTATTTTAAATACAAAAAAAAAACTTTCGAATCAATTCGAATCTGCAAAGGCTAACGTGTATATAATACAGAATATAAATTTTTAATTTATTGTTTTTGTTTTTTTTTTTTATTTGTTTTGGTAGTTGTGTAACACTCTAACCGACGATAACTTGATAACTTGTGCAAAAATATTAAAATCATTAAATTTGTTAAGACTTGAATTTAAAAAGAAAATTAATTTTTGTAATTTTTGTTTTTTTGTTTTTTCTTGTCAATAAAAAGTTTTTAATTCAATATCCAGTCAATATCAACAACTAAAAAATGTATACGTCTATGTAGATAGGTATAGGTATATGCCGCTATATTGAAATATAAATTTGCGAGTATTTAAAAGCACGTATGCGAAATTCTGTAGAAATTATTATTCAATTTATTTGTTTATTACACCGCAGCTTTTGACAGTTGTTGTTCTTTCTTCTTTTTATATAATTAAATATGTATTTTTTACATTTTAATTTTAATTTAATTTTTCATCCGTCCATCCGTGATTTTTTGTTGTTGTCACATTAGTAAATCAAACAACAGTGATGTCTTTGATGAATTTTATATTAGAGTTCCGGACTTTTCAACTTTGATGTAATATCTTTTTTTCAAAATATCGTTTTTTTAAATATAGTTTTTTTTAATGTCGTTTTTTTAATATCGTTTTTTTAAAATATCGTTTTTTAAATATCGTTCTTCTTAACATAGTTTTTTTCCAAAATATCGTTTTTTAAATATCCTTTCAAAATATAGTTTTTTTTAGTATCGTTTTTTAAATATCGTTTTTTAATATCGTTTTTTCAAAATATAGTTTTTTAAATACCGCTTTTTAAATACCGTTTTGTAAATATAATTTTTCTTAACATCGTTTTTTCCAAAATATCGTTTTAATTCCAGAATATTTACGTTAATTATTTTTATGCGTAGCGTTGGATACAAAAACGGGGTTCTACTTTTTCCAGACTTTTTATGTAATTGACAAAAAGCAAGATATTTTTTAAAAAAAGTGAAACTTAAAAAATACGATATTTTGAGAAAAAACGACATTTTGAAAAGACGACATCTTGAAAAAGCGAGATTTTGGTCAAACGGCATTTTAGAAAGCGAGATTTCCAAACCAAACCGCTTTTTTGCACTCACAACGGTTATTTTCTCTTATTATTTTTATACTCAGTGATGGGAATCGTAGTAGAGTATCACAGGGAAATGGTTAAATATTAACATTATTATTATTGACATAAAAACTTAAGTGCAATAGTCTTGATATTTGCAACATTTATTAATTGTTTATTATTTCTTAATTCTGGGTCGTAGTATAATAAAGAGGATTTTCACAGGGGGAAGTACAATAAGTTGCGTCTACTTAATAAAAATAATTAACAATAAAACAACAATAAAATTCATTTAATTTTCAGTATAATAATACTTATAGTATATATATAGCAAAGCCTAGAAAAACGTGAAAAACAAAAGTTCGGTCTAATTTTGAACCGGGACATAGATTTCACAAGCTCGAAGAAGTTTGGTTTTATTCTACTGAAGTATTAAAATTTAAAACCAAAGTAAAATTAGACCGTTTCATACACAAGCAGTATCGTTAATACTGCTAAAGCATTTTCTTCATAAACAAAAGTTGTAAATAAACTTTGTTCATAAACGCTGTTGAGCTTAGATAAAAACTGAAAAATATTACTTAATAGAGAGAAAGAGAGAGAGCTAAATAAATCTAATTCAATTAAAATTACAGTATTAACTTTTGTCAAATTGCAGTTTTAATTTCTGCACATTTTGCTTTTGCAGTACTGCATTTATGAAAAGCTGTTTAATATTTTTTATTTGTATATATAAGTATGTACCTAGCACCCAAAAAATTACTGTGACAAAAAAAGGCTCTTTTCTAGAAAATAAAAATATAGTTTGAAATCTATTTGTAATTTATACATTCTATTTTTTACCAAGAAGGAATCTAAAACTAGCTAAAAATATCAAAATAAAGACGGTTTTTTATATGCTGAAATCTTGTATAAGGCATGGATGTTGGTGAATGGATTTTTTTTATGAATGGATTTTTCTAATGGAATATCCAAACTATAAATGTCTATAAAGGGACAAAAATATTCGACAATTCGTTTTACACTCTTCCTAGAATCATGTTTCTGTGTTTAAATAAGTACGGTACTGCGCCATTTTACACTACATCTAATATTTCGAGTACCTATGTATTTAACAAATTGCTGGCTTATCTACTCATTAATTGTGGAAAACTATGGCTAAAGAGTACTAGACTAGGTCGAAAAATTACTAAAGTATTTTTTTGCTACCCTGGTACCTTTCGGAAAGGTAGGCTCTACCTACTGCGCCACCCAGCGTGTGATCATAGATCATCTTTGGATGATAATCGGGAAAGCCTCATAGTAAAGAAATTGTATTTTTTGAAATTCTTCAAATAAGGACAGATTTTAAGCACCCTGTAGTAAAAATAAATCCATATGTACCACAATACAAACATGGCGATTGTCAAATTTGACCAAAGCTTGAAGTAAAGAAATTTAATTTTTTTTAGCTGAAAATTTTTCAAATAAAATCCAGATACCGAAAATTAATCCGATCAATATTTTTAAACGAAGACCCGCTTCTCCAAAATAAAAATAATATGCATATAAAAAAAGACAAAATGTACAGTATTTTAATGACGTCGTTCCCATAATTTTCTTTAATTAATATAACACGTATCTATTGAGTCTCTCGTTAATTTTTTAATTATTTAAGTAATTGAATAACAATCTAGTCAGGATATATAGTTATATTTCTTAATATTTAAGTCATAATCAAACACTGTGAGATGTTTAGGATCGTTAAGCAGAAGTAGAAAATACTTTACATCTTCCAACCTCCTAGTAGAAGCAGCAATCCTATTTTATATACATCTGTTGGGTAATTGCTCTGACGGAATAAAAAGTAATATGTCTAAAATACAACCAATCCAGTGTAATATTCGCAGGCCAGTCCTTTCTCACAAATTTGTACTAGAGCCTATTCGAACTTATCTGAAATGTAAAAATTCTTTTGTCAACCCAACCTCTGAACTCAGAACTGCGAGCTTCTTTCAAACTGTCTGTAAATTTTATGGTTTAAATTCTACGATGGCAGTTAGAGGACTTATCCCATTATTTTGGTCTCAATTAAAAAGAAATAAATAACTTTGATCTGCCATTAAATTACTTTTGAATACATGAGAAATAAAACAATGTTGCCAAACACAGCTGCAATTTTTAGGTAGGAAAATGATCATTCCACACAAATTGGAAAACTGATTAGCACCTAATTATGCCTTTTAGATTACACAACTTGAGTGACCTATTTGTTGTTGTTGGTTGTTTTAAGATAGTTGGTCTAAAGCCATCTTTTGCGATTCAAAAAATAGATCAGATCACCATGTTTGCTTCCCGCAATATCCGAAACTATAAACTTTAACCTGTGACATATTCTGAATCCCATTTTAAACATAAATTTCCATTATTATGATTACGACTAAAATTTGGTTCGTTTCGGAGTATTTAGTACAAAAAAAAACAAAACAAAAATTATCTTTTATTTTCATTTATTGTTAAAACACAAAATTGATCCATCTATAAATTTATATTGAATTGGATAAATTACAAAATATTGCGTACCTATACAATATTCCATTTTATTATTTTAAATTTATTTTCTTTTTTTTGCTGCTTTTCTTTAATTTTCCTTTTCGGTTTTGTGTTTTTTTTTATCCTTTCTGATCATATGCGATGTACAGCGATTATACATGAATATATGACAATTTGATGGCTTTGTTCCGCCTCTTGATATGTTCAAATAAAATTGGTAATAATGATATTCACCTAAATTTATTTACCATTAATAAAACATTTTTATTTTTATTTTTTTGGTTCGTGAACGTAAATATCTTTTTATATTTTTATGTATGACCTCTTCTGTTCAAAATTTTGTGGTTTACATTATTTTATTTTAAATTAGTGTTACCATAAATATTAAAGAGATTTTGAAAGAAAATTTGAACTTGAGAAGTCTTCGAAAATATGGGTACCATTCCATAATCATTCCAGAGGTTTTCAAAATCCTATCGTTCTATAAATAATAATAATTGATCTGTTTGTCTGACACGACCGACTTTGGCAGCTTTTGGCAGTAAGTAGGTATTGCATTCTGTCGTTAATTTAATTAATTTGTAATTGAATATGCCAAGTTAAGCTAAGTCCGTTTCATTGCATGCATCTTCTACGTACATCCAAGTTGCAGGTCAAAACATGAATGGAGAGTTGTTGGGCTAATGTAGCTTTTAGTCGTCAAGTGAAATGCTGATGGCAACATGCTAATGCACTGCCCAATAAAGCAGTATTTATTTAGAATCGCCCTAACCGAAAGCAACTTGTACAGAATATATCAAATAGAAGAAGAAATACCAAACATTTGCTCAGTAAATGCGAAGATCTCACTCGTACTTCGTACTAGAGGTTTCAATTTTGTAATGGTGTTCCTTAACAATTTAAGATGAACTTTCTATTTTTTATATAAATTCTAATATTTTTATGTTGTATGTATGTTATATATATGATTCTCAAATGGAAAATAATAAAAATAATTCATAAACCGTTAGTCCTGGCAGTTATATATGCTATAGAGGACCCATATTTATCATAGTTTATATTACTATAATGCTAATATAAAAATAATTTAATAAATGCAATGAAATAAAATCGAAACAAATCACATTACATTAAGATGAGATAAATGCCCTCTAGTATTTCTAAACAACAATACTGCTCCCTCAACAAGAAATGTCAAGCATCTTCTAATCCATTGGCATTTCCGTTTGCTTTGAAAAAAAAAAATTTATACAAAAATAATTTAACTATCAGAAAAATATATTGGCTTATCCGAAGAAGAACCTAAATGGTAAAAAATATAGTTTTCCTATATAAAATCATACTGCAACAAATCTGGGCATACTACATAAAACTTTGGGAGTAATAAAAAAGTCAAATGTTGAAAGATACTCTATTGAAATAAATCTTGAATTATCGTTTTTAAAACAGACTCTCTTAAAGTTTGGAGTCAAATAGTAGTTTGGTTTAGATTAGTATAAAAGGGGATAGTACTTTAGTCAACGATTTTTGCGAGTCCCGCAAATTATTCATCTCTTTTTTAAGCAAGCAGTTTCTAGTATATTATCTAGGATGGCTGTGAATAGAAGTGGTGAGAGTGGACATCCTTGTTTGAGTCCTGCGATGAAGCATGTTGTGATGAAGCAATCGCTCTTTTGTCCTTTTGTGTTATTGAGAGTTTGGCTTCTCCGTGTTATGCTTGAATAAGTGAACTAATTGTCATTTCCAAATCGCAGCGCGCTTGATTTTGTCAACATTGAAGCCTATGAAGAACATTATATTATAATGGTTCTCTGTACTCAATTAATTGTTCTCCTATCATCCAAAATGTGTTTACGTGATCGACGCAACTTCGCTGAAAATCAACTTGTTCTTCACGAATTGTTTTCTCTAGTTTTTTTTGCGAACGGTTTTTAATAATCGCAGCTATGGTCTTCTATGATATGTTGAGCAATGTATTGTCTCTCCAATTATCGCAGTAAGTTACCTTTCTTTGGGAGTTGGACAATTCGTTAGGCTTTTTTTCCATGATGGTGCAATTTTTTCTTCACTTCAGAACAATGATCTGTTAATGGTGCAATGTTTTATAAAAAACTCTACTGATGGAAGATTATGATTCATGCTAAAAAATTTGATTCCATCGAATAACAATCATAATTTTTGATCTAAGTAAGCAACTAAAACTATTTATCTACCTAAAGGATGTAATCTTCAAGTAAGTTACAGTAGCTTTAAATTTTGTTCTTTAGTGTTTGTAACAAATTTGACATTAATCTTCTTATCCTTGTAATTCTATTATTTACTTTCAACTGTTGAATCTATTTCAGTCGTACCATACCAATTCGAGTAAATCTCAATGCTTCAAAACTTCCTGTGAACTCTGATTGCAATAATTTATTTGTCAATTGATTTAAATGTTGGTTAAATCTATTTTAATATTTTCTGAATCAAATTTGTCACATTTTGAACATTCAGATTGAAGTTCTTCCAAATTTGACAAAAAATTGTACTGAATTTCATTTTGGATTATTTTAATTTGTTCTTACACTACACAATCTTTTTTATAAATTTATCTTAGACAACAACCGCATCCGTAATAATTTATTTAAAAATAAAAATATTAAATATAAATTTAGTTCTGATGGCGATGAGTGAATAACGGCTATTTGATAAATTAAAATTTTTGTATGTTAAGATGTGTGTGTATACTGAAAATATAAAATTAAAAAAATCTGAAAAAATATATAGTTTCGCTACGTCTCCTTTTAAATATCTATTATTTGAAAGAATAACAATGAAAATCGGTTTCGAAATGGTTCAGATATTATTTTATACCTTACTTTATTAAATTTACAGATTAGATATAGCCAAAAAATTTAATCGATTACAACTGGCAATATTACTGACATTATAATGCTTTTTTTATTTCAAATCTTTAAAATTTTAATTTTTTTTTAATTTAAAGATTTAAGAATATTCCATTTGAATCATTAAAATTTCATTATTATTCTTATTTATATTATTTTAGTTGACGATTAATTCATTTTCACATTATTTTCATTAAAAATCATTACACTCTCTAAAAAAAAATAAAATCTATATATTTTATTTTAAAAAAAATTCTACCATCATCAACTCTATAACAGTATAGTATAAATAATTAACTAAATTATAATAATAAAAAGAAGAGTGTATATTTTAATAAACAAAAAAAAAAATTAGATCTAATAAAATTCATTCTTAACATTAAATATCCTTCCATTACACCACATAATGGTGTGTAATGATACAAATCTTCCATGATAAAAATCTAAGATTGACTGTTATATTATTCAAAGAATTATATAAATAGATTAAAATTTTTAAATATTATTCAGTCACTCCATTTTTGGTTATAAACCATGAACCATGAAAAAAAAAATTGCATCTTATAAGATAAAAATTCACAACAACAACACTATAATAATAATTCAAATACAACCATAATAAGTCATTGATTGGGTGTGCTCATTCCATACATGTACATGTATCTGAAGATATTTAAAGGTTACAATATAATGCCTATGTCCTGTTAAAAAAACTAAGAAGGTGATTTATATCTTTTAGATAGGAAATTATTTTTTTGTGCTGTTGATGCTGCTGCTGCTTATCAATAGTGCATGTTTAGGGTGGTGGCAACATTTAAAACACATATGCATGTAAGTATTATACTACATATAGATAGGTAGGTATCTATAGATATAGGTAGGTAGATAAGTACTGAAGATGTTAAAGTGAACGTGTATGATGAAATAAATTGCTTATGTTGAAATTCATTTACACATTATGATAATAAATTTGATATTAATTTAAAGAGTTGAAGTGATCCAAAAATTAAATGTGCCTGTATATTATCTACTGTTTGTATATATATATATATATATATATATATATTATATTGTATATTATTATTAATATCCCTACATACAATAAAATTCAATGGCACTTGATCATGTTGCTTCAGTTGTTGTTATCTAAATGCACTTAAGTAATGTAGAAAAAAAAAAATAAATAAATAAATAAATTCCAATCATGAACTGGAGATGAAATAAAGTGCCAGATAAGCAAATAAAGCCCCAATGTCTGATTGCATAAAATAAATTATTATTATTTTTTTTTTATTGTATACATTTTTTTTTATTTAAAAAAAAAACATGTATTCAGTATCATGATGCGTATGCCCAACTGGTATTTTGATATGAAAAAAAAAAAAAAATAACAACAAAAATAAAAAAACGGAAACAACGCAAAAAAATATCTGTAGTAAAAAACAAAAAGCAGTTACCCAAAAGAATTGCATACTTTTTTACTTGTTATGAACTTTTTTTTTGTTTTTATTGTTTTTATTTTTTAACATTAATTGAAGTTACTGATGAGTAATTAAACAGGAAAAATCAAAATGAATTCAACTCCTTAGATATGGATTAAATTGGATTTTAAGATTTAGTGCTCAAATAATGTAAGCACAGTATAAAATATCACTACCGAAGCGGTAAGAGTTATTTTTGAAGTTTTAAGATAAATTAAAAATAGTATTGGTTGTTTGTGGTTTTTGTTTTTTTTTTTTTTTTTTTTTTTGATACAGATACCTTTAGAGTATCTTACAATAATAATTATAATTACAGGATGGGCTTTCAATAAAAACAAAAAAATATTGATACCTAAATGATTTATGAGATTTTAGGCGTTGTTATTTAATGAAATCGTATTGATTTTATTAATGATTTCAATAATAATAAACAAAAATAAATAAATTAAGAAAATTGGAAATTTTTTAAAAATAAATATTCCAATACCTTTAATGTTATCGTTTTAGATCAAAATAAAGTTGTAATCAAGTAAAAAAATATTATAATGAATTAATTAAATTATATACTCGGACTTTATTGTAAGTTATAATTTTCAAAATAGGTAGGATACCTAATTTTATATTATGCAAATAGATAAATATAAGAGTTATTTGGGAAATACATTAAGATAGGAATATTTAGTATAGAAATTACACAACATTACAATAATTATACTCATTTAAACAATTATGTCTAAAATTTAATCATTACAATTAATTTTTATATTTCTTTATTGTTTATATTGATCCATAATTACGGGATGTATAGTCTCAGCCGATATACTACATAACACCAGACCCTACTTAATTTTATTAAAAATTAGATACAAAAATTAAAATGTTTAAACAAAACAAAACGTTAATAATAAAACAAAGCACAACAAAATACTAAATTCTAATATTAATTTATTTAATTAAACTTAAAATGCATGTAAGTCTACTATACTAATATGTAAGTCATTTATCCATTCTAAAGCTGAGGGGGTTGATTCTACGAAGTCGTTTATATTGCATTCATATGCTCTAATATTACAGTCACTCACTTATATGTTTAATAGTTTATTGAAGAGCTCTGTAGCTGTCAGAGAGACGTGATTACTCCGCATCTATATAGAGAATCAGCGCATTTGCACCATTGGTTTAATTGAATTGGTATGTGTGAATTCGGTTCAAAGTTGACCATATTTCTGTCATGCGAATGAAAGCCTGAACTTGTATTAGTTGGCTTTTCTATGATTATTTCTATCTGTGGAGTTGATGTCGTACACCTTTCCTATTTGTGGAAAATGTTGAGATCATTTTCAATTGGTTTGCGGGTTAGTTTTTTTTTTCTCTTAACTGTATTTATTGAATCCTTCTAAAAGAAAATGACAATAATTTCTAACTAATGTGACCTTAATGGTTTGTTGAAATCTTAAAAATCTAAAAATATTGGAAGATCTAGTTCATTGATTTGACCCTTCATATTTGCTCGGTCATTCCAATGTTGTTATATTACTGCTAACGACTTTTTTTTTAATCTGCTGGTTATTAGAATATTTTGTAGATCTCTCGCCAAAAGGTTAGGGTGCTGGATTATTCTGGTTGTATATCTGTTTTTGCATTTTTCAAAATCGTCATTAACTAAGGGTATATTCAAATTATTATGTAGATTGATATTTCTAATGTACCAAAGGGCCTGAGTTATGGTACGTAAAATTTTTGATTGCATCCTTTGATTTGTTTCGATGTTACTATTAGAAGCAGTTCTCCATAACTGACACCCATAGGATGTGATAGGTGTCAGAATGGCTTTGTATAGCAACACTTTATATTCCAGATCTAATGTGGAATTTTTCCCAATAAGCCAATAAATGCTATTCATATTGAGTTTTAGCTGCTCGTTTTTTGCGGTGATGTTCCAAATTCTTTTGCCTAGCTGAACTTCCAAGTAATAACCTCGTTGGCTTGCGGAATAGTTATCCCATTTATGCTAACTGGAGAACATAATCCTTTCTTTAGCAAGAAGGTTATACGAACACTTTTACTCTCATTGACCTTCATTTTCCAATTA
Organism: Argyra leucocephala; assembly: GCA_963942445.1. Classification (NCBI taxonomy): domain Eukaryota; kingdom Metazoa; phylum Arthropoda; class Insecta; order Diptera; family Dolichopodidae; genus Argyra; species Argyra leucocephala. Next base: position 32,946,695 of record OZ012679.1, on the reverse strand, counting down.
TAAAGCCATTCCTGTATCTGCAGCAAATGTTCTTGTAAATTTGTAGATGCTGTAGATGCTTTGTGACAGCTTAAGATTGTAGTATCGTCCGCGAAGGTAGATGTTAATGTGTTCCTGTTCTACGGTAGATCAGACGTATACACTAGGTATAAAAGTGGACCCAGTACACTACCTTGTGGGACGCCAGCATTGATTTCATGTTCTTCTCTATTGGTTATATAAGAATTTAGAAGTAGATGAGCCTCAGCTGGTAGCTTTTGTTTTATTTAGTTTTGTAGATTAATCCAGCGTGCCAAACTTAGTCGAATGCCTGACTGACATTTAAAAACACAGCTGAGCAGATGCGGGTAAGCTTGGCTTTAAAATTTGATGGGTGACGTGGTTTTAAAATTGGGATGTTTTATTGCTGTATCTTGATATTATTATGGATTGATATTTTTGTTATTTATTAAAAGCGTTTTCACAATGTAGGTTGGGAGGGGCTGTTTTGCTGAGCAATGGTAAGCATTTCGTCGATGTTCATTTCAATGGTAAGCATTTCGTCATATTGTGTCAGCCGAAATGAGACGCAATGTGCAGCTTAACTCTATATCAACCTTTTTCGTCTGTTTTCTGTAAAGTCAAACTGGCTTCAGTTGTTGACTTACTTATGATTTGATAAATGAAAACAAATCACTTATGATTTTGCTGGGTTCGGCCAAAATAAAAGATAAAGAAACGTACTATAAAAACAAATGGGCTTTTCATTTACCCAGGACAGAACCCAATTTAGTTCCAATTAGCATTGATATTATGTTTCATTTTTTTTCATAATCATTAAAGCGTAAGCTAACCTTTAGTTACGTATCACTGAATTGAGATAGGACAGGATACTAAAAAGAAAGTTATTGAAAAAATTAATAGGAATTTGAAAAGTGAGATTATTGATGTTTTTGTTCAATTTCTGTAAGTTATACACTATGGTGTTGCTTGAATGTGAAAACACACATGAAAGGGATATAATTCCACATTTGTAAAGTCCGTTCATCATGTTAATCATTATTTGTTTTCTATTGCTAACTTCGGCAGTGGTATAGCATTAGAGTTGCGTAGAATATCAAAGAATGTTACCAGAGTACTGTCACCTGCAAAGTTATGAATTGGATTTAATGTTGATTGAAGTAGGTCATTGATGAAAATCAAGAAAAGAGTGAAAAATTAAAACAAAAATTTTTAGACTTAAATCCGTCTACTAACACACGAATTGAATCATTCAGAAAGAAAATTTTAACCCATTGAAAACACACCGACACTAGACGTACATCCACCTACAGCTTGTAAAGCTATTAAAGCTGCATGCCATACTCCATTGAAATCTGATTCCCCGGAATTTTGAAAACTTATGTTGAGCTTTTTGTAGGGGTAAGTCATCATTTTACCGATTAATCGCTAATGTTTAAAACCATATTGTTTGTCAGATAACATACCTTTGCTTTCAAGATATTTTAAAAGTTTTTCATTGTTTAAGCTTTCCGTGACTTGACTGCACCAAATCGAAATGATAGGTCTGTATTTTTTTGGATCGCTCTTGCCGTCTTTTTTTTTAATTAAATTAACTTAAGCAACTTTTCATTTGCTGGGATATTGACCAGTAGAAAAGAATATATGGAATATGTTACGCAGAGGCTTCGAAGTGGCGAAGGTAGTTTTTTTTCGTACCATAGGTGGGATTCAATTGGGCCTAGTAAATTTGTTTGCATCAAGGTTTGTCAACACTTCCACTATATAGCTTTTTTTTTTAAAAAACCTAAATGAAAAATCTACTTGTGTTATTGTTGGTGGGATACGACCTGAATGAGGATGTAACAGATTTTATTGGTCCTTCTAGAGAATTCCCAATCATTGCCCTGTAGGTCACAAGGTTATGATGACACCATTTGTGTTTTGTGTATAAAATATAATGTAGAACCCATTCACAAAATAAACTTACTGCATATTATGGTATAACCATAATAATCATTCGAGATTATTAGATCACACTAATATATCAGTTTAACTATTTTTATAAGTCGTTTGAAACAAAAATCATAGTTAGAATCATTATTACAAATACTTCATGATTTTGTTAAAAAATAACAAACCCCAATAACCAAAAATGGGTATGACAAGTTTTTTTCAACATATTGTCAGAAAATTGTAAACACATTTTGTCGTCAAATTTATGATGGCAATTTGTCGACAAAATTTGTTACAAAATTGTGGTTGTAAGACCCACTCACATTTTTTCGACAAAATATTTATAAATATTTGTCATGAGAACTTTTGGTGAACAATATGTGAGAATTAGTTGACAGGGTTTGTAAGTTTTTTATTTATTTTTATATGTATATATTATGAGTCTATTCATCAGTATATTCAACACTTTTGACATTGGTATTGTTTTAATTTTGGTATTGTTTTGATATTTGTATTTTGAAAAACACAGCAAAGTTTATTTAAAAATATGAATGAATTTTGTAATTAAAAAACAATTGAAATAGAACTTGTTTTTTTACATATTTTTATAGAATAAATTATAGATAGAATAAAATGTTTTTATTATTAAAAATCCCCCCTAAATTACTGAAAAAACTGTTTGTAAAAAAAAAAATTGTTGTGAAAATTGTTCACAAATTGATGACAAATTATTCACAAATTGTCGACAAATGTGTTGACAAAATTGTCAACTAAATTGTGACAAATGGGGTTAACCCTACCTCCCTTTTTCAACAAAAATTGTCACAAAATTTTGTCGACAATTCACCAAAATTTGTCAACATATTGTCACCTTTTTTGACATTGGCTGCTCGGGAATCTACATTAAAAAATAGTAAATTTTGTAAAAGTAGTAGATTCAAAAAGGTAGTAGATTTTTCGTATATTATGAGTAGGTATACATAGATTTGTATAGAGTAAATATGGATTTTTTACACAAGATCTTTTAATCAAAGATTATGACTCCAACACTCTACTAAATTAACATATAGATCATTGCAAAATGGTTATAGAGTAATAAAAAATACAAAGCTGGACGATCAATAAATCATAATTTATTTTATTTTTAAAATGGCATACGAGACAAATCTACATGAGTATAGTGCGCAGTTTTTTATTTTTACAATAAAATAACTATTTACAATTCAACATACATACTATAACCATTTTTTTTTTTGTCAAATCAAATATGTACCTAGACATTTGGTTTTTTCTCATAAATCATAAAAAAATTACGAATTTGAATTTTCCATTTCAGTATATTATTGACAACAACAACAGGTTGAATTTTGAAACCCAAAAACCAAATTAATTCAAAATCCAAAATAAACAAAATAAACAAAATAAAACCTAAAATTTGCATATTATTTGATTCAATCCAAAATGAAAAAATATCTCAATTAAAAATTGATTCTTGACAGGAAATCCAAAATTTATAAAACCCATAGTTAATTTTTTTTTCTTTGCTAATTTTTTTTTTGCTTTTGATTTGAATTTTAAAAATTGACTTTTGTAAACAAACATGAGGTCTATAAAAAAAAACAATAATTTTTTTTTTTTTTGGTCTGATTTATTCTGTTGACATTTTTTCAAAATGTAAATCAATTCTACGAAATATTTTTTTATGTGAACAAACGTGCAATTTATAATATACAATATCGAGTTATTGAAAATCAGAGCTAATACCTTTGGTCACTATATAAAATTTGTATTTATGGCTTCATTCAAATTGAAATTCTATTGAATTCTATTTAATTAATAATATGGGTACCCAAAATACACTCAAAAGCATAATCTTTACATTAGGAGGACTCTAACATTTTAATTTTGTGCTTTCACTCAAACGATTAGGCGATTTTTTAAATATTTTTTTATTTAGTTCAGTTCCGAGTATTTATGAGCATTTATGAGATTTTCAGTTTTTTTAAATCAACAAACAAATCAACTTTGTTTTATTTTATTATTTTTTTTTTTTTTTGTAATAAAAACCTTTTTTGTTTTCGTAAGTTTTTTAATTTAGATTTGACCACACACACTAAATGATTTCCGTTTTGGGATCACTAAAATTTATTATTATAACAATTTTTTGGGTATTCCTATTTTAAAATGTTATTGGAACCCAACAAATTAAAAAAAAAAAATAAACTAAAAGGCTCCCAATTTTTTTTAAATGGTTTCGTTGCTAATACTTACATAATTTTAAATCTTTATAATTTTTGTTTTGTTTTTTTTTTAATTCACTATAAATTGGATTTTAATTTTCCTAACAGACATTCTATCATTTAGAAAAAAATAAATATTGTGACGCGATTAGAATCTTTATAGTCGTTTTATTTATCTGATAGATATAGATGAGGGATTAAAGATAAAAGATTATTTCAAAATGGCTGAGATTATAGAATCTTGCTGATTTGGTTAATATGAAAATTTATGTGACTGTTATATTTTTCTATAGTTTTTTTTTATTTTTGTTTATGGGGGCTTATATGTAGACGCCATCTGTTTAGTTCTATTGTCTCAGATCTACAGGTCTATGTGTTTGATAAACGCTTTTATTGGTTTAATATCAATATATTCTATAGTTATATATTCTAATATTGTATAATATTCTATTAACGATAAAAATGCAGAATAAATATAATATAATGGTATGATAGAAACAATACTAATTCATGATCCCAGTAGAAGCGAGAAAAAAAGAATAATTAAAGCAAAAAATCACAATTTATTTACATTTATAGTAATTATTGACCAATTGCCTAATTAAAATGTTTACGGAGCTGGAGTATTTGGCAATAAATGTGTTAGCTCTAATAGTAATTTTGTCTGTTATCGTCGTATTTTTGGATTTTAAATGGATATCTAATGTACTGTGATACCAAGGGAGGTTTAGTAACATTTTGAGTATAGTTTACTTTGCATAATTTGCAGTCTTTTTTTATGACAGTATGCGCAGTTTGACCAGACCGGAGCACCATACTTTGGAAGATGGATTTGAAAATTAAAATTTTGTTGAATTTAGAGAGAGATGATTTCCTATTAATTAGTCCGTATAACAATTTGATTAATATTTTATTTTTTTTTATTTTGTCGTCGACTAAAGGCTTAAAAGCTAATTTGGTAACCAGGATCATCCCTAGGTATTTGACAGTAGTGCTCCAGTCGACAGAATATTGCCATTTAGTTGTAAGTCAGGTAAGAAGCAGGGTTTCTTTTTCTAGTAAATAAGCACGCGGAGGTTTTCAAGGTATTTATTTTTATTTTCCATTTGTGGTAATATTGGTGTAGAGAACTGAATCCGTTTTCTGGATTCAAGATTACTGTGCTAGGATTGACATGCCGAAGTGTACAATGTATTGTCATCAGCAAACAAGCCTATTTCACAAGAAACCGGATTGATAGTATTTACAATATACAGGTTGTTTAAATGATAGCTCAAAATCGAACCCTGAGGAACACCAGCTGACAAATGGTATTTGGATGCATGAGTATCATTGATTTTTACTGAAAATATTCTATCTTCAGGAAAATTTTAAGAAGCTTGAGCAGGTATATTGGGAACTGCATTTGATATAATTTGTGGAACAGACCGTTGTGCTATACGGAATCAAAAGCTTTTTCGATGTCACAGATAACAAGACCAACAGATATTTTAATATTAAATTGTGTTTTGATAAAACTACGTAGTCGGACAAGTTGAGGATCAGCCGAATGGTTGTTCCGGAAATCACCGACCACAAATTTCAAGAAGAAAGGAATGTTGACTTCGTATTAAAATGCAGGTAAACTAATTTATTATAAAATAAATAAATAATAAAAAGAAGCATTCGAAAAAATCCAGAAGGTGAATGGGCCCATAAAACTTACTCTAAAAAGAAATATGTCTAATATCAGAATATTTGCAGAAAAGTAGTCAGTTACAATTTTCAAATTGAAATTTTGTAGCTTTTTTATGTTCGCCAAATATGAAATTCTTACGCAATTCAATACTATGAATGGGAATAATAGGCGGAACACTAATAATAGGAGGAACATCATTATTCAGGAATAGTGATGTTTAATATCACGGCTGATGAAAATCATAAAGAAGAAAATAAGAGGTTGCAAGCTGCAAATACAAAACATTAAAATAATAATATGAGGCACCAAACAAAACTCAAGTAAAAATTAAATTGTTATCCATATATCTTCCCGTTTTTCAGGTAAAGTCAAATTTAATATTTGGGTAACCCATGTTTTAGTAAGAAAAATAATAACTGAGAGTTGAATATTGTCATAATTAGTTAAAATTACTGAAATTAGTTAGGGTTAATGAAATTTTATATGACTTTACATGAAAAACGGCAAGTCTGATATGAAAGTTGTGTATGAAAAAGTTGTAGGGGATGATGTAGCAACAACACAATAAAAAAAAAATAGCGAATTTTTTCGGGATAATCAACGTTTTTACAAAATTTTCAGTTTTTAAAAGCAAAATTTTAAGTTTATGCAGTTATTATTCAAAAACGGTAAGTCTGATACTCATTCAACATATACTGTTAATTAGATGTATTAATTCTAAAAAAAAGCTATGAAGAAGATGTTGCTCTACTTTCAATTTCTTCTGAGCTGTAGTGGATATTCTTTATAGACATAATTTTTCTAATCCGATTTTCTTTAACCCTCTGTAGCCCAGGTAAATTTAAAGATAGATCCCTCTTCTAGAACAATGTTTTTCCTAAAATACTCCAAGGAATCACCCTTTAAAAACTTTTTGCTATAAACCGGACAATCCTGTATATAATATGCACAATAGCCTAAGCGTCGACTTGCGTCAATATTCTGTAACTATCCAATTGATAATCAACACAAATTGACAAAGATTCTGGAACATAAAGTACTAATAATAAGTGATAACCAATGCATGACTTACTATTAGGTTTTTCATCCGCTAACCGTTATATGTTTTTCTTTTTTATATAAAAATAGAAATACTGACTCTTGAACAAAGATACATACTAACTCTTGAATCTCTCCATTAAAGACAAATTATTGTATAGTGATATAAGAAAAAAATAGTACGAATCCAAATTTGAATAAAAAAATACCCCTTCCCATTTAAAAGTCTCGATTTAGACCAATTTCGGCGATTTTTGGTCTTAAAAAACCCTTTTCCGGTCCTATCCGAAAGTTGAAAATGTATAACCAATCGACAGCGCACCCTAGATTTAGTTAATAAAATTTTTATTTAATTTTAAAATAATGGCTCTTTCCCCTCTTAAGAATGCTCTGGAGCACCCGGTATATATAGGAAATATAATATTTCTGTTGAACAAAATATATAGAAAACGAAGAGGACAAAACTATCCTTTATCTTCTATACCACTGCTCTGATATATGCGCTACAAGTAAAATCATCTAACAGCCTAATTTCTAGACTATTCGCGTGATTTGGTTGGTTTGGTTGGTTGGTTCCAGCTTTGTAGTACATTTGAAATTAGTTTTATCTAACCCAATATACCTCTTTGGTCCAAGTATTCCAGGTTGCTAGCAATTGCTACCTAAATCTACATCTACCCTTTTTTGTGTGTAATTCTTTCCGAATACACATTTTACATTTTAGATCACCTTCTTTGGAAGTGTATTTTTAATAAGTTAATTCATTAAAAAAACATGAAATCAATTACTATAATTCTCATTAATATAGAGATAAACATTAAAGTCATGAATCTGAACGAGTTACCTTTTGTTTGCCTGCTTTATATTTTGGATCGTCTTTCTAAGAAAATTATCTTACCTGTATAGTTTTTCTTCTAATCACGGATATTGAAATACATTTTAAAATAATTTTATTCGATAGTGGCCAACACAGAAGACTTATTATAAGAAAAATTCAGAGTTATTTATTTTTGTAAATTATTAAATTTAGTGGTGACTAATAATTTTGTTGATAGCTACAGAAATTAAACAATACAATTAAAGCTTTCTGGATATAAAATAATTTAGGTCCTGCAATAAAAACTTATTCAAGAAAAAATCCTCTAGTTGCTGTTGGGTACAACAAAAAATTAAAACATTTCATCTTCCCAGAGTTGGAACAAAATATTTAATTTACATGAACTCTATTGGATACAAAAGCCTTTTCATTAGAACTGTATTTGCTATTTTACCTGAGGAAATTTTAATACTCGCTTCTTGATCTTGTTGTAATGTTAACAATTTTGATTTAGAATTCATCTAGGTATCTACATTTATTTTCCTAAAACATAAATTATATTTACTTCAAATTTATTCCCAAAAAATAATTACTTCTTCAAAATGCTCATATTTTTAAAAATATATAATTATATATATTTATTTCGTTTTATATAGGTATACTTGCATATATCTTTTATATAAAATATTATTATACTGAGCTATATTATAAAATATATAGTTTTCACATAATATTTTCTTAAACAATTTACTTTTATTGTGAATCATTGTAAGCCCATTATAATTGCAATATGCTTAATCTGTTCAACGTTGGCTCAAACCAATAACAACTCTGAACACAAGCTCCTAACTATTAACTTAGCAAATTTTTTGACAACATGTAGGTAACTATGAACAAAATGTATTTTTTGTTGAGCGTATGCGGCCATCGGTATTAGATGGTGTAGATGACAAAATAATTTATTTAAATTACTTACAAAATTTAACTTGAATGGCCTAAAGATCATGTAGATTTTCAAAATTGCTAAAATTCAATGTATTGTTATCCAAATATTATTCAAATATACATAGTTGTCCAAATTGATTATCCAAATTGATTTTTAAATAGGTTATCCAAATGTCTATTATCGATATCGATGTTAAACAACGATATTGCTCTATATTGCAGTTGTGAGCGATATTGCTCTATATGCCAAATTCGAAATACGTTATCCAAATGTCGACTAACGATTTCAATGTTAAGCATGGATATTTTACTCTATATGCCATTGGTTAAATTAATCAATTTGCTGAAAATAAAATAACTTAAGACAACTTAGCGGACAAAAAAAAAAAACAAAAACAATGAGCAAAAATCAAAATTATTGAAAATGTTCACTAAATTGGCAAAATGAGTAAACAGTAATTTTTATTTGACTTTTTTTTCTCTTTCTTTTTTTTATTAATTTTTATTGTTTACTTTTTGCTCTGTTTTTAAAAATTGAATGGGCATTGATGGTTTTTATTCGTAAGATCATAAAACCAAAAAAAAAAAAAATAATAATAATAACAAAAAGATACAAAATCTACTGTGGTATATCAGCTGCTTGATGAGCTTCATTAAATATTTGATGATTTTTTAATCGCGGTCATAATGCGACATCAAAGAAACTTCAATAGAATTTCTAAGAATTGTGCCAATGATACTTTTTCTCTTTCAATATCCTAGAAATTCTAGACATTCATATTATAAGAGATATAAAATAAAAATCATTTTTTATTTTTTTTTTTGTTTTTGTTTTTATAATTTTATTGCAAAAAAGGATCTTAGAATTATGCCGATATCATTGCCGCCAACGAATATGAAAAAAAAAAAAAATATTTTCAACTATTTTATTTTTAATGGTTTTTGTGTTTTTATGTTTTTTTTTTTTAATAATTTTTTGGGGTTGAGTCGCAAAAAAAATAAAAACGAGTGGAAAATGGAGAATTCTTTTTTGATTTTATTATTGTGGTTTGTACTAATTTGTCAAAGAATTCGTTGAATGCACCTGCTAGAATTTTTAATTTGTTTTTAGTTTGAAGAAAAAAAAAGAGTTGTTTTTTATAAAGGTGGTGTTTTTTTTTTGTTTTTATTTGCTTTTTACGATCCTTAAAATGTCCTTGAATATTTATGATTATTTTATGATTTTTGTTCATGCTAAATTGAAACTTTAAAAAATATCAATTTGTTAATCGTACATTTTTGAGGCATTTATAAACTCAAAGGTTTTGTTACCTTCTGTTCTCATTAAAGGTTCAAATTGTAATTTCAGAAATGTTTGCGCATTTTTTGGTTTTTTGTTTTTGTAAATTTTCATATAAAAGCTTGGAAGAATTTTCAAAATCAAGTATTTAAGAAATAACCCTATATCGATCTACCAGTATAGAACTGCGGTAATAAAAAATATTTTGCAGTTGGCAATTTCATCTTCTTCTTCGTATATTAAGTACTACTGTCTGTTCATAATATTCGTACTATTTCGATTTTGTGATGCTGACAGACACCAAAATTCATATCAATCAGTAGTCTTTCTGTTGTGCATTTTCAGGTCAGTTGGCTATTGTCATCGTTATCTTCGTGATTTTTCACCATTCTGTACACATGGTTTTTCTAGTTTTTTCATCAAGTTCGAGTGGAGCAACCTGCAGTATCGTGTAGATCCCTTTTGCCATAAATTTCGTTGTTGTTTAGCTGTCAAAACTGTAACCGTATTGATTTTCGTTAAAGTTGTCACTTCCACGATACATAATTTTTGTTTTGTTTTGAATGTGTTTATGGATCAGAGCTTCATTATAGATTTATAAGCTTTATAGTGAACACTTTAATTTTTGAGTTGTTTACACATTTCTTGTATGTTTTTTGTTATTTGACAGTAACTAGGGTAGATACAAAAAAATGTTTTTACATTACATTAGGTACCATAGCCATATACAAAATTCTTTTGCCAAGCCGTATTACAAACGAAGAAATTTGTTCAGCTCAAAAATGGAAACTCATTTTAATATAAACATAGAAGTCTAAATAAAAAAGACTAGGACATACGCAGTCGGAAGATAAAAATGAAATTTCGCTTGTCAAACCTTTAAATAGAATATCCAAAACAGAAGAAGTGTTAGAATATGTCAGACATGTAAAAGGAGATGTCTATTAACTATTATGTAAATAGTTAATAGAATCAAACAATAACGGTATAAAAACGACTAAAATAAGTCAAATAGCAGTAAATATAATAAATTGAAAAAGTTTTATAGAAGCTCTATGATCAAAAATTAAACAATTAAAAGTTGAAGAAATATGTTGATATAAAAGGCATCATTCATGATGGTCAGCACGGCTTTTGAGCCCATCGTTCCACCTTACATGCTTCCGAAAAGTTTAAGACTAGCCTTCATCAATCTGATGAATCTGTTGTTGTAGCTCTGCATTTCCCAAGTAGCATTTTTTGACATTGGCATGTGCCTTGCTACTTCTTTTGCTACAATAATTATACTTCTTTTGCTACAATAATTAAATTGCTTCTGTGGCTAAACCTTATGTTGGAACGTAGCTGGGTGTGTAATAAAAATGGTCCAGTTAAGTTCCAACGTAGTTCCAGAAACTTTCACTTCATCTACTACTACAACAAATTTAAAAAAAAAAAAACAACTATTAATAATGAAAGAGAGAGATAAATATATATTTTCCAAATTTTTATTATTAAAACAAAATACAATTATAATATAGCATAGGCTTTTGATCGAGGCTGGCTCTTATAGCAAAATGCAACTCTATAGGCGTTGGCTCATCATTTTCTAAATGGACTGAGAGCTTTCTTTTAAATCGATTTATCAAAATTTCAGTTGACGGTTCTTTTTCCGACCAATTCAAAATTAGTGCTAGTGTTCTACAAGTCTTTGTCCTTTCACTCACCTTATTTCTAATTTTCATTAATGACCTTCTAAAATTAACTTTCAATCCAATCCACAGTTTTTCTGATGACAGTACTCTTGTAGCAACAATGATGGTTGGTGTGCTCAATCTCGACCTATCCAAAAATTGTCGACTGGGATAAAGTAAATAGAGTCGAGTTTAACCCATTCAAAACCTCAAAGCTGTTTTGTTAGTAATAAGCTAATAAATCAATTCTTCAGTTCTGAACATTCTCGACATGCGAGTGAAATAAAATATGAACAGAAATGAGCATATTTTCGATATTACAAAAAGTGTCGGCAAATGTTTATGGGTTTTGAGTCGCTGCAAAGACTAATTTTTATCTCCAGACCTCTTAAAAATCTATAAAGCTTATGAAATTTTCTCAGGAGACCCAATAGCTAAGCCAACTAAAGTTTTGGAGTAGAAATTCATTTTTTTTCTGTAACCCCATCCGTGGAACATAGGACATAGATAAAGTTCTTCTATTGTCTCCTATAGTAGAAATTCAGATATATAGGATTTGAGAAATAATTAATTTATAATGACAACAGAAAATTAGTTGTCATACCTCATCATAATGTACAACATTTTTTAGGTGCATTACGATTCTGATTATTTCAACAATCTTCTTATGATATTACTTCAGACCTACATTAAGTAATCAGAAGTATATTATCTATCTTTCAATCCTTTGATACAGTTTCGCAGGATTGCAAAACAAAACAGAAGAACAGTTAAAAATTATATAAATGTCATTTTAAGCTTATCTCTTGAAGATCGTTTCAAGATTAACTGAAAGTAATGTCAATCATATGTCACCATAGTATTTAAAGATCATTTCAAGTTCAAGCATTTAAAAAATTCAGATCGAAACGCCTATTTATTTTTTTTAATTATGCCTGAATAATATGAGCAGATTATTATATGAATAAATATTATAAATGATATTAATATTGCTTATAACATTTTGCTTTAAATTTTCAACTTGACAGTAAAAAAAAATTTGAAATCTGTTTTCACAACGTTTTTTAAATGCCAAGATTTGTCTTATACAATAAAGTCAATAATATGATGTTTAAATTTCCAAATTGACATTCTATGTCTCGAAATGTATAGAAATAGCATAATTTAATTAATTAACAAAGACTGATTTTGACAAGAGCTTGATTTTGCCTCAGATGAAAGCTTTGTTCTTTTGAACTATATTCCAAATTTCTTTATTACTTAAGATACTAATTTTAACTTGTAAAAAAAATAAAATAAATCTAAGTTATAAAAGAATCAAAGAAAAACAAAAATAAATAAAAAATAAAATTCCAATAATCGCCTCGTGTCTGACTTGGTGACCACAACAGACGTTGCATTTTACAGTGAATTTAATTAGTTACAACAACTTGTTGGCACATGCTGACCATATTGACTATAGTAACACTAATAATAATAATAGCAACAACAACGACAACAAGAACAACAACAACCTAAAAAATCAATGTACGTAACAGCACAGAAAAGCACAGCAGAATATTATTGGTACCACACTATTTTCAACACATTTTGTTATAATCTATATACATATGTACATATGTATATATCTATGTATGCCTGAATATCGACTAGTTATAAGTATTCATATTTTAAGTCTGGTTAAAATCAATTTGGTTTGCATATTATATGGTTGATTTGGTCACTTGGTCAAGCATCCCAATTTATATTGTCATAAATTTTTATTTTATTGTTCTTATTTTTTTTTCTTTGGTTCACCTGCATTTTTGTATCGTGGATGTGAGCTAAAATCTATAACAAAGGTAATATAAAATATATATATATATATTGAAGCCCTGAATATAATACAAAATACCTGTACTATGTCAATATGATGTTGTCAATATAATTTGTGTTGTTTCACTCTTCAGAATAATAAAATTCAGTTTCAAAAAATTTGAATGCATTTTAAATTGTCACAAATAATATGGTTAAATTCGGTATCAATGATGTGGTTTCAAATAGTGTTATAGAATTGATATTTTGTTTATTATACTGGGCAAATTAGAGGTGTGAGATATTATATAAAAAACAATTTAGGTATATTGGTTTTAAATAGTGTAAAAAAATGGAAATGTGAATTGTAAATTTAAATTATTTTATTTTGAGATGTTTACTAAAGAGTGAAAATTGAGCATAAAAATGAAATAGTCCTATAACCCAGTTATATATAATGGTAACATACAAACACCTGATTTGTTGTTAAGCTATTTAAACGAGTTAAAAATAAAATATGAGTAAAATATTATAAATAAACCTGATTTCCTGGCAAATATATTAAAAGATATGAAGTCAGACATAGTTTTGTTGGTTATAAGTCTAAGAAAATAACGGGATGTCAGTAATTTTCATCGATCCTGATGTAAATAATAGTCCATTGTAAATAGTCAACATTATAGTCCTAATATTAAAAATAGCCAACATTGTTCACAACGAACTAAGCTTTATAAGAATTAATAGGTTAAAGATTTAAGTTTCAGAATCCCTGACATCGATATAAGTCCACTTCTATCAAAGTGAAATAAATTGTAGGAATTAATGGGTTAAATGTAGAAGATTCGAAATGTCGGACGTTGATAATATCCCATATTGGTTAAAATTAACTAAACTGTATTAATTAATTGATTAAAAGTACAAGTTTAGGAATCCCTGGCATTGATAATACCCAAATTTTGTTAAAGCGAAATAAACTGTATATATTACAGTGGGCTAAAGGAACAAATTTCGAGATCTCTGACATTGACAATAGTTAACATTTATTAAAACTAATTAAAATGTATGAATTAATGGGTCAAAAGGAACCTTTGTCCGAATCTCTGCTATTAATAGCAGCCCTCATTCACCAAAAAATTCTGCACTTGTATGAGTTAACCGTTTAAGGATTCGAAATTTATTTTGTAAGAAAGTACGCGTCTTCTTATTCACGAAAAAAAATTAGAATCTTCTTTTTAGGCCGATTGGGTATGGCTTACCATATGCCTTTTAATATACGGTTCATTAGTTGGTTATTTATCGATGTTTCTTCTTCGTTAGTTTTTTTATTCTGTCTACTGCCATTTCAAATTGTCAGGTTTTATTCTGATATGTTATTTCATATTTATCGTGCTAGATTTGACTTACGTTGTTTTGATTTGGTCAGTTTTGTGTATTTATTGAAAGTTGATTTAAAAAGTTAAGTTGTTTTTGAATTTGTTGTTGTATCTACTGTTATTATATTTTATACACACTGAACCATAATGTTCATAACCGCTTTTTGTTCTACTATGTATTATGCAACTGTCCTCCATGCGTTAATGTAAACTATTTTTTTTTCTTTACAATATTCCCCGCCAAATTATTGCCAATAGCCTGGCAAAAGAAATCTTGCCAATCTAAGTCCGCTAATTAAAATCGCATTCACTAATCTAAAATCCCGATTTTTGTTTTAATAGAAATTCATATTAATAAAAAATAAATCAATAAAAAAAGAATATTATGTATTATTACATATAGCAAAATACCGGGATTTTCGGGATTCTAACAAATAAGAGGATTTTATATGTCGAGATTATTTCGAAATTAGCCAATTAAAGAATTTTATTTTGGCGGACATCGTACGTATTAATTTACGTTATTAGTATCTTCATATATTAGTATCTTCATTTTTGGGCGGATTTCAATGTTTTTTCAACTGATGCACTTTGGTTAATGAATATTCTAAAATATGTACGATATTTTTAAATTTAATAAATCATTTTTATTTACTTAACTTAATCTAAGATTACGAGATATGATATACAACCGTTATGTTACATAACTTCAGGCTACTTTTTCGACCATTGTAGTACATTTGGACCTGTAATATTGATCTAAGTCTTTATTTTTTACTTTATTATTATAAGCACTGCCTTTATTTATGGATTGTAGTTTGCTTCTTTATTTAGTCTTGGAACACATTATGCACAAGACCCATAGTTTCAATTTCTAAACTATGTCAATTTCTAAAAGTGGAAAATATTTTTGTATTCATAAAACCTCACTAACAATCTTCTCACCATTCAAAATCAAATTAAAATTAGTTATATTAAAAGTAGTATGACCGTCGTTGCCACAGTGATAACCCACAAGGGGACCCCCAACAAACTACAATGATTACAAGGGTTAAATTAACAAATTAGTCAAACGAAATATTTTTTAGTTGATGGAATCAGTCCGTATCGTAGTTATTAATCAGTTACATTCCTTCGACTAGATAGAAAGTCAACACTCTATAAAAATGTGAATTTCATCGAAATGAAGAGCTATTTTATAAATGTCCATAATTAAATGAAAAAAATTTAAATAAAATTTATATATATACCCTTTAGTTTGGTAAAATAACTACATATAATTTTAAATTTAATTTTTTATTTCTTGAATCCTCTTCACAATTGTTCTTTTAAAATCAACTGACCATTTTATATAAATTTTCATATAATTTCATCAGAAATAGATCACGAGGCAACCAGCACAATACAAAACAAAAACAACCAAAAAATCAAAGCCATCAATAAATTTAAAAAAAAAATGGTAGGTATATAATGCAGAAAATGACCGTCATCATCATCATCAGCATCATTTTTATCAACAAATTCAATTCAAGGGCAATTAATATATGAGTTATTCCACTGCGAATTAATTGTTATGAAATTTCTACGAAACATTAAGATTAAAACGTGTCTAAAAGATAAAAATATAAATATTAAATAAATTTGTTTGTTTATCAGATATTTTTTAAAAAGAGATGAAACTTTGATACCGGATATAATAAGAATAAGATTGACTGAAAAAGATCATTTTTGTTTTGTTTTTTAATCAAAAATTAACCCTACATTGCGTACATCAATTTAAGTTTTCTGTTTGGATAATGTAGGTTATAATATGACTGAAATTTAACGTAAAGTAGAAAGCATACTTTAAAATCTTAAAATTTAAATTAAAAAAGCGTTTTGTTCATCAACACTAGTGGAACAGTAGTGTTAAACTGCAATACAACTTTGAGTTTGAATTTGAATTTTTTTGAAAACTCATAAAAATATATAGATTTAACAGAAACCAATATGTGAATTATAAAAACCAAATCAAATGATAGTTTATTAATTTTTAAATTAAATACAGTTTTTACTATTATTTTCTTAAGATTTAAAATTTTATTTAAACTTTCTTCATATAATTATGAACTTTTATAAAATAGCTCTTCATTTCGATGAAATCCACAGTTTTATTCACGAAAAGAGTCAAAATATTTGTTTACTTAATAATTTGTAAAGAAAAAAAAAATTAAATAAAATTGAAAATAAAATTGGCTTAGAATGATTTCTGTGTTAAATAACAGTACATATATTATATTTATTTTAAATCAATACTAGCATGTAATAATTAAGTTTATAAACTATACTAATATTAAAATATAATTATCAATTTTTAAGTAGGTAGAATAGTCTGAATCAAACACTGCCCCAAATTATAAAATTACACATTCGTTGTCTTTGATGAAAAAAAAAATGTATTAGATAAATATCACATTATATAGAGGGATCCCATTAACGGTTACATGACAAAATTACATAAAACAAAATTACATATGAATGGTTATAAAACCAAATAACTTTACATTTTAATTAATATGTAATTTTTTTATATATGAAGTTTTGTCTCCATGTAATTTTGTTCTTTTGTAATGTTTTCTTATAAAGTTTTGTTCATTATGTAATTTTGTCTTATAATATTAATTTTGTACAGATATGAAATTTTGTCTCTTTGTAGTTTTGTCCATATGTAATTTTGTCCATATGTAATTTTGTCCATTATGTAAATTTGTCTTATGTAATTTTGTCCATATTTAATTTTGTCTTATAAAATTTTCTACATATGTAATTTTGTATCTTTGTAATTTTGTCTCTTTTTAATTTTGTCCATATGTAAATTTGTCTTATGAAATTTTGTACATTATGTAATTTTGTCTCTTTGTAGTTTTGTCTTATGAAATTTTGTCAATTATGAAATTTTGTCCCTATGTAATTTTGTCCATATATGAAATTTTGTCTCCTTGTAGTTTCGTCCATATGTAATTTTGTCTTATGAAGTTTTGTCCATATATGAAATTTTGTCTCCTTGTAGTTTTGTCCATAATATGTAATTTTTTCTTATGAAATTTTATCGATATGTAATTTTGTCCATAGGGATATGACATTTGGTCTCTTTGCAACTTTGTCCATATGTAATTTTGTCTTATGAAGTTTTGTCCATTATGTAATTTTGTCTTATGAAATTTTGTCCATATATGAAATTTTGTCTCCTTGTAGTTTTGTCCATAATATCTAATTTTTCCTTATGAAATTTTATCGATATGTAATTTTGTCCATAGGTATATGAAATTTGGTCTCTTTGTAACTTTGTCCATATGTAATTTTGTCTTATGAAGTCTTGTCCATTATGTAATTTTGTCTTATGAAGTTTTGTCCATATGTAATTTTGTCTTATGAAATTTTGTCTATTATGGAATTTTGTCTTATGTAATTTTATTCATATGTAATTTGGTCCATGTATGAAATTTTGTCCATATGTAATTTTATCTGATGAAATTTTGTCAGTTATGTAATTTTGTCCATATGACACTTTGTCCATATGAAATTTTGTCTCTATTTAATTTTGTCCATATGCAAGTAATTTTTTCTATGAAATTTTATCTTATGTAATTTTGTCCCAACACCACCATGATTAACATAAAAGTTCTAAATGCTTTATTTAAAATAGTACGATACCAAAGCTTTTGTTAACTATTTACAAACGAAACATGAAATTGAAGATCTAATTATTATATATATAATTTTCTACATTTATCTGGATGTTTGTGAGTTCAACGGAATACTCCAACACATATACAAACTCCAATATAGATACAAATTGTAACATCATGTAATTATCATAAACATAGTATCTGATGCTTTTTATTGCTTATATATGCCATCTGTCATCTGTCATTTGTCATTTGTCATTTGTCATTTGTCATTTGTCATTTGTCATCTGTCATCTGTCATCTGTCATCTGTCATCTGTCATCTGTAATCTGTCATCTGTCATCTGTCATTTGTCATTTGTCATTTGTCATCTGTCATCTGTGATCTGTTATCTGTCATTTGTCATCTGTTATATGTGTCATTTGCCCATCATTTCATAATGCTTGTCATGTCATTCAATTGTTAAATTTATCATATTTCACAACAATATTGTTTGAGTATTTATTTATCAAATTTCTGGCTTACACTCATCTAAAGTCGAAAACTACTACTTTTGTCAAGAATTAACTACCTTTATTGCGTAGACCGATTTTATATAATTAAATACCAAATTATGCTCTTTCCATTATTTTCTGCCATTTATTTTCATTTCGAAAAATCTGTTCGAAAAACCCATAAATCATTTTTATTTGGCATTTGAAAGCAGGCGCTCTATCTACTGCGCTATCCAGCATGTTTAACATACACTAGGTATATAATAAAATAATTATAAGGGACCTGACGGCCACGATTCCAAGAATAGTATATGCATAAACCAATCAGAAATATGATCGCGAAAACAAGTACCATCTCTGTCTTATGTCACTGTAGGGGTTAAATAATATAAAGTAAAAATAAGTAAAAAGGTTATTATTATCGTAACATCAAAATTTTAATTTATTTTAATTACCATCTCTAATATTATGTACAAATCTAATTCAAAAATTAAATAAGCTTTCATACACACTTGTAAGTATCGTGCGCATACACAAAAAATTAAAATCATTCGATTCCATCTGTAAATCAAAAATTAAAACTTCGAATTAATTGGTTTTAATTTTGAAATTATAATTTTAAAATCAATTAAAAAAAACAAAATGCTTACCTAATGATAAAAAAACAAAAATAAAAATGTCAATAAACTTATTTTGAGTTTTTAGATTTACAACATCTTCAGCTTCTTTATTTATTTATAACATAAACGGGATAATAAAATATTTCAAATAAAATTAAAAACAAATTTATATTTTAACATGGAGCCATCAAATTTTATAAAAATGGAAATCTAAAACTAAACAATAAGAACATTAAGACAACTAATTACCAAATTTATCAAAATATTCAATTTATTGGTCCATCAGTGTCGTAAATCCATTTTAACAATGATTTGATTTGAAAAAAATAAAATAAATTGAATTTTGTGTGCAGTGAGTGTTGAAAGTAAATGAATAAATCTTAAATGAAGTTTTTCTATTATTTAACAAACTTGAGATAGGTTCAATAGGGTATGGGATAATCGTTTATATAGCCATAGTTACAAGTACCACTTATATGAACTATATATATGGACATATTATCCTGATAATTGCAAATTGTTTTAAACGAGTCAATCAATGATTGGATGAGTTGGTTGCCAAAAACTTCAAATAAATATTTACGCTTCGAATCATATAATTTTAAATTGCATAAATCATAATGCAACTAAGTATCCGTAACTAACTTACTAAATAAATTTCGCAAAAAAATTTAAGAAATGGTGCAAAAATAAATATTTTATTTTTCGGTCATAAAAGACAGGACAGGGTAGTACAGAGTATAAAAGAGTGATCGATAGTAAAAGAGTGAACGGTAGTAAAAAATTTATCGGTAGTAAAAAAGTGATCGGTAGTAAAAAAGAGATCAACTAAAAGGGCGGGTCTATTATATATTCTGGTAGTAAACATCAGGTTTTTATATTCTAATGAATATGAAAATAGGATGAATTTTGTCAAACTGATCTAAAATATGTTTATAGTGTATAACTAATGAATGGAATACCGTGATCGGAATAAAATGCTCTCTTCATATTAATAACTCAATATTTTTCTTTGAACAGTGGCTTTCATGTCTTCGTTGTATAAATTGTGCAGTTCAATATTTTGAAAATTTTATTTTTTTGATGATTAGTCTCTTATTATTAGCTTAAGAATAATATGTACTGAAAAGTAACAATTTGATTATATTTTGGTAGATAAATAGATTAGAAGTGCCCAATCAGACTGAATAGGTCCACTGTCAACAACAAAATTGTTTCTTTTAAAGGTAGATACGTAGAAGTGGCCATTCCAGTTGGAATACCAATTAGCACTTATTTGTGTCTTTTTGATAACCACGACTTCCTAATTGTTGTTGTTGGTTGTTTTAGGGTGTCGCTCTCGTATCATAACTGTACAATTACTTTTCCAAAACAAAATTCAGAAATAGAGCCACCTTGTGCGAGAAATGTATTCAGCAGAGAAATATCGCTTCTCTTACTTATGGCTAACATCAAAGTGTAGTATCTGTTATTGTCAGTTGATAGACTTCAAAGAAAGGGGATCACATATAAGTTTTTTGATTTATCAACTATAAAAAGAAGTGGGACAAGTGCAGGGATGCTATTCCTGTAGCTTCATCGCTTCAGGCTCTGCCGAATTATTTGATGCAACCCAAAATCTTCTGCCATAATTTTCTATAACATTATAGAACTTGATAATAATGATAGGGCGCCATTGTATTGATTTCTAATCTTTTTAATTGTACTACGTTAGAGCAGTCGTTCGTTGCGGTAAATGGAATGAAAAAATACGTTTTAGGGAATAATTTGTGGCCCAGATAAGTTTGACTGTAGTTGGAAAATTGAACAATGTACAAATGAAAGCTCGAATTATCATTTTGTGAATCAATTAGTTGCATCATGCAGCATGTTGTATGACTAGTTGTATGCCAAATTTGCTCTTTGCTGCAAAAATCTCCATAGTGGTACTACTTTTAATATGTTCATCTGATTTGCAGTTTTCTGCAATGTCACTGTGATTTGGAATTCAACATAGTCTAATAGTGAACAGATTCCAGGTCTATATTGATGATGAATCCACCATCTTATTGGAAGAATTGGGGCGGTAATATGGTAGAAAAAATAAGTTGGAAACAATTTATTTTCATGTTTATGTACATTCATTGCTTAAAGGAAGTTAATTGCATAAATTATACATCGAGGCGTTGGACTCTTGCTTGGACGATTGATTTAAACACAAATTTGTATTGTTTCGAACTCAATCTATCGTAAATTGAAGCAGGACTTAAATCGAACGTATAAATAAAATACAACAAAGTGCATATTTATGTACCTTCTAGTTTTTATACTGTATAGTGCAAGCTTTTGAGAGCTATTATTTTTTAAATCTAAAACTGATTATTTATATTACCTCCACCTCATGAAATGAATAATAAATTTTATTTTAAAATAATTTATATTTTATAATAAATATTTTTATGTATTTTTATTAAATAAAATTTTTGTATACAGGGTGTTAAGATTTTTTTTTAAGTATAAAATCGCAAACATATAAAGTATTTATATAGATATTTTCTATCGAAAGATTTACGAGTCTAAATTTTATAATCTTGTCCGTATTGGTAATTTTATTATGTCTTACCGATTGCCATATGTTACAGACACAAGACTAGATTTTTTTAAGAGCCTCAATAACTTCTTAACTTTTAAACTTAACGGAATGAAAACACAATTAACCTTCACCAACGATTTTCAGTTTATTTCCAGGAATCTCTATATAACCCAGCACAAGAATGATTCATACTAAGTCATCAGGCACCACTTATACAAAAACGATTATTAAAAATTTAATTGAAAAATACTTAAAAAAAAAGAAAATTCAAACAAAAAAGGTCACCTTCTAAATGATGCCCAATATAAGATTTTTTTCGAATCTACAAACAGAAACAAAAAGTGGAACAACAATAGCTAAATTTTAAACGGTAATATAAAAAAAAGTTATTTGGAAAAATTCTAAAAAAGAAAATCATTGCAAAAAGGTTAGAAAAAATGTTCTACGTCAATCGAGTCGACTTCTATTTGGAATACTATTCAAAAAAATAAACAAAAAAAATAAGAAAAAAAATACTCATAAAAATTCAATATCAAAAATGCCCGTAGGATAAAATTCACCAAAAACAGAAGAAAAAATGGAACAAAACGAATATCAATAACAATAAAAAATTTTTTTTATTTCGAACACAATTCGAACCAAGTATAATCATGACATCACAATTTTATATCTAACTGTTTATGAAATAAGTTTCTCTGTTTTTGGGGATTTGCTTGGATAACTTTTATAATAAAATCAATTTCAAATTCATAATCATTTTTAGTTTGA
Source organism: Argyra leucocephala (assembly GCA_963942445.1). Lineage (NCBI taxonomy): Eukaryota > Metazoa > Arthropoda > Insecta > Diptera > Dolichopodidae > Argyra > Argyra leucocephala. The sequence continues at coordinate 32,923,801 of OZ012679.1, read as the reverse complement.
TTAGTGGTTAATGGAGGAGTCAGCTTGTTCATTATGTGTAAAGAATATTTCAAGACAAAGTCGGATAAGACTTAAATTTAATAAGCGTTATAACTGTTGTAAGAGCATTGTGATTTGAGATAAGTCCCTTCTTTCCGATCATTATGTTATATTTTTTTTTATTATAAGCTAATACAAGTAAAAACAAAAGCAAAGAAAAAAATCAAATTATTTTGACATTTTTGTAATTCAATTCAGGCCTATTCACAATGACAACTTTAGTATACATTTTTACTCTTTTTTATTAAATTTTTAAACAATATGGAGACTACAAAACGTGGATTGTTGGTAAGAAGCAGTTTAAAGAATACACATGGCCAGGCCAAATCATTGATTAAATTGTATGAATAACGTTGATTTCCACTTCTTCAATTATACATTAGTTAGCGGATTAACAAGTAGAGCTTCAAGCCTGTTATTTTATTTTCTTGTAGCACTTCTTGGGTTTTCTCAGAAATTCAAAATGTTTATGAAGTTTATAAAAATCTCTTGTATATCTCTATAATAGACTTTCACAGCATATACAACATAACAGAGCTGAACGCATCATACATAATATTATTTGACCAATTTAATCTTTAGGACGATTTTGAATACTGTCTTCACTTTATTTTATATTTTATTTTTTTTTTATTTATTTGATTTCATTATCTCAAGAGAGTTCAATCGGTAGTACAGAATATTATGAATAATATTACGACTAAAATACCAACAGTACATCAGTCATAATAATTCAGATGTCCAAAACGAACTAGTCTAGTTGCTTCATTCTTTTACTTCTTTTGCAAGTTTACTCTTATTTTGTGCTTTTATTGAACCATGCTTCAATACGGCATTTTATTTCACATATCAATTATTTTCTGATCCATAAATCGAGAGAGAATCTGTCAAGAATACCTAATAAAAGTTTCAAAAGTATTTTATGTTGGTCTAACTATTCGTGGCAATAAACGGTTTATGAAATTAGGAGTTCCTGCAGCAAATGTTTCGCCTTGTAAGAAGTTTGGATATGTTTTTATAATATTGAATCAATATCTGGAAAATATTCCAAATATTAACTAATTAACATCAAAACTGATATTATCTAGAGCAGGTGGGGTAAAATTGATATCTAGAAGACAGGTGCAAATAACTGTAAGAGGTGCTGAAGATTGGGATATCAATAGAAGTATTTTGAAGGATGCCATGGGTTTTGTGGACAATTTCGAACTCCACGAGGAACGTTACGTTTACTGACAATCATCTTTTCCGTAATGTTTTATTCCAATAATGCTCATAATCCTTCTGGGCAGTGTGAAATGTAAATTGAGTCACTCATATAAATATTACTTATTACTTGGTTTGGTTTCTTGAATTGTAGCTTTCGAATGAATGTTGAATAAAAAAATAATAGGGTCCATTTCTGGCTTATCGCGGTACGGATCACACTTAATAATATTACCGAATTCAACAGATTGTAATTAAATTAATTTTTCACCTATCATGTCAATTTTATTGGACGATATTCAAAACTTTAGTTGATTTGGAATAATCAGAGGTACACGTAGAGAAGAAAACAAACATACCAAAAGTAAAATAAACAGGCTTTTAGAAAGGTGTGACTAGTATGAAGATCAGTACAAGCTATAAGGGCTGCATAAGTGAAAAATATGACTTAGAAACAAAAACAATATAAAAAAATATTCGAGAGTATTCGTTAAATAATAATGCCTTGATTAAATAATAATGCCCTAATTTTATGTACTCATTAAATAATTATGTCTAATTATCATTCGAATAATCTGGTTTCTGGTCATAACGAAATAATAATGTTTTCGTTAAATAATAATGCCTAATTTACATATTCGTTAAATAATAATGCCCAAATTATCATCGTCAGAATATTCACAATGAAATAATATTGTCTTCCTTAAATCATAATGCCTAATTTATATATTCGTTAATAATGCCTTTATTAAATAATAATGCCTATTTGTATGTATTCATTAAATAATAATGATAGAATAATATGGTGATAGAATAATATGGTGACAATTTTTAATAATGCCTAATTTACATATTCGTTAAATAATAATACACAAATTATCATCGACAGAATATTCACAATGAAATAATAATGTCTTCGTTAAATAATAATGCCTAATTGAATGTATTCGTTAAATAATAGTGCTCAAATTGTCACCAGTAGAATATTTTGGTCACCACAGAATATCAAATACTGATCTATAATCGTTAATCAAACAAAAACCGATAGAAAAGAAAATAAAAAAATACAACTAATTATAGACTCTAATTAGAAGATTGAGATCCATCGCAAAATAAATTCTAATGGACGTCCTAAGAAAGAAGAAATTCCTTTAGATCGCAGAATAGCTGTAGAACATTTATTGGGTTTAATCAAAGTTAGATTCAATATCTTGTCAAAATGCCGTTCGGATTAGAGATTTAATCTAACCATTCGATTAAAGCACTATAAGTCTAATTATTATTGTGAACTAAAACTAAAATTATAAATTTTATTTGTTTTATTTTGTTGTTATTTGTACAATTTTAACGATGAATTAAAAAAATTGTTATTCTTATTCTTGAGTAGACTAAAAATAGACATAACCCACAATAAGAGTGACACTGGCTTACCAGACACAGTCCAAAGAAATATAAAAAAATAATAAATAGCAAGCAATACTAACTCTAATATTTGTCGTAAACTTAATTGAATGATACCTTTTAATAATAACACCTTTATATAAAAATAAGTAATATCAAAAATATAAAAACAACAATAGAAAACAATAATAAAAAAAATCGAAAAAATATTTATGATCATAAAAAGAAACAAAACAAGAAAAAAACAAAAATGTAATAATAATAACAATGATGATGATGTATCAGACATCAGCCTCCTCCACGTCTTCTAAAATAAAAAAAAAAATTATTTTGTGGGTAAAATATTTCTGAGAGTTAAGAGATATCAGGGCACTTAAGTTAAATCATGATTTCTGTTTTCTTTCTTCTGTTCTTATTTTTATTTTTATTTTTTTTATTTCGACTTCTTCGACGTTTTTTCGCTGGTTGTGCATGTATAATAAGTTGTAACCAAATTTCTGATATTATATTTTAATTTTTATTATTTTTTTATTATTGTTTTTTTTTTTATTTTATGTAATTTAATTCATGAAGGTGGAATTTACAGTACTATACCTGTAGTAAAATATATTTGTATAAAAAAACAAAAACAAAAATAAAATAAGAAAAAAAAAATTATTAAAATGAAATTTTTTATTTTATTTTAGAGATCACCCCCTCAGTCTACATTCTATTTTGATTTGGTGGTTTTCTGGATCCTGCTTCAAATATTTGTGAGGATAATATTTTTTTTTTTTTTTTTTATTGTTATTATTATTGTTGTATAAAAAGCGTGTGGCGCGTGGGAGGTTGATAATGCTGCTGAGCCGCCGCCGTTGCCGCCATTGCACTATTGCAATATAATTTTTCATGTTATTATTTTTGATATACAATATATTTATAGTATGTAGTATAAATATCTACACTAAGAGAAATAATGTGTTAATCCAATGGTTCCGAGAAATTGAGACAAACATAATACTCGTATGTTAACTCATTAACGCATATAATACGTTTAATCGGATCTGCACAAAAGTATAGGCTTGATATTCATAGTAACCGAATTAATTGATAAAATTATAATGTCAAAGGTTGCAAGTTGATTTTAACATTGTGTTTTCCGAGTGAATTTGTTTGTATAATTGTGATTAAATAGGGAATTTCAGTCATAATATGGTTCCAACCTTTATTAGCAGCAGAGGTGGTGGTTAAACAAAATTAAAGAAGCTTGACTTACTGTTTATTTTTTACTTTACATTTTACACAAAATATTGTTTTTATAATGTTACTGGATATGTTTGAGTATTTGATTACTACAAATGTGTAATCTCGGCGATATAACGTCATACTTTTACGATCCGATGTAACGGATACTATGCATTGTACATATAAAAAAATAAAAAAATTATAGGTATTATAGGCAACTGAAGTAATATAAATACTTGAAAAAGGTTATATACTTGACACTGATGTGTATAAACTATATACAACAACCTGAATATGGTAACGACAATGATCGTGATACTAACTCTAGCGATTATGGCACAGCAGAAGATTAGAAATCATATAGGGTGTAATATGCTGCGAAGTAATTGCGAATACGTAATACGAAATGATCAAATATTTTTCAGCCAGCACTGGGGATCATTCCAAAGATGAAGGCAATTGTTCATTTGTAAATTGGGATATCGATGTAAGTGAGGAAGGGCCTCTCTCTAAGTATTCTCAAAAGGATAATTCTAAAATATGGAAACAGAATAGAATTGAAAAAAATGGAAGATATAATAAAGTATGGTAATATGTGCCACGAATTTTGATTCTATAAAATAGAGTAAATGTGGAAGATGTGGAAAAACGAAAAATTGACGTTATACAGATTTGAATTGTTTTACAATTATAACGATGGAATGAGAGGAGGTGTAGATCAGATGGACTAAAATGTTGTAGTTAATCGTACAAGAATGAGACAAAAAAATGGTGGTAGCCAATTTTCTGCTTTTTGTTAAATACAAGTGTCTGAAATACATGGGTACTCATGCGTAAAATGCACGAAGATAAATAAATTGCAAGAGTTTGTTAAATTTCCGCCGTAATATAACTTTTCGTTGTTAAACTAATATGGAAAATCATCTATCAGAGGAAAATGGGTTCAAAATATTACGATACAGATATAAGATATGAAGGCAAAGACCATGAGACTACGTCAAAACGGACCGATTTCGCAAATACTGTGGAGGAAAAAGCAAATTTATTTGTAGTAATTCACGTTGGATTACATCGAAAAATATGTTTCAAAAATCTTTACACGTTTTAAATAAAATAATATTCTCTTTTATTGCATACAATTCGATATATCGGATGTCCAATAGTTTTTCCATTTCCAACTGTTTTTTAATTTAACCTTCATTCCATGTATTCCTCAAACCCAGGATATAGTTGGTAAAAACATTTTAGAATTAATAGAAATATAGACCTACTTTCTAATATTTAAAAAAATATATACAGCAAATACCTACAAATTATATTGCTTGCAAAAAATATTATTGTTAAGATTATTATATTATTACTAGGGGCACCTGTGGGTTCAATATAATTCAAGTTAAAGCCAAATTTAACATTTTTATTCAGTTAAAGCCAAATTTAATATTTTTTAACGGCTCTTTCGCCATGAAATCCACAACTAAATTTTACTAACTAAGTTTTATTTTTTAATCCATATATAGTACTCATCAATGTTCATACGGTTTAGAAAAAGGTGAAGCGAGAAAGTTGTTTAAAAAAGATGAAGTTCTAATATAAATCTTAGACTCTTTGTCTAAATCATATTCATCTAACTGATTTTTATTTTAATTTTGTTTGTTTTTATATTTTATATTTAGCCAAAACACTAGTTGTAGACTTTTAATACCCGTTCCTACATTTGGCTGGGGAGGGAATGGGAAGTTAGGAAAGAAGAAGGGTAAAATGAAAGGATGACAGTTACAAACGAACGTGTGAATATTCGTCTTGAACTTCTGTAGATCATAAATATAAAATTGATCATGTTTGTGGAAAACATGAAATGGAATTCGGTTCTACATTATTATATATATTCAGGTTTTAAACGAATTTCTATAACTTGTCTTGTGCCATATATAAGGATTTCTATGGTGTAGAGATAAGCACATTCTGCTGTCCTTCATGAGAGATATATGTAATTTCCACTGAGCATGTACTATTGCCTTCAACAATATATCTATAAAAAAGGGAGAGAGCTCTAACTATACAACGATAACCAAGAAGAGCAAATTGAGCAGTGACATTTAGGTCATTGATAAGACGAATACCCCGTTTATGGAGTTTATACAAATGTTTCAACGAATTAATAGAAACGCGAGCTCATATGGGAGAATTATATTCCATTTTCGATCTTATGAAAGCTTTATAGATTTGGAAGAGGTTGCAAGAGGAGTAGTATCCTTTACAGCGACTTAAAAACATTTGGGTGTATTTGCTGCACATCAAATATAGGATCATTCTAGATCATTTTTCGATTTAAGTGCATACCTAATATGTTTAAGCTTTGTTTAGCAGAAATTTAACTGAACATTTTGCTGAAGTTTATCTCCCAAAGATCAGGATCAAAAACAGAAATTTTTCAGGAGATAGTACAGCACTTAGTTTTTATAGTACAGTACTTAGTACAGCACTTAGTAATTGCGACAAAATTTCGGTTGTCAGAGATAGCCATGATATGTCTTTACAGCGATATAATGTGTAACTTTCGATTTTTTACGAAAATCGTAGAATACCACTACTGTTGATTGAATTAAAGTTGGTTTGAAGAAAAAGCAATAGCGTAAGTAAGTGAACTAATCCTTGAAGGACACCAGCGTCTATTTGGAGTTGATCGGTATTAAATCCATAAACTACGACTTGAATTATACAATTCGGAAGGAAGCTTTCAATCTATTAGAAGGAAAGATGAAACCAAACCTAACTTGACATCTTACTAATAATAAACCATGGCATATACTCCACCGAAAATTTTAGAAATATTTAGAGCCACAAGATTTCCTACACCCGAATTGTGTCAAGTGGTATTTAGTTAATCATTAAGGTATGTCACTGAATCATCGGTGGGTCGATGAAAACTAAATTCGTATTGCTTTTCGTGAACAATTCCTATCTATAGATATTTGGTTAGCTTCTTGTCTATCTCCATCTCCATGGCTTTGTTGAGGATCGATATTATAGCTATATAGTTTTGTAGTTAGAGGGATTGCTTTTGTTGCCCTTTTTGGAAATTGTGGGTTATTATTAAAATTATTTTATTTTATTCAAGGATATAAGAAACTTTTTAACTCTACACAAGCCCCATAGTAGTTATACGTTACATGGTTAATGTAACTATATTTTCCAACTACATTATGGTTCTTTAATTTTATAGTTACGCCAAGCATATTTTTTTGCTCAGTGTACACATATTTATTGTTAATATATTATATGTATGAGAATAGAGAAGACGTGCGACAACAGCAGCAGTCTTTGGTCTGTTTATGTTTAATTTTGATTTTTTTGTTATTATTGTTATTTTCTTTTTTTCATTTGTTGTTCTGTTATTTAAGGAGGTGTATATGACACAGCACACAGTGAGTGTCTGTGATTTTTGTTTTTTTGGTTTTTTTGCTTTTGATTAGTATTGTTGTTGATGTTAGTGTTTTGATGTTGTGTTGGACTGTATATTATAGGATTTTGGATTATTAATTTATTTTAAACAGTCAGGTATTATTAAAGCTATGAACCGGGAAGAATTGATGTTGTTTTTTTTTTGTTTATTTTGAATATTTTGTCTGAGCATTAAATTTAAGAAAATTGTTTTTTTTTTTTTTTTTTTTTTTTTTCATCATCACGACGATCTGGTACGCAATCAATCCTTTTAGAAAACAACAAAAGTGGTTTACTTTTATGGATGCAGTTCCAGTTTTTTATTTAATTTTTTTTTTTAAGGATTTTTATTTTTTATTGTATAAAAAAGATCTGTGTGGCGGCGTTTTATATTTTTATTCTCAAATTGTTAAAAAAAAAAAAAAAAATTGGAAGTCGTGTGTGTGAATTGTTATGTTGGGTAAGTTTTTTTTTTCCTCATTATTGTTGTGTTTCTGTTTCTTTCTAAAAAAAAAAAAATATAATAACTGAATACTGAAAATGAATTGTGGATACTTAATTTTTATTCTTTAGTTTGTTTATATTATGAACATTTTGATAAATTGAAATTGAGTGAGATTTGAATGGTAAAAAAAAAAAAAATAAAAATAAAAAATGCAAAAATATTTTTTATAATAACTTTTGTTGTACATTTCAATGTTGTAATATATTTGTTGGTTTTTCTTTAGACAATTTATAATAAAAATTAATTTTTATACTCTTTTTTTTCTTTTCCTTTATAATACCTATTGTATTTTTTTTTTAAATTTATTTTACAATTTTTTTTTTTTTTTGTTTTTAAATTGTTTACTTAAAGGACATAAATTTTGTGTAGCGAATACTCGTTTAACTTAAAATATTATATTAGGTATAATGTACAGCTAGTGTTGTTGTTGTATGTAAGAAAAAGGAATATTGTTGAAATTAATTGAATGAATTAAATTATGTATAGTGGATTAAGTAAAGGGGGGTATAATAATAAAAAAGAAGCCGATTACCTATTTTTATTTAATGTGCTTTTATGAAAAATGAATATTATTTTTTATAATTTTTTATTTATAATATAGGATTTTATTGTATTAATTTTTTTTATGAATTGAATTTATAAGTATATCTACTCTTTAAATAAAAAATAGATTAGTGTGTAGAGAATATTGCTATATATGATATAGTGCTATATGTATCTAAGATATGTATATATTTTAATAAAAATATAAGGTGTTGAAATTTCCGCACTTATTGATATCCATCGCACGTCATAGCTATATTAGTATATCTTGGTAATGCAAACGAACCTTGCTGTTCATTCTACAACAATATTTCGACAAAATTATTTAATAATGATTTTTGGAATGTGGAAAACAAAGAAAATTAGTGTAAATTTGGCATATATATTTTTTCCTTTTTTCGCTTGAACAATTAGTAGGTATTGTCGACATCATATCATAATGTTAATTTCCAGGGAAAAAAGTTGTCATCCAGTTATAGTTTGAACAATTTGAAGCCGAAGCTCTTTCATACAACAAATAAATTATGTTAAATATTTAGAAATTTATTTTTTTTTTTTTTTTTTATATTATAGCCAAAACTTAGGTTTTGAACCTTTTAGCACTTGCGTACCGTTGACCATTTGAAAAAGGAAAGGATAGTTAAAGGAAAGGAAAGAAAAAGGAAGAAGAAAAGTTTTGTGGGAAAGAGCGAACAATGTTGTTAATATTCGTCTTAAATCTCTGTAAATTATAAATAAAAAATCCTTTTCTCATTGGGAATGCTTCGATTGGGACGCGATTCCACAATCGAGATGTTCTTACTATAAAAGAATTTCCATAACCGGACTTAAACCATCTCGGAATTTTCACTGTGAAAGGGTGTGCACTTGATGCCTCTCGTGTTATGCGACAGAATTGCTTGAGAGGAGGAAGAAGTGACTTTAATTCCTCGGAACAAGTGCCAACACCAAGTAGATATCTATAAAATAGAGAAAGTGCTGCACCAATACGACGATGACCAAGTGGTATAAGGAATGAGGTTACATTTATGTCGCCTATAAGACGAATGGCGCGGTTTTGAACTTTGTCCAAAAAATTTAAAGCAGTTTTGGGTGCACCTGCCCATAAATGTGAGTTATACTCGAGCTTGGGTCGTATATATGCTTTATAGATTTTTAAGAGGTCTCGATATGAAAAATAAGCTTTGCAGCGACATAAAAAGCCCAAACATTTGGCGGCGCTCTTCGCAATATCGAAAATATGCTCAAGTGCATATTTTGATTCACTCGCATCCCGAGAATGTTCAAGTCTTTGAGTCGCTGAATAACTTCATTTTGAAGCCGGAGAATTGGTTCGAATATTGTTAGCTTGTTACTAACAAGACAGCTTTGAGTTTTTGAAGTGTTAAACTCGACTCTGTTTGCTCTACCCCAGTCGACAATTTTGGCTAGGTCGTGATTGAGTGCACCAGCCATCATTGTTGAGATTAGGGTGGGTGAAAGGACGCAGCCTTGTGGAACACCAGCATTGATTTGAAGTTGGTCGGAAAAACTACCGTCAACTGAAACTATGGTAGATCGATTTAAGAGAAAGCTTTCAATCCATTTAGAAAAGGTTGGACCGAGGCCTACAGCATTGCATTTTGCTATAAGAGCAGAATGCCAGACTCGATCAAAAGCCTTAGATATATCCAGAGCTACAACAGCAGCTTCACCAGATTGATGAAAACTGGTGTTAAGCTTTTCGCAGAGGCATGTCATGAGATCACCGGTGGAACGCTGAGCTCAAAAGCCGTATTGACTATCATGAATTATACCTCTACTATCAAGATATTTCTTCAACTTTTGATTGATTAAGATTTCCATCGTTTTGGAAATAATGGAAGTAGTAGCTATGGGCCTGTAGTTTTCTTTTTCCTGTGAGCTTTATATTTAAAGAGAAATAGTCTAAAAAGAGGCTGCTGACAATATCAAACCATATCATCAATTACCTATGTCATCGGGAAACTTGAAGTACACTTGGTTACCTTATCATGCAATTTTTATTTAATTGGGTAGCCAACAGATAGAACAGGTAGCCTTAGGTAGAACCTGTGATTAACTAATCAACGTTTTGCACTTTTGTCGGTCACTTCCGCTTTCTCGGGGCCGCTCATCTCTAGTTGATGATACAAAATTATTTCAAATCTGTCAATACTTCGTCTCTCCCACTAAGGTTTGCTTTACCTCAACGTCTTATACCTTCGAATGTGGATCCGCTATAGATGCCCGAGTCATTGTAGTCTTTTGACTTTAATTTTCATGACAACGTCCACCTTATTATACAGCTCTGCACCAGATCCCATAGTCATTTCCATGACCATAATTTAAGTCGCCTGAATCCAAAATGTTGTTCATTTGTGCTGTTCATATGCTAATTAGGAAAGCGCTCAAAATCCTTAATCACATTCATCACCAGTCACCATCTTCACGGATAGTGAAGCCGCTATCAAAACTTTGGTGGCGGAGACTATCTGTCTTAAGCTGGTGGAACAATGCTGAAACGAAATTGGAAACTTAGATAACCGGTTCTCGATCTCTCTACTATGGGTTCCTGGTCACAGTAACATAGATGGAAATGAGAGAGCCGATGAACTGGCAAAGCAAAGGTTCCAATCTTTTCAGACCCCTGGAGGAAGACATTCACTGTCCAATGAGAGTCGTCAAGGAGCGCATCCATTCATACTTTCGCGCCAGAGCGAATGAAAGGTATATGACTAAATACCTGTACGACCTCGAGGAATACATGGCCTGCGTATAATATCAATAAAACGAAACAACTCTTAACCAGGTCCCGTACTAACCTACCTGCGCTGTTAATAATATGTTCACCACACAGTCACACGTTCTGCATACAATCTTCCTGAGTGGATATTGTTTTCAGGTTGCCTATTGGCAATTTTTCTTGTTTGTATTCTCGCCTAAATTAAAGTGCACATTAATTTCAAAATAAATAGAACAAAATACGAAGTCTATGGAGTTTAAATCGCTCTCAACAAAACGCTACAATTTTTGATAGAATTTTAATCGAATTAGAAAATATTCTGGAAACAAGTAGCTTGTAATTTGAAGGAAATTTTATATAGCTCTCAAAAAAACCCAACAATTTTTGAATTAATTCTACTGGAGTGGATCTTCTGGATTCAATTAGGTTTTGAATTTTATATATAAATTTTTACAAATAATTCAAATATTTGTGTAAAATACGCGCAATACTTCGTCGAACGACAGCTATAGGAAATTCGTGTTCCAACTTGTGTTATATGCATATACTGTTGGCTGTTTTCTATATACAAAAAAATAAATATGTAATCGTAACCGTAAGATCTAGCTTTGTTTATTGGGTTATTTTTTTTTTCTTTTTTTGTTATAAAACAGCCAGAGCCGTAGAATGTTATCTGAAGCACTTACTTATCATTTGGTTGGGATAGCACAGGATAAAATTAGATAGGAAGAAATATATTAGTGGAAGTTTTAGAATAAAAGTAATAATATTTTTTTTAAATTTCCGTAGATTGTGTATTCATGTGGAAATACAACAGACGAAATATGATTTCACATTGTTTCATATTGATTTTATAACTTATTACAAGATTTTATTAATACATCTGTGAGTTATAAAAATCAACCAAAATTCAAACGTAAAATCTATTATAAATAGATAATGATAAATTTAATTATAATACTATTAATTTCAGAGACTAACGTCTAGGCCTAGCCCTATCTAGTGAATAAAAGAGATATCTAAAATTACCCGATGATCCCATAATGACTGTAAGTGAAAAACTTTAAGATGTTGAGAATAAAGTGTAAGTCCCAAAAGATAAAATTACTTAAAGCAAAACCTAAAAAAATTTTTCGCTGAAACGATTCAATTCAATTAATGTCAGTCAACTGATGTGGGAAGTGGACCATACTTGACTAGCATATTCAAGGATAGGCCTAAAATATGTAACATAAAAATGTTTCGCTAAGTAGGGGTCACAAATTTCTTTAGACCATCGTTTAATAAAATCTAGAGAAGTATTAATTTTTTACTCACTATCTTATCATAATGTAGCTTGAAGCTCAGCTTAGGGTCATATGTTCCTAGATTTATTTGTTCTTGAAAGCAGAATTTGCTCTTGAAAGCAGAGATGCAAACCAAAAGAAATTTCAACATGGTTCGGTTTTGGTTCAATAATAATTTTTTTTTTAGAATTGGTTTGGTTTTGGTTTTGGCTCCAGTTTCAAAATTTCTTATTTTTGGTTTTGGTTCAGAAAAAAAATATAAGAAAAGAGATATTTTTTTATTTTTAATTCAGGGTCCATAAAAGACTAAAATATTATAAAATAACAAAAACAAAACAAAATTAGAATAGCTATAATTAGAACACCGGATTTTTGTTATTGTTGCTTTTCGCCATTTTCACTTGGGTAATATAATTCATTAGTTGGAATATGACTCAATTAAAACTGAAAAGAAAATACTTACATTCTACCCATTAATTATAACAAATGGATTACATCATTATTGTAAAAACTTATTCCAAAAAACAATTCAAACAATTTCGTATACAGCAGATTGTAAGTTATAGCAGATTGTAAATTTTATACTATTTCCCAATTTAAGAATCTATTATTGATCAATAATCTACTAAATTTATTAATTAATCACTAAAAATCAGTCGCAAAGCACTGATGAAGGAAGTAAGTTGCTTCCGAAATATCGATATTTGCAAAATAAATAAAAATTATTAGTGAAAGAAAACTCGACTTTTATTCCATAACACTAAAAATAAACTTGGCAGGAGATGTTGACAACCAGTTGATATAAAATTAACAAAAACATAAAAATCATGTCAGATATCAATGTTATGTCACGCCCAACTAACATTTTTTTAGACCGGAATCGAAATGTCAACAAGAAAATTAAAATTCATATAATTTGTTTTTATACAAATTGAAAGACTTCAAATTTCAAATATAGTAAACTGCACTGGTTGATGTCTTCACTATAAAAATAAAATAATACTGCCATCTAACGTTCATTAAAAACACTTAGAACTTAAAAAAGATATTTTCTATATAACATATAAAATTTAGTAAAATTACCATACATTTCTACTATTTTATTGAATATTTTAAATAAAATTAAAAATGAACCAAACCGTAAGCCACCATATATTTTGTTGGTTTGGAGTTTGGTTTCAGAATTATTTTAAGAATTGGTTCGGTTTTGGTTTGGTTTTGGTTCACAAAAATATGAGAGGTTTAGTGGGTTTTTGGTTCGGTTCAAGAACCGGTTTGCATCTCTGCTTGAAAGGGAATAGCAATTTAATTGGTACTTCATCACAAATGTCCGGGCAGGATTTCTCCTCGACTACGTAATGACTTCGCAAGATCATTTTTTAATACCAAAAAAGCGAAATTATGTTTATATGAATAACTTCCTCCTGAATATTTGATATCCATTTTGTTAATAAGCAAATATCGTTGCAAAGTTAAAATTAATAAAATATCACTTTAACTTTATTATTTTTTCTGTTTTTTTGCAAATTTTTGACAACTTCAATAAATTCTTTTCTAATTATTTAATAACTTTGTTTTATTGTTTTTATTTTTTATTTTTTAAACAAAAACGATTAAATAAAATATGAATCTTTTAAAAAATTTAAATCAAAGCACCTGCCTTTCGGCATTTGCTATAATATTTATATGAATATATATTTTGTTCAGCAAAATGAAACATGATCCTTAATATCTAAAAATCGAACCTTAATGACTTTAACATATCTAATAAAAAGTACAACTTAATTGTTTGCATGTGTTTCTTAAAAAATAAAAAAATAAATAAAAAAACAGAAAATATTGTTCAAAATGGATCCCTCTACTAATGAATAAAATAATACATGCAAAAAAATCATTCAATATAAAAATAATTAATTATTAGTAGCCTTTAGGCTCTAAATGACTCTTTCATTTGTAGAATTTAACATATCAAATTTTTTGTCTACTTTTGTTTTGTCCATTTTTGGTTAGGTTTAAAAGAAAAAATGATGTTAACAAAAACGAACTAAAAAAAAAAACAAAACACTAAGAAGAAAAAAAAATGGTTTACAGTTTTAATATTCTAATCGTTTTTATGTCTCGAATATCATAGCCTTAAGGAATTTCTTTGAAAAATAAAATAAAAAATAAAAAACAAAAAAGTTTAGAAAACTTGCGTTTAAATTCACAATTTTCGAAGAATTTACTAGTTTTGTAAAATGTTTTATTCGCTTTTAAATTAGTAGGTATTTTCAAGGACATTTTGAACTATTGAATAAATTTTCCGAAATTTTCTGTTCTTCTTTTGTGTTAAATTAACATTTTTATTCACAAAACTGCCATTTATATTAAAATATTTATGCTGAAGCACGAATTCGATTTAAAAACAAAATATAGCTATATATATTTTTTTTAAATATTTCTTTGATTTTAGTTGGTTTTGACTTTTAAAAACCGATGTCTATTCAGAATCAGAAGTTTCGTGCTATGAAATGGAAAATTATTTTTGTAATATAATAAATTGACTTTAAATACCTTTTATTTTTTTTAAAAAATTGATGATCCAAAGTGGTTCTTAAGAAATTATTTTGACTCTCTTGATTATTCCTAATTGAGAAATAAATAAAAAAAAATTGTATGGACTGACTATTTTATGTTTTTTTGGGAGTTATGACACTTTAATTTTTAAGTTTTGGATAGATTGTTACTGTTCCATACTAATATTTATGTCTGGATTATTCGTAATAATCTTTTCAATATTTTAAGTACATAATCGTTGTCACAGTTTGCATTTATCAATCTCTTAGATTAATGGAAAAAGACCTTAACTCTGCTTTGTATACAAAAGCAAATATAAAAATGTAGACCTCAAAAAACCGTTAATGATGTATAAGCCTGTTTTTTGAAATATATAATAATGTATAATACATTGTAAATTCGGAAATGCAACAGCATCACACATTGTAAAAATTCTGTATTCCAAAAGGCAACATTAAAATGTTGCTGAAAGCATCCAATTTTTTTTATAACATAACTGTTTGTGATGCGCAAACCTGAGCAAACTTCGCATCATAGAATTTTTTGCTGCTTTGTTTGCTATTGTAATATGGCTGATATGTCAAATTTCAGGTTTTGTTTATATTCTAAATTAAAATTGATTTACTTCTTAATATTTCAACAAATCATGTTAATTTGAGATCAAAATTCATACTTAGGCGCAAAATGTTTCTAATCCATGCAAAATGTGTCTATTCCATACTTTTTGTCAAAATATGCCTATTCCTTAGAAATTCGATTCTACAAAATAAAAAGTAATAAGAAGAAATTAAACAAATGTCGTGATTAAATCGCAGTAAAATATTACTTACTTACTTATTTGTTGAGCGCTACAGACCTTTAAGGTCCTAAGTCTAACGCAAAATTATCATCCTCTGACTTCAGTCACGAGCGGAGTCTTGATGATGTGAAGTTTTTTTCATATCTGCCGATATTTCATCTCTCCAACGAAGTTGTGGCCTCCCTCGACGGCGTGTTCCACGGAGTTTGGATTTAAAGAGTTTCCTAGCTGGAACATTTTCATTCATACGCTTTACATGGCCTAGCATATTCCGACTTTTTTTGCTAGGTTCATATCCTAAAACAGCTGGTATAGCTTGGTATTATAGCTTCTTCTCCAAACTTCTTCGTCAGACACAGGATCATAAATGCGAAGAAGGAGTTTTCTCTCAAGGATACTAAGTGCATGCTCTCTTGATTTTGGTAATGTTCACGATTCAGAACCATATAGCAGCACCAGAAGGATGAGCGTTTTGTATAACTGTACCTTGGTATTTTGGGATAGGAGCTTTGAACCCAGTTGTTTGGACACACCGAAGTAGCAACGGTTTGCTAAGGTAATGCCTTACTTCAAAATTGATATTATTGGAGGAGTTGATGTTGGTTCCAAGGTGGATAAACTCCTGAACTACCTCTTAATTTTATAAGCCGACCTCTTAATTTTATAAGCCGATATTGTATCCTATATGGTGTTGTGAGGACACTTTATTTGTCGACACCATATATTTTGTTTTATTTTCATTTATGAGAAGATCCACTTTACCTGCTTCCTCTTCAATCTGTTCAATCTGTGTAAAGGCTTCGATGACTGCTCATCATCAGCGAAACCCAGGAGCTGCACTGAATGTAGCACTATAAGCTCCAACACTAGATTAAAGAAATTACGTGACAGCGCATTGTCGAAATCCTTGTCGAAATCCGTATCACGTAATCAGAAATTGTGACTCATATTTAAAATTAATTGCATATTTGTTAGAAAAAAATATCTATCAAAAGTCGCCTATTCCTATCCTCTAATTTTCAAAAAAAAAACTCTATTCCACACCTTCTTAGCATTTATATTCCATATTCATTAATTAAATAACTCTTGGAATAACACTATTTTATCCTGAATTTTTTATTATTGATAATTTTCAGAAACGATTATACAAAAAATTGCAGTAGTTCAAAAATTAGAAGTTTTTTTCAATTTACGCAAGACTCGGAAAAATGGAAAAGATCCCGGTTTGCTTCTAAGCTACGCATTTGTGATTTCATTCGTTCAATTATTTCACTTGATTGAGCTACATTTTTAAGTATATTGCTTAATTTTTTTTTTCCATTTTTGATAACAAAAGTATGATTTCCTTATTTTTTTCTTTCTAAACAAACTTCACAATGGATGGATAGTTCACAATTTTCCAACAACCCGTTCAAAGCGATATTAATTAATATATTTTTGATTGTAAATAAATTTTCAAAGCATCATTGTCAAATTCTGATAGTTTTAAAATATATTAATTACATCAGCCACACAAAGCCAAATTTCCGAATTGCATCATGAATTTTGTAGTGATACAATAGTGATACCTCATTATGCTTGACAAACATAAACTCACTAGTCACCCATCAGCCGACTAGGAGATGTGGTTCCCAGGCCTTTGATCGATTATAACCCACATGATGATATATCACTCTCTTTTATATTAAGAACTTAAAAACTCCCTGTGTAATCAAACATGACGACCTGGAACCAAACAAGAGTTGTAAATAGTTTCCCAAAATCTTTTCAACGATACCCCGAATTATGACATTCGGGCAAAAATATTGAAATCCCCAAACAACTTATTAAGGGCTGAAAGAGCTCCTTTGGAATAGGAATGTTCCAGCTTCCGAGTCTTCTGCACATAACAAACTCTATCAAATAATATTTACCGCAAGTCTAATACATCTGGAAAAGCTTTAATTTTTTGATACACATAATGTATTTTATTGCATATATATAAAACTACGTTCTATATAGTTATAGTTATCATATGCAGTATCCAGCGCATCCAGTTATATAAAATCGACTTAAACGGGCAAGTGAAATACAGACATATTATGACACACTTCATTGCATCCCCATGCCTCATGTTGTTGAACCACAAATTCAAAAATTAAAACAAATTCAAACCTTTTTAATTGGTTGCAGCACATACTCAAATATATGTTATGTCAAATTTAGAATATTTTTCAGACACCACTTTCTTAAATTCGATTCATAATTATTAAAACTGTATTGAAGTAAATTTTGTGCATTTTGTATTGGAGTCGAACAACGTCTTATGCATTTTCTGTCAAATTTTCTAATTTTTCTAATCAGGCTTGTACTTACATTACGACTAGGTCGATCACGTCGGTAGGACCTATACGTTCAGGATCGGTTTATAAAATTTTTACTCGGCTGTTAATTCTTTGGTTATAAAATGATTTTTTCGATGTCATAAATGCATTTTGGCTTCTACTAACTATATTATTAACCAGATAGTCTATATACTTTAACTTTTGTTAAAGATAAGCGACTATCTATACTTGACGGTCGTTTTGTTATTCAGTATTGATTCATTTAGTTTTTTTTTTAAATTTTTTTGATGTTGCAATTAAATTTGTCCACATGTCCACATAAAACGTAGCACATAGTCTCAAAAAGCTTCTGCAGGATAGAACCCACAAACCTATTGGCCTTTATCAAAAGGGTCGACTAAGTTGAGGGTGAAGGAGGGCATAAAGCCCAAAAGGCGGCCCTGACATATTAGAGCTACCTCCGTTTTAATAAAAAAAAAAAATTAAATTTGTCTGTTTTATTTCTGAAGAAAATTGTTTTACATTTAATAATGCTAATTTTTAGTAGTCCAACTTTGCAATAACCTGTAGTACAATTTGACATTTATTTAAACCTGACTATCGATTTAACTAACTTTGTTGCCTGCTACGGAATGGAGTATGATATCGTTCGTAAACGCTATGCGGTATATAATTAGTACCACGAATATCCAATTTAATAGGTTGGTTGCCAATTTAATAGGTCGGTTGCGTATATTGAAAATAATATTGACAAATTAATTAGCTAACCCTTGTTGTAATCTATTCTGTATTTTAAAAACTTTTATTTCCTATTATTAGATTTACTACTAAATATTATGAAAGGATTGGCAGTAATCATGTCTGCATTAAGACTGATTAAATTATTTGGAAATTTATATATTATTAGCTTGAATACTGTGCTATACCTTAAATACTTGAACACCCTCTATCCAATCACTATTGAAAGCTGCTTCGAGACAATGAGATACGATCCTATTCACTATCCTATTTCAATATTAATATGCCAGTAAAATGTTATTAAACTACAAATTCAAAAATTCGAACAAGCTCAAGCCTACTACTGATTTTGAATTAGACCCAGTATGTGCTTAAATATTGGTTATGCAATCTCCAGAATATTTTTCAGAAACAATTTTGTTCAATTCGATTCATAAAATAAAATTTTATATATTTTGTGTTAGATTCGGACAATGCCGGGTCCGACTTTGCTAATAATAGATTTAACTATAATATGCATAGAATTGGACAAGTATTATAAAATTTCATTGTATAAAAGGCGCTAAATTCTACTAATGAAATACTAAACATTCCATTATAATCACATAAAATAAAAGAACAGTCGTTAATTTATTTCTACTTCTTCTAATTATCTGCATCATCAAAACACAAAATTGTTTCTTTTACAACAACGTTATTTAATTTAAATTTTCCAACTCACCAGTATATAAATTAGTAGTTTTGTTTCATTCTTTCACTCTTCATCAACAACTATTTGTTAATTATTTATTTTATTTTTTTTTTTATAATGAATCTAGAAAATGGAAATGTAAAAAAAAAAAATTAATTAACATATTTAAGGATGACTTCACAACTTTGTACTATTGTAATTTTTATTGCATGAATTAAGGATGGAATTTTATGGATCAGAATTTTTTTATTTGTTTTGTATTTATTTTATTTCATCTTTAGCTCATTACAGTCTGTTATTTGTTTTTTTTTTTTAACATCCTCTTTCTCTCTCCATGGGATATGAAATATTCAAAAATGTTATTATCGGAATGTAAGAAGTGACAAATTTTACATAGGTTTGTAAATTGCGTCTGGTATTTTACTTAAATTAAGGTATAGTTAAAACTGATTTAAGAAAAAATATTGGATTTTTTTTGTTTTCGAAAAGGTTCAGTTAAGTGTAGAGTCTATTAGGACTATTGAGAAAAATTAATATTATAATTAAGTGATCAATAAAAAATAGGTGAGTCGGGGCATTAAGAATATACAATCTAACTGAACCTACTGGGAATGCTCACTTTCCTCTACTTACAATAACAGTGTTAAAATGGTAAATTCCGAATTATGGTATCTACTCGTGTTAATTGGATTCTAGTAATTATTTAGAAACTTAAAATGCAGAGGTCAGGCTTAACAGATTGTTTAGTTAGGTAGTTAAGTATGTCCGAATAGCTGCTAAGATCGTCAGATTTAAATTAAAAAAATGCGTTGTCGTATCATAGAACCAATATCGTTTCCTTGTAGCATGGATTCAATACTTGCCAATTTTAATTTTTTACAATGCTCCTAGGAAGGGTGATGCAGAAAACTCTGATTAAAGAATGCTTCTAGGTAGGGTGATGCAGAAAACGTGTATGATTGTTGTTCCCTATTCTTCATTTTTGAATGTTCTGCAGAAAGTATTTGAGATTCTGTCTATTAGGCAGAGCCCTGTAATGTCCCATTATATTATATCATAGAAATGATTTCTAATCTTGTTAAAGATGATAGGATAACTTATCTCTTATTATTCAGTGCGGGTCGGATACGTTTAACAAAATTAAAGTCGAATCTACTCGATCAACTGCGGTTAGAAACTTTGATAATATTCTTGAAAATTAAGTGGTCATACTAAGCTAGAAATTCTTCGAGATGCATGCTTTACGGAAGAATCGCTAAAAGTGTACCAATTCTAGAAAATATATCTGCTTGGAATGTCAATATGAGCCATCACTAAATATAAACGAATATTAAAGAAGAAATGCGGCAGTTCAACATAATTTTTGAATTGATTGTTACTGATTCAAGTGATCTAATGGCTGCTTGATTCTAAATGTGAAGATATAAATATTTTTATAGATTATCACTGCTCTGTAACCCCATCCGCTGAGCATAGGGCGGGGATATAAATTATCTCCGACTAGCCGCTTCAATTGTGGCCACGTTCATTTTTGGGCACTTGCTTCAACTAATAGTATAAACAGAATTTGGAAGGGACTAGCGACAGATACAGCTACAATCTCTGTCAAAAAAAAATAGCCCCATACGTTTTATATGCACATAAGCACAATTGTGGAATTACCCACCTACGGGCTCTTTCTGGTAACATACGATTGAACATAATGATTCGTAGCAATTTCCAATAACATTAAAATATTAAAAGTAAATCTAATTTTTAATAATACACTAACTTGGAATGACCACATTGATAGAATATCCAAAAATGTCTACTGTATTTTAAGAAAATTGTGGAAATATTCTTATTTTCTAAATGAATGGATAAAACGTATACTCGTCCAAGCTTTATTGATTCCACATTTCACATACTGTGATACTGTTTAGTCTGGTATGTCTGCTAGTGAATTTCACCGGCTGCAACTAATTTTTAATGCTTGCACTCGTTTTGTCACAAACCGGCGTAAACATGATCTCATTAGTGATGTTTCCAACGTGATATTAGGTGTTACACTAAGTAAGTTTTTGAAAGCAAGGTATATTGTTGTTATGAAAAAGATCTTGTTAAATCTTATGCCATTATACCTTTCTGAAAAGGTCACTACTGGTAGATCAACAAGAAATATGAATTTAATAGTTCCTCGTCACAGGAGTCGATTGAGACACCTATCGTATTTTGTCAGAACTACTGTTCTTTGGAACTTCATACCGAACTACATTCTGCGCGTTTACTGAGCTCAGCAGTGAGTATTTTAGAAATCATGATTTGAGGTAGGCAAATGTATTATTTCAATTCAACAGGCATACATTGGTATACATGTATTATATATTAAGTATGTAAATTTTTGTATATAGCATTGTTTTTTTTTTTTTTCTCTCATTTTTATATCTCTATATATGTAATATATATATGTTTTATTTTTATTAATTTGGTAATTTAATCTAGTTATAGTTTAAGCACTTTATATTTTTACATTTTAACATTTTTCATTGTTATTTTCTAATATGTTTAGTTTTGTTAGTTTTAAATTATGGATTCTAGTTACATGCTTAAAAGACTAATCGTCTTATATGTAGCAGAATAAATGAAATAATAAAAAAAAAAAAAAAAAAAAAAAAAGAAAAAAAAAATCTGTTTTCTTTTGCTTTCTTTGAAATGGCTTTTGAATAAAAATTAATTAATTTAGTAAATTTTTTGCTAAATGGAGCTATTTTTGTGGCTCTACCTTGTATCCGCAATTGTATTTATGCCAGCGATGTATATATCGCCATTAGCTGTATCTGTCGCTAGTCGCTTCAATTCTGTTTATACCATAAAACTGCTCTTCTACACGTTTTTCTACTCCGATGCGACGTGTACCCTAAAGGTTCCATTCGGAGCATAGTTTCGATATGTTATAATCAGGTTTGCTTAAAGTGTACCCGATCCAGCTTGTCTATTTGCTTTTGATTCATTTTTTTCATAGATATTATACTAAATTTTGTTTAACAATATAAAACTTCTGTCATGATCATTATTTCTGTATAACAGTATAGATTGTATAAAAATATAAAATTGAAAACAAATTATTTTATATACAAATATCACATTAGTGTTTCAGAAAATGTATTTCTATAGTGTCTTTAGATCATCATACTTTATGCTAAATATCAACTGCATTCTGTTATTGAGCAAAATTAATTTGTTAATTGGCATACTGTATTTTTCATATTGTATTTGATATAGATTGGATGCAATGTGATTCCGAGACTATTCTCTAGCTTCTTCTAGTTTCTTCTAGTAGCTTCTACCAGTTTTTGTCACATCGTTCGGTATAATTTTTTTTTGTTTTTCTACAGAATAGATTATAGAGTGGGATATTCTCACTAATCAGTATAATTTTCTGATCCACCAAACTCCATTAGTAACCTAACACTATTAAATTACATATATTTCTATTTTTAGTATAAATTAGATTTAAAATATTCCAACAACTACTTAACACTAATAATTATTCAACTTTTACTCCATCGGAATAATATTAGAAAAGATAA
Source organism: Argyra leucocephala (assembly GCA_963942445.1). NCBI lineage: Eukaryota > Metazoa > Arthropoda > Insecta > Diptera > Dolichopodidae > Argyra > Argyra leucocephala. The sequence goes on along the minus strand of OZ012679.1, from coordinate 32,900,736 downwards.
ACTTTACTAATAATTATTATAGTATTTAGCAAAATGAAATGAATTTCTACTTAATAATAGTCATGATTAAAAAAAACAAATGAGTTTGAAATAAAAATACAAAAGAATGGGTATAGGTAGTTATCAACAAAAGTAGCAACTTTAATATCATTTAAATACAACAATTAATGAATTTTTAATCCCATATCTTAATTGTTATTGAATAAATGAATAAAAAATTAAATAAACAATAGTCTGTATATCGGCATCGTACTGCAGTTATCATTATCATCATCATAATAACAATCAATTTCTAATACGTAATAGGAAGAAATTATATCTAGTTTTGTCAGTTTTGTATACAAAGTGAGAATTGGTATAATTATCTAATTTTTAGTGTTGGGACAGTATAAAATATTTTTTTCCTATTCCATGGAAAACGTAAATGAATAGTTAAGAGAGAAATAGAAGTATAGGATATATCTGTTGGGTAGTTGTACAATGTTGTGACGCTTAAGTTGACCAGCGTCATTTAAAACCAATGGTTAGTTACTAGGGTATTTTATTGAGAAGCTAATCTAGCTTAGTATTTGCAGCTTTCACTTCTGATTTCCCCCTTTATCATTTTCATCTGTAGAGCTTGATGTCAAATATCGTTACTTACGAACCATGATGCACGTTCTATTATTTCTAAATATTTTTGAAATCGCTGGAATATTTTAATATTTGAATTGCTGGCTACTACCCGCAGTTTGATTTCGTATGTCCGTATCGGTTTTAAAATAGCTTTATAAATCACTAAAAACTCTAGCGACATTTGTAAGTTGTAAGATGTAATTTCAACCCCAGTTGTGTTTTTGTTTTGCTTTGGATATGGATTTTCCATTTAAGTTTTCTGTACAAATGCATTCCCAAGCCTATTCGTAAGCCTATTTCGTTATTTAACACTTTTGTAAATTAACCGTTTCGCGGACACTGACTTGTATAGAAGTCATGATAAAGTTTTCCTGTTAGATATGACGTGTATTAACGTCGAAATTTATTTTATTAAAAAAGACATAGCGTCTATAACCGTCATGAACACATGAGTTTGTCTGGATTGTTTATGTTAAGGGTCCTACAGAAACTGCAAAATTTCGTTGTAATGTTCGTTTGAATTTAAAAATTATCATAACATAGATATTGACTAAAAATATAATTTTGGGGATTTCTCAGAAAAGTATGACGTCATATACCGTCAATCTTATATGTAAATTTCTTCAATGTAGAAACAAGTGCCTTTCTTTGAATTGCCTTTTTTGTGAATACGTTTAATTTTTAATTTTTATAATTTATTAAGGTAAATATTTATAGTAATGATTTCAATTTGTAATAAAATAAAAATATTTAAATAATTTCTTAACCAAAAAATAATATTAAAAAAAAAAATAAAAAAATTATTTGAAGAAAGTGCAAATGAAAGTTACGACAAAGCTGCTTCAGATTGAACACGGGACACGCATGAGACACGTCGTGAACCAAATTATGAACATCTAAAAATAACACAAACTACAGTAGCTCAGATGAGAATAAAATAAAACCTCGCGATAATACTGAAAAAATAAATGATGAAAATTTATCTGAAATTGAAAGTGAAGTTGAAAATGACGATCAAGGTTCTGATGAAAATGAGAATGATAACTGGGAAACAGATACTGAGCTTTCATCTATTCCGGATTCCAGTATTTAATTTTGATAAGACTAAGTCTGGAATAAAAATTGATATTGCTTCTAATGCTACACTATTCGATATATTTTGTAAAATTTGAACTAAATAGATTGCAGCAACATTTGCTGATAACATTAACATATATTATGACAAAAAATTATGTCAATATTTTGTTTCGAAGACTAGAAGTAGACGTTTTAAAACATTTAAAGAAATCCATGTAGAATAATTTTACTTTTATACTAAACTATTCACGCCTATTTACCTCGTTGTCCGAATTGATAAATTTTTTATTACAGAAACTGTCATGATGGTTATAAACCTCATGACATCTATGAACGTCTCTGACCCAGGATATAAACAAATGATATTAAAAACGTCATGACGAAAATAGACGTCAAAAATTTAATCTTATTTTTAAGAATGGAAAAGATTTCTTATTCAATTTCCAACAGATTGCTGTTTTCAGAATTTCTCTATCATTAAAAATGACAAAAATACAGCAAGTGTCCCACAGTGAGCAGCAAAAAAAAAGAGTGTCCGTCAAAAGGTTAAGCACATAAAAACAGAGTAAATTTTTGACAACACCTGAAGTAGAATGGGACACAACATTCTAGATGCTCTAACTGTGAAAAAATTTCTATATACAGTCTTAAACCATCTTTTGTATTTCCACGGTTTCCACGGTATTTTTGTTAATATTAAACAGGGCGAAAATTTTGTTTCAGTTCAAAAATTCATCAATAAATAGACTCAGAAACCCTTATTATATGGCTGGGTTTTTTGCAACATCAAATATAGGATCATTTCAGATCATTTTCCGATTTATGTGCAAAATGCTTTGGAATTTCAAATCGCTGAAGTTTATGTTCCTAAAATAAAATAAATATTAAACTCGACTCTGTTTTTAAGCCCCAATTCACGATTAAGACATGGTTCAGGGAACTTGCCATGATGTCTCTCTTGATTGTTACAACATACAACGATAGATGTATCTGATGAAAACTTTATTATTCCTCTGAGACAACTCTTAAAACATATATTCAAATTATTTGGTATAAGGTTTTGGCTCTAAGGCGGATATGGCTCTACTTTCCACTTACATTCTTAAAATATAAATTTTCTTTTGTCAATTGTTTATATTTAATATAATTGTAAATATTTTTCCGTCATAGCTTAACTACTAAACATCTTTAGTTATACATTATTCATAGGTATAGACAAAATAAATATGAATATATTATCGAATTGGTACGAGATCGGTTCAATATTTTTGATTTGTGTATTAAACAAGCACAAAATAATTTATTAAAGATGATAAAGAAGAAATGTTCTATTTTACGACAAAGAAACCGAAATAAATTGAAAACTTGATATTTCAAGTCCGGTTATTTTTCAGCCAAAATATTGTTAATAGTACTCTGAGACATTCGTAGATTTGATTCAACTGGATTGATGGGTTGAGCTGACGTTAACTGACTGAGTTGAACTGATCTTGATAAAGATCTTGAAGGTCTTTGAAGGTCACGAGCGGAATCTCTCCAGTTGGTGATTTGAAGTGTTTTTCTGCCGATACTTAATCTCTCCAACGAAAGTAGGTGTGGCTTCCCTCGACAACGCGTTCTTTGGAGCTCGAATTGATTACTGATTGATTGACACTGAATTGATTACTGATTGTTTTATTAACGACTTATTCATTCACATGCGCAAGAAAAATTTTACACAGATTTTAAATTCATTAATTTTTCTTTCTCTTTTAGAGATGAAGACCTACATTAGTTTAAATATAGTCTCCAAAATGATATTCTAGGTAATTTTACATTACTTTTCATCTATAGATTATCTAACCTTCAATTTTTAATAACTGCATTATTAAACTGATCTTAGCTTAACCCTTAAACGCATACTGTTTCAGATCTGCATCATATCTATTTTTAGCCCTTCCAAAGGTTCAATTTGATTTTTTAAATACATTTTGAGTTTCAGGGAGTCGAAATATACTCACATACAAATATTTTTTTCAATGGAAAAAGAAAAATCATGCATTTAAGGGTTAACTTTTTTTTTTCGTTGTATATACTTCTATCGACTCAGTTTATCCAATTGCTATTATTTTTTATAAGTGTGGCAGAGCAAAGCTATTTCGTTTGTATGGTCTAAGCCTTCCATTCAATTCCTTCGTTTTTTAAATAAGTTTTTGGAATTGTATACTTTTTGTTGGAATTGGATATACCTTTCGTAACTGTATAGCATTGGATATATCGAGTATTGAATATCATTGAAAAGAGAATACACAACAATTTTGTTTCCTTGTTTTAGCTTTTGTTAGGTTGTTGTTAGAAAGGGCTTTTTTTAATTTCATAAGGGTGTAGAAATTTTTTATGAAACGTACTATAATTCTTCTGCTTAGCAACCATATGATCGTGTCAAATAATCTTTCGAAATCTATTAATACTATGTATATATAGAACAGAGATCAATATTTAGTTTAGAAACTAACAAAACCAAACGAAGATAATTTGTTCAATCACAAAATAAATAATAACTCTACGTTCAAACACTGTTCATCCGCTCTTCTGGCATATTTTAAAAATTCATTAAAACAAAGATAATAAAAATAAAAATAAATTTATAAATAAATGCACTATAGATTCAGTGTTTCTACATTGCATTGCGTGCCGCTTTAACTATACTCATTAGAGTATAGTTTAAATTTTTAAATTCAAATTAAAAAATTTTTAGGAACAAAAGGAAGATATCAACTACCTAAAATCTTTTGTCATTCAAATTTTAGATTATCAATTTTTTTTTTTTTTATTAAATTTTAATTAATTTTTTATTTATGACTTTTTATCACATTTTATTTGAGATAAACAGAAAAAAAACAATCAAAATAAATTTGAATTTCCATAGCAGCAGCAGTAGCCACAGCAGCAGCATCATTTTTAGTTGATACAAAATATTATATTTAGAGTAGATACCAGGTATCTTTTTTTTAAATCTTTCTTTGACAAAATTAAAATTAATTTTTTATTGTACATAATATTATCATAATAATATATTAGTATGTATATGAATATTAGTTATATTCTTGTTGTTATCCATTTCGGTAAATTGTGTTTTTTATCAAAAATATTTATAAAGAGAAAAAAAAATTATTTAGGTAAGTTATTATCCATGAAAAAACAATATACAAATTTTTAATTGGAATAAAAAAATAAAAATAAATAAAAAGAAAAAATTAGGTATGAAGTGATGTCCGATAACTTAATATCAAATTTCAATTTGTATTGTATCTATATTCTATTTTGAAATTAAATTTTTAATAAGCGTTAAATTGTATTTAAATAAAATTTAAAAAACCAATGAAATAAAATTTTTAACACTTTTTTATATATTATTAATGTGGAAATTGGTGCTATGTGTTACACCGGGTCGTTACAAATGACAAAGAAATTTTAATAAAACTTAATGGTAAGGTCAGATGCTAAATAAAATTCAAAGAATGGTCTGCATTGTACCGTGTAAGTGTAATGGTTATGTCATCTGACATTCGGTGAACGCAAAATTTAATTACGTATCATGTACTTAATCCCTTAATTTATTATTACTATTAATCCCTTAATTTATTATTAACCAAAGAATTCCCAACACAAGCAAAACCATTTTTTTTAAATTTATCAAAAGGGGGTCGAATCCCAAATTTCGCTTTTCAAAATGTTGTTTGATCATAATCTTGGTTTGTCAAATATCGTTTTTTTCAAAATATCGCATTTTCAAAATATAGTATTTAAAAATCTTGCATGTTCGTTAAATTTTATAAAATTTTCAGAAAAAAGAGATTGGCTACAGATAAAAATAATTAAGGTAAATGCTCTGATATCAAAACGATATTTTAAAAGATCGAGATTTTGAAAAAGCAAGTGGTTAAAAAGCAAGATTTTAAGAGACAAGATTTTGTTACGTTCCCATCAAAAAGCCACAGGAATAACTAGACATAGCTTTAATGCGATTGAAGAGATCCTAAGAAATATCAAAATTCGAGGGACCATGGATTTTATTTTCAACCACTTTGAAAGTCATAAGGTTGGAAAATTACCTTAAGTTTCGGAGTTCTGTTCTATAGAATTTTATGTCTATAAAAACGCAACCATTATCAAATGAAATCAATAGTTTTAAAGGCTTCATTGTTTGACACCAATTTTAAAGCAAATTAGAGAATTATTTTAAATTTTATTTTAAGCCATAAATTATAAGGGTATCAAGTTAAATATTATTAAATTTTTATCGATAATATCTCATTGAAAGCTAATCAATTAAAACAAAATGAAGGGTATTGGCAATGAATTTCAAATTTTGAATATAATAGCATAATTTCCAGTCTACAGTGTCTTCTGAAACTCAAATGTTGTGTTATTATTAAAACGTTGTGTTTTTATAAGCAAAAAAAATAAAGAAAATAAAATTAAATTTTAAAAAATTTAAGACCGCATTACTATTTATTGGTTGATAATAATCCAACCAACTCTCACCTTACAATTCATTGTCAGTTTTACGACATCCCCAACTACCACTGAAAATATATATGATATGCTATAGGTTATTAACGAAACTCTCTGATATTTGTTATAAAGAAAGAATAAAAACATTTATTTTTAAGACAATATTTGTATTATTGGAATTAGAGCACCGTACTTAATTCAGCACGAAAAGGTTCTATCTTGTCAATAACATAAAAAAAAGGAGACATAGCGAAACTAAATATTTTTTCTAATTTTTTTAATTTTCAATTAGAAATTTAAATTTGATTTTTCACTTCATGTAGGTGTACATCTGAGAACACTGTCTAAGATAAATATATCGTACATCTGTGGTTGTTGTCTAAGATAAATTAATAAAAAAATGTATTTGGTCACAAAATTAAATTGAAATGGAAAACAATTTATGTTAAACTCAGTACTAAACAAATTTATCGAAATTAAAGGAGCGAATCACTATATTTTTATTTACAAATTCGATTTCAGTAATATTTTGACCGATAATGCTTAAAACACGACCTTCTTCAGTATATATAACAACGTCAAAACTATTTTCTATTCGGTAAATAAATAATAAATAATTCGGTAACTTTTACTAGTAAACTAAAATAGCAACTACAAGAAAGAAGTAGTAACTGCAAGAAAGTCTATAGAACAATTTAATAACTGTTTAAGCTCTATTAAGTCTAGAACTGGTGATACGATGTTATAAAAGACTTCAGCTGTATTTTATTAAATAAAAATCCATATAGCTGACTCCCAACGCAAAACAAAATAAATCATTTTAATTTAAGAAAACCTTTTAATTGACTCCAATATGATTTTTTTTAAAAAAAGAGAGACATTTTTACGACAATTGCACTAACAGGAATTGTAAGTAATTTAAACAAGATGATTTAAAAATTTCCATAACAACTGCACCTTTAATACTCACCTGTTGTTACAACACTATTCCAACTTTCTTCATCTTATTTTGTTGTGCTTTTTATATACAGAACAGTATATTTTCGTAATCCTCATTTCTCATTACAATCAACCCATTTTTAATTCTAGCAACCTCTTATGCAATTTAATTAAAGTATTTTAATAAAGAATAAAATAGAAGAGTACCGCTTTATTTGTTATTTAATATACATCTAAGTTAATATATAATACACATTCTATATATTACATATATGGCTTACGAACAACGTATTTCTCCTACGTATGGAACGTGATGATAGAGTTACCTGAATGGAATTTTTAAATAATTTAATGTTTTTTTTTGTCTTCGGTACATGTAGTTGTGTAGATGTTTAGTGTAATATAAGTTATAGGTTATGTATATTTAAAGTAGGAAATTCTTTATGTGATGATAAATTACTACTCACCTTTTATAAATTTAACAAAAGTTAAAGTAACAAGAATGAATTCAATATCAGCATATATGCATGGTGGTAGATGAGTCAAAGAACTTCAAAAGAATATTTTTTGTCCAAATGAAAACAAATAAAACATTTCAGTAGACCTTGTAAGAAATTATATAGACTATAATATTATAAACAAAAGAAAATAGGTTTGAAAATGAACAGATTGAATATTGTTGAAGTTGAAGAAAATTTTTACTAAAGATTTAGAAGCTATAGAAATGTATAATGAAAATTTTAATAACTGTAAACTGATTTGATTTACAACTCTTATTTCATGACAAAAAGGCAGCAATTTTATGTTGGAATTTTTCCAAAGCATTTGATTTGATCAACCACAATATTCGCTGTCAAAACCCTGAAAGTGACTTATATTTCATGTCTGCCGTTAAGCTTGTCAAAAATTACCTCAATTACAGAACCCTATGGGTTATTATTGGTAATGATAATAAAAAATGCTAATAGTTTAAAGTTTTATAAATGATCTGCCAAAATGCTTGAGTGAAGTTACCTCCAGCTAGATTATATTCTGACGATACTCAAATACTTATGAGCTGCCACCATTGACTGATTTCGTCTTGTGTTGTTAAAATTATTGATAATCTCATCATCTCTTATCGGCTAATAATCAATAATATGAATTTTAAATCCAACATTCTCAAACCCTTGTTATCTATTAAAAAAAGTTCAACCTAACTCAACCTGTTTATTCTAGGCAATGTTATACGAAAACCCGGGTATTGTTTTCAATACATAGTTATCTTATGTGGTCTGAGCTATATTAAACAAATCGCCAACATGGTGCATTGAAACTATAGCCTATACCTGGTATCTTTTCACATCAAATGCAGGCTACTACAAACATTTATTTTACCATATATCTTTTAGGTACTGTTATTTTTAGATTACTCCTCAATAAGCCCAATTGAAAGTACTGACCTTAACGTTATTTTTAATACATGTACGAGTTTTGTTTACTGAATAACTTTACATTTAACAACTACCTTTTGTTTCAAATATCTTTCTCTTCTGCACAAATTGATTACCTTTGCAAGTCCTTTGTACTTATATAATAAAAATTTTTCTTGGTAGATCCTCCAGAGATAAATAATAATAAATATATTCCTCGTAATAATACCAGGATAATTTCCATCTAACTTTATAATGTGAACTCTGAGTCATATAGGATGATTTTTGTAACGACAGCCTATAATGATTCATGACGGACATTTTAAATTTCATTAAGAGCCGTCCCGAATGATCTTTTGTCTTTTATATTGTTGGTTTAGAGTAGTTTTATTTGTTTATTTAAATATTCAGCTGGACTATAATTAAATCAAACTGCAGGATATATCTATCTTCACCATAATCCGAAAGAGCGCAGAATCAAATCTATCTTTTCTCAAATTAGTTGAAAATTTCCTTTTGAATCGTACAATTCAAGTCTTAGTTGATGGATTTAAGTCCGATCAATTCCAATTAAACGCTGATGTTCCACCAGGAACAGTTCTCTTACCTACCCTGTTCCTTATATTGATAAATTATTTGCTACAAACCACTTTCCATCCAATCCACAGCATTGAAGACGAGCTTTTGAGCCTCCTACACGATTTTCATCAATGTATCAACCAAAAGAGACATCATGGTCAGTTCACTCACCCATGATTTGCTCGAAATAACTAATTGGGGCTTAAAAAACAGAGTCGAGTTTAACACTTCTCCATAATCTCTAGAAAAATTTCCATTTTTGATCCTACTCTTTTGTTTCAGGAAAATAAACTTCAGCGGTTTGAAAGCTTAAGTATATTAGGTAGGCATCTAAATCGAAAATTGATCTAGAAGGACTATAATATATTCGATGTTGCAAAAAACGCAGCCAAATGTTTTATTAGCCGTTGCAAGGCTTATTTCTCCTTCTGCGACCTCTTAAAAATCTATAAAGCTTTCATACGAACCAAAATGAAGTGCAATTCTCATATATAGGCGTTCGTGTTGCGTTAAAACATTTGGATAAAGTCTAAAAACGGGCTATTCATATCTAATCAATGACCTAAATGTCACGTCTCATCTTGCTCCTCTTTGCCATTGTCTTATAGTCGGAGCTCTCTCCGATTTTTTTATAGATATCTCGTAGGCATCGACACATGCTCAGTGGAAATTAAATTTATATTACTTCGACTTAAGCGCTTTCCCCGAGAAACACAAAGGGCAACATGAGCTTATCCCTACATCGTAGAAATCCCTAGATGTCACAAGACAAGTTATGAAAATTCGTTTATAACCTCAACATCCCGAATGTGGAACCAAATTCCATTTTATGTGTTCCCAAAGATAAGTTCTAAACAAATTTAAGACGAAGATTAACACCTTCATTTTATTATCCTTCTTTCATTCTACCTACCTCCTTTTCTTTTCATTTTCCTTGGCTAGGGTGGCCAAAACATACCAATCGGTATAAAAGGTCCCCTAGTGTTTCCCTATTGTTTTGGCTATGTTTACAAAACAAAAAATCCAAAACAATAATGTCGTAAGCCGAGAAGGGTAATTCATTCGAATCCGAAATCCAATTGCAAGATGAAATTCGTTTCTTCCACTAAGCACCATCTGTAGTGATACTAAGTAGAATATCAACAATAGAGCAATATTCTGAAAAAATTATAATGCTCCCAATAGGATTTAACTGTATGTAGAGAATATACTGTTAATGCAATGGAAAATCACATGTTGAATTAATTACGAATTTTAGAAAAGCTAAGACCGATCGAATTGAGAACTAATTTTAGATAAAATGAATCACTTGATTGTCCTAACTTACTAACCAACCTTAAAAAACTTTAAATTCAGTTATTGACATTAGGACAACCCCCGAAATTATCAATGTCTAACCGACGACCTAGTCTTGTCCCAGTTCAAGAAGGTTGAACTCCAGTTGAAAATCTTAACTAGTAATCCAGATTCACGATGTGTAAGGATTTTATTTGTAATTAAACTGAAGATCTTATAACGCTCTACATGTTGCTATATTATACATGGATCGACGTGAGCTACTTTTATTTAGTCTCAAAGACAACTTTATTGAATTTGATAAATTTTAGGAATCACTGTTCATGAAATGTCAAATACTTTTTGACTTGAATCTTTGAATTTTCTCTTTCTAGTTTCTCTTTTTGATTTTCCTTTCTCAAAAAGTTTCTTCAAAATCTCTTCTTACCGTATTTTTGTATACCCCGTCTTTCTATGAAAAATTAAGACCAAAATTCACTTTATCTGTAGATATACACAATGATGATAACTGTAATGCTTAATTTTTTCAATAATTTAATTGATTTTTAATTTGGTATTTTCCTTATGTTCTACAATTATAAATTATAAACGAGCTTTCAGGTATTAAAAGAGGTCTATTTGTAAATGTTATATGATCCTAAGCCACATGTGGACTTGTAAAATTTCATTGCATCAAAAACTGAAGGCTTAGCTAATTCAGGATTTAAATATAACAATCCGCATCTTTAACGAATCCATAGATAATTTACAGATTCGACAAAAATACAATATATTTTTTTTTTTAGAATAACATGGCAAATTATCATAATACCCTACAGTTGTCCGGAAATACTACATATCGTTTGAATCATCTATATTTAAATTATTGTGTTAAAGGATAGATGTTACTTCTCAATTCAATATCATCGCATATCACGTAAAATACAATATTGAAGAAAGAATTAGGAGTAAATAAATTAATAAGAAAAGAAGAGCTTCGAAATGAGTGATTCAATCATTTTCATTCTAAATACGAGTTTAATTCTGATTTTACTTTTATCTTCAATTCAATCGAAGCTATATGATTTATTTTTAAAGTAAGTAGAATAGTAAAGAAAAATAAAATAAAAATTTTTTTTTTTATTTTTCTTTTTGAAGCTTCTTTAAAAATAACCTAAAATCAGTTGGGGGTTATTTTAAATGACTGACATAACTATATACATACATACATATTATATAGAGATAGAACAGTGGTTGTTAAATTCTTTTGCAGATCTTCTTACAAAATATACTAAATCTCTTTAAGAAAGAAAAAAAAAACAAAAATACATGTACATGAAATGCATTCCGAGAAGGTCTTTTTTCATTAAGAAGATAATATTATAATTCTCTTTTACTCTTCTTTTTCAAATTATTTCTATCCCATTCACTTACAATGATCTTAATAGAGTACATACAGCGTTTTTTATTTATTTAATAATTTTAAAAATTTACGTAATTATTTAAGAAGTATTACAAAAAACATGTTTTATTGGGACGACGGCTAAGGTCCAAAAACAAAAACAACATCTAGTAAAACTACTCAAAGATAAAATGCGCAAAGATAAAATCCCGAAAAACAAAATAACAAAAAAAATCCCCGATGTTCTGTTTTGCGTAACCGCTCTTGTTTACCAAAAACGAAATATCATATTGGGTCCAATATATTCAATCCCATTTTTTCTTTGTGTACTTAGTCTTTATAATAGAAACTTATAGTTTTGTGATATTTTAACAGCTTTTCATGTGAAATGGATTTTTTTATTATATCCGGAAGGTAAAAATTGGTTCACATCAATTTTAAATCTAAATCCTATCGAGCCGGTTATTGGAAAATTGTCAAAACAAACCTAAACAATTACTAACCAAAAATTGGTTGATTTGAATAACATATTTCAAATATCATAATCCCATCATTATATCTGGGTCCAGTAAATTTAGAGCAAACGTCTTCATTAAAACAATAACTGTTATATTATTCCATATTAGTTATTTGATTGGTCAATAAATATTTTGGATTTTTGTTTTTTAAATACACACGGCGTTAGGATATTACCTGATAATATTTATATACCGCTTGATTGGGATAGGATAAGACAGAATAGGATAAGATAGAAAAGAAAGTATTAGATAGATTAGTAGGAAGTTATAGAATAGGTATGATTAACTTTGAATGTGGATACATAAAATATAACGAATTTTCACAAACTGTTTTATACGTTTTTGGGATTTCCATAGTGTAAGGGAAATTGTTTAACAGGAGGAAGGTATTACGCTTGTAATTCTGCTAAGAATATGTCTACATCAACAAAGTATCAATAAAACAAAGAATATATACTCCAACTATACACGTCGATATGCTCAAGAGGAGTTTTATATAAAATTCTATTTGGGTCGCTAATAAGATCATTAGCGTGATCTTGAACGCAACCAAGATAACCTAAATAAGTTAGAGAAGCACCAGACCAAATATATAAATCATATTTTATTTTGGGAAGTAGTTTTATATCTGAGTATTTGCTATTAATGAATCCTAGTGGCAAAAATACAGCCTCATATCGACTGAAATATCTTTGGTAACTTGGCACCTGTTTTCCTGATATCAAAATGTTATCGTTCCCACGAATTTTTTAATTCACGCCCATATACTTACATTGTTTAAAATATTCGTGTAGAATTTTACGTCAAATAAATTCTTGTCTTTGCCCTAATCATCGCTTTTAGTTAAATCATGTTAGCTTTTATTTGTTTTCTATTTCCTTTGGCTATAATTGTAGCATTAGATTTACGGAGAAAATCGAAGGGTGCCACCAGAGTATACTGTCATGTCACAGTTTTATTGTGAAATGACAGATTGAATTGAAGGTTATTTGCAGTAAACCGTTAATGATATTAAAAAAATAGAGTGGGTATGAATAATAAACCCTTGCGAATTCCTGTCCTAGTAGATTTAGATTTATTTTATTAGTCTCTAAGAAACTTTATAATTTTAAGAATTACTTTTAAAATTATCTACATATATGTTCTTGTATTAATTTTTTTAATATATTAATTCTAATTTAATTTTTTATATTATTTGGTAATTCATTGAAAATTTGTACTTCTCTGTACATTAGTGAGTTTTGGGTGCTATTTTTTGTCTAACGGTATTCTAAAACCTCCCCTGTTTCGTAAATAATAATAACCATCAACATACTAAATGTGTTTCTGCATATAATTCGGAGGTAAATTATACTTACGTTTAAACATCAGAATCAGTACGTTGTACTTAAATTTACTTCTAACATCCATCTATTTCAATGTACTTAGCATATCTTTGACACGGGTTCTAATACCGCATTTTAAAATAATTCTCATTGCTCGATTTATTGCAATTTGAAGTCTAGTAGATCTAGTAGATGACGTCTCTGTAAACATATCATAATAATACCACGATTTATATGACGTTATTCAAATGTGAACGACGGCTTCGACGGATAAATGCTGGTTTGTCATAAAGTCGTCGTTTAAGATATCGAATCGAACGATATCCGAATATATCAATTTGACACATTTTCTGTATAATTTGAATAGACGCTGGTCTATTTATATAACTTAGATTCACAAATAAATAATGAAATTTATAATATTAGCTTGGCGATAAAATTATAAATTGACATATTGTTTTTTCTAAATCTTCTATATCTAAAATATAGGTATTTACCGGGTGTTCCAGAGCATGCGTATCAACTTTTTAAGAAGCCGTTATTTTAAGCTTTAAAAAAAAGTTTGTCAACTAAATCGAGGGTGTTCTATTGATTGGTTATATTTTCAACTTCCGGAAAGAACAGAAAATCTGTTTATTAAGACTAAAAATCGCCGAAATAGATAGAGCGATAGAGCACTCTCGATTTAGTTAATAAAAATTTTATTTAATTTTAAAATAACGGCTCCTTCCCCTTTTAAAAAGCTGTTACGCATGCTCTGGAACACCCAGTATATAGATAGGTATTTCTATATTTATAGGATAGGTGCCAACTTCATGACCAACTGCATATTTTTTATATTATGATAAATATTTTTTTTTCAGCAATTATTTAAAAAAATGTATAAAAACCCAGTATTTTCATTATTTTTCTACTAAAGCCACTAATGGGTTAAAAACAAAAAACAAAACAAGGAAACAAAACAAAAACAATTAGAACAAAAAAAACAAAAACAAATTCTGAAAATTAAAAGAACGTGGGAAGATACGGTAACGATTATCTTGTGCATATCTGACCTCTGTTAAGGTTGCATGCTTCTTAAGATTCAAAAATGAAAATGCATTTTTTTTTATTATTTTTATTTTGTTTTTTTTGTTTGTTTTTTTTTTTAAAGAAAAATTCTTCTCTCTATGTTTAAGAGAATCATCATTATAGAAATACCCGTCACAATACACTTTAAATTATTTAAGAAGTTATTGAATGTGCATGTTAAAATTGAAAAAAAAAACAACAACAACAACAAAAATGGATGATGTAGCAATTGAAATATTTGATCATCGCAAGAGTATCTATATATTATTATACTTCTTAAGGAATCAGTATAATCGATGATTCGTGGCATAATATCGACAATGATGTTTGCACAGTTTGATTATTTCATTCAATAAAACATATATATATATATATAATATATAAAAAGGGTAATGGTGGGGTTTACTTACTATTCACATTCAGTAAATGAAAAAAAGAAAAACAAAACAAAAAAATTGATTTCAATTTTAATATCCAGTTAATGTTACATCAATGCAAAACAATAAAAAAAAAAAAACAAAAAAACAGACAAACAGAAAAAAAGTGAGATGATTTTTTGTATTCCATTTTATTTATGATAGTCATGTTAGCATGTAAAATAAATGGACAAAAGAAATAGAATTGAAATTGATTCAACTATTATAATTTATAGATGTCATAAAAGAGTTCGAAGGTGAATTATTGTGAACAAAAAATATTTTAATGGATGCGTCAGCAGTAAAACATGAAAATGGATTTATCTATATGTATATAAGTATATATACATTCTATTTTAATAGAGAAAGTATTTGTCTAAGTTTTTGGCCCCACAATTAAATGTGAACTATTATTAATTAATTGATTTCTTATAGTATGATCGTGGTGTGAGACACCGGTGTTGGTTAAATAGTGTTTGTAAGCCTTTATTCAATTTTTATTTTTATTTGAAATATTTTGTTGGTTAATATCAATAAAATTCAGGTTAAAGTGGTGATATACATTATATACCTAATACACAATGTATATTTTAATATATTATTATTTTTTCGATTATACCTTAAATAATTAGTATATCTTTAGCTTTTCTTTTTGCTACTTGGCTTAATGATGTGTCATTTAATAACGAATTCAAATGCATTTTCGTAACAGAGTTAAATAAAGCATTAAAGAAGCCGAATATTAGAGAGAAAATCAAAATTTATCTGAAAAATAAAAAAAATCTGTTAAGGACGTCAAAAATTTTGATTTCAATAAAAAAGTGTGCTTTATTAGAATTTTCCAACTTAAGTAAGCTCGTATTATGCTCAGGTTAGATTGCGCAAGCATAAATTACAGAATAAACACTGAAATTGATTTGTACTTTTCAATTCTGAAACTGCTACCATGAGTGTATTTAACTGTTTAAGGGTATATTTATTAATTTTAAATCAGTGTGATTTAGTTGTGTTGGTGACCAAGTCCACAAACCGTAATTCAGAAAAAAAATCCATAAATTCAAAATTCATAAAATTGTGGCATATTAATCCTGGAAAAAGGAGTACGCTGTATGCGGCTATGCATAAAGAAAATTTATATAAATATTCTGTAAAAAGCGTGTAGAACTTTGATCTTGAATCCAACTCTAAAATCTCTTCTACCTCAGAGTTTTGCTTAAAGTGCCGTACATAATGAAATTAAATACGTAAAAGCAATAACAAGAAAAGTTTTTTGTGGATCTTTTTTCGTGGCAAAAGCCATTATAAATTTTGTTTTTTGAAAATTTAGGGACTAACTTGATTTAGTTAGTAGTGACTTAGTGAGTTTTCAGTTGTCAAAAAAATTATAATTGACACTACAAAACTAAAATTTGTCATATACATTTACACACTTGCAGAATCAAAATAAAAATAATATTCCAAATTTCTTTAAAAATAGGCACAGACAAAAGTGTGGGGACAGAAAAAAGAACTCACGCTTACTCCATATAGCCTGGTGGAAGAAGTATAATAATACCGGTTGTCCAGAGCATGCATATCACCTTTTTAAGAGGGGAAGGAGCCGTTATTTTAGAATTTAAAAAGAATTGTTAACTAAATCGAGGGTGCTCTATCGATTGATGATATATTTAACTTCCGGGAAGGACCGGAAAATATTTTTTTAAGCCAATAAATTGCCAAATCATCAATATTCAAATTCCAATAATAATCAGCAACAAAAACATGAACACTTTTTTGTGGCATAAGTTTTTTGTTTTTATATTTTGCTACTGAACAGTGTAGCTTCCAGGCATTTACTATTGAAAAATTTAAAATAGCAATCCACAATGGCCAATACTATTTTTTGCTCTGATATTGCTGCGCTAATTTGAAACTCCATTACCATGCAAATCGACACCTCTAATAGAATGTAGAAGTAATGGTTGCTTAACTATCAGCAATAACATAATCCTTCTTTTCTTTTTTCCAGCATTTAACTGTATTCATTGATTCGATTTGGTCAAACTGTAATCTCTTTACTATTAGACTTATTATACTTTTTTTCCCCTTTGGATATTCAAAGTGTAAATAAGGCTAAGATTGAGGAAACTCAAAAGAAGAAGCGTGCTTTCAGGAAGTTCACATACAGAGGTGTTGATTTGGATCAACTCCTTGATATGCCAAATGACCTACTTGTAGGTTTGATGCACAGCAATTGAAACGCAAGCCAATCGCTTTGATCAAGAAATTAAGAAAAGCTAAAAAAGAGGCACCACCACTGGCAAAAGTAGCAGCAGTACCAGAAATGGTTGGTTCAATTATTGGTATTTACAATGGTAAAACTTTCAACCAGGTTGAAATCACACGAGAAATGATTGGACATTACTTAGGCAAATTTTCGTTGTCATACAAACCTGTTAAGCACGGTATTGGTGCCACCCACAGTTCAACATTTATTCCACTTAAGTAAACATCAAAAATGGTTTTAATAAATTAACAATTAAAGGTAGAATAATAATTTGTTTGTTGCATCAATAATATGTAATCATGCTCACCACGCTGTAATTTTTTTTGTTTCTAATGGTGCGGTTGCTATTCAGTTTTTTCGTACTGTTCCAATGACAAGGAAACGTTTTTCACCAAGCAAGCACATCAAATAGAATATGATGAGAAAAACTTATCAAAATAAACCTTGGGTCGATTTGAATGTTGAACAGTTTTCAGTAATCGAATGACAACATCTAAACCAATTTGCTTATTTTAGTTGTCACTTGAGCCAGCATATGGTATGCATCATGAGAATAAGTGTCCATCAGAAGAACATATAGCTACCATATTTTATAACCGAAACGGATTGGTTTTTTTCTAATATAAATTTGAGAAGAGTGATAACCAAAATAAGGCACCGTCTTTTCGTCTATTGAAGATCTCAGACCAAACACCAAATTGATCTATTTCCGGCAAAATTTCTAATATTTTTAATTTTTTTTTAAGTTAAATAATTACAAGTTTTTAATAACAAAAGATATTTTGTAGTTACTATTTTTCCTACTCTGGAATATTTTATTACTACTTTGATATTACTGTTATAAATTTATAATATTACTATAATAAATTATTATGTTGGTAATCTTATAGACTTTATTTTAAATTTTTATTATACAAAATTTTGATATTTTTTGTTACAAATTATTTCATATCATTTTTAAATTACAAATGTTAGAAACCTTATTTTAAACATTTATAAATATAATGTCTTCGATTAAAAAAAATTGAAAAAAATAAAAATATAAAAATATGGAAAATATGACTCTTTGACAAGAAAATCTTATCATTAGTTTTTTGAATTAAAAATTTAAATATGTTTTGTTTTCATTTTGTTATGTTATTTGGAGTTTTTTCACACCCCCACTATCTTGAGTACGAGTGAGTCAATTTTAAATCTAAAACACTTATTTGAAAGCTAAGAAAAAATTAAAATTGAACAGCAAATCATAACTTTTCTACTCAAGCAAATCGAATATCTAAAATATATGTCAACTAAATTCAAACTTTAATAGAGAGAGTAAATATAATTTAAACTGTAAAATATATTAATTTTCTTAATTTAATTTTTTTTATTTTTATTTATACTATTTTATAATTAATTTATTAAAATATTATACACTAATATTATTGCAAAGATAATGAAATCTGAAACTATGGACAGTTTGGTTTCAAAAATGATAATCAAATCGAGCATAAAACATATTGATTTGAAGAAAAAGACAGCATCCGGGGAGTAAATTGCATTCATTGCCTCTATAATATACATTCTATAAATAATGTAAAATATGAAAATAATTTAAAGGTCCTATATAAGGCACAATCATTTACCTTTGATTTTTATTCACCAAAAATGTAATTTGATATTTCATGAAAAGTATTGAGTTTAAAAAAAAAAAGAAAAATTCGTTTTTTTCAGCCATACGGTTAACGAATAAAAAAAATAAAAACAAAAACAAAATAACAAAAAATAAAAGAGAACAGATGAAAATTGAAATCCGTTTTATCCTTTTGTTGGCACGCATGCGGAAAATAATAATTGAAATTTAAAATTTAATTGAACTGGACTTGTATAATCTGACATAGAGTGAGACAAAGAGAGAAAAGCAAAGACAATAAAAAAATAGAAAGTAAAATTTTTAAATTAAATTCGTGGAACTTGTTATTTTTAATATAATCATCCATCGATTTGTGTCGAACGACGACATGTCCAAAAGTAGATTAATTAAAAAAAAAAAAATGCATTGAAAAATAAAACAATGTAAAGTGAATTCATTTTCACAATTAAAAGAAAAAAAAAAACAATAATAAAAAATTATTATTAATTTATTTACAATTTAAATTATGGTCAATTATAAGCACTATACCACAGAGGTTTTCAGCTTAGATATGGATATTTCAAATGGTTAAGTATGAATAAACAAACAAAAAAAAAATTAAGCAATGCAAATTAAACTCTGCAGTTTATTAAATACAACCATATAATAATCATATAAAAGGTACGGAAATTAATAAAAGCAAGGTTATTTTTAGTCTGATTATTATAGTTTTTAATGGGTGCTATATTCCAAGATGAGGGTTCACCCTATTTACAATCATTCTAGATTCTGATTTGTTGTAGACAAGTGTCTTCCATTTTTAATTCTTCAACTTCACTAGTTATTGCCGCAACGTCATTCAGTCAGGTTATTCTAAATCTACCGCTTCTTTTTGTATGGTTACTGCCTAACATGATTATTTAAAGTTCAAATAACTGACCCACATTGGGTATAGTGCTTAGGCTATATGAGTACTATTCAGAAGCCACCTGGTTTGAAATCAGCTCAGGATATTGATATTAAACTAAATCGTTGTCTTTTTTTTATAAAATAATAACATTTGTTGAGCATTTACATTGTCAGATTTAATGCTTATAGTAAGCACATCAGATGTCTATGCCCATGTTCAACGAGGCAGAAAACTTCCGCAGAAATTTACCACCATGTTCATACATAAAGGAAAACTGGTAGATTTCTGCCATTTTTCCTGTCAGATTATTGAAATATCAAGATGGCCGGAATTGAAATTACTGGCTAAGAATAAATAAATAAATTTTTATTATTATTCTAGTGTCATTATTATTATTATTTTTGACATTAACATTTTCCAAAAAAAAAAATTTAAACATCAAAAATCTACCAAAAATTTAAAATTTTGGTAGATTTGCTTACCCGTTACCGAAATCACCCCTCATCATTAAATTTTGGTAAATTTCTACCACTTTACTACTTACCCGTATAAACATGCGTTATTGGAGACAGCTTGTTATATTTTTGTGCAATTTTTAAGCATCATTCAGTGAGATTAGTAGAACCAGTCAGACCTTTAAATAAAAATAAATAAAAGATATGCTGTTAGTAGAGCAGATAAAACCTACTGTGTAGATTACAAAAACGTAAACTATATTAAAAGATTAAGTTAATACTAATTAGAAAATTTAAAAAATAAAAATAAAAACAAGAAAATAATCAATTATTGACAAGAAAAAGAGAGTAAAATTAATTAGGAAGTAAGTATTACGTTAACATTTCATACCCTTTCATTAACAAGCGAATACTGCTGATTAACACCGCATATCATATAACAACATCACATAACAACTCCAAAAAGGGCTAGATAAGTAAATTGACATATTTTTGGAAAAATTGGTTCCTATTACTTGCACAATAAAGCGTAAATGACCACTTAGAATGTATATAAGTAACATTAACAGTGCTTAAAGCTGAAACAGTGAAATCTCTTGGATTATATTTTGATATCGCATCTTACCAAAAAGCGTTACTTTAACCAAAAAGTATTACAAATCACCCAAAATAATAACAAATATGTATTGGTCAATATAAAGACAGTCGAAACTGAACCTATACCCCAAAATATACAAAAGTATAATTAAGCTCATTTGGACTTATGTAAACCATTTGTACTTATATATTGCTAATTAAACAACGCTGTCAAAGCAAGTACCTGATAATCATCACGAAAGCATTCCGCATAATTCAAATGAAGATATATATCGTCAGAGATCTGAAAACAAAAACCATTACTGAAGTCGTTAGAAATGATGCTCAACAAATTAATTTAATATGGCAATGTAAAAGCGATCGAGTTCTTAAACAGAGTGGATCAGTTGATTTGATCAATCACATGATCATCTACAATCTAGTGAAATAAAATAAAAATATTGAGGAGCAGAAATATTGATTCTTGTGAATCCTCGCCACAAGTCTTGCTTTTCAATCTAGTAATAATTTATATTCAAATATGTATAATTATCTCTATAATTATAATAGACAAGCATTTAAGGACCTGCGCAATAGATATCTTTTCATTTTACCTTGCTTCTCCTTAATGAACTCTTAATATATGAATAAATAAGTTGTATATACAACAGAAATGGGCATACGGGTTGGAAAAACTTCTATTTTGTTTTATAATATTTAAACTTTCAAATAAAATATATCCATTTTGTGTCATTCAATATCTTATTGATTATTATTTTATTAATTTTTTTAAGTAATCGTCTTAAATTATTGTCTTCTATATTTTGGTCATTTGTGTACTAATCATATGATTTTGGTTAAATATATGTATAATGTACATATCTCTTTAATTACAAGGGAATATGTCGGAAACGAATCAGTATATGAGGGAGGTGTATTTATGTGTCCAAAATAAAACTTAATAACCTCAAAACTTTTTATTTAACATGAATGGAAATATCCTTTATCGTGTGAAGTTTGTGTCAGTACATTAAATTACTGTTCTTTTGAAAACTTTAAATTTGGCTTTAACTTGAATTATAATTACTAAACAGGGGCACCTAGTATTGAATTATAATAACCTAAAGGTTATTACAAAAAGAAACGAACACAGAAAGTCCTCTCCACACATTTTGTTTGTTGGTGAGACGGTATTAAACTTATTCTAAAGCTTTCATAATGTATACTAGGGGAAACATGCCCTTTACTACACAAAATAAATAGACAATATTGCCTCTATTTAACTCTCTATTTATCAATTACCATCTCTCTATTTTATTTTTATAAATCTCAATTTTATCTTATGTACGACGGCGTCTTCTATTTCCTTTGTTAACTACATCTCAGATTTGTAAATGATCATAAAAAAAATTTATATTTGTATAAAAAAATAAAAATATTCGAAAATATTCAGATAAAAAGCACTAACACCAACAACAACAACAACAACAATAATTTTCAATTCATTCCTGGAACGTGCAGTTAAAAAAGTATGACCTTAAGATGATCTTTTGAAATTATTGTATTGTTACATAAGAAAGGTGGAGGATGTAAGATGTAGTATCACGTGGTAAGCAATTTTTGTTTTTTTATTATTGTTTTTTTTGTTGTTTTTTTCTTTTTTAATTTTTCCTTTATTGTGGATCAAAGTGTTGATGACGCATATTAGATTAGATTTGGTTTGAGTTATGAATTGAAAATAAGATAAAAATCCTAGATTTATCTATTCATGTTTTAAAGATGGACCCTATTTTTTTTTCTAATTTTTTATAATTTTTTTTTTTTTTTTTAATCGAAAAGGGTTCAAAACAAATAAAAGTAATTCAAAATTAAATTAAAATAAAAAAAAATTATGTAATCAAAGGTGGCGGCAATTCTATAAAATAATTTTGTATCTTTAAAATGAAAAGGATATAC
Source organism: Argyra leucocephala (assembly GCA_963942445.1). NCBI lineage: Eukaryota > Metazoa > Arthropoda > Insecta > Diptera > Dolichopodidae > Argyra > Argyra leucocephala. Next base: position 32,877,832 of record OZ012679.1, on the reverse strand, counting down.
CTACCTTATTACCTACCTACCTAAATTGATTGTTATTCTTTGTTTTTTGGTTTTTTAGGAATAGCTAGATTCAAAAATATTATCACGCTATTCTTAAGAAATTGTTTGTTAACATTTTCAGATCCTTAACAAACAATTTTTTTGTTTTATTAGAATGAGGCCAGTAGGGGATCAATTTGATTTTTGTTGAATAATTTTAATGGTTACAATTCCTAACATTTTAAAAAATATTCATTTATAATATTTTAATGTATAATGTACAAGTAGTTGTCGAAAATTTACTGCTTGTCGCCGCACTGTTCTAACTAGGTGAGTTTTGTTTTTTGAAATTGTTTTATTGTTTCTGTTTTCAACCCTCCTACAAAGTTTTAGTGTGTTTTTATTATTGTTATTTTATTTTGGTTATTTTCTCTTTCTCGTTGGTTACTTTATTTTTTTTATCTGCTTTGGATTTTGTATTTTGAAACAAAAAAAAAACATTTTATTCTCGAATTTGTATTCTATTTGAAAAGAACTCGGCAGACGAAACTGAAATTTACATCTTAAAGAATTATTGTTGTTGTATTCGATTTGTTGAAGAAAAGCAAAATGTTGCACGTGATTTGTTCTTCAAAATTTTTATTATATTTGTGTAGGGTCTGTTGATTTTGTTCTTGTTTTCATTATTTGACATTTTCTTGATTTAATTGTTGTTTTTTGTTTTTTTTTTTTGTTATTTTTATTTTGATATGACATTAACCTACACTAAAATAAAAAATCAAAATCAAGATGCTGTATCATGTACATCATATACCATTAAAATAATTTGGTGTGTTTTTATTTTAAAAAATCAAAATACAAAAAAAAAATAAATAAAATAAAAATAAAAACACAATAAGAAAATAAAGGAATCTTTATTAAAATAATATTGTCTCCCACATTTTTGAAAAATGTAGGAAGATGGATTTACCATGTAATTGCTGAAGGCGTAAGAAGTCTGGATAAAATTTTTCTTATTTTAAGTAAAATGTGAAAAAAAAAGAAAAAATTAAAATACAAAAATTCTGTGGGCAAATACCTAAAATATTGGAGTGTTGAGATTACATTACCAAAATTCAATAAAATCAGAAAATTTGAATTTGTATGATATTTGTTAAAAATTTTGAATTGTTTTAAAATTAAAGAATTATGAGGAATTTTACATTTGAGATTACATTACCAAAATTCAATAAAATCAGAAAATTTGAATTTGTATGATATTTGTTAAAAATTTTGAATTGTTTTAAAATTAAAGAATTATGAGGAATTTTACAATACAAATTTTGATGTTATGGGGTTAATATTATTGTGAGTAGGGGTATAAAGTTTTATATAATAATCGGACCGGATAATGAGGTAAAGTAAATAGAATTTATTTTAGTGGTATATCAAGGTCGATATATTTAGAAATATATGTGGCAGAAATTCATAATTAATTATATCAAATGTGCCACATAATAGACTGTCTGGGCTGGTAATAATAATTGCAATTAGAGTTTAGATGATCAACTGTTAAACAAGATGTTGCAACTGTTGAATACCTAGCCAAGCTCTTGCTTAATGTCTACGCGGTGACCACTGGTAACTAAATAAGTAGAAACCGATACGTATTTATGTTAAAATTGCAAACGCTATCCTTCCCTTGTGGTATAATACCAAGATTTAACGCTCGGAAATAACTAGCTCCATGGAAATTCATTTACTATGGAAAGAATACAAGAAATACTCCAATACGAACCAATAGGATATAATCGGATTCATGAAATACACTAGCAATGAAATACGGAAATTGATTTTGTTAAACACGATTCTTATATCGGATCTTGGAACATAAGGACAATGCTACGAGCTGGGAAAATGCAAGAAACAGCCGGAGTAACTTGCTCAATATAACAAATACTTCAATATGAACCGATAGGATCTGACTGGATCATACAAATACCCTGGCAATACGGAAATTGATTTTGTAAAACACGATGTTTATATCGGATCTGGAACGTAGGGACAATGCTACAAGTTGCCAAAATGCAATACCCGAAAAAACCGATCGCTATATACTTACTATATTGAACTACAAGAAAGAGACCAGAAAAATTGATAAGAAAAAATTTAATCTATAATATAGTGATATGAAAAACAGAACCGGATATTCAACAAATACAAAGATAGTATCTTAGGCTCCTGCAAATAAATGAAAGAATATGTAAATTAAAAATAAAAGAACGATTTATTAACATAAACTTTTAGAGCTCAATTGCGCCATTGTTGTTAAAATGTAAAATCAAATAATTTTGGACTATTATTATTATTGTTGTAATTATCGCCATAACGTATTTCTACATATGCCCCAACCGAGGCCGCAGTTGAAGAAGAAAAATCAGGATTTTGTTTGCAACTAAAACCATAATTGATGACATTAGGAACATGATAACACTGTCATAATTATTGGTGGTTTTAATGTCAAAATTGGTACTGATACAGAGATATTTAAAAAAGATGTTTCAGGGTCCGAAAATATCCGAAAATAGCCTAATTATATGTTGACTAGCAGCAAACTACTTGTTATAGCAAGTACCAAGTTTGAAAAAATATCAACAAAGTGATGTGGAAAATACCTGGGACTGAAATAACAAACCAAATTGACTAAATTAAAACCATGTCCTAATGAGTAAAAGAAAATTGTCATCAATTTTGAATGCCCAATCTTGCAGAGGAGCTAACTTTGAAAGTAATCACTTTCTGATTAAAATTAAAAATTAAAAAGACAATAATACGTAATTTCAAATATAATGAAGAATAAATGAACCAGAAAGAAGGAATGGAATATAGAAAAGCTGGATACAAAAATATAATACACTGAAACTGTAAATAAAAAACTAAAAATGGGTGGTACCGCTGCCGATACTAATGACAATTGAAACAAATACTCAACAAAGCAACTATAGTGAAATAATAAATGATGAAATAGTTACTGACATATAGAAATAGTTACAAGGACAATGAAAAGTATCAGATAAATCATAATACACAAAGCTGACAGACCGATCAGTTTAACATCAATATTGTCAAACTACTTAAAAAACTATTTTTAATGAAACTCAACGCAGTTATAGAAAGTCAAAAGCTGACACAAAAACACCAATTTGGTTTTACAATAAAATATGCCACTATAGAACAAGTTAATCAACTTGTAATTCAATTCAATACTGACTTGAAGCAAAATAAATACTGTTCTCTCGCGTTTATTGATATAAGCCAAGCATTTGATAAAGTCCGGTTTATTATTATGTATTATCATGTAACTGTTATATACAGAAAATCACTTACGTTCTACGTCAGACAGTAACATTTTTTCACGAAATTCTTCGATTCCCGATTCGGCGTAGCCCAAGGGAGCGTTCTCGGCCCCACATCTACTCTACCTTATCTATACAGCAAAAGTATACGGCAACCTTTGTGAAATTATGGCTTCAGACATAAAGGTTCATTATGGGCCTCAATTCTCCTAAAACGGAACTTCAGAGCTGGCTTCACAGTTGGAAAATGAAAAAAACCAATGAAAATAAGTTAACTCATGTAACATTTACACTGAACAAAGGTAGCTTTTCTCCAGTATTTTTGAGCACAACCATATCGCAGTACGATTCAGTCATATATCTGGGGATTCATTTTGATGGGCATCTAACATGGAAGAAGCACATAATTTGTAACTGGGACCAAAGCTGAGAAGCATATTAGTTAAAATATCTTAATTGTTTTCGAAAACACGGAATCACTTCAAGCCAACATAGTTCACAAATAGTTTGTAAATTGGAAATATATCCAAAAACATCATAGCAAAAAATTTTAAATGGAATTCAGGCCCTAGTAGGTTGAACGGTAATCTTAAATACGATCTGTAAAATTAAATAAAATACATTGAAATGTTATCATAGGATGCTCTTCTTCAAGCCAGCATAGTTCACAAATAGTTTGTAAATTGGAAATAAATCCAAAAATATCATAGCAAATTATCTTAAGAGGAATTCGGGGGCCCTAGTAGATTGAATGGTAATATTAAATACGATCTGTAGAATTAAATAAAATATATTGAAATATTATAATAGGATAGTTTTCTTCAACTAAGCCAGCATAGTTCACAAATCAAACACGTAAGTTTACGCAAAAATCTACATACTCTATACTTTGGCTGATATGATAAAAATTATAGTTAATTATAAATTCACTGCGCTATTTTAACTTCACAATACACTTTTATTAAAATTTCATATTTTCTACTTAACAGTGTTTACAACTTTTGCATAATAGTCCGCTACACAGTTAATTAAAAAGTTATGAAGAAAAATGCAAATATTTCCATTGTTATATTACAGGAGTATTGTACATTGTTATGTTACATACTGGCATACTTATATACGAAATTAAGACATTTTTATGCAATACAAATCAAATATACGAGTACAGGACATACAATCACAGATATTTTTTTGTAATGTTAATTTCACTGTTTGTTTTAATATAGCTAGATTGTCATAGTAAAACTTGAATTCCAATATCGCATCGCATCACTTAAGATAGTTAATCTGTAAAATACGAAGATTCTGTCATTGTTAAAATCAGTTACATTACGCGTTCATTTATATTACAATGTCATATTTAAATTTAAAAAACATCTATTATACTCATTATTACAATATAGTGAAGCCATTTCTCGGGTTTTAAGCTTTTCTTTGTTTTTTTTTTTCAGAAAACGAAAATTCATTTCTACTTTAGATATTTCTATTTTACTACAATTTCTATACAATATATTTTTTTTGCAAAATAGTTTTTCGTGTCCTCCTTGTATTAGAAATGAACTTGAAATTTGATATTAAAATATTTGTTTGAATGTGCTAACGTGTAATAACGTAAACACATGAATGTATGTTTATTTTGTATGAAGAGAAGTTCATAAATTAGTCGTGTTGAAATCTAAGTAAATGTAAAATAAATATAGATATATAGAAACATTATTAACAGACTTAAGTGCAGTTTTAAATTCCATTTTTTTTTGTGTTAAATACCTAACCTAGAAGTTCATGTATTCTAATAGTTATTAGACTAGAATCTTGAACTGTGTATTCTATTGTGATGGTATACGCGAAGAAATATTAGCTTTGTGGTAATAAGCTTCTAATATTACATAAATATTTCTAAATCAGATGTTGTTAGAGTTTTTGTTCTTAGAATACCGTTTACACATCAGATTTTGTTTGTGGATTTTATTTCATGTTTACACATCAAACATTACCACCACAAATATCACAGGTGTAAATGAAAAAATAAAGTTGCGTGTATGGAATAAGCTCAGTAATTGAAAACAGAAAATATAAATAAAAAGTGTAATTATAGTCAACTGACAAGTAAGCCGATTTCGATTTAATGAAAAAAATTTTAGTTTCTACCATTTTTAATTTTAAAAATGTTTAATAGGACAATATTTTATATTTTTATCAAACAAAGTTTGATATAATAATTGACTAGGTGTAACAAAACGATTTTTAAAAATTAATGAACCTAGATTGCACTCCAACACGTCAATAGTTAACGCTACAGCTCTTGGAGACCACAAATTTAACACGAAGTCTGAAGAAAGTTAAGGAAAACAAAAAACGAAGTCTGATATCAAACTTGAACATCGTTGACCTGTCTGATTTTAATCAAACTTGTATCGGCAAAATTCATGAACAAAATATCATGTTTAAAAGCTACCTTCTTTTTGCATCTTTATTCTGCAGTACTCTCTTAACCATAAACAAAAATTTTGCTTATAATATTTGAGAGCATTTGAAATGTTTCTAAGAAAAAAATCCAATAACTCTTAGCCTAAATTAAATTTTAGTTATTTGTGGAGACTCAAGTAAATTTGGTTTTTAAATTCAGTCGGTTGAAACAGTCTACGCTGTCTTGATGTTTGGTTATTAGTTAATTAGCGTAAATGATTTATGAATAGCGGGTGAATAGCGGGTGATAACATCTAGGCGATATGAATATTTTTCAGCTTTCTTTTTAATTATGTTGTATACAAAAGAAATATTTATATTCTTATTCTGTCATTGCGCACGTGCCAGAGAGCAATGACGATGGGTCATACTAACTTGGACTGGAAACACTCAATTATTTCGATGTTGGAGTTACTAAAGGTTCCCCAAAGCTCCATCCCATACCACTAGACAAACCTGGTGATAGTTTTATATACTGCTAATTTACACTCTATAAAAACAACTTGAAGTAGCGCCCTATCAGCCAATAAAGTTGATTGAGCTTAATTCTTAACTGCTTGTTTTTGCTAATGACTGAGTCTTGAATCCAAGTGCACACCTAAATATTCTACCGGCTTATACTGTACCAACTCTATATTGCTGAATTGAACAGGAAGACATTTTGGTTCACGCCGGTTTGTAAAAGTAAAATGGAATGATTTGGATTCATTGGCTTTGATTCTCTTTCAGCCAGTTTTGTACCTCTAGTAGAATATTCTGAATTTTTCGGAAGCTGAACTTGGATCGGAATGCAACGTTAGGACAGCTATGTTATCAGCAAATGTAGCAGCTCGATGATGTTGAAATGCCTGTTTCTAAAATGTGGTATATCAATATTGTCCTAGGACACTTCCCTGAGGAGCACTGTGATGACAAAAGTTAATGATAGTGGTGAGAGAGAAGCTTTTTTAGTTTGTGACGAAATCCCTCGTGCAAAACTTTGCCGAAGAAAAGCTACAAAGCAATACTGTTTATTATTAAGGGAGTTATTTGTCTGATTAACTACCCTATGAATTCGCTTGGTTGTACCATATCTTTGTGGCGAAAGCCAAATTGATAAACGTTACCTTAAAAGCTATTATTTGTCAAATATTTTAAAATAGTTAAAAAATATCTGTTGTCAATTATAAATACAAAATTTACCGGTTCAACTTTTTAAAACAAAAATCGATATATATATATAGACTTGAGTAAACCGATCGATTTGTTTTGTTGAATTTTAAAAACTACGTTCCAAGACGAATTGTTGTTTTTGGGCCAAAACCAACACATTCTCAAAATATCACACCCAAGCTACTAGAGCTGAATAAAAAAGTAATATATTAGAATTTTAATTGGTAATAAATTTGAATATAAAAATAAATAAGTAAATAAAATATCACAACCCAGTGCAGTGAGTTATGTGAAGAATGCAGAACCTTCAACTATTATCTTTTATTTATTGCTAGTCTCTTCAGTTGTATACCCATGTTTGTTGTTTAGGATTCCTTAATAAATTATTATTGACTTTTTAATTTTACCTTGAAATTTCTTCTTGTATGCTAATTTTGTCTTATATACTAATTTTGTTTTTGTCTGAAGCCTTTAATAACGATACGAAATAATGATAATTGAAAGATTCAATAAATCAATAAATATTAATGCATTATGATTAGAGATAATAATATATTTATACTTTCAATAATTCTTGTTGGTGTTTGGAGTTGTAATGTGCATACTTTAAACTGCACCTGAATTTTATTAGATTAGCAATGGCATTATACTAATTTTATATATTAAAATTTATTCAACCTAGAATTTAATCGAAACAATAGTAAATCCAAATGATTGCCCCACAGTAAAAATATAATAAAACTATATCCATTGGATTTTTCATCATGCTTCATAATATACCTCCATGTATATATACATTTTTTCTTTCATAAATTGAAATTCTTGCATTTTGCATTTTGATGAAATTCCTGTGAATCTGATGAATGCATTGACGTTTATATACAAACAAATAAAAAAAAAAAAAAATAAAACAAAAAAAAAGAGCAACAGGAAAACGAAAAAGAAAAACAAATAAAACAGATTTTTTTTTGTTTTCTTTTTTTATTGTTATTTTTGTTGTTATCGTTATTGTTTTTCATATTATGTTTAGTAAATTCATATATGGAACACGAGATGATCTCAAGTTGAATTTTTGAATCATAGTGGTGGGTACGCGACATTCATAATATAATTGTAATAATAGTGTTACCAGATCTATGCACTTGGTATGGTTTTGTTGTTTTCTATTCTCAAGAAATTGTTTTATTCTAAAACAGAGCGTTAGGGCATACAGAGTTATTATTAATACTTAAATTTTGAATTAAATATTAATTCAGTTTTGTTTTCTATAAAAGTAATGAAATAAATATGAAATTATCGTAAAACTAGTATATTGCCATTGCTCGTTTAGTAAAATTTACTAGTAGTAACTCAGATTTGGTTTCAGAATTTCCGGTTTAAAAAAGATGACACATTAAAACTCAAAATACCAAAAACAATGTAAAGTAAATAAGTAGTCATTTAAGCTGGATTTTCATTAGCCAATATTTTAAAATCTTAAAAGAGATAACATAAAATGACATTATTTTATATGAGAGCTCAATACGTACGACAAGTATAGAAAATATTATTTACCGGGAATATTTTTCCAAAAATTGAGGATATTTTTACAAAAATTAGGGATATTTTCAAAAAGTTTGCGATATTATACTTTGATGAAAATGTCGGGGATAGCTTCTTCATATCGGCAACAATTGTTTTAGCAATTTTTTGAGTAAATGTGTATAAAAAAAAATACTTTTTTTCAACAGATGGTTTTGACGGTTGAATTGTTAGTTTTTTGTGTATAAACAAAATTTCCCAAATAGAAATTTAAAGAATTCTTTGCAGCGGTCTATTTTGTTCTTACATAAAAATTTATCATTTTTAGAGCCAATAAAATTTCTAAGATTTTAAATATTGGCCAATGAAAATACACCTTTATTCGCTCAATTCTCATTCTTTCATTCATAATGAACCGTTTTTTCATTATTATTATTATTGTTGTAATAAAAGGCCTCAGACAAAAATAAAATTAGTTATACTATTAATAATATAACAATGTAGTATTTTCAGTGTTTCGTTAAATTTAAGAAAATGTTTTTAAATTTATTTGTTTTGTTATTAGATCACAATGTCAAATTAATTCTACGGATTAATATCACCGTTATCAAATATCTTAAAGGACTAATCATAAACCAACTTACAGGATTAGTAGAAAAACGGGGTAATTATAGAAAATGTTCACAATGAAAAATAAAAAAAGATTAACATTTGCAATTTTTATCTTTGACGAAATAAAATTTCAAGCTGAAAAATTACACTTAATCACTCTAAAATAATTCGTGAGTTCGAGAGAAATAGATAAAAAATTAAAAAAATTAAAATATCATATTTTTTTTACAAATAATTCACACGAAAGAAATTTTAGTGGTATTAAAATATAAATAGTAAATATCTGTGGGTATTATGAAACACGGTTGGTATTAAAAGCGGTTAAACATTTGAATTTTGAGCTTTTCATAACATTTCTTTTAAATTTAATGTTAGCCTTAAATTTAAAGAGATATTTCATTATATGTAATTGAATGTAGAATTTTCATATTTTGAGTAGGTACAAAAATAGTTTGGCTTACGTACAGAATGATTTGTGATAATTATTAAATACTCAGTTGGTTTTCTGTTAATATTCATGGGATTTGTATTTTTTGTTTAATTTTGAAGTTATTGCGTATAATATCAATCTAACGGTATATTTTTCAATCAAAATTACAATCTGAAATGTTCGGTCATCACGAATGTCTCAAAATTATATGTTTGAACCTTCATAAATCACAAAGATATTTATATTTTAATTGAATGTATTTATAAAATTATCAATAGAACATTTTCATCTCTTGACATTAAAATTACGCTTCTTAGAACGCAGAAAAAAGTTTACTTGGAAAATTTTCGGAACTATTGTCATATTTTTTAAAATATAATTTTATTAATAGCGTTATGCTGACAATACAACACTTTAGTGTTACAATATAATTAATTTTCAACAGCTGAAATTAACTTAGTTAACAAGTACAAAAAAATCTCATGATCTAAACATTAACATAAAAAAAAATAAACAAAAATTATAATAGTGATCAATAAAAGCACCTTTATTCAAGCCCAAACCGTTACGATATTTAACATACCAGTTTTGAGTGTTTGGGTTGTTGTCTTGAACTTGATTGAACTCGTGATAACGAGATTAGATGTAGAATAGATCTTCAATTTGGAAATGTATAGAAGTACTTTGCAGTAGTGCAATAAAAATATTAAACTCCAATTGCATGGTTGAAAGTGGTATATTTGGTCAGTACTTTTGTATGGTAATGACAGAAAAAGTAAATTGGTAGCTTCTAAAATTTGATACTAATGACATTTGTTGCGAATATCTTACGTAGACAGAATATAAAAAGGGAGTCAATGGTAGAAAATGATAGTGAACTACTGCAAGTTATTAAACCCAGAAAGGCAACTTTAATTGACAAGTACGATCGTATTATTTGTTATAGGAAGAATCAAAGGCAACCAATAAATCACCACAAATCAGATGTCTTGGCTGAATATAAGAAACTGGACTGAACGAAAAGCAATTGGTTGGTTCAAGCAGCCAGATGTCGTGAGCAATTTTCCACAATAATTACCAATTTATGGCTTGTAAAAAAAAAATAAAAAAATTCAAGCGATCGCTTAGCTTTCAGAAGTGGAAATAGCAGTAGATGAAGAATAATAATTGAACATCAAAATTTTATTTCACATTGTTTCAGTATAGTAAAAAAAAATAAAATAAAGTATAGGTATTCACTTTTGGACATTATTTTTGCCATCGAAATTTATTGGGAAAATTATCGGAAAATAAAAATAACAAAAACTTCATCTTAACAGAACAGACAGCAGAATTCACTTTTATATGTTATTTCCTATGTCTATCATCTACCTACATGTTTGACAATACTGTGTTGTATTTTATATAACTTATCCAAACTTTGTTTTGCTTTTTTGTTTTTTTATTTATTTATTTATTATGCTCCATAAATTGTACAATTAATTCTTTTGAAACTATTTACTTAGATACAGATATGTAATTATCTTTACTATATTATCTTTACAGTTGATTTGTATTTTTTCATTTTTATTTAGAAATTTACGAGCTTAGATATGACTATAAATTCAAAGGAAAATTGGAGAAGAAAAAACAATTTTGAATTTTTGTTTTGCAATCCAAACTTTGTATTTTATGAAAAGTACAATAATATCGAAAAATAAAAAAAAAATGACAACATTTCACTGGAATCGTTAATCTATGAGTCATCATACATTTTCAGTAGCTTCAATAAATTTATAAAATTTTTGTATACTTGGCAATACTGTATTTTATCAAAGTACGTACTTATGGATACCTTTTGGCAGTAGGTATATGTAAGGTGCTCACTTATAGTTTAATATGAACAAAATGAGCCACGAGTAGAAATGAGTTTTGTTTTAATTTTTTTTTTTGTTTTTTTTTGTTTGTATCTTAAAATCGTGTAAGTTGAGATTCGCGAGAACAAAATTTTATTTTTTATTTATTCCTTTTTTTTTTTTGATTATTATTTCATATTGTTTTTTTTTTTATATTATTGTTATTATTATTGTTATTTCAATTTGATTACACAATGATTTTTTAAGATGCAAAATTTATGTATGATTTTCATGTGAAAAATTCTTATGTGGATAAATAAGCTGTGTAATATAAGGAATAATATCTATATCTCGAAAATGTATATTTTATAAGTTAGAATTGAATACGCAGTGTGAATGGAATTTATGTAAAAAAAAAAAATATATTTTATATTTTAGTAATGATAAAAAGGGTATAGTATAGATAGCGAGACATGAAGAGAGAGAGAGAGAATTGAATCATATTATATATTTTATATTATGATTCTGCGAATTTAGATTTTTAGATTTTAACAAAAGACAAAAATAAAGGAAGTTCTTTTAATTATGCGTCATAATAGGTTTTTTAGATTTGAAATTTGCTTTAATATTTATAAACATTTGAGATTAGATTTTGCCTTTTTTTTCAATTTATTGTTCCGTTATATTATAAACAATTTCAATATTTTCTTTAGATAATAATTTTGAATTGTTGTTTTTTTTTCAAAGGACTGACTGTCTAAACTTATTTGTATTTAGTTTTTATGAATGGGCAAACACAAAATAGTAAAAATTTTCATTGATAAAATTTAAGTTGATTTCATCAAATTTCAATTCTATTTTCAAACAATAGTAATAGTCAAAATATTAGTTTAAGATATTAATTGGATATATGAGATATTTGTTATTATTAATAATGAACGGGATGTAATTTTGATAAAAAGTTGTTTAGGTTAAATTTTTATGTTTACTTATACAATATTATGTTGAATTATTATAAATTGTAATGTTTTTATTGTAGTTTATTGTTTTTTTTTTGGCTAGCAAGAATGGAGTAGATTTTTAAAACAAGAATTGGAATAAAAACGTTTATAATGACAGTTGTATTGCGTTGAATCATATTTTATAGATTTTAGTCAGAATTATAATATTATTACAGTGTAGTTAACTCAACTCGACGTGACATGTTTATATTTTGACAATAATTTATTATTTATTTTAGCAGTTGATCCTATAGATAAATCTGTAGGCCAACTTTATAGGTCCTTCTAATTTTTAATTTAAAATTACTTTTAAAACTTTAAAGTTCTTGATTCATAGAAGTTAGGTTGAATTGCTACTAAAGTATAGCAATTTTGCAAATTTTGTATGAACATGGAATAAAATAAAATAATACGCAATTTTAATATTTTTATTTTATGCCACGCCCATATAAATTATATGATAATGTGTACATGGAATAAAGTAAAACTAACACATTTAAAATTTTATTTTGCGACACGAGCATGTGGACTAAAATAATACTAACATTTTTTTTTTTTTTGTTCATTTCGACGGATATGGCCTAAATATGATTCGAAATTGGCGTATGGAATAAAACTTCGGAACAAACCAGTAAAAATGGTGGATATGGAATAAAGTCGACACTCTATATCTCGACACTGAAATAAGATAGGACCAAACGGGTTGCAGATTTGGAAAGCTCGCGTCTTAAAACCCCAGAATCTACTCTCAGGTAAAAAAGTAGCAAATTGGCGTATGGCATAAAATAATACTCAGTCAAATTTATCAACTAATATTTTTATTTAAGAAAGCTTGGTGTAATCTTCTGCCTTAGGCCCTAAAAATTTTGCAATAGATTTGTTTTGATACAATGTTGAAACATGGTTCACAATTGGTACATAGAAATCGTTTTTTTTTTTGTTTTTAGAATATTTACAATATTTTTTGATTTTAAAAACAAAAATATGGAATTTAAAATATGCATATTAAAAATTAAATTTTTTCAGGCCAGTTCTTATAATTATTGTGGGTTTTTCTTCTAAAAACAAGCGTAATAATTTGTTTTCGATTTTTACCTACACAATTGAAGATAAATCATATTTTATATTATATTTTAAGATAACAAACGGAGAAGTACAGTTGTAGATATGAAGAGGTCGCATCTACATAGAACTTCCCATCGAAAAAAATAAGGTAAAAAAAAGTTCGTACTTATTCGTTTTCAAATTCATTTAGGTAGGTTCATTTTATGTAAATAAAACTATTATTCAAGCACTGAAATTAACAAATAAACTAAATGTATATTGTTTGTTGATCAATTTATCTTCAAATATATAAAAATTTCATTTTTCATGTCTGTCTTTTATTTATAAACTCGAAAACTACCAATCGATTTGGATGAATATTTCATCAGTGTGTTTTACTAGAATAGAGTGAAAGTTTACAGACCTAACCATTTTTTTAAATTCTGATGGGATCGGACACCTGCCATACAAATCCTAGCACCTATTACAAATATTTCAAGAGCCAAAAGTGTTATAGAGCTGCCATACATAGTGACCGCCAAAAATATTTCAAAAACCAAAGGTGTTATACAGAACTGGAAATTGGCTGATATATACTTTGTCGAAAATGAACAAACATTCCTGTTATCATTTTCCAATGTAAGGGGTGTAAGTAGTTGCCCACACAACAAAATTCCCAGAACTCATCACGAATATTTCAGAAATAAAAAATATTAGAAAACAGAAAATTGGAATTCAGGTACTCTTTCCTACTCTTTCTATTCCATATATCCCAATAATTTGAAGTGGTATGTCATTTCAATTTAAGAGGCTAAAATTTTTATTAACTCTGGCTTTGGCTATCACAATAAATAAATTCCAAGGTCAATTAGTGAGTGTAGTTGAATCAAATTTGGATATAATTGATAAATTTACACACCTTGATTATTTGGTTACCAGAAAAATGTTGTATACCAACAAGTGTTACAATAAATTGAATTATTAATGAAAAAACAATAAAAATAATTAATTAACATTTTATAAATATTTATTTGTATGTAAATATCAAATTTAATTTTTTTTTCTTAAAATAAAATAAATAAATTAGATTATTTTCAGCAATTGTTTCGTTCATTATAACACTACTAGAACTCATCAGTAGGTATTTGAAGTGTTAGATTACCTATACAACTCCTGATTTTCACTTTGATTGACTTTATAACTTATTAAAAGATGTCAATAAGAAATCTGTGAATTATAAAAATCGACCAAAATTTCATTGTTTCATTGTTTTTACAAAATAAATTTATATGATTATAAATTTTTAAAGTTTTTACATCATTTTACTTCTAATACACAGAACACGTGCAATTTATTAATTAATATTCAATCTTCATACATAGATATTTTATATCACCACTGTATATACATATAAATTTATATTGTTGAAATAAATTATATTAAAATATTATGTCTTTAAAAATTATTTAGAATTATGTATTTGTATTACTAGGGGTGATTGGACCAGCAACGCGGACACGGCACAGGCACATTAGCACACCTAGTTATAATATATGTAAATATCATCCCGCCATACGCTATACGCCGCATTTCAGTAGTTCAAAAATCAATACCCTTGTTACAAGATATAAAACCTGTTTTACTCATTATCATAACTCAAAATCATATTTAAGTATCTTAGGGTATAATAATTCCATAAAACCAATTCAAAATTTAAATTTAAGCAAATATTAAAAAAAATATTTTTCTTAAAATTATTATTCAAACGTCTTCAGTTTGGGGATTTTAAAACAACAGACACAAATGGAGACGTTCTTCTTTTTGTTGTTGTTGTTGTCTTCAAAGACACAAAAATTACCGCATATCATTCACAGATTTTATTTTACGTTTTTTTTCTTTTATTATTTTTGTTTAAACAATGAAATTCTAGTATGGAGTCCAATATGAACTTCAAAGGATACAAAGTTTACATAATGTCTGGAAAACACGGAAATGATAAGATACGCACTTCACACTTTCGGTAATCATTTTAAAGTGTAATTCTCTATACTGGATGCCATTCTTGATTTCTTAACAATGTATGTTGTACTTATAAGGGTTTTTAGTTATTAAAGATTTTTGAATTTTATTTACAATTCCCATGCCGCTCATGTTTATTTAGAGATAATAGAATTCAGGTGTCTGTAGACAAAAATAAGATTTATTATTTGTTTTGTTGTAACTGAAGAGAAGGTAATGTTGTATATATATGAATCTCTGATATGTCTACTGTCTAAGAGCTGTAGCAATTGATTTTCAGTTATTTTTTTATATAGGTTCTTAAAATAAAATTTACAAAATAATTGATTTACAATAATAAGTAAATAAAATATTAAGAGAATTTTGATTAATTTTTGAATATCTGCCGAAGAGTGTCTTACTTTTCAATCATTTATATTTTACTATCATTTATCAACAATTATAGAACAAAATTGAATAGGCTAAAATTGTTAATTATTAAAAAGAGGATAATACCCACATTTATTCGCCCTCGCTACGCTATTAGGCTTCATACGAGCCACTACCGATCCTCTAAAGCATTCAATAATATCATATTATCGTTACGTCACATCCTGTATAGTAAAATGGAGCTGTTATTTTCCATTAAATATCTAAGAACAGTAATTACTATACATACATACTTTTCTGATGTTTTCCAACTAACAAATTTTTATTGCAACAAAACTAAGTAGGCAGCCAATTTTAATTTTATTTTTATTTTTAGTTTAGTTTTATTTCTTCTCAAGGATATTTCGTGGTTTCGTGATGATGGATTTTAATCTTTTCTCAACTACATAGTAGTAAATTTTTACAAAAAAAAAATACATACTCAATTTGTTCCTATTACTATATTTAAATTCAATTTAAATTTGTGGTTAACTAAATCTTAATAATTTGATATTAAAAAAGCAAAAATCGGTATCGGTACATTACTATAAGATATCTATTACTGGTCATTACTAAAATTTTGTTTTGTTGTTTTGTTGTTTGCTGGTTTTAAACTGTTTCCTTGAATTGTGTACTCCGTATTCGAATTAACAGTTTAAAGTACTACAAACAAATTTTTGCGACTTGATTTATATAAAAATAATCTAAGCTTACAAGCAGAAATAGCTTCAGTCCCCTATCCAAATATTATTTATATCCCCACTTCTTTAAAAATGGCTCTGCAGTTAGCAGTTAGTGGAGAGATAACACAATACAAGTCCTCCAATAATATGTTGAATTCCGATTTAGATAGAGATTAACGGAGCTCTACAGCAAGCACATCAGAGATATAGGTATACTAAGTATACACATGGTTTTACCACACCACGTTGTGGGAAGCCAGAATTTCAGGTTTTTAAAATTGGTTATATAAGAATTTTTTTTTAAGTTACGCCAAACTTTAGGTTTCAAGATATACATTTGTACACGAAGGCACAGTTTGGACAAAATTGAATATTTGAGAAAGAAAAATGTACCTCTGATCTGTAGAAATATTTTGAATACATTTGGTAATACTACTCTTCAAATTTTGAAGACACTCTTGAAGGGGCATTGTTGCATTGGGGAAACACGCATGTTCGAATATGGTTGCCGCATTTGAAAAAATTTCACAAAAAAACGTATTTACACAGCCATTTAAGAATTTGCACGGATTAGGGATGGGGACTTGATACTTCTCTTGTTTCTTCTGATGTGATGGGCACTTGATGCTTCTCTTGTCTCTTACGGAAATATTTAAGAGGTGGGGAAGTAGATGAGACATAAATGATAGCTTCCGTTACATCTTATAGTTTAATCCTGCGTGTCAAACTTTGTCAAATGTCTGACTGGTATCCAAAAACACAACTGAACAAATAAAAGGTACTTATCCCGCAAATAAAAAACGATGGAATAATTCCGTTTCACCAATTTGGTTTTCAAGCTGAGCATAGCACAATCGCAGAGGTGCATATGGAAAACCTGATGTTTAAAATAAAACAAGGATTTGAAGAAAGAAAGCTTCAAATCCTTGTTTTATTTTAAACATCAGGTTTTCCATATGCACCTCTGCGATTGTGCTATGCTCAGCTTGAAAACCAAATTGGTGAAACGGAATTATTCCATCGTTTTTTATTTGCGCGATAAGTACCGTAATTTTTTCAAATAATTTTGACAGCACAGGCAATGGACTGTTAGGTCAATATAAATTGGTATTTAATGGATCTTTACCTGGTTTTAACATCATTATAATTCTAGAATGATTGTTACCGGAATAAAAAACCAATGCTTTGAAACTATACTCAATTTATCAGCGTTTTCAACCTATACTCAAAACTAGCTTTGAAATTATACTCAAATATCATTTCTATTTTGAATATTACTGGTATTCGCCCGCTCTTCGAAATTCGAGGAAGTTTAATAAAAATCGTATTCAATATTTCGTTATAAATTTTTCCCATATTTTCAATTTTATCGTAGACAATATGTTTTTTATTGATTTATCTTAAACAACAACCTCATACGTAGTAATAATTTATTTAAAATAAATTGAATTTATATCAGGGGGTGTTGTTGCGAAATTTATATGTTGTTGAAATTTATATCGGGGGGTATTGTGTTGTTGTGTTATAAATTAAAATTTTTGTATTTTAAAATGACTTATGCATTGGGTGAAATTGAAATTTTTAATTGAAAATAAAAAAAAATATGAAAAAATATTTTGAATTCGCCACGTCTCTTTTTAAATATCAATAATTCTTTTTTTTTTCTTCCATTTAATATTTACAATCTGAATAATTTACAATTCAATAAGTTAAATAACTTGTGTTTTATCAATAATTTAAAAGAATAATAATGAAAATCGGGTTTGAAATGGTTCAGATAGTTGTACCGTACTTTTTTTAATTTACAGTTTTAAAATGAAATACTATCATAAACGAAAAATTAAATTTGTGATACCTTTTTAAACATTTTTTTTTTAAATATTAAAATAAAATCAAGGCCACTTGATATTGTGATGTTACCATTATAGAGTTCTCTATATTGGGTACAGATAATTTAGTTTATTTTTTGCTCTTAAATTGCTTTTCGATTTTTTTTTTATGTCGTTTTACTTAAGTCACACCCGACAAAGAACTTATCTTTTTTTTTATTATGTTATTTTTTTCTTCACTCTACATTTATTAACCGCTTCATTTCTTATTTCAAATTTTTGTTAAGGTTATGTTATCACAACTTTCTGCTGATGTTTAAAAGTTTGGTTTTCTTATTTTCAGAATTTATCATTGATGAAACATGAATCAAAAAAAAAAATAAATAAAAAATTTTTTTCGAATCATGTTAAATGTTTTCAACTGAAATAGCTAGCGGCAAATCAACACGGTTTTTGAATTGATGGTTACCGATTCTAGTGATTTAATTGTACCCTGTTCCTTAATTCGACTGTCTGTGAGTATAGAGATATTTCTAATAAATAATACGCTGGATCTTGGGAAGTAGGAGGCTTGCTTTATTTCAATTACTTACGACTGAAACACACACTTACGACCATCATTTTCCCTGCCTGCCTTGTTTTGGTAGGTTGAAGGATAGGCTCATATTTATGTTTTCTGAGTAGACTCCATATTTATTTGCTCTTTTATCAGTATGATATGTATGTTCCAGCTTTCCCTGGGCGGAATATTGGCCTAATAGGACCTCTCAAATAAGCATTCTCTCAGATCTAGGTTTTCCGGAATAAATTTTTTGTATCTAGAGAAAGGCCATATAACTGTTTATAATACGAGTTGACTTTGAATCTGACCGCAGTTCTGGACACCATCTCTTTGGCATAGATTATTTATTTGTAAGAAGTGAAATAGGTTAGAGGAATAGTCAAGATGAATAGTTAGAGAAAAACAGTTAAAAGCTGTCTTTTCGGCAGTGAATTGCGAACTATATAATTGATGTCCCGTTTTGAATTTTTGCAAATCAAACACATAAAAACTGTCTGTTATTAAGAATGCCTGTAGTCGAACGCAATTAGATATTCTACAATTTCTTTAATTATGAACGACTTTGAAAGCTTGTTAGGAATATTCTGCTCTCTTAATTTCCTTTAAAACTGAATATTCTGATTAATAATCTCTTACTTAATTCGTTTATGAATTTATTGTATTTATCACCCATATTCTGTTAGACCCATCTCGCGAGATCGCGTGAGAACATCTCTGACGAGATAGTTTTGTATTCTGTTAGACCTTTGACGAGACGAGATAGCCATTTTTTATCTCGTCAAAAATTATAAGCGATAGAGTATCTCGTCAAAGTATTTTGTGTTTTTTTTATCAAAAAATTGAATTAAATAAATAAATTGAATAGATAAAATAGTTAAGTAAAGATTAATAAACAATTTGTCATTATTGTTTTTGCATTATTATTAAAATTGTGTTTGTTTTTTGAAAAAAAAACCATCTTTACTATTACTGTTTTACTACGTTTATGTACTAAACTGCAAAATATATTTAAAACATAAATATATTTATATTTATTTTTCATTTAAAAAATATTTTAAAACTAATACTAAAACCCCACTAATACTTTCCAAAAATTTTATAAAACATATTTCGTTTATATAATTATATACCAATAATTTTTTTGATAGTAAAAAATGATCAGTACTACCAACAAATAAAATGTTCTCTCGCGCCGCTTACAGTGTCTAACAGAAAGGCATATTCAGCGAGACGAGACGAGATGAATTTTTTCTTCTCGTCAACGATGGGTCTAACAGAATATGGGTGTATATTTTGGCTGAGAAATATTCACAGCTTGATGGCATGTTGAGCATGGCAACTGAATTATAATATTATTAATTAAATAAAAAAATATTTAGTTTACAATTTGATAAAAGGACATTTTTAAATAAAATCCTATGGTATTGCATTTGTATGTCGTGTTAATTTGTATGTCATTTGTATGTCAATTTAAGACTCCAGAAATACGAAAGGTTTGCTTTTGAGAAGCGTCTTAATCTTCTGTGTTAAGTACCTGATGGTTGTCTTAGCAATTTTTGCACCAGTGGATTTGGATGGTTTCCTAATCGGGTCCAATATATTTTGTTTGAAGCAGTTACTTCCTCTTTCACAGTTCTCACTTGCAAGTAATTTCTTATGACTGAGTTTCACACATACCAAGGCGCATTGACAATTGTTGTAAGTACCTTTTCTTGAAAATGTTTAATTTTTTCTACATTTGAATGGGTTATCGTACTCCATAGCTCAATACCATAAGTCCATATTGGCTTCAGTATACTTTTAGGACTTTACTTTCTACATAGAGAGTTGTGAATTTTTGTCAATTAGCCAGTATAAAGTTGGAAAATTTTACGCGTAGTTGTTTACTTTTTGCTGCAATCTGCTTCCGCCAGACTAATTTTTGGTCCAAGTGTAGCCCCAAGTATTTGACCGAATTCACCATTCGTAATGTATTGATATTCCCTCTAACTGGAGCCAGATTTTTTCCTAGTAGTGAAAGTAATGTGAACATAATTGACTTTGTTTGATTTAATTTTCCACTTTTTTAACCTGTTATTTATGTTATCTAAGTTTCTCTAAAGTTTAAAAGATGCCATTATTGAGGGAAAATACTTGAAGCTAGAACTACTGTATCGCCTGCAAACCAATCGTCGCACCCAAAGTATTTATTTATATGAATGATGTAATTCCCAACAAGATAACATGTCTTGTTGGTAAATTAGCAGTAAATAATAAATATAACAGATGACAGATGACATATGACAGATGACAGATGACAGATGACAGATGACAGATGACAGATGACAGATGACAGATGACAGATGACAGATGACAGATGACAGATGACAGATGACAGATGACAGATGACAGATGACAGGTGACATATGACAGATGACAAATGATCGATGGCATATATAAGTAATAAAAAACAGATACTATGTTTATGACAATTCCATGATTAGAATAGGTTCTAATACGCTCCCTTGCGGAAAACCGGTGAAAATGTTTATTAATTGAGAATATCATTGTTAACTTTTACCTTTCTTCTCTCTTACTATCCCTTTTCTTTTCTCTTCGGCGGAAAGCCAGTGGTACGAAAGTATAAAGGTTTTTCTGACCTAAGTTTTGGCTAATAATATAAAGAAAAAATCTTGAATTTCCTTTTGGTTATATATATGCTTTTATGAATTGATAATATTGGAATGGTAGCTTTTCTTTCAGATGATATAGTAGTCCTTCGTGACAGACTTCATTAAATACTTGAGTAATGTCTAAGAATGCAGGTGAACATTATTTTTTATATTCAAAACAATTTGTTGTTTTAAATAAGAGATGTAATGTTGTTATTTTCTATCTGAGGACATTTCTGTATAGGGATTGTTCAGTTTAAACTGATATATGCAATCTACAAGCCTGTATAAATATCTTAGAAATTTAAAGTTTACCATTCAAAGAGCATGCAAACATGTCTGTTGTGTGTCTTATATTTTTTGTTTAAATAACAGTGAATCATCGAAAAGACTTTCAAGAATGAAGTATCATCAAAATCAAACTTTGTGAAGAACAGTTTTATATATTATTTGGCTGAATATAGAAAACATCACACTATGTCAGAACTTTTTCCTGAGAGCAACGTTTTGTTCCCTCTGTTGGCGAAAGATATAATAATTGAAAAAATTATCAAGAGACGTGTAAACTAATATCATACTAACACTATTTATATTTCGTTTTAGTCTTTTAACTAAGCTATAGTAACCGCCCTAAACTGTAATGCTCGAGTATAGCTAGAATACTTATTTTGCCAATTCACAAATAAAACTACTTGAAACTATAATATTTTTCATAACTTGGGTTTCTGCAAACAACTTATAGTTGTTCCGCACAAATCAAGCCATCAATATTTGTAATACTCTTATTTTTTCTTTAGATTTCTTTAATGTATTCTGAGGCGCGTGTAGATATTACATTCACCTTTATTCTTTTATTTTAGATTTTTCGGTATAAGATGGATCAAGTCAGAGAGTCAAAGACCACAATGAATAATAAAAAAACAAAACCAAAACATAAAAAAAACGTTTACTCATGAATCATTGTCGTCATCACTAACCAACCATCATCAAAAACTCATCTAAATCTCTTCTTATTCTTGTTATGTTAGTATGTACAAAAACAAGTATACATACAACATACAACCACGGCACAAACATTATTTATACTACTAGTACTCAACTCTCTAAATATATATTACGTTCATAGATTTTTGATATACTTAAGTATCCAATTTATACTGATATTCAGATACTCTTTTAGAATAATTTTTGTTGTTGCTGTTTTTATTCGCAAGAAAAACAAAACAAAAAAAAGGACAAAACAAAATACCAAAAAAAAAACAAAAAAAAAACAATACCAACCAATGTAGACCAACCATCCAGCACGAGCCTGGGAACTTTAAATTGCAGACTGTTCTCACGGCCTTTATATGACTTGAAAAGAGATACCTAAATCGCGATTACTTCTTTTTTTAACTGCTGTTTTTTAATTTTAATTTTTTTATATCTTCTCTTTTAGTTTACTGGAATTTTTTTTTTTTAATCTCCCCTCAACACTCTCTCGATCCAATCACTTAATGGAATTCTATTTTATTACCATTAATTCTGGTTTATTCTTTTATTTCAGAAGTGCTCTAAGCAATCGCTTTAATTTTGATTTTTTTTTTTTTTTTTTTTACTTCATTTCGTTTTTCTATTCGTTTTTTTGTTTCTGACATATTCGCGAGCAGTTCGTGTATAGTGGAAATTATAATTCTTATATAACATTATTTTAGATCGTATTTACAGTGTTATAAAAACTGTATAGCAGGGAGAAGGAGAAAAAAATGCAATAAAAAAAGACAAAAAATAAAATAAACAAATATTAAAAAAATTAATAAAAAAAAATGGGATAGGAGATTGCATCCAAATAAAATCAATATAAAAAGACAAAAAACAAAAGAACTGAGCCGCTTTTATCTCAGCAAATTGTCATTAATTTGTATAGCATGAGAAAACCATTTTAATAAAAGTCTTAATCTGTATTTCATTTATGAATTTTGAAGTTCATTTTCTATTAGGATTTTACTGTTTTGGTCTGTGGGGATATAAATATCCCATTCGGTAAAACTTTATGGTTTTAATGTATTTAATCCTTTCATATTTTACTTTTAATTATATTATGTCCTATTAGTTTGATGGTAGGTGGAAGTTATCATTTCAGTTACTTCTGGAAAACCATTTAGCTGTCTGCCTTCTTCATGCTACAACTCGAAGGACTTCTTTGTTTTTGTTATTTTAGTGAATCACGCGCTGAGGTTCCACTCAGTATTCCACTTTCTACTATTGAAGAAACAAACAAACATTGACCTGTCAATATACCAATATTGTTTCCGTTACTAGTTTTTCTTTCTCAACTTCCAATCATAAGACCTTTTACAAGACCTAATTTTATAACAGTCAGTATAACAATCAGTTGTAGTTGGTATATGGATGTTTGGATCCGCTGAGGTGATATCGATTTAAAACTTTCTTTAGCGAGTCCATTTGCTACTTTATTAGTCTGTATAGTAGAATATCCAGTAAACCAACTTAGGGCTTTACTGTGCATATTCTATTGAGATTCTCAAGTAGTATCCTACAATTCACTACCAAGTCCTACTTGATTTAGAAGCACTGTAGTGCCTTTATTGTTGCTTTATTGCCACTATATAGCTAGTGTCCACAGATAAAAATTGATTTAATTATAACACCAATTCCAAAGCCTGAGCTATTGCCGATTCTTTCGCTTGGAAGACGCTATTATAAAGTTTGGCAGTCTGATGGATTTAATAGATCTTATATTTAGCATATTTGAATTGAACTACCACTTCCATTTTTTGGAAGCTGGCACTTCCATTTTTTGGAAGCTGGCACTTTCATTTTTTGATGTAAAATGCGAATTCGTCAAATTTTCTAAACAATCAAGATAGCTTATTAAATTTTTACATAAGAAAAAAGTCAATCGCTATAAAAAATTTTCTAAATTTCTATTTGTAAAATTTATTTATTATACAATGTTAAACCGTCAAAAGCATTTGCTGAAAAAATTTAATTGTCCAAAACAACACAGAACGTAAAATCACGGAAGCAGAAAATGATGAAATAGTAAAAATTCTAGACGTACCACTGCTGTTAGATGTTCCAATAAAAAAAAATGGTATTTGTGAGGTGCGAAAACAATAAAAAAAGAATGAATTGTAAAGAAAGCTCCGAGTCACCTCCATAAGAGTAACGCACTCATCATCTACATTTTCAACGCAATTATAAGACCCTCTGCTATTTTCCCGACCAATGAAAAATAGCCAAAATCATTTTAATCGGAAAACTAGGGAAGGACTTAAAAATGGACCAATCATATAGACCGAAAAGCTTACTGCCAATCATATCTAAACTTCTTGAAAAACTTTGTATGAGTGGGCTCAAGCCAGTACGATTATCAAAAAACTTGATCCCGTGCCACCAATTTGGTTTCAGACAAAGGCGCTCTACAATAGAGTAAGCCCATTGCATAGTGAGTAAAATCAACAAAGACTTTGAGGAAAAAAATACTGTTCAGGTGCATATCTCGACGCAACACAAACGTCCAAGAAGATATGGCACAAAGGTCTGTTCCACAAATTGAAAACAGTTTTACCTTATCATTACTATTTAATTCTAAAATTTTCCTTGAAAATAGAAAATTTATGATTAGATATGGAAAAGCATGCACTTTACCAAAAGATGTAAATTCAGGAGTACATCAAGGCAGCTTAGTTGGCTCGATGTAGTATTGAATATACACTGGAGATATTGCTACAAGCAAATGCACGATGTTGGCCACATTTGCCGATAATACTGCAATACTGTCCTCAAATAAAGACCCAAAGATGGAATCGCAGCCCCTACAATGATGGCACTAAATATAATCCAACAATGACTAAAAATCTGGAAAATTAAAACAAATGAGTCCAAATCAGTTCATATTACATTCACCAACAAAAGAAGCACATGTCCGCCGGTAACCCTAAATAATACGGCTATAACTTAAGAGGATTCAGTAAGGTAACTAGGCTTGCATTTGGATCGCACATTAAACAGAAATAATCAGCTGAGAACCAAGCTCAGGAATATACATTGGCTTATGGGACCGTCATCACGGGTACAAATAGAGAGCAAGGTGATGCTTTATAAAGCAATCTTAATGCCCTTCTGGACATATGGAATCGAGCTATCGGGAACAGCCAACAACTCTAACATCGAGATTCTGGAAAGGTTTCAGGCTAAAGTTTTTCGTGAGGTAATCAACGCACCATGGTAGTTCAGAAATTCCAATACAAGAAAAGACTTAAACATATACTCTGTAAAAGAAATTGTGACAAAAATAAGCAAAAGATACCACGAAAGACCACAGGTTCACTCAATCCAACTAGTACGTCATCTGCTAAACACCGACAACATAAGAAGATTGAAACGGTAATGCTTGCTTTCTTCGTGACCACCACTGGAAATTAAATATTTAATAATGGTTTGATTAACTTACTGATATCAGAAAGTTATAATTACATAACATTACCATTATTTATGGCAAAAAGTAACAAGGGCAATTCCATTCATATTCCATATGTAAGATAAACTAATTCCAGCCATGGGTCTTAAGCATATCGCCTCTTCCATTTTGAAACCTCTGTTAAATCTTTTCTCACTTCATTCTCAACTAGTAAATACCCAAGTCATTGGAAGATTGCGTATGTTTCCCCAATTCCCAAAAAAGGTGACAAAAGTGACTCCTTCAATTGCAAATCAATCGCCATTACTGTGATTCTTTCCAATCTAATGGAAATCATTATAAACAAAAGGCTATTGAGATACCTAAGTAGTTCGCGTATGATGATCGCCAATACGGCTTTAGAAGCCAACGTTCAACAGGCGATCTTTTAACTTATCTCTGCGTTAAGCTTAACACCAGCATTTATTGTACCGGTGAATCCGAGGTTGTAGCTGAAAAGTCTTGAGTATGGTATTCTGCTCTTTCAGGCTATTGGTTTGGGCAGCCTCTTCTGCACATGGATTGAGGACTTTCTCTCGAACCGAAGTATACGTGTCGTTGTCGTAAGTTTTAGATCCGACAAATATGTAGTAAATACTCTATTCTTGATTTTCATCAACGAATTGCTCTCTTCAACCCTCAATCCAATCCATAGTTTTGCTGATGGCAGCACATCATACGACTTGTAAGCAGCAAAATGACATCCTACGACTTTTTAAGGACCTCTACCTCAATCAGCACGAAGAGAAACATAATGGCTAGCTCACTTAACCATGATCTAGTAAAAATAGCCGATTGAGGTAATATAAACAGAGTTGAATTCAACACATCTGAACCTAAAAGCTGTTTGATCTCTTGTGTAGGGAGAACCTTTACTAGTGTTTGGGTAGGGTGTAAAAAAAAAAAATATATATATACGAATTCATTTTTGGGTAGTAAGAAAACCAGTTTGCGAAAAAATTATTGTTAGAAGAACTTCACGATTGCCCCGAAATCACGATTGAACTTTAAGCATATGATGATGAATAATTGTTACTTGAATATTAACCAATATTGAGTAACCACCAGTCACCACTATTCACATAAAATCGAAATCTTTTTTTCTCCTTGAAAAACTTTCTAATTCAATATTGAATTTTAGCTTTGTTGTTGTTTTTTGTTTTTATTTTCGCCCAGTCACACGCAATTATTTATCTCAGCTAAAAATAATATTCAAATTTAAATTCAACACGTAACTGATTAAACTAAAGTATATGTACATACAAACGGTAAATAGCTAAATATCTTAAAGATATTTTTTTCTCATCTTTTCTTTTTTTTTCTTTTTTGAAAGTGTGAAAAATAATAATTTTTAAAGGTACATATTATCATTTAAGGATATTATTGTCATAACAACTGGATACCAAAAAAAAAATGGAGGTGATAATTTGATATTTATAGCAATTGAAATTTCTATAAGATATAATTAAATGTATATATACAAATGCATGACAACCAATTGAAGAATCCCGTTTTTATATTATAAATATTGCAAAAATATTAAAATAATAAATACAGCTGCCATTCTGGTATTTTAGTCCCAATCAAAATAATTCTATAGCAGTGATATCAAAAGTGAGAAAAAATTAATAAAAAATAAAATTTTTTTTAACATGTCAAAATTTCTTTTCACAAGAAAATGCGCACTGCACTGATCACCCTACTAATATGTCCATGTAGATTTAATTATCTCATGTTATATTATTATTATCAAGTATGTTAACTATATAATATTTTACAATTATTTCATTAACCTATACTTAATTATAAAAATGCATTTTTTTTTATCATTTTTTGTTACTCATTATACCTACTTATTATCAAGTATGGTGCACGTATGCCAACACACAACCTTTTGAAACATCACTTTATTTCTTATCAATATCAAAATTGATGATCAGAAAAGTGTTGGCTAACCACCATTGGAATACCACTTTACACTTTTACAATATTAAATTGATCAGGTAATATAGTGCAGTAGGTATATAGGATATGCTTTGTTAAAATTATAAAACTTATCAAATTATCAGATAATTAAATTTGATCAATCGATTTTCAGACATCATAAAAAATTATAACTTCCAGCAATTTAAAAAAATTAAAAATTTCACACTATTCAAAAATTATAAGTTGAGAACAGCAAAAAGGAAATTTAAATAAAAACAAAAAAATAAATTAAAACACCAGATCCTGTAATAAATGCCGCCGCACTTGTAAAATTATTCAACAGCTTCCTATATATTAAAATTATTTTTTATTATTATTTTTTTTTTGTTTTGTTTGCATGCGCAATGCAGTGTTGTCAGTTCTTTTAAAATCTACTAAAAGTCAAATTAAAATAAAATACAAGTTTTCACAAATGTGTTATGTATCACCTCTGTTTTTTTTTTGTCTTTATAGTGTTTTTGATGCGTGATAATTTTATATAATTAGTAAGAGTCGGTTTCATTATGATTTGATTTAATATAGCTATACGCAAAATTGTACAAAATATTCGACAAATTACTTCAAAATTTGAAATATATTTTTAAAAGTACCTATACGAGATAAAATAATAATTTATATGAAAATAATAATGAAGAACATTTTTGCCAGTGATATCTTGTAATATTCTTAAGTGCAAGATTCACACTTATTTTAAAGAAAGAAAATTAACAAAAAAAGAAAATAAATAATTTGATAAGGAGATAAATGCATTTTATTGGAAGTTACTATAGTGTTAATATTCGGTAAGAACTAACTTTTTGTAAAATTTTTACATACGTGGCTTAGTTAGCCGAGTGGTAAAGCACTCGCGTATATTTATCTAACGATATCAATATGCAATCGCTTATAACTATCTGACGACGGGTTCTAACCCCGTCAAATGATGAAAATTACTGAAAGTACTTTTTAATACAACCACATTTGTTCTAATATTAAATATATAATTTTCTGCATTTATCTGGATGTTTATAAGTTCGACGGAATACTCCAACACATATACAAATTGCAATATATATACAAATTGTAACGTCATGTAATTGTCAAAAACATAGTATCTATTTTTTATTGCTTATATATGGCATCTGTCATATCTGTCATCTGTCATCTGTCTACTGTCATCTATCATCTGTCATCCGTCATCTGTCATCTGTCATCTGTCATCTGTCATCTGTCATCTGTCATCTGTCATCTGTCATCTGTCATCTGTTATTTGTCATCTGTTATCTGTGCCATTACATTGGTTCCACAATTATTGCCAATATTATGGATAGAACATGTGCATTGTACTGAATCTGCTTTTACACAAAGTTTTGGCATATTATACTAATAATCAGACATAGTAAATTTTACTTTTGAATATTTCGGTGTATCGAATAATTTACAATACCGTCATTATGTAATGGTTATGTAATCTGACTAAACTGATCAAACAGCTCCGAGCTCGAATTGTGCTCAGGACATGAATCTTCTTAAAAAGTTTTTATAATTGTTATTTATTTGAAATACACATTCTCACTTACAATAATTACAAGAAAAAGAAATCAATTCCAGCAATAGAACTAATACAAGATCAAGGCCTGGTAAATTATGCGATACACCAAAATATTCCAACATAAAATGCTAGCATTGCTATGTCTGATTATTAGTATAATATTTCAAAACTTTGTATAAAAGCAGATGCAGTACAGTGCATTGTTCCATTCATAATATTGTCAATAATTGTGGAACAAATGTAATTCAATAATAACTTACAATATCTTTATAAAAATAATAAAACAATTAAGTATTATTACGTATTGTTAAGTATCAATTTGGTATTGGACAAGGTATCACTCAAGGTCTCAGTCCAACTCAATTTAACTTAATAATGGATTTAAATAATCAAAAATATAGTTAAAACCTCTGGGGCATATCGAATTGACGATATGTATGTTAATATCATTCATATTACGTAGATGACGCTATCCTAATATGATATACAATATTATGTATACAGAGAGTGAAAATGATGAATATAAAAAAAATGATCTACATATATTATTATTCAAATATAACGAAACTGCCAAATTGTACAACATGAAGGTATCAACAATTAAATTTAATATTAACAATAAAATTATCTAACAATTGATCAATTTTTAATATCTGGGCATAACTATTACCAGCTCTCGCAACGAGGAAACACAAATAAGAACCCAAGCTGGGAATGCCACAGCCATTTTAGGTTATCTCTGAGATGTTAGAAACAAATATATACTAATAGAAAAAAGAACACGAATATGTATACAAAAGCTGTATTCGGCTCATACTAACGTACGATATTGAGACAACTGAAGACATGTGTCAAGACAAAATAACAAATTTGAAATCTAAGACAAATATGTGGATACAGATAAGAAACGCATGTATATCAACGAAATCAGGAACGTATGCAACATTCAAGATATTGTCTGTTGGAGTCAAAATAGATAAAAAGACTACATAAATAGAATGACAGAAGGTCAACTGGGGAATGTAGTAATGAAAATAGCAAAATCAATATCAAACGTTTACCAGGAAAATAAAAGAAAATATGGTACTAATCCTGAACGTCGTCATCACGAAATTGAGGGTAAGATATATTAAAAAAAAAACGGGTACTAAAAGAAGAAAAAGAAGGAGAAGACTTAAAATAAAATTGAACTTATACAAACATTATTATGAAGGTGATGCTACTCTACAAATTTAGCTCTCCAAATTTTAATTAGTATTGATATCCACAATTTCAAAAGAAGAAAACTATTATATATGACTGTGTATGCCAAATGTCTGCGTCCAAACATAATAGCGTATAGTTCGATTTTATTCAATACTAACCAAATTTTAATTCTAAAAACACAGAAGAAAATAAAAAAATGCTTTATATGTTTTCAGATCTGCTCGAGTACCCTTTGTACTTAAAAAAAGGTTTTTCTTTTTTATATTTTCTGATATGTTATTAACACTAATGAAATGTGGCACGCTGTATCAGGAACTAGACCTTCTGAAATAGCGAAATAGTTTCATTTTACTTTTATTTTTACCAAATTATGAAGTTAACAGATTTTATTAAATATTAAGAATAATGAAAGAAAAATGAAATTTAATATCCATACCCTGACCGAGATTACCCTGACCCGGTACTTACTGATTATTAATTAGATGACATAACAACTACATCATGTAGACCATTTGCTAACTTATTTATGTATCAATTCACTTGCATATTAATTTGCAAGTAAACATTTAGGTCCTTTTCGCTTTCGGAATATGGGTCTAATATTTTCTGCCGTTTTGTGGACTACTTTGTAGTATAGCTACTACACAAACCTTATATTTTGAATATGATAAGCTGTAAAATCAAATATTTCTGGAATTGTAGTAAAAAACAATATAACTTTCATACTATAGTTTTTCAATAAAAAAATTTTACTCATTTCATTTAGTTTTTATAACTCACATATTGATTTTTGTGTTAATTCTATATATAAGAAACTTGCAAAGTCACCCGACGTTGTTCGGGCTCAACACAAAATATATAAAATTTCGAATTTTTAAATATAATATAGCAAAAATATAGTTATATTCATGTTCATCAAATGGAACTTTGCATGCTCACCAATATTCACACAAACAATTGACTGCGTGGTCACGATTAAACAAAATCAAAATATGTGTTACCTATGTATTTTCGACTGATAGAATGAAACACTCCTTTAATATTTGTAGACCCTCTTTTGCCATACAATAAACATTCAATCAAAAATACATCGCTTACCTACCAGTCTAATATTATTGTTAAAACTTCAATTACAATAAAAAATCACTTTTGGAGCTGTAACAAATTTTTATTATTATGTTATTGTTTTTATTTTTTTTGTTACATTTTTTGTTTTTTTATGTTTGCACCTAACTAACTAAAAATTACTACCTAAGTAAAAAAAACAAAAAAAAAAAAATTATTATTGCTTTTATTTTTAACTTATATACAATTATTGTTTCTTTTTTATTCATTCTCCGACAAAACATGTACTTAAAATGACTTCGCGATTTCACACCCTTTATTACTGCCATAAACTTAACACTTCTTTTTCATTTAATAACAATGGTAGTTAACAACATTCCGTTGTATGCATATGTTAATATGCTTTAAGAAAAATTAAAAATCAAAAACAAAAAAAAAAAAGCAGCGCACACGCATTTGCAAAATTATCAATCTTTAGATTTAACGAAAACCCATTAAGTGATCAGGTTTTTGAAAATATTTGCAATAAACTCCGAATAGGTACTATACCTACTACATATATGAAAAAAAATGTGTTATGAACATTTATAAAAATCTGAATATGATTGAATCTCCCCAACAAATGTACAAAAAAAAAAAAAAAAAATTAAACCTAAAACAAAAATTATTAAGTTGTAAAAGAAACCCTTTTTTTTAAATCCTGAAATTAAAAAAAAAAAAGAATATTAAGATACTTTTTCTTTATATCTTTAAAATACATTTTTTTATTTTTGGTAGATGTTTTCAAAATTTTGTATGTTGAATTTGCAATTTTACCTTTTTTTTTACAGACTTAGTTTTTTGTTTATTATTATTTTTTTTTTTTTTTTCAAAGTGATTGATTACAATTTTCATGTACCTTTGTTTTGACAACACACAACACTCTTTACTTTTAATATTAACCTTATCGAAACGCGAATATTAATCTTAACTGTCAAAAATTTAAAATTGCAATATTTTGACCATTTATTTGACTTTTTACGAATTTATATTTCAACAATTTCAATAATATAAGAAATATAGTTTTGAGTTCATAAAAGGCCATTTTTAGTCATAAGTTTTTACTCTAAAATATTATACAAATATTAAGTCTACAACTTTAGTTCATCACAGTACCACTATATACTGATGGACATTTAAAAATGTTTGCGCTTATGAAGATGTTTTATTTTAAAATCTATAATTATGATTTTCATTACTTATGATTTGTTATTCAAATTTTGTTCTTTTTTTCATTTTATTATTTTCATTACACTTTCAGACAGTTCAGTTTTCTATTTGAAATGTTAACTTTAAAAATAATTCATATTTTTTTTTTTGTTTATTCGTAGGCTTGTGGGAATCTTCAAAAGACACAATGAGCTCCGTAGCTTGACATTGCGTGCGGGATTTTTACCCACTAAACCACACCATTCCTATATTGCGATCTAGTCCAACAGGACTAATGAGCAATTTTTTCTTGGCTTTATTTATTTAATTTTAAATGTAGACTACATCCAGCGAGGTCTATATAATTTTTCTTTAACATATTCACCCATACTCTTGAAGACCCATTGCATCAGAGACGAAAAACCGACTTAATAAATTTGTAATTCTGGAAGACTTGTGAAGAATCCGTTGGTAGTCAGCATAACGTTGGTAACCTTCCGTTGGTAGTCAGCATAACGAAATTCTTCACAAATCCTGGAAAAACAAATCTATCTACACGTGGGAACGGGCCAACCCTCGATCACCGACGAGACGAGTCCTCAAGAATGTGGGTGATTATTGTTGCACTAACTAAAACAGTTATACTCATTTGAGTCGTCTGGCTATATTTCTATTAACCAGGAGCTGGACTACCTCGACATTTACATGGTGCTGGGGCCTTTTTTCGTAACTTCTTGCAAATTTCTGTATTTCTTTATCGACAGATTTTACAGACAGTACATTTTTCTATAGCGGATTTGTAATTCTTTCTTGTTTTTGATATGAGCTTTGCAGCGAAGTTTTGCATCTAACCAAGATATTTGTAAGTATTTTAATGGGGTTATTTCTGGACCACTTATATATACTGGTTTATGGTAAATCTTTTTAATTGCGAAATTTACATGTACTGATGACATACATAGCTTCATTTAATTTTAGCCACCATCTTTTGGTATAATCTTGGATTTTTTTTTATAGCTCTCTGCAACTTTTCTGTATTTTCTCCAACAGCCAGAACTGCTGTATCATCTACAAACGTTGCAATTATATTATTTTCTTGGTCTTATTGGATCAAGTACACTTTTAGTTGAGGAATCCCAGCATTAATTTCTTTAAGATCGGAGTATGCTCTTTCTTGTTTTATGTAGAAGTATCTCTCTAATAAGTAGCTTGCGATGATTTCCGAATGTTCTTTTGAAAGGATAGTTTTCATTGTACAACTTAACCCCTTATGCCACACCTTATCGAATGCCTGAGTCACATCCAAAAAGATTGCTGAACAGACCTTCTTCTCCTCTAGAGCTTTTTCAATAGTATTTGTTATTCTGTGTGCCTGGTCTATTGTAGCATTTTGTTCTCTAAAACCGAATTGGTGATTATATTCTTTCTTTCAATAATAGGTTTTAATCTTCTTAGATTAATTTTTTCGAACAATTTTGACATTATAGACAGCAGTGAAATTCGTCTATAGGATGATACTTCATTTGGTGGTTTTTCAGCTTTGGCTATATCATGATGACTTTGGCCAGTTTCCACAATTTCGGCACATATTTTAGTCTGAATGCAGCATTTATAAGATTCGTTATCTTAACTATTGCCTTTTCTGGTAGTTGCTTTAAAAATAATTCATACGGAAATATCAATAAGAATATTAAATTAGAAAAATTAGGTCTAATGAATTGCTTGTTAGCAATTTAGTTAGACATAACATAAAATTTCTGTATAGAATACTTTGGTGAATAATAGAAGCAGTAAAATTCATCTAAAATAGCAACCCTGTTAAGAATAAAACCAAAATATCTAATAATGAAAAAGCTCGTTATTTTTTGACATAAGTCTATTTTTCTAAGTTAATTTAAGTTGAAAATTTTTTTTAATTAAAAATAGTTAGCTCAAAATAGAATTACCAACAGACCACCTTTTTTAGAATGTTCTTTTTACTTAGATTTGTCACAACGAGTACATTTCCATGAAAAAAAATCTATAGGTATCTACTAAAAATACTTAAGAATATCGAAAATATTTTATTTTTCGTTTGCAAGTCCTCTAGGCCTTTTGTTAATGTCCATATCATTCCTCTTGTAATTTTATTTGGTTTTTTTAAGACATATGATATAGAATTGAACATTATCAGACAGATTAAGATATTCAGAACAATATACTGTAGTACTTATTTGTAGCAATTCAGTTTTATTCAATAATTGTGTATGGACTATTCTGCATTAATATTTAAATAAAATATAATTTAATATTTTATTCTAAATATATTAAATTATATTTTATTTAAATATTATGCAGGTTTCGAAATATTTCGTAGATGCAGGTTATATAAATATTTTGTTAAACATGATATTGGAATTAAAGTGCTGATTTTTAATCTAACTGTACACTTATAACTTCTATAATACATTAAAAAAACTTGATTTATTCTCTCAATTCTCATACACCACAAATTCTTATTCGCGCGCAAACTTGTACGCGAAAGTGTGAATTTTTTCTGGAATCTTGCATGGCGTTTTGTTTACCCAAACACTTGCCTATGTTAATACTGTTCGTTTTAAAGCTTTAAATTCGTACATACAAATTGCTATTGTATTTAAAATTTTGGAGTGGCGTGTGGTAAAATTTGAACACTCCAAATTCAAATCGAACAGTTTTCTGGTTATTTTACTGGTGAGCGCAAGTAAAGTACCTTCTATAAAATTTAAAAATTCGAAAAAGAAACAAAGAGGAAAAATTATATTGACTTGATATTACTGAAGGAGTTACGACAAAATAATCCAGAAGATTTATAATACTATTTGAGAATGGATGCAGAAATATTTGATACTCTTTTAAATTCAGTCAAACCGTACATACAAAAACAAAATACACAAATGAGAGAAATCATTTCGGCAGAAGAGCGGCTTATAGCTACATTAAGATTTTTGGCAACTGCCCGAAACTATGAAGACTTAAAATTTTCAATGGCCATTTCAGCTCAAGCCTTAGATCGTATTATACCTGAAACATGTAAAATTATTTTCGAAGTGCTTCGTAAAAAATATATAAAGGTAAAACAATTTTAAAATTTATTTCAAATTCAATATATTAAAATTAGAATAGAAAAACATTCAAATTCATTTTATAAAATAAAAATAAAATAGTAACAATTTCTTATTCTGCCTGGTACGTAGATGAGTACCTTGGTTCTACCTGTGGTTCTATAATTGTATCTTCACTTTAGAAATCTTGTGGTGTTGTTAGCTGTGGTGTAATACAAATATAACTCTGATTGCTATCAGTCCAAATGTGTTTTCTATTAGTTTAGTTAATGCAGCCTTTTGCAATATGAAATTTATTAATCTCTGCTAAAATCCTTTTCATATCACATACTTTTAAGTTTTTGACCGACGTATTGGCCAAAGATTTCATATTGATCTTGTATTTAATATTTTTCATCTTTTCGTAAAGCATCAATGCAAGCTTTTAGAAATTCTTGTTGTTCAAGTTCTGCAGTTTTTTTTGTTTTGGTCTTATGAGAACAAGATGGGGTATTCCTTTCTACATAAATAGTTTGAAAAAAAAAATTAAAAACTAATATCAATACTTTATAAATTTCAGTTCCCTTCATAAAAAGAGGACTAGGAGAATATTTCTCGACAGTTTGCAACAAAATGGCAAATGCCAAATTGCGGAGGAGCTCTAGATGGTAGACACATATTACAACTTTATATTTACAGCTTTATATTACAACTATACAAAATTTTACAGTATAATATTGATGGCAGATTATGATTTCATTTATATAGATGTTGGTAAAAATGGAAGAAATTCAGATGTCGGCGTATTTGAATACACGAAATTGAAAGATATGATGGAAAGCAAAAAACCTAAACTCAACGCCTATGTGATTGAGTACGGTTAATGTTGCATGTGTATGGTAGTAAAATGTTCAGTTTTAAGTACAGAATACGCGCACGCAATTTTCTTCATATGTTTACTCATACACAAACGTTCTTTCGCGCACGCATTAGGAATGTACACGATTACTTTCGCGCAAGCATTTGTGTGTATGGCTTGCTATTGTTTCACTCATAGTCAACTATGTTTTTTTTTATTATTATTGTTGTTTTCTTTATAATTATTGTATTAGTTTATATTCTTTACCTAATATTTTTATAACGTATATTCATACAAATATATGAATACGAATATAAATGCATAATATTTTGTAACTATGGCTTCAGACGGCAAAAAAAAATTATTGTATAAATAAATAAAAGATCTATCTTATTTTCTTATCTTATTTTATTATATCATTGATTAACTTTCTGTTTTGAATTTATTTTAATTTTAAATGACTTAATTTTATACTTCACACCAAATTACTATATATATTGTTGTTGTGTTTTTAAATAAAATTTTTGAATATATTCTAGAGTCTATACAAGCTCTATTCGGAAATGAATTTGGCTCTCTTGAGAAATGAACGAATAAATAAGTAAAAATAAAATGTTTTGAGTAATAAAAAAGACATTAACATGCAATTTTTTTTCAATTGGTACTGAAACACCCTGTACATACTTAAATTAGTTTTTAATTATAAAAAAGTAAATATTCTATAGTGGTTGATTGCATTTATTTTTCATTGATTTACTTTAAAGTATTTTCTTCCTGGAATTTTATTTCTCTATAATTCACCCCCTTTCAATATACGGTATACAGCCAGTCACTCAAGTAAAAAAAAAGAAAATGTCTAAAAAAAAGTATGTCGCAATAATTTTGAATTCTTAAAAATGTATTCTAATTTGCATATTATTTCAATTTATTTTAATACGTTGTTATTTTTTTGAAAATATTGTCAATTTATTATAAAATATGTTTCAATGTTCAGAGTAATAATTTTCTTATTTTCATTGTTCATAAAAAAACCAGAACATGTAAACCTTAACCTACTTAAGGATAAAGTCTACTGTTGTAAATGTTTATTTTTTTTTTTTTATTATTTTATTATATTGAATCATAATGGAATAAAATTTTTTCTTTCTATTCAACTCTCAAATATAATATTTTTATAAAGAATATTGTTTCAATTTTTTTGTTATTATTATTATTTTTGGTATAATAGTGAAGAAGACAAAGGATATTCATCCTTAAAGTTTTTTTTTTGTTTTGATAATCCATCAATCCTGGTACAGTCAATCTAAATTGAGAATATACAATTCATGTCATTTTATGCAAAAATCAAAGTTTGAATTGTTTTTCAATATTGTTTGTTGTGGTTTGTATTTTTTCCTGTAATTCCATATATGGTAATGTAATTGACTGAATTAAATATTTTTTGGAAATCAGGACAATGGTTTAAAATTCAACCTTCAATATAATATAACAAGCACGATTTATTTATGACTGGTGAATTTATATAAATTTATATATAGGTATGTATGTAATGGTATATTGTTTCAATTATTTTGCTTAAAGATTGAATTTTTAAATTATTATGAAACAGAC
Organism: Argyra leucocephala; assembly: GCA_963942445.1. Taxonomy (NCBI): domain Eukaryota; kingdom Metazoa; phylum Arthropoda; class Insecta; order Diptera; family Dolichopodidae; genus Argyra; species Argyra leucocephala. The sequence continues at coordinate 32,839,332 of OZ012679.1, read as the reverse complement.
TGAGAGCGAGATGATATGATGGTGTACTGTCGGGCTAGTAAAAAAATATTATGCACTTATATTGTAAACTCTGAATTTAAAGAAAATTGAAGTAATTTTATAATGTTAGATACAAGCTGATGCTTCTACACAGATTGTCTCATCTGGCACCACAAAAGAAATATGCGCCAATATAAATAAAGAAGCATACTGGGCAGGGCATAGAACAACTGCCTTTCGATTGAAAGGCCCCAGGTTCGATTCAAGAAAAATGTTTTATTAGTTTTTCGACCTGGTCCAATAACCTTCGTCATTGCAGGTAAAATGCAATATATTCTGAGTATTCTTGTATATATATTATATTATAAATTTTTTATTTATTTCATTCTTTTCTCAATTGAGCCCAATCGCTCGTACAGAAAAGAATGAAATAAATAAAAAATGAATAATGAATAAATAAATAATAAATACTAACATTATACTTTTGTTCCAATACAAATAAATATATATTGCCGCCCATACCTGACCCGCTTAAGAGAAAATTTTAGAGCTAGGTGGCTGGATATATAATAAATTATGCTGCTGTACTCAATGCTCTAAAATTGGAAAAGTATGACGGGTCAGAATGAATTTCGCATATGTCCAAAATTTCTTCCGAGTTGTTGCTGTCTCATGATAATATTGATGACAAAGCAATAAAATAAAGGATCCCAACAAACAGTAAAACAGTATAACTGCTTGATGAGTGTCTATGCAAACAAATAAAGAAAATATAGTAACAAACTCACACTGAAATAGGTAAGAAAAATTGTAAATGAATATGCCATACATACAGAAAAAAAAATATCAACAACCTCAAGGACTCACAAGGTAGAAAAAGACATGGTTGACTAAACGTGGTTGAAAAAACATCTGAATTATGTTCATAGCCTAGGAATTGAATTAATGTTCCAATGTAACATAACAAACAAAATCAAAACAATAATTGAAAAATGATTACAGTGGAAATGAAAGTGAGTTAAGACCTACAACAACAACCCCAAGAAGAATGTCAAGAAAACATAGGCAAAAAAAAAATGATTCCTAATATTTTTCAATCGACTTTATAATTTGTAATAATTATTAACATTTAGGAGCACCATAAGATTATTTACTTACTTCACTTTTGATATTAGGAGAAATAGAAAACAATAAGATAAACATTTTATAATTTCAAGATTAATTGTTTCAAACCTAGAATCGAAATACATAATTAATGGTGCCGCAGGGTTATTACTAGTCTAATTAATATTTTCCGTTAGACTTAACTTGTTATTATTTAAATACGAGTATAATGTCACCGCTAATTTGCAGAAAGAGGAGGTTATACTATCATACTATGAAACAAAAAGTTGTATTCTTTAATCTAAAAGTAGCTTTTGCTCTCTTTAATATGTATCACCCTACTACTAATTTAATTATTAACTCGAAATATCAACAATAATGAAAAGTAAATAATATGTATCATCTCTCATCATAATGCATTAATATATTTTCTCACTATACATTCTACCTATACAGCTACACTTACATTTTTCTATAATTCGTTAAAAAAAAAATTTATTATTATTCTCTCAAATTCTCAATCTTTCATTCAAAATGAGCTATTTTTCATTACTATTGTTTTTGTTTTATAATTATTATTGTATTAATTTTTATTCTTTGCTGTATATTTTTATAACGGATATGAACACGAATCCATGAATATGTTTTTTTGTATAAAAAATTTTGTTTATTACGAATATACATGCATAACATATTGTAACTAAGGCTTCAGACAGCAAAACAAAATTAGTATAGATTAGATATTAATTTTATTATGTGAAACCAAAGCAAAATTAATAAGCTGAAATCATAAAAAAGAAAGAAAAATATATTGCCAAAAATGTTTGTGATTGTTTAGGAATCAGTTCAAATATACAACTTAAATGATGTTTTTAAACTCCTAATAATTGGTGCGTTATTAAATAATTAAATTATACCCGTATTAACATATTGTGTTTGTAGGCGAGTTTCATGCTTTCTAGTATACCAAAAATGAATCCGCATAAATATATGTATTTTCTATAGTGTACCACGGAATATTGGCGATATAATCTCAGTATACTTTGATTTGAAATGTCAATATGCTATTTATATGAATATTTTTGGTATACAGAGCCACAGTTGTATATAATAAAATTGTATTTTCTTTCCTACCGCCGTATTTAATTCTGTTCCAAATATTCTATCTAATATAGTCGTTTTGTATATTGCATTTGTAAGTCAAATATTTTTTTAATATTGTCTATACATCGTAATTTCGTATCTATTGCCATCCCCAGGTATTTCACTATATTGTCAAGCAGAAATGCTTCACTGTTCATATTTATTTTGGTCTTAAGCTTTTAATACATCTATTTCTGAAGATGTTTTTTTGTATGGCGAGTTCTATGTAAACGTGGCCTCTTCAGAACTATTGTATTTTCTATTTGGTTTCTTAGATTTACAGGTCTATATCCTTGATGAACGCTATTATTGCTTTGATGCTAATTTCAAAATAAGGCGAAGATAATACTATGTACTCAAATTTTCAACATTGAATTTAATTTTATATTTATTTATGTATTCATATTTATTTGTGTAGCTAGTTGTTGCTTATTGTAATTCTTGTAGCTACATTCATATTTTTTGCTAGAAGAGTCACTGAAGCTGTGTATGATCAAAAATTATAATTTATTTGGGTCAATTTAAGGCAGTCAAAAGCCAAAGAAAAATAATCTCGGGAACAAAATCCCCAGTAAAACAACATCCCCAAAGACATTATCCTCAAATGCAAGATCCGTAAAAACAAAAATCTGTATTCATTCAAAGCTGGTTTTGTCTTTGCGGAATTTTGTGTCGCTATAAGGATTTGTTCAATTGGTCTTTTTTATATATATATATATATATATATAATATTTAAATAAATACCTAGACCGAATAATTGTTATACTTTTGTCTTTATGACTTTTGGCTTGGGGATTTTGTTGTTGGTACCTAAACTTCGGCATTTCCATTTGGACCTTTCACCCAATTAAATTTGAAAAATTTCATCATAAAACTTCAAACATAAAAAATAATCCTTATAACAAAAATAACTGCCAACATTTATTTCTTAATCCCCATATGCGAACATTTATACAAACATAAAAAAAATTATTGTATTTTAATCTCAGCTCCACTTATCATGTATTTAAACTCCAAATAAAAAAATAATAACATTTTTGTTTTTTTGATTGAAACTTCTAATATAACACGATCTCATCAACAACGTTTTTTTTATTTTTTTATTTTGTGTTTCAAAGAAAGCCGCGCAAAGCCCACTGCACTTTCTATAAAATTGGAATCTGATAGGTGGTAAAATATTTCCAAAAAATTGATTGCAATAAAAATTTTGTAATTTAAGCCTTCTATACACAAAATATATTTTTTTTTATCAAAACAATTTCATGTAGTAGCATCCTAAATTAATGACATTCAATATATTTTTTTTATATCTATATATAATATATATATATATATATATATATATTTTATAATCCAGGAATCTTAAACTTTGATTGAAATTACAAAATCGATTATGGTAAAAAAAAAAAAACAAATTCATAAGAAAAAAAGAAAAATTCAAAAGGCGGTAACTCAGAAGCCTTTTTAGGTTCCATTAAAGTTGTTTTCGTGATGGGTTCTACCTTAAAAGGTGGAATAATATTTACTGAAACTATGCATCTTTATGATTAGTTTTTGTCTTTTATTTTTTTGTCTTGTACCACCGCCTGCCAATCTATAATCGCAACTTTGTAATAAGCGTTTAATGGCCATGAATTTTTCACAAATGAAAAATGAAAAAAAACAACAATAAAATAAAAACAACGATCTTACATAAAAAAAAACGTTAAAAAGAGTTAAAATTACTCAAATTCCATTTGAAGGAATACATTTTTTTTTTAATTTCGTTTCTTTGATATACACACATACACACACACACACACAACAATGTTGTTCAACACAGTCAGTTAAGTGTCTACTTTATGTTATCAGACGTCTACAATAAAGTGTCAGTCTCTTGTTCTCTTAATACATAGTCAATTTAATTTTAAAGGATTCATTTTTAAAAAAAAATAAAAAAAAAAATGTTATCGATTTTTTTTTTCAAATTATTTTCATATTAAAGTCAGTTATTAAAATATTAAATCGACTGGAATATAATTGTGTTAATCAGCCCCAATGTAATCGAGTCACTAACTTGTAAAACTGTTTTGTAAAACATTTTTTATTGTTGTTGTTTTTTTTTTTTGTATAACGTTTGCGTTAACTTTAAATTTTGTTTTGGAAATCTTATTTGAGATTTTGATTTGGAAGTAGGGAAAGATACCTCACAATAAAATTATATAAAATAATAATTAATTATTCCCAGCGTAAGATTCGCCAGTCCAGCATTAAAAAAATATTTATTTGCTATTCATTTAAATATTTAACTTAAATTTAGGCCTTCCATTTCCGTGTTAACAATTAGTTTTACAACATTTTTGTTACATAGGGTATTTTTTTCAATCGCTATAATCTCCTTGTTGTTGACTCCGTGGACTTACCGATGTACAACTGTCCATTTTAATTTAAAATATTATTTTGCATACAACGAAGGCACCATGTGGGGATGAAGTGTAAAGTAGTTTTGTAATTTCAGTACCAATTGAACAGATATTCAATATTGCCCTAGATATGTTCTATGTAATATCTTGCTTCTGGTGTGTTTTCTATAAGAACGATTTTTGGCAAATCTAGTGAATTTTTTAAGTTGGCAACGCATGATCCCACCGTCAACATAATAGGAATATTTTTTGCCCTTTTCAATATTTTGCTTTACAAAATAAACATTCATTTGAACTTGAAAATGTCTACCTGCATAGAAACATTTCGAGATGGCTAATTCAAAGACACAAACAAGGAAATTTAAAAAAAATTTAATCGGTACTGGGTAATTTCAATTGTTTTGATAACTTTAAAAATTAACTTCTAATTTCAAATAATTATTTTCATAATATTTTACTATCTTCAGATTTGGTTATTTATTAATTTTGTTGACGATATCGAAAAAGTCTGAAATATGTTGTTAGCCATTTTCATCCGTCGTTTTTGTTAGGATTAATTTTTTAAGTAATGCTGCTTTCCTTGTAGGTATTTTTGAATCGTATATTTTTTGTAATTTAAGCCAAACTGTTCGTGAAGTAATACAATCTTTGACATCTTTCAGTAAAGGTGGACTAATGGCCAAAATTAGTTTTGCTTTCGCCTTGACGTCGTTTTTATCCCAAATGACTGCTTTATCTTCTTCTTTAATCATAGCTGGCCTTGGTAACGAACCGATAATGTACTGCATCTGTATTTTCCACGTGTCATAGTTCTCGTTTCTAAGTTGATCAATCTGAACATGTTGTGATGAGACATATTTTCTCTATTTATTTTTCAAATTTGTAAAATATCACATAACAATATAATACTAGTACACAATTATTGTTTCTTTTTATTTTTCTGAATGATTTTTATTTTAATATCCGCTGATCACTAAAATCTATAAGGATTTTTTCTTTTTAAACGGCACGTGTCTTTAATTATAATTTATACTGATTCCTGGGCCCATAACCCAAGTTGTTTACTTTATCAAAGATTATTACAGAATAGTAAACAATAATAAGTTAAAATATAATATACATAGTATAAATATATGTGATAGAAAGAGACAAATATAAAATATAATAAACAAAGTACGATATTATGTTACATGTTATATTTTTAGTATACTGTTTACATGTAGTTGACGATAAGTATCAGTATTATATATATAGTTTTCCTATGTGGGTTTAGAACTTGGATATATTTTTCTATAAATGATTTATCTTCTTTTTTCTCTTCTAATTTTTAAGCCAATCTTTCAATGCCTTAAAAATTATTAATTTTTTTGATATTTAAATTGGCAATTTTTTTGCGGTAACATTTTTAGAAATCTTCACATTTATGATTTTGGGGTCCTGTCTCTGCTTTTTGCTTTAATTCACCAAAGGAAAAAGTTTTACAGACATTCCTTGTTTTCATAAATGCAAACCAGCAGTCAATTTGCATATTCTGAATTTATGAACACACACTAAGTCAGATTTTTTGAATGTTGTTCATAAATGAAGACTCCAAGTTTACTAGGCCTCAACTTAGCAGAATAAATCTTTAGTATGATCAAAATTTTTTGAAGTAGTTTTCTTAATTTTGAATATTTTGAATATTTTGTTTTGTTATTTAAAAAAAATTGTTATTTTCAAAATTTCAGCTTTAATGAACAGAAACTTTGCAGAAGCAGTCACATTTGGAACAATTTCTGCTCTGTATCTCTGCTATTCGAATGTTACTACAGATGAGAACATGAAGTATCCAAATGTAGTTTCAATCGTGTTCACAGATATTTTATGTAGATGACCTATTCACTGGAGCTGATACCATTAAAGAAGCAAAAAGATTGCAAAAAGAATAAATAAGATTGTTAAAAACAGGTAATTTTTTACGAAAATGGGCCAGAAACAGGTCGGAAATATTAAAGATTTCGTAAGCTTAGACGAAAACGAAACTTTTCAAATATATATTAGGTGTTTGGTTGGTTTCCTAAACAAGATCATTTTACATTCACTATAATTACTAAATGAAAAATGTTGTCGGAAATTTCATCTTTATATGATTCAACTTGGTGGATCGCACCAGTCAAACATAATCACAGCCAAAATGTTAATTCATAGGTTATGGATGTATGGTTGCTTCTGGCATGAAAAGGTGGAAGATGACATAGTTTCGCAGTTGATACATTTCAAAGCAAACCTACTTTCATTACCTGAAATTAAAATAGCACGTTGGATCGGAACGTTAAAAAAAAATCGATAACATATACACATAAATGTTCTTGCGATGCTTCAATTCACGCATATGCAGCGATGGCTTATATTAGAATAATCGAAAACGATGGAAGCATTACCACAAAACTATTGGCATCAAAAACAAAGGTGACACCTATCAAATCCGTTACATTTTCCAGGTTGGAATTAACGGCCACCACATTATTAGCAAATTTATTGAAACAAACCATAACTGATATGCAACTACAAAATGCACAAATATTTGCATGGTCTGATTCAACTATCCTTCTGATTCAAGACCTTTGTAGTGAACCGAGTGGCTTAAATTCAACAAAATAACAATACCATCTCGGTGGAGACATGTAAATAGAGCAGATAATCTCATTGGTGTCGTGTCAAGAGGATGTACACCTACACGTTTGGTCAATAATGATTTGTGGTGGAATCGTCCAAAGTGGTTGCGACAAAAAGAAAATGCGTTGCCCAAAACAAAATGTTTTAAGGATAGAACATCATTAGAAGCAAAAACCATCACTTTAATTGGTTTTACAACAAATTGCAACAGTGACATATTTTCAAAATATTCATCGTTACAAAAACTGACAAAAATTGTTGGTTGGATAAACCGATTCAAAAATAATTGTAGAAGTCCAAGTAAAAATTTAAAACGTGCCTTAGAAATAGTTGAACTAAGACACCAATCTATAGTAGCCAAAAGTGATTTAACAGTTATTGGTTTTAATATAGGGTTTTGATATTTGACTAGCATCTTTAGATTATTTATACAGATATCTCATTTCATTATACAACTCTGTTCTTGTTTCAATTCAAGTTCATCAATCCAATTCGAAGATATTTGTAAGAAAACTATCGTTGTTTTGTTAAATTGTATTAAAAAAATTAATTAATTGTATAACAAAATAACGGAATTGAATTAAGGCAACAACAGTCACTAACGATTACCTTCAAATGTTATCAGGAAGCAAATTATTATCATTGGCACCTTTTCTGGATAATAATAAATTACTGAGAGTAGGTGGACGGTTACATAATGCTCACAATAAAAAACATCCAATAATATTACCGTCAAACAACCATGTGACGAAATTAATAATCCAACAAGTCCATTTAGAAACGTTGAATGATAATATCGCATTAGTAATAGCCACAGCAGAAAATTATATTGGATACTAAATGCAAAGAGAACCGTTAAAGCTCAAAGCAACAGATGTACAACATATACACTAGACACCGAAAACTAGTCAAACAATAACTAATGGGAAGTTGACCCGCTTGTCAAGTCAACATTACCTTTCCTGAATCTATGGATTCCATTAACAAAATGTGTCGATTGTGAAAAGCTACATAGTTCATCTTTTTAGTGATAACAAAAACTCTCAACTATTTTTATCATTTATTTATTTTACCACAATAACAAAGAGTACTAGACCAGGTTGAAAAATCCAGAAAAAAAACAGCTCTATACTTACTGCGCCACCCAGCATGTGCGCTAGTCTAATAAATAATAACATTTAATGCAAATAAAAGCTTGGACAGGAAGAACAGGTCAATAAGATTTTGATAGAAAGTAATACCACCACGACCAAAGCTACATTCAAACCCCAGTTCAACGGTAAGTGTATTTAAACGAATTGAATAAATTCCACCTATAAACGACATTAAAATTAAAAAAAAGCAATATAAAAAACCACTATTTTTTTACCACTAAATTTAATTTGTTTTTTTCTTTTTTTATATTTAAACAAATTTATCAAATTTTTCGAAATATTTAGAAAACAATTAAATTAATGACATGTCATGTAATACGTTATAAGTAGCTAAATTATTTAAACTTTTTTAAGTGATTCCTATATAAATAAATAATTAAAAAAAAAAAAAAAAAATAACAATTTAAATGCCACGTTTTGCATAATCATTAAAAAAAAATTAAATTAACACAACCACAAAATAAAAAAAAAATTAAAATAGAAAAACAAAATTCCTAAAATATTTTCACCTTTAATCAGAAGCATGCTATTAAATTTTATTTCAAAAGCTTGCTTCAATTTTTAATAGTAATAGTCACCTTAAAACTATACTTAAAATATACTGCCATAGGTTAGTGTAGGTCAGTTATAACTGGTAGTATAAAAAAATTGTGTTTTTTTTAAACGTTATTTCTGAAAGTCACGTGTTTTTACAATAAAATCTTTTCTATTTAAAATGTGGAGAAATTTTATTTTAAGAAATAGAAAAAAAAAAAAATAACTAAACCGGAAATTAATTAACAGGTTTATTCTATTTCTTTTTTTTTTTATTTAATTTAACATAACTTCAATAATTAAAATTGAAATGAGTTAATTTTCTGTAATTCGATACTACATTGTATATAAAAATGTATTTAATTCGATTTTGCAAATTTGTATCCAGTATCCATCAGTTGTATCCGATAAATATGTGATACAGACTGGGAAGAAACTAGTTTTTATTAATTTTCTATTCTAAATGTTTGAGATAAATCTTGTTTAATCCTGTCTAATCCCGACCTTCATAGATATGATATATATTTATGCTGTCTGACATTGTTGTCACGGTTTAATTATTATTAAATTTTTACTTCTGATTTTGGATTATAGTTTTTAATAATTTGATGCAAGTTCAAATTATTTAGATGGTAATTTATGGTACAGATAAGTTATTTTTTAATTAATTTTCTTTAGAATAAATATACCTTATTGCTTAAGCATGTCCAAGCCATTACTGCATGTGTAAGCATTTATGTGCCAAGCTTTGTGCAGGTAATATAGCAAATGACTCTGTCTTACTTTTGCAATAGTTTTCTATGGTTGAAAAAATTGATCGAAATCAATTGTGATGAGACTAAGAATTTGATTGTTACTCTCCCAATATATTCCGTAATATATTGTTTGTCCACTGGATTAACTATTTCAGATCCAAGACAAAAATAAAACAGCTATCGAAATATCAATTATTACGCAGTATAGAAGAATTTATATCTCTAACATCTCACAATCGCTTAAAGGGATATGGGATGTCTGAAAGGGATATGGCTCCCTACCAAAGTCGCTATTGTATAAAATTTAGTGTGAAATAAAAGCGAAAAAGTTAGTAAGAACATTTACTAACTAGAATAGTACAAACTTACAATATAGCTAGAATAGTATCAATTTAAAGTCTTCGATGACTTTATGGACTACAATAATAAAATATTACTACAGTATACGTCCGCTCTTCGAAATTCGAATAAGTTTGATATCAATTTATTTTTGGCAATATAAAAATATTTTTATTGATTTTTCTTAGTTTTATACAACAAAAAGATAACAAAAAAAAAATTATTGGATAACGCTTTTATTATCCTGTTTCCCCTTAAAAACTTAATATTAATATAAGTAATCTACTATTTATTTAAAAATATTTCAGTTGTAAAAAGAATATCTCTAAACTCTGTAAAAACACAATGTGTATTTAAAAATATAAGTTGTTTTTTTATTTTTTTTCTTTCTTACTCTTCTTGGAAGCTACCACTTGCCATTTCCAACGTACTCGATTTCTAGCTGCTAGCTTGTCCCCACGTTATGTTTGTTTTTAAAAGTTCTTGTTTTGTGGTCCTACGCCAGGTGTTCTTTGGGCGATCGGGTTTTGTGCCTTGTGGTTTCCATTCTAACCTCATTTACGCGATGTTGTTTGATGGCTTTAAAAATACAAGTACCTATATTGAATGAAATAAATAAATTGAATTGAATTATTGATTTATCTAAGACAAAAACCGGATATGTAATAATTTATTTAGCAAAAAAAAAAATTAATTTTAAATTTAATTCTGATGAGAAAAAGAAGCAACTCTGTACTTTTGAGAATTAGATATCGTGAACTGTGTGCCCTTTGGTGGATTTGGGGAACGTTTATGTATTATAGATAATTTTGAAAAAAAAAATATTTAGTGGCGCTACGTCTCTTTTTAAATAATGTAGATATCATTTAAGACAAAAATATAGAAAATCGGTTGTGAAACGATTCAAAATTTGTACTATACTTTTGCCAATTTACAGGATTTGCATTTTGAAAAGGACAAAAAAATAATCACAAATTTTGTTTTGGCATTTTATAAGGTCACTGTGACAATTTTTGTTAAATTGAGAGTGACAACAAATTCATTGTCACCGCCATACAAAATATTATTTTTGTCATACACAACAATATAATATAATAATAAAAGAGTTTATTTCATCAAAACCAAAAGCTAATTTACATTAAATATTTAAGACTTAACTTAAAAATTTGTAAAAACAAAAAATATTATATATAATAAAAAAAAAATTAAAACGATCCTAGTTTATACTATAGTAGACGTCGTTCATAGGCATACATATTTGTCTTAAAATTATTTGTGTTTTTTGTTATAGTAATTATATGTTTTGCTAGGATCTTAATATACATTCTTAATTGTTGCTTAATGTTGCTGGTTTTAAAAACGATCACCTTACAAAAAAATCGAAAATATATAAACAAAATTTGTGATAGCTTCAACTTTTTGTCACCTTATAAAATTCTACTTCAAATTAAACATAACGATATATTCAAAGTTTGGGGTGATAAGACTTACCGTCTCATGTATATGTACGAAATAAAATGAATAAATAAATAAAAAAATAAATACAAATATTTAAAAGAAAACATCGCAAACAGCTTACTCTCAGCAACAAGCTAACTGTCGATTTATTGAAAGTAAACGAAAATGTTTGTGATTGATACTGCTCCCTTTATAACTACAGTTAACACGGTTATTTTTTTAATAATCTGTCAATGATATTTTTTATTAAAAAATTAATATAATGTTCTCAATTAAAAGGATTCAGGATATCAGTTGATAACGCGTTAGAGCAGGACTTTGTCTTGTCTTATCTGTTTGAAATTTAGTATAGCGAAAGAACCTGCAGATGAAGCTATACTAACTCATAAACAGTTGATAAAATAGACCTTCTCTACTAATCAATTTTGTATTTGTTCAGACCCCCTACCGTGTATGAAATTCGGATGCGATTCAAATGTAAAATTAATTGGTACTGCGTATCAAATTCGAAAGGAAATAAACGTCATTTAAGTTGGTAACGTAAGTTTGCGAATTTCTAATTGTCAGTAATGTTTTTGTATATTTTATTACTTTAAATTTATTTGAAAATGTGTGTTTAATATTTTGAAAATTATTTGTATTTCGATTTGAAACTCCACCAATATTTTAAATTGAGATGGTTTTGTTTTGTGTTTAAGCCTAATCTATAAAACATACTAATATGAAATAATATAAATTTTTTTAAGTACTTAATTTAATATAAATGTATTTTTTTTTTATGATTAGTTGTTGTAATATTTAATATAATTATAATTTTAAATAACTCACTTAACTTTTAAAACACAAACAAAGTTTTACCTCCATTCGATAGCAAAAACCCATTCGAATAAAATATGTTAAAAAATATTCGAAAATAGTATTTCATGGTACCTATCTTTCGAATACGAAATTCGTTTCACGAAAATCGGAATACGCGGTAGGGGCCCTGAACTCTTCAATCACCAGTGGATCTGAGGTTCAGTATTCTCGATGTTTTTATTATATCAGTATAATATTAAATCTATACATTGTATATTTTTTGTCTTCCCTTAATCTCTTAAATGACTGAAATTCTGCTTATCCCATTATTCTGGCCTCAAATAAAGAAAAATAAATAAAAAATATATGTTTATAAGTAAAAGTGAACAGATTTAATTAAGTAGAGGCTGTAAAACATTTCAGTTCAAATTCATTAATTATTATGCTAATTTATTTTTATTTGAATTTAATTGAATTATTTTACCGTTATTAATTTTAATTTGAATAAGAATTAAAAATTTATTTTTTTGATTATAACTTCAACTTCTATATATAGCTATTTACAGCTTAATATATACATATAGATATTACGTTTATTATGCCTATATATTTAATCCTAAGTGATAATTTTAAAACATTTGATCCGATTTTTTATAATCGTTAAATTAAACCATGAAAATTTTTGTTCTTAAGATTGTTGTATTCAAAATATTTTATTTTTTATTTTTATTTTAATGTTGCAAAGATTAATGAAACACGCAATTTTTTGTTTTATTTTTTTTTTAAATAAAACAAAAATAAAAAAAAAAAACAAATTAATAAAATTAAATTCAATTAAAATGAATATTGTAAAATGTTTAAAATTTTATTTTATTTTTTTGCTCTCAAGAAGATAACTTAATTTTTAGATTTATGTTACAAGTTACAAGTTTAAAGGCTGTTTACTTAAATAAATCTTTAGGGTGATGTTAATAAAATTAAAGAACATTGTTGCAAACATTGCTTGATATATATATTGTGTATGTATATTATCTTATATGAATAATATACAAGATGAACGACGTGGCGAGTAAAAAAGCAAGAATAATTGAATAGTAAATTAATTAAACCTTAAAAATATTAAAATTTTAGCAAGTTCTTGATGCTGAATACTTAAAACATTTCAAATATTTACACCAAATAAATGACGGTTATTTCCGAGTAGAGGAAAATCTATACCCTAAAAATACTATATTTTAAAAAACGCTTAATCCTAAGTGATACTGAAATTAATTTTCAATATAACCACATCGGTTCTAATATAATATAATAATAATAAATAAACATATATATAAAAGTATATATAGGACCCCTGACCTATTGTCTTCACCACTTTTAAGAGCTGTTGTACTGATGCCAAAAAAAAAAAAATTTCAAGGTTTTCGATTCTGACTTCCGGATCGTCGAATCTATCCAAAAAAAATTTAATTTTTTTATTATACTTATTAAGAACCTTTTTTCAGAAAAATATGTGATATTAAGTTAAGACCTCAAATCCTGAGACCCCGGAGCAATTGTCTTCAGATTTAAAGGAGCAATTGTCTTCACATTTTTTACTGACGCTAAAAAAAAAATTTTTCAAGGTATTCGGTCCCGACTTCCGGACCGATGAACCTCTTGTTTTTATCGTACTAACTATCGCCATTGTACTAAAGAATAGTTAAAAAAAAACAACAAAAATCGAGGGCTTTGTGAAACGGAACCCGGATCTATTTTTGCTGGAGGCGGCTCAGTTTTTTGGATTTGGCAATTTCCACCAGTCACCACCTAGAAGATGTAGTTCTGGTATGCGTTGATTGATAAAGGCTTTATACATGAAATTTTTATTATCAATATTTATCATATCCAGTCAAATGAAATTCAGTCAAATGAAATACAGGCATATGATAGTAACCATAATTATTCTGCTATGTAATAGTAACCCCAATTATGCTGCTACAAAATATATATATTTGTAATAAAGAACAGAAAAAGACAATATATAAATAAGTGTTTTAATAAAATAATTTACTTTTGACTTATTTTTTTGTTTTATTGAACAAATTGGCGTTATATTTTAATGTCGACATCGATTGTATGAACTTATGAAGCTTATTACTTTCTTTCAAACAAATTGTTGACAGAATTGTGAACACAAACTATTGACTGTAAAATACATTAAAAAATATTAAAAAAGATGATGACAGTAAAATTGTTGACTAAAAGCGAATTGTGCTTATAATCAGAAGTGACTACAACCGATTTTTACTGTAATTGATATCAATTTGATGATGATGTCATGGTACATATTAAGATTAAAGAGATATAAGGATAGGCTTATAGCTGAAAACCGTCTATTATTATGACAAAATACTAAAAATAGAAAAATACATTAATTTTTTACACTTTTATATCTTATTTAATTTTTAAATCACTTTTTTAAAGCTTTTAATTAATTTTAATTTAAATTTACTTTCATATGTTTCAAAAAAAAATTTATAATTAACAATACAGAAAGAAAGACAAAAAAGAGCTGGTTTAAGACCCTCACTGCCATTATTGGTTTGGGTGCGCGAGTTATGTATAAAATAAATGTATATGTATACATATAATGTAATGCTAATAGAGTAATTGTGAGTTATTCAATAACCGTTAGTTGAGATTTATAATTTGTGGTATTAATTTTTATATGTAAAATAGAGTAGTTGTAATCCAGAAGGCCAGCAGTTAAGATCGTGACTTTTAATAATAATATATAAATATAATATTTAAAACTAATTAATGTTTTTTTTTGTTTTTTTCTAATTAAATTCAAGTAATGGCAATTATGTATTTAAATAAAAATATATAAGTCGTGTTTTGGACAATACCAATTCGAAGTAAAATCAATACCACAAATTATAAATCTAAATTGGCGGCTATTGAATAATTTACAATTACTCTCTGAGCATTACATTATATCATGTATACATATATACATTTATATTATACATAACTCGCGTGACTAAAACCACTTGGTGTCCTTCGAGAACTCCCAGCTACCTACAGAAAAAAAAAAATAAGATTTATATAAATTGATATGAAGCATTATATTAATATTATATGAATCAATGATGATGTTGTTATCCAGGATTTTTTTATATAAAGTTTCTACTAGGTCCACTAGTATAGGTCCACTAGTATAGGTATATTTTTATAAAAATAGTAAGTTGTCATGGTCAGTCAATGCAGTTGTACTTTTAAGTTATTTATATTTTCGACGTTTCAGTTTCTGATAACAGCTTGAGAAGTTCGTTCAGTTAATTTGAAAATTAAAAACATAGTTTAAGAATTGATTTGTAATATTTTTTAAACACGTTTGATTAAAATTAAAAAAATTAATTGTTGGCCGGTTTTCGTTCACTAATAATTATTTCAATATTTTTGTTTAATTCCATCGATAAAATATCAATAATACTTGTTCCAGTAAGATATTAGGATTTATTATAAACCAAAAAATTTCGTATTTTTTTGTGATACTAGGATCGTTACCAATTTTCAAAATTAACAAAATGAAAAATTACTCTAAAATTTTCATTTTTTAACCGATCTCAATGTTTTTTTCAACTGTTTTATTTTGCTTAATGAATATTTTAAAAGATTGTAACAATATAAAAGCATTTTGAAAAAAATGAAAATTTAAAAATGTTCGTATTTTTTTCTGATGCTAGCACCGTTAAAAATTTTCAAAATTAACTTTAAATTTTCAAAAATACTATAAAATCCTCATTTTTGAACCGATTTCAATCTTTCTTTCAACTGGTTTATTTTTTTAATGAATATTCTAAAATAAGAATAACAAAATAAAACCAATTTGAAAAAATTTGAAATTTTCGTTTTTTTTTGTGATGCTAGCATATTTTAGTGCTGCACAAAATTTTAGTGTAGTCTCAAATACACTAAATATCGCAAAATTAAATTTATTAAAACTGAAAATAAAAAAAAAATTTATTGCGATTTGACAGGTTTTTAGTACAAATTTATTGGAAAAAAACCAAGTATCAGAACTTCTCTTAAATTGTAGTTCATTATCAAATCATATCCTACCTAACCCATTTATAGACCATTTATGCGAATATTTTGTTCAGTTATTTTTTATTTTACAAGCTGACATTTCCAGTGGAGTAAAGTCCTTCTACCTCTATATTTCTAAAACAAAAATACATAAATACAAATTATTTTCCTATAGTAAGATTCACTACTTTAACAAATATAATTTCTTATAATTATCGACCCCGTTACTTAGAACAGAAGTGCAAGCTGAAAAAAAAAATAATAATAATAATTATCGATTCTAATCCGTTTCGCTGGCTGGAACTACTTAACCGAATAGTTTTAAGATATTTCCGTTATGCAGTTCGACCTAAACAATAGTTATTTGGTACCATGTATAATTTGTCATAAACGTTACATCAGAAATTAATTTTCGTTAAATCCATTACAAATTACAACTACACTAACTCTTGAAAAAGAAACAAAAGTGAAGAACAGAAAAGTGTGAACAAAAAAAACAAGTGATTGACATACATTTTTTATGTGGTATGTATAGTGACATATTATCTTCCTTATTGGAATATGGTGTAGTTGCAAATTATACTTTAAGTTTATAAATCTTAAATTAATCATAGAAGATGTTAAACAAAGCTATCGAGTTAATCTTTTTAGATCTAGTAAAAGTTCAACAAAAACCATTTGATCTCATAATAACCCTATTTGTTGAATTTATTCATAACAACAAATACATCCTATTCAATTACATTTAACATTTTATATACATACACAACAGCCACTCGTGTACTTAAAATTATAATCAAAGATACAAATGAATTGTGATCGTAACCGATACTAGTGTTGTTTTAATTTCTGTTAGGTTTTGTATATACCTGCCATATTTCCTACATTTCTCAATGTTGCAATTAACACAATATTTAGTTTACTTTGTTTTAGGTTTTCCTTTTTATTCAAAAAAAAAAACATCATAAGTAATCAACAAATTAGTTTTTTGTTGTTTTTATCGTCTCAATATTTTCTACCATCTTAATTCCATATATATATGAATTGATACAGCAACTTAATAAACTAAGATCAATTCTATTTTACTGACCTAAGATAAAAGAAAAAAAAATTATATTGTACATATTAATTTCTAAGAAAATAAGAGATTGCATGTACAGGGTGATTCATTCATTCAGTCATTCATACAAATTACTGTAAGTTACTTCCGAAATATCGATATTTTCATAATCAAAACAAATAATTAGTGTAAGGAAATTCGAGTTTTAATTCATTAATAAAATTTATCATTAAAAATAAATCTGATTATCAAAAATAATAAATTACTTTATTCAATCAGTGGCGGCTCGTCCTAATGAGCATGTTGTGCACTGCCTACTATTCAGTAATATTCAGCAAAAAATAAAAAAAGCTTAAAGTTCTTAGGTTCGGAAGCGTAATATACAAGGGAACTTTTGTGCAATCATTTTTTTACTGCTATATAATTTTTCTTGAAGCGTACATAAATTAAGTATATTTATTGTTATTTTTTTTATTAAATTTCATTAGTATTTCATTACTAGTGTATTCTATTTATATTTTATTTTAAATATTATATTTTATTCTATTCTATTCTATTTTATTTTATTTTATTTTGCTTTACTTTACTTTACTTTACTTTACTTTATTTTATTTTATTTTATTTTATTTTATTTTATTTTATTTTATATTATTTTATTTTATTTTATTTTATTTTATTTTATTTTATTTTATTTTATTTAAGTTTATTTTATTTTATTTTATTTTATTCTATTCTATTCTATTCTATTTTATTTTATTTTATTTTATTTTGCTTTACTTTACTTTATTTTATTTTATTTTATTTTATTTTATTTTATTTTATTTTATTTTATTTTATTTTATTTTATTTTATTTTATTTTATTTTATTTTATTTTATTTTATTTTATTCTATTCTATTCTATTTTATTCTGTTATATTCTATTCTATTATATGTTTTCCTTTTTTTTATCTTATATATATCAATATTGTTTTTGTCTGAAGCCTTTTATAACAACAACAATAATAATGAAAAAAAAAATCATTATGAATGAAAGAAAGAGAATTAAGAGAATAATTAAATTTTTTTTAATGTATTAATATTATGGAAGTAGTTGTGTAGGTAAAACTAAAATAGAGAAAATAATATTAATAGCGTTCCATTAAGCTGTGTAAACGTCTACTCATGAGTAGATTATTGAAGGAATGTTATGCTCATGAGCAAAGCATAACTTAAAGACATTTTTAAAATTATAGTTTGTCTTATTCTACTTTGACGTTAGTTTGTTTTTTTTGTTCTAAAAATGTATTTATCAAAAAATTCTTTCATTGGCTTGGTGCTGTCTAGTTTTATTTATTAAATTCAGTTTTATATCTATGTATGTAATTATTTTTAAAATAAAATATGGTTACTACTCATCATATTTTAAATTATTTTTTTGTTAAAAAATGTTACAATTTAAATTTTTGTTTATTTTTAAATGTCAAAATCAAACTTCAAATTACAAATATGACACTAAATAATAATTATTCAGCATTATACATTACAGTAGATCGTCACTAACCATTGTTTCTTTCTACACAATTAACAAGAGGTACTGTAACTGTGTTCAAAAAAGTGTAAAAATGGTTAGCTTACTATTAATGCATCATAATGATACATATATATTTTACAATGTTGGTGTTTTGAGTTGTAATGTGCATACTTTTTTAAATTGTACTCAAACTTTATTAGATTAGCAATGGCATTATACTAATTCTATTATAATTTTGTTTATTTGTTTACTATCCTTTTTTTAATCTTTTAAATAGCTTAAATTCTGCTGAGGCAGTTAAGGTGCTTATCCCATTATTTTGGTCTCAATAAAATAAGCAATCTTTTGGTATTAGTGCAGATAACAATTTTTTTTTCATATTTAATATTGTAAGCTATTAACACGACTTATTTTACGCCTGAAAAATAGACCCATATGTTGTAACAAATTATCCACACGTATAGGCATAAAAATATTTTTAAAAATTTTTGTTGTAAAATTTGATCTAATCAACAACTGTCTTAGAGCCGAATAGTCGGACAAATCAAAAAATTACTCTAAAAAATCAACTGCTAAAATATGATGAAAAAAAAAATGTATTATCCACCCTGTCCATAGATGCATTTATATCTATAAATCCTTATTTAATAAACAAATCTAACAGCATTTTAGTTAACGTGTACAATAATTTCATGTTGATTACTTTCAATCTATCCCGCTGAGTAAATATATAATATGTTATACATATGTATTATATAATATATATATAGATATTATTGTCTCAAATCTTATCTACCTAACACTACAAATCTCGTACTTTAGAAAACAAAAAAAAAAAACTGCACGCTGTCAATAATATAACCTAATGTGGAAGAGTACAATAATTTTTACTTTGGATATTTTTAAATAAAAATAAAATAAAAAAAAACAACCATAAAACAAAAAGACAACACGGAACGTCGTGAGAACATCTTTGTATACATTATTTCAAAATTCTGTACTCAATTATTATTGAACTCAGTTGAACACCTTGTGTCTTTCAGTTTTTTTATTTTTTTTATTTTTTTCTATTTTTGAATTTATCTCAATTTATAGGATGCTAAATTTAATCCATATTATAGTATAATATAATAATTTTCAATGTTAAACACTTTGTGGGAGCCTCCTTCCTTTATATTATTATTATATTATTATATTTGGTATACGGTATTTTTTATTAGAAAAAAAAACAAAAACCATAAAAACAAAGTAAAAAAAAAACAACGCTTAGGCTTAGCAACGAATAAATTGAATTCATGTGTCGACTCAATTTATTAATATGTAGGCACACGCGTCGTTATGTCTAAGAAAACACCCTCGGGCGAATTTTTTTTTGTTTTTTTTTTTTTTTTATATATTGTAAATTTTCAATGCATTGCAAATAATGCAGCGAATGTATACAACAGCAACATCAACGGTATATCAACTTATCTATATTATGTTGATGACTATTAGTTGAATGGTTAAAAAATAAGTCGCGCAACTTTAGGTATATTAGAAAATTGTATATTTTTTTTTTGTTTTTTTTTTTTAATTTAGAAATTCTTCATTAAGTCGAACTTGATACCATGCTGCTGTTGAGCTGATGATGATGACGATGTATATTATTTTGTTAAATGATTTTTGTTGTTATATTGTTTTTATATAATAGTTGATTGAATTGTGGTATAAATTACCACATATTGTGATGCTCTTATTAGTGATGTTTTAGTTTTGACAAGTACAGTGTGTACTCAAAATGGGATAATGATTGTTTTTTTAACTCTCTATGAATTTTGTTTAATATTGCAAAGTAAGATGATTCAAAGAGTTTGTAATTCATTGACTATACACAGTGTGTAACAATTTTATATATATTAATCTTTGCACTGTGTCTGGTTAGTATCCGTGACATTGTAAATATATCGACAACGTCGTCAACATATTGAGGTATGATCTTAAATGTCAAAACAAAATTGTTTACATTGTCTAATGATCGGTAATTAATTTTACAGTGTATCCGCGACTCATTTTTACGACACGGGTTGTTAAATTATGTATCCGCAAATTTGTTGATACACAGTATAGTTTTGTACAGTTATGTTGAGTTTTTTTTTATTAATTAAGCAATAAGTTTAAAAATTAAAGAAAAATAAGTATAGGTATTCACAAGAGTATAATATTTTGACATTTGATTTGACGTTAATTTCACAGACAATGTGTTTAGAGTGATCGGAATTGTAAGCAAAGTACATTTTGTCGCCAACACAATATTGTCAGGTCAGAAAATTTGACATATTGTATTTGTATGTACATTGTGACGGTTGAAATTTTTTGAACACATTTCTGGTGTCATCGGTATGTACAAAATTTAATGTTCAGTGAATGTGTTGAAACGGTATTAACTAACAGACTCTGTTTATTTCAATTTCTACATTAACTAAGTTTATCGAAACAGATTAGAAAAGTACACAAAAACCTTTAATATTTGTAGCATTACTGAACATGATAAAGTAACAGCTTCTTAAACAGCTTCTTAAATTTAAAAACTCATTGAACAGTTGAATGCCACAGTTTTTTGTTGATGTTTTGCATCAGCTGATTGTATGTAAATGGATGAAAAAGTTATCAAGAAGGATTATGAATTGCAGTGCTACTGAAAAGTCGGCTTTAAGTTATGCCGATTCACAAAATATCGATTCAAAATTGTCGACGATCAATATGTCGACTTGTACAATATTTATCGATTCTTGAAATGTAGATTCTAAAATGTCGATATGGAAAAAAATGTCCATTTTTGAATTGTTTACTTGGACAAAATATAAGTGTGTCATAATGCCTGTATTTTATTTGCTTGCAATTTTTCCTTATAACCCTAACTTTATCACTATTTTATAATTAAAATTGGTTTTAAAATCAAGTATGCGTCTTTTTCCAAAATTGAGAATGTTGAAAATTGTTTTGAAGTTTTTGGTGTTAGTAGTTTGGGATTTTGTAGTCTAATATATGTACCGGGTGTTCCAGAGTATGCGTATCAGCTTTTTAAGAGATAAAGAACCTGTTATTTCAAAAATAAATAAAAAATTTATTAACTCTATCGATTGATGATATTTTTTTCTTTCAGGAAAGGACAGGAAAAGGGTGTTTTAAGATCAGAAATTGCCGAAATTGGCCGAAATCGAGATTTTCAAATAGGAAGTGGTACTTTTTTATGCAAATCTGGATTCTACCTCAAAAAATAAGAAACTTTTGTAAAATAAATGTTTTTTTTTTAAAGTAAAATTTTTTTTTTTTTTTATTTAAACTTTGTAGGTACCCAAAACTAAGTTAAAAAATATGCTAATATGAATGACAAATTTATTTATAAAAATTATCATTATTAATTTTGTTTTACCAAAGGAAAATATGGTGGATTTTTGTTTTAATTTTATTAATTTTGAAGAAAAAAAATGAAAATAAAAATCGTTTAACATAAGTTTGTTATTTTGCATAAAAAAGTACCTCTTCCCATTTAAAAATCTCTTTTTCTGCTAATTTCGGCGCTTTTTGGTCTTAAAAAACCTTGCTCCGTACCTTTTCGGAAGCTGAAAATATCACCAATCGCCAGAGCACCCTCGATTTAGTTAATAATTTTTTTTTTAAATTTTAAAATAATGGCTACTTTTCCTCTTAAAAAGCTTATACGCATGCTCTGGAAAATCCAATATATTTGAATTAGAAGGGAGTATATAGTAGGCTACAATATTTGAGCTTCAATCATTACTTTAGTCAAAATTTTTGTGCTTTTTTAGACTCGATATTTCGTCCGAGCTACTATCCCATGCCTGTATTTGATTTGACAGCTTAGAATCAATTCTCTACAATATTTTGCTTTATCTTACAGAGAATGATAGAAGAATGAATAATCATTTTACAGCTTTTATAAATCACAAAAAAACAAACGAAGTGATAATATTTGGAAAACACTTTAACAGTTAAAATTGCAACAATAAACTTCTATGATTCTCAAATAGAAGATAAAATGCGCAACAGATTCCTTGAAACTTCCAGAAGCTTCATGAAACGTTCAATCCCCTAATATTTTGGTTATATATAAAAGAAAAAGAAAATATAATCTTGTTCCATATTTTATTCGGCTACCCGAACCCTCATTTATTGTACAATAAAGAACTTTTTATAATTTTTTTTTGTTTTAATGGGAAATCAATTTTCAATTATTTTTTTAGAGTATAAAAACGTTTTGTGAAATTCATATATCTTCACGGCTTTCATATAATTATTATATAATATTTAAGACGCCTTCCATGACTAATCCACTTATAGAGAAAATGTTAAAGACGGTTAATCCGGCAAAAATTGTTTACCTTCGTTGGGATTGGGAAATGTAGTATCGGCGTATGGAAAAATAATTGTAATATTTATATCATTATATACCAATTTTTATATAACAAAATTGATATATTATTTGTATTTTGTATCTATCAAATGTAAAAAAAGCGATAATTATAGGAACAATATCTTTGTGAATATAGCTATGTTTTTTTAGATATTCTCCGATATTTATGGCGACTCTCTCGATATTTTTTCCAGTATTATGGTAATTATCGCAATCTTTTATTATTCTCTCTCTATCGCACTTATAAAATTTTTGTATCTTCTGCCTATTTTTTCTAACCATTCACCGATATATCAGCTTAATAAAAATCGGCTTTTATTTGCTAAAACAATAAAAAAATAAAAAATAAATAATATTGAATTAGACCCAAAATAATTCAAGAGGAGAGATAGTGCTACTGAACTGGAATTATTTTAACTTATGTCAATTTAAGTTATTTAGTTTGTCTGTCGTTGGTTGTCATTCTTTGCTTGACTTGAAAATCTTAATTTTTCGAAGTTGTAAATTTATGTGCTTATAAAAATCACTTAAGGTAAAAAAAAAGTCTGAATACTAAATTATTATATGTCAAATAATGTATAAAAATAAATTTTGAAATTTGATAAAGAATATTTAATTCAATGAAATTTTATGTCTAATCAAAATTCGAAATTCTATATAGAACATAATATAATTTATCACTATTTCAGCTGTTCCAGGCTAAAATATAGCAACTATAATAATAAAATATTTGTTTTTTTAGGTAGAGCTGAAATTAACTTAGAATGTCATTTTACAACATACCAAACTTACTTTAAATGATATTTAATTATACATTTCTAGTGTTTGGACATTATATAAATAGCCCCCCCTACCTCCTAATCCTATCCACCTTATTTAAAGTTAAAATAATTTTGTAGAAGTGTTGCGGTGGTGTGCGAAGCAAAACAAAATATTGAATGTTCAATGGGTATATTATGTTGTAACAGTAACTGATACTTTATGAACTGTTAAATAGATTTCAGTAATTTCAGAAAAACTCACTCAAAACAATTATTTTACAATAAAATAAGTGAATTTTACTTTTACTACTCACTGTACATAATATACCCACTTTTTGTTTCAATATCTTTCTATCAAAATCTTGGAATGCTGTTGTATAAAAGGAAATAGCATGATTGCATTTTCGTCGCTTCACAAAAAAGAAAGCAAAACAAAGAAAAAATGAGAGTTAAAATGTCGTGAAAATACAGTAAATAAATGAAAAACAAAATTGTGATTGTTAACGTTTTATTCCCTAGGGATAGAAAAGAGAAGATGTGGCAAAAAAAAAATAAAAAAAATAATTTATTTATAATGCTTTGATTTTTTGTTATATCAAATATTGAAATCGTTAATTTTATTGTATATTTTTAAATAATAAATTAAGAAATTATAAAATATTTTTTTTTCTGTTTTTGTTCACACCATTAATTAATAAAAAATTAAAATTTTGTTTTATGGGGAAGCGTATTTGTTAGTTTATGAGTCAACATTAATAGAATTAAAAATAAGTATTTTGTTTTTCTCTTTCTTGTTCGAGATACTGCCTTGTCTTACAAGTAATCATTATAGTTATTTAATCTGTAAATGGCAAAAAGTGCGATCCAAATATCTGAACCATTTCACAGTACATTTACATTTAAATTGTTTTTAAATGATAGATACTTAAAAGCAGACGTAGCGAAGCCAAAATCATTTTTTAAAATTTTGGAATTTTCGATTAGAAATTTTAATAAAAAACTTCCCTTAAAAAATTAATTTAATTATTTAAAATTAATTATTTTGTTAATAAATTATTACATTTGCGGTTGTTGTCTAAGATAAATAAATAAAAAAACTTTATATATAGTGGAAAGAATAAATTGAAATGATGGAAAACGTAGACAATTCATAGCCAAGGGCTTAATGAGCCCTAATGGGGTGACAAGTCCTATATAACAAAATTTATAAATATAAATAAATTCATAGTCAAATTTAGTACGATCTATTTTATCAAATTTCTTCAAATTTTGAGGAGCGGATGAATACTAGAGATAAAAGAGAGGTTAATTACAATTTTTTATTTATTTAATTTTTTAACGTGGAAAATTACTGATTCTGCCATTCAACAATTGTGAGTTTCAAAATTTGGAAAGTAAAGAACCAACCAGCTGCGAAAAAGGTCTCAATTGCTACTTCTTTCGGCAAAGATAAATAAAATGATTTTATATATTTTTCTTCAGTCGATTACAAAAACAATGAAGAAGTTTGCAATCACTAGATGCATTTGTATAATAAACCTTGGTTGGTTGGTTGGTTGGTTAATAGGGTAGAGATGAAAATTATCATCGAACTGTCTTATCCCCTACCCACTTAGGCCTCGAGGCCTGGTTTTTCACCTCCACCTCTAAGACAAATCCATTGCTGAACCAATTAATACCTTTCATGAATCTAACAATTTCTGCCGGCTTTTGCCAAGAAGTCCTCCCAGTAGTAACCCTCCAAGATGTTTACTCTTCTCGTTCATTGCGTTGTGCATATGCAAAATACGTGTAGCACCGTTTCCAGCTCTTCCCCACAACCTCTGCGCAGGTTGATAAGGCTCATTCTGGCTGCATGTCCTCTGAGCATGATAAGCCCTGTACATACGTCTACATATAGTCTTAGGTCGGCTCTATTCAGCGCCAAAATGACTTTGGTTTTTCCGCATACGGTATTCCCCCAACATTTTTCGTCTGGATCGTCCCCTCCGAGCTTATCCAGGCATTCAGTTTTGTGTGGTTTTTCCCAACTTTATCGTGCTTATTTTTATGGCCTGCATTGTTAGTCCAACCCCTAACTCCTCAGACTCATTGTCTCTAGTACTTTTTTTTGCAAGTTTTTCCGCTTTTACGTTTCCTTCTACATCGGAGTGGCCGGGTATCCAGTAGAGTAAAACTTCATTGGACACTCCTAATACCTAAAGAGTTTAGTGCTTCTCTGCAGCAGATAGTCGTTGCTGGCTCCTTAGCTATCATAGCTAAAAATAATAATGTTTTCTGCCTTTATACCTCTGTTAAGATGAATTTCTGCCCCTCTGTTGATTGCAATGATCTCATATTGGATGATCGTGGCATTCTTGCTCATTTTTGTTTTTGTTTCTAAGAAAGGATCTTCACAGTAGATGCCTATTTCACAATTTTCACCTTTCCAACCCCATCTGTATATATCTCTACAAGATTATCGTATTCTGCCTCGGAGATTTTATTTTCTCCGTTTCGTGGTAGGTATTTTTGCCTTAAAATTCCTATCTGGACATTGTTTTATCATTTGTATTTTTACCTTACCCATTGTCCTTCCTGTGTGACAATTTTTTGGAACCCTGCGCTTGCGTTTAGATCCGTTATTTTTTCATGTGGTGTCTTCCTACTTATGACCTTCCACTCTCCTATTTTACGTAAGCGCATTGCTGTGTCCATTGCCATACGTTTTGTATGAATTTCAATAGGTGTTACGTCCAGCATAGTATCTAAGGATCTCGTAGCTGTTGTCCTTGTAGCGCCCTAAACAGCATTGGCGTTGTATCTGTGTGAGTGTTTTTTCCTTTCCAAAGTGGTGCACAAGATTATTGACCCGTAGGTGTCTTATTATACAGGTGCATATCCAGTGCACTACTTTTAAAGATATACCCCACGTTTTCCCAGATGCACTCTGCAAAATCAGTATGTTCTTAGTGCTTTGTTTTTCTTTTCCTCTAAGTGTTCGTTCCATTTTAGTTTTGCATCTAAAATTATTCCTAAATATTTGACTTTCTGTGATAAGTTAAGTCGTGCACGCCCTATGGTTTGGGTGCTCATATTACTTACTGTCCTTCTTCTGTTGAAAAGGCATAGTTCTGTTTTCTCTGGGTTCAGCTTGAGACCATTTTCTTGTGTCCAACCAAATACTAGATTTATGGCCTAAAATTAATGAATATGGTTTTAAAGCAGAAAAATTACACGATAGTAATTCATAAATTACTCAACAAACGTTATTATCCTACATAAGAGCAACTAACCGAACAGTACTTTTACAATTTTGGATAATATTATAAAATATAAAAATAAAAAATATAAAAAAATTTCAACACAGATGTTTTTAAAATTTTTGCCAAATTCGATCTCATTTATTATATAATTTCTCCCATGGGTATACACACACACACAACAATTCATTTTAATTATTGTTTGCTTTCACTGTGACTTATTCGTTTTCAAATCCAATCAGTTGTTTAAGTTATTATAAAATTACTTAAAAAATTCCCTTACTGCAGATTCAAATTCAAATCCAATCAGGTTTTTAAGTAAGAGTAGTATTTTTATATATGTATGTAGATACATATAGAAATAATTCTCTTGTGATCACGTTTCATCTTGTAATTTTGTACAGAAAAAAACAAAATCCAAATCGAAAGAAAAATTAATTAGGAATTGAACAATTGAATATTGAATATTGAAGAAGTAAACAAGGCTAAAAAGCAGCTACATATATATATCTATTATATATATATATATATATATATATAACTTGTCATAGAGGTTATAATACTTTTTTTAATCCGATGAATGAAATCTTCACAATTATAAGTCCTTATTACTTACAAGGAAGAGAACAAAAACAAAAATTTTGTATATATACAAATACAGTTATATATATATATATATATTACATCTGAAATACTATACCAAAATATACAGTTAAGATATCAATATGAATTTGTATGATCACGTACCTTCCCTTGAGGATGTAATAATATTCATTACCTATATATAGCTATCTATCTACTATGGTATATTCGTTCGTTCGCGTTCGTTCATTATTGTTCGATTATGCTTTCATTCCAATAATGATCATCAATAAAAAATTGGTTTGATTTAAGTGGAAGTTTGCCACTTTTTTTTTTATTTCAAATTTAGAGAAGGGAACTTAATACAATTTCAAAGAGTTCCTGTGTTTTTTTTTTGTATAAATTTACCGTAATTCTTGCGCAATGAAATTAAAAACTCATGTAACGGTTATTCCATTATTTGTATACAGTTTGTTTTTTTTTTAATTTTTTTACAGCAGGTGCAGGTGTGTTATACCTGTATTTAGGAAGCTATTGTACCTATCAATATATATATATATACATGAGAGATATATTGAATAATGATTGGTTTTTTGTTTCGTTGATAACAGGACAAAGTCAGACATATTTGAAATCTTAAGTACACATAGGAATTTGGTTAATTTGAAATCAATCGATGATTTTATGTTGTTACTATAACTAGAACTGAGTAAATATAAAATTTATGGAAGAAGACGAAATTAATAAATAATTACTTTTTATATTATTCGGACTTTTTTAATGCAGTAGATAATTTCATAGTGCAGTAGCCGAATTTAAAAGTTACATGATAAGTCAACATTCCTAGACTAAATCCATCAGCGCCCTATATAGCCGACTTAAGAAATAAAACAAATATTCTTTGAAATTTCATACTAGTTCTCGCCTAAATGCTAAAAAAGTGTCAAAATGTGGGTATGGACGAAACTCGCCTCTCCGTAACTATAGAAGACTAGGCTAAATATTTAAAAGCTGATAAAATACAATGATAGATCTTGCTTTTAAGTCTCAAAATCTGGTCCGAACTCAAAAATTACGAAAGTGGCGGATGTCCGAAAATAGACTCAACTGACGAGTTATCAAACAATTTTTTCATACCTCAGCACAATTTGTTTAAGAAACACCATAACATCAACTCAAATTGCTTTGAATTACTTCACCATTTTTTTTTTGTCAAAATTATTGTTTTAAATTCAATTTGAAATATTTATTAGTATTCAGGACCTTTCTCTATCACCAAAATAATTATTTGCTTATTTACAAAAAAAAATTTACAATAAAAAAATATCCTTAAAAATTTCCAAAAGGAATTTTATAAAAAAATTCAATTTTTATGTTATTTCTCAAGTAAATGTCGCCTTTCCTCTGTTTAATGTTCTTTTGTGTGTAAAAACTAACAATACAACAACAACAAATTCAAAAAATAAAAAAAACAAATTTGAACAGAATCACAAAAGACACAATGTGACAGAACAATTTAATAATTACCCTGAGAGCACAATCAATCACTGCTCTGCCATATAACAACTATTTTTAAAGTAGCATCATCGAGAGTTAAGGTGGAAAAAAAAATAAAAAAAAAAACAAAACTTAAAAAATTCATTACTTGTTTGTCCCTCTCACACGTAACACACTCTTAAATTGTTTAAATTAAATTTTATTTCTTTTTATTTGAACTTTTTATTTTATATATATTTACCTTGACATGCAGGTGCAATTCTTACAATGTTAAGACCATAAAGCTCGTTGCATTTTCCAAATAAAAACTAAAAACTAAAAAAAAAAAAATAGTTTAATTTGGCCATCATGGCTAACTTGTTTACTGCTGTGATGTGATTGAATATACACAATGTACAATATTTTCAATAAAATAAAATTAAATATGAAAAAGAGTAGCTTACAAACGTGAGTAGCTAACTATCTTGATGATAATAATGATAATGATAATCATCATCATCATCATCATCATCATTACTATTATCATTGTAGTGACGACGGCAATGTTAAAGGACTTGAATCAATTACACTGATCATTATTAGCAGCTCAGCAGCGGCAATATGATGAAATTAAATTGGCAATAAAACATGGACAATGATCATTGGAACACAATGAATTGCTTAAGAAAATTAAACAACAACAGAAAAAATAAAATAAAAAAAATAAATTAAAAAAAAAAATTACATGAAGAAAAGATACAACATGGGACAAAATATGTTAAATTTAATTTCAATTAATTTTTGATATTTGTTGTGATATTACAGATTTAATTTGACGTTCGGTTATAAAATAGTCTTTAAAACTCAGTAATGGGGAATAGAACGGAAATTTATTCTATAACTGAAGGCATTATTCGTGCGATTTCGTGTCATTATTTCCGATTAAGACGATACAAATTACACTCCAGCCCCAAATTTTATTTGTGGCTTACTACATCTGAGGATAAAAGATGATTCACCGTAATGCGATTGCGATTACGTCTAGGGTACATGGGGCATGGGGTACTTATTCCCGATTATGATATTTCTGTGTGTCGTTCGATATTACGATACAAATTACACCGCAACACCAAATTTGATTTCCGGCTTACTACATCTGAGGATAGAAGATGACTTACCGTTCTTCGATTGCGATTATCTCTCTGGGGTTTATACCGTTCGTTGTCACGCGTTTCATGTAATGTTATCAATTGATTGATTCTTTGGTATTTCATCAGATATCATAATTATTATTATATTGAATCCGTAAATTGGAAAATTTGTGGTATCATTATATTATAATAGAGTTAGTTGTCAACATTTCACCTCAAAATTATTCAATCTGTTCACCAAAAGTGAGAGAAAATAAAACATCACACCATGACCCCACCTACATTAGCACACCATCCTATTTATATAAATTTGAGAGTGCATAGCATAGGTAGCATATTAGTTTTATTTTCATCATTAAATGTAGGTAGGTACTTAGATTAGGTATAGACAATGTAATGTGCATCGTAGTAAGTTGTAGACAAAATTATTATTGTTTTTTTTATACCTATTTATTGATAATGAAACATATCAGTATATTTAAACCCTGTTCTGTTAAAAACGTTAAATTTGGCTTTAATTTCAATTATAATTAATAACTAGTCTAGTCGTTTTTATATTTTTTTAAAGAACAAATAAATAAAAATAATCTCATAACAAATAATATGAACCATATTTTTACAAAAAAAAATTAGTTTGTAAAGAAATTTAAAATTTATAATCACATTCCATAAAATGTATTTTTTACTTTTTAAATCAAGTCAAAAAATAAATTGATTATCTTAGTTTAAATAAAAAATGTATAAATAAAAATAAATTTAATTAAAAATAGATAAAAAAAAACAAAAGTATATTTAAGGGCTTCCAAATATATTTATTGGAGTAAAATTAACGAAAAATGACACCAATTTTGACTGATACAGTACATATATCCGTTTCAGGTTTCACAACCTATTTTTGATACTGTCAGATATTGCTTAGAGCAAGCAAATCCGACGTCTATTATAGGCGAAAGATTGCATCCTGTTGCTAAGCGGTGAGCTCATCATCCAGTGGCTTATTATCCATCACCGTTAGTAACTAATGTTAGTAAGAGATAAAAATAAATAAACATGCTATAGTTAGAAGAAAAATAAATAGCTAACATGCTATAGTTAGTAGAATGTTAAGAATATATATAAAAAAAAAAAACAAATACAAAAACAAAATGGAAAAAGGCCAAATATCAATTCCATAACTATTTATCGGTTATACAACTTTAATTTTAAGTTTCTTTTACTAGGGTTAGTATCAAAACAAGCTGCTCTCTAGTTAGATTCACGTAACATTCTAGACACAGGCTCACATTTAGTCAGTACTATGGTTAGCAATATTAAACCGGTCAACGGAACGTAAATTACGCGGATTCTCTCAAAAAATTATCAAATCCATAATTTTAGGTG
This sequence comes from Argyra leucocephala, assembly GCA_963942445.1. Lineage (NCBI taxonomy): Eukaryota > Metazoa > Arthropoda > Insecta > Diptera > Dolichopodidae > Argyra > Argyra leucocephala. The sequence continues at coordinate 32,807,363 of OZ012679.1, read as the reverse complement.
CCAGGATATTCCCAGTAATAATTTGTTGGATAGACGTAGCATCAGCATAACGTAATGGTGGATAAACGTAACATCATTTCGTTATTATTCTTTTAAATGATAATAATATTTAAAGGGAGACGTAGCGAAACTAAAAATTTTTTTTTGATTTTCAATTTTTTAATTTCATTTTAAAATTTCACCCCATGTTTAAACCATTTTAACATATAAAGTTTTTAATTTACCAAATATTGCCGCATCTCTCTAAAGTACAGAGTTTCTTCTTTTCCTTGCCAGAATTCAATTTGAATTTAATTTCTTTTTTTTAAATAAATTATTACATATGCGGTTGTTGTCTAAGATAAGCCAATAAAAATGAAATAATGAAATTAAGTACATTTTTTTATCTCTCGAATGATTTGAATGCTAGTGGTTTTGAAAACAATAAAGTCATATACATGTAACATGCACCCGCGCCTATTAATTTCGTCTTCTTACAGACCGCTCATCGTGAGTACAAACGCCTTTTGTAGCCACTCCAAATGGAAAATACCCTTAAATTTAAAATATAAAAATTACTTCGCTTCGGGTATGGACTATGTTTTTGTTTGATACCTCCACTGTTGTCCAATATACTCCCAGCTTCATCTATATTCTGTTCTCTGCATCGAGATTGGAATTCAATCATTCGTGAAGGTTACTAGGGTTAACAGAGGTCTTGTAGCTGGCGTTAACAAGCATTACCATGTGAAGTTGAGAATAGGAAAAAGTGCATAAGGTGAAAGAGACTAAATGGCGTAAACTAGATACAGCGACCATTAGACATCATAACTTTATAGAAGGTTTTCATAAAAAGTATAAGTTTTAAGAGACTTTTTTAATTTTTGTTGTGGTTTTTTTCAAAATGTGTACTTTTATTCAAAATGTTTCCTACACTCAATTCAGATATCAAATCACTGTTATGTGTCATTTTTTATGTCACTGATGATTTTAAACAAACTGATTAACGAACTGATTTCGATTTGAAAAGATACCCAAAACATTGGACTTAAAATAAATTTTCAGTTTTATTTTTAACCTTTATAAAATATATCCTAGTGTGCCAATCGTTTCAAGAGAAGTTAAAAAAATAATTTAACCATTGAAAGACTAGATTAATTTTTTTCGAATACAAAACTGATATACAAGTAATGGTATACAATTCCATATCAAAGCCCAACTTGTCAGCTATGCTATGGTGATGCCAGCTATGGAGAAGTACTTTTAACTCTAATGGGGAGAAAATATAAAGAATGCAATGAAAAATCTTAAGAGTTATAACTATAGCCCCATGATATGTGCAAAATTGAAACTTATACAAATATTTAAACATATTCACAGTAAAAGAAGAGGTCATAATAACTACGCGACCAGACTCACGCATCATCCAAATTCATTGACAAGCAGCTTACTGAATATTCCTAATAATAGAAGATTAAAAAAGAAGACCTTCTTAGCTATCTAACAGAAAAAAAATTGTTTTATCACAAAGTAAGACAATTAGTACAGCAGCGCTTATTTTAATCCACATCCTTAAAGGGTTTTTCTTTTTACCTTACAAAACATTATTGTTAATTTCAAACCGAAAACAAAAATTCAAAGACTTAAAGAAAAAAAAATGATAACTGAAACTTGCTAATTAGTACGCAGTCCATATTAGTCTAAAATACTACTAGACTAGACTATTATTTTCTAATATAGACCACTTCAAGTCAAATAATAGTTATATATTTATCCATCCTTTTTAAAACGAAATTATGACACATAAAAATTTTCTTTAACACCCAATATTTTGAACCTTACTCAAAATCCAATCTTAGTAGCTTACGAAAAATTTGCTTGGACTAAATCATATCCACCCATCTGTTATGGTAGGTAGGTAGTAGTGGCTGCCGACAGTACGCCGAGACCGGTAAGGTCCATTGTGATACCAAGGGACTCTACGCGTAGGACTCTACTCGTTGGACCAATTTCAACTTTTAACGAAGCGGCGGAGATTTTTGATACTAGTGTTTTCAACATCTGTTATACACTGATATAGAAAATCCTTTAACTTGCTACATTAACGAAGACTGTATCAGACTGGAAAATTGTTTGGATGATTTTTTCTCTTGATGTTAATGGTCGAGGTTGAGCATCGTCTAATTGGTTACAGAATAAAACGCTTTCATATAAAACATAATGTCTTTGTTCGCATCAGTTTAGAATAACTCTAATTTGGTCTAATTTATCGAATATTTTTTTCTTTGTTCTGAAACTAGTTCCAATTATGGATTAAAACATCTTACTTACAGACTTACATTTGTTCAAGCCTCTAGTATGAGACAATATTGTCTTCCATCATAGTTTTCAGTCTAGTTAATATTTTCTTCAGTTCAAAATTTAAAGTTTGTTGTTCATGGTCATACACATTTCTTTTATCTCTCGAATGCTTCTTCTTCTACATCTATATTGAAGTGCGTCTTTCGGATAATTTGTGTGTTGTCAAGTGATATTAATATTAACGATCTCTTGCAATGTACGTCTCTGAAATCTTTAGTACTATAGAATTAAAATGACCAAGCTAAATTATTCGTTAAGATTTCTGACCCGTACACGAACAAAATCATAACAAAAAGATAAAAAAAAATACTTTTGCAACCCAACAATTTTAAAATTATCATCCATCACCACATCATCCTATCCTTGATTATCCAGCCTCATTATTTGTATGAAAATTGTGATTTTTAATTTTTGTAATTGTTTCATTTCCTTTCAGTGTTTGTATATTATGAAGTAAACAAGAACACAAAGAAAAAAAAATATTTTATCATGTATAAGGCGGCAATTACAGTAAAACTACTAAAAAAAAAATAAAAACAATAAAAAACATGTTAATAAAAAAAATCTTAAAGTCAACTGGCTATATTTGGAAAAGCAAACGTTCACAATAACAACACAATGTAAACGAACTCACCTCAATTAAGTTTGATGAAGTGTGCAATAATACAAAACAATAAAAAAATAAAAACAAAAAAAAAGGATATCAAAATATTATTGCAGTACACGTACAATAATAAAAAAAAAAACAAAAAAAAAAAACAAAAAAAAAAAAACAATAATAACATAAAAAAATTTTTGATTTGAGTCTCAATTAAAATTTGTGTGTGACTGCGAAGTTCCGTATGGCTATATTGGAACAAAATTTTTGGTACCTAAATTGCAATTGGCACATGATCGAAATGAAATTAATGTCACAGATTAAGAATTTCAGTTATTTATAATGGCATTGTTTTTAATTTAATTTTTGTTTGTTTTTGTTTTGTTGTTTTTTTGTTTGGTGTAATTTTAAAAATTGGTGAAGTTATGTTAAATGTGTTTTTTTTATTCTGTTTTATTTTATTATAAAAAAAACAAAAATAATGATTTCGATGTAGAAAATTTTAAAAACATTTAATTTATTTGCTTTCACCAATCTATTCAGGATCTGAATTGAAATTTAAATTATAATGCGGGCAAATTATCAAAGCTGTTAAATACAAAATAATCGCTCAAAAAGAAAAATAATTTCTTGTTAATAAAAATATTAAAATTTTTTTAAAATCAGTTGTTTATAAGGAAAATAGAAACAAAATGGAGCATAGTATCATGAAGAGTGCAATAATAGCTCAATATTTCAACCTAAACATTTCCGTCCTACACCTTATTCACATTATGTATACATCAATGGATGATGATGATGATTTCAACGTCTAAAATTGTCTGAAAACAAGCCAGCAACATTTTAATAGTCATGGCTAATGGCTCATGGCTCAAATATAACCAATAAGAACCAATCAAATTTGTGAATATAGAACATTGTATGAATGTCAGAGGTCCTGTTTACAATATACAGCTTTGAGATATTTTGATTTTAAAAAAAATTTTCAACATTCTATTTTTATATTACTTTGTTCTTAGATATTTCATTAAAAACGAGCAATGTTCAAGCATCACCTCACAATTTTTTCAGGTTCTCTTCTGTATATTTTAAAAGGAGAAGGTATACCTTTAATGTTAATAGATTTTTATTATATATTAATTATATATTTACTAGGGGCCCCTGTTGAGTAATAATAATTGAAGCCAAATTTAGAGTTTTTAAAAGAACAGTAAATTACGTACTGGGTGACTTCTCACGATAACCACTCATGTTTTCATAAAAACTTGGAGGTTAGTAAATGTTATTTCATCTCACATATGCATAATGTATTTGGGGAATAATAAAACCATATGATTAGAATTTTTTTCCACTGTGCGCGCATTATTGTTTTATATACAACTTATTTATATATTAGGAGTTCATTAAGGTAAAAGCGAGATAAAATGAAAAGGTGTCTACTGCGTATATCCTTATATATAATTACAGATTATCTGTAAATTATACCTGTAAGCCATACATATTCAACATCTGTAAGCCATACATATATGCTAGTAAGTCAAAGAATAATACTAATGATTCGACAAAGTCTTTCCCAACATTTTGAATGCTCATCTTCTAGCTACAAAAATAGGTGAATTGGAAATGGAAAATGGAGTTTCATTTAAGACTTCGTGGAAGTAAGACGTGAAATTTTAGTGAAGCTTTTGGGTAAAAATCAACGTTTTTTGTTGAATACTAAAAATGATAAAAATAAAAAAAAAAAAAAAAAGTTATGAGTGAAAATATTATTCAAGGGACAGAACAAACTATTGATAATTTTAATAAAATAATAAATAAGTGTAACGATCTAGCACGTGTTAAAATAAAAAATAATAAAAAAAAAAAAAAAACAAAAACAAAAACAATGACAAATAAAACAAAAAAAACATTGGAGCAATCCAACGAAGATTTAAAAAAAGAAATTTTGGAATTAAAATCTATAATACAAAATTTAAAACAAAATAAAATAGAAAAAACAACAAAAAATAATAATGACAATGAAGGTTCTTATAACCAAAATAGGTACGAGGTACTCGATACACTCGAAGAAATGGAAGAAGAATCACCGAATACAGATAATAACGAAGAATTTAAAAAATTAATAGAAACGGCAAAAACAAAAAATTTAAAGAAAAAAGAAGAACAAAAATCCAGAGCCAATATAATATTATCAACAGATAATAAACAAATTAGAGAACCAATAGAAGTGACAAATACAACAGAAAATGAAAATCAAAACAATAACAACACAAGTAACAAGAGTAAAGAAAAAATACCTCCGATTATTATTTACAACCAAGAGATGCCAGAATTAAAAAATATTCTGAAAAATAAACAAATAAAAGATTTTTCTGTGAAAAAAATTAATGATGAAAAACATTTAATTTTTTTAAACAATATCATAGACTATAATAAAACAAAAGAACTGTTAAAAAAAATCAACGCAAATTATTTCACATATACGCCAAAGGCACAAAAAAATAAAACATTAATATTGAAAGGACTAAATTCAGAAGATGAACCAGAATATATCAAGGAAGAATTACGATCATTAAACTTAGAGAAGGTAAATATAGTGAAAGTAACAAGATTAATAACCAAACGCTCAATAAGAGAAAACAAAAACCTGCCAATATTTATTGTACAAATATCACCGGAAAGTGATATATCAATAATACAAAAGATTAAAAGAATAAACTACCAAATAGTAAGGTGGGAAAAAATTACAAAAAACGAAATACCACAATGCAAAAGATGTCAAAGGTTAGGCCATGCGGCAAGTAATTGTAACATGGACTACCGATGCGTCAAATGTAATAAACAACATGAAATAGGAATGTGCACAATGCCAAAAGAATCAGCCTATGCTGAACTATACTGCGCATTATGCAACAGCAACGGTCATCCAGCATCGTATAGAGGATGCCCTGAATATATGAAAAAAATTAAAAACACAGAATTAAGAAAGGCAGCAATTAATAAAAGAAATGAAGCCAAAATGAAAATGATAAATAACTATGTACAACCACAGTTGTCGTATGCAAATGCAACCAGAAATTTTAATGGCAACACTATTAGCAATAATAATAATTATAATAATAATAACAAGAACGACAATTATAATAACAATAATAATAAAACTAATAATAATACACTAACACATTTAATACAAAATAATGAGAATACAAATATTTTACTCGATTTAAAAAAAACTTTACAAATAATAGAAAACAAAATAAATGAACATACAAAAAAAATAGACTACCTATATGAGACAATGCCATTCAACTCATACTATGAATAATAATAATATAAATTATAAAAAAAAATTAAAAATTATCTCTATTAACGTTAACTCTATAATATCAATGTATAAAAGAGCGTACCTAGTACATTTTCTAGAAAAATATAATCCAGATATAGTACTATTGTCAGAAACCAAATTAAATTCTAAGCACAAGCTCAATTTTAAAGATTACAATTTTATAAGAACTGACAGACCGGGAGCTACACAAGGAGGTGGTACAGGTATTCTTATTAAAAAAATATTTAGGTATTGTTTAGATACTCAAAATTTTATTTATGATAAATTTAAATGTCTCGAGATAAGCACAATAGAATTAAAATTAGAGCAAAACAAAAAACTAAAATTAGTAGCATTATATGCAGGGCATAATCATAATGATAGGTTTGAAATTGAATTAAATAAAATTTTTGAGGTTTTAAAATTATACCAGGAAGATACGTTTTATGTAATCGCAGGAGATTTCAATGCTAAGCACACGAACTGGTCAAATAACACAAACAATACAAGAGGGAACATATTTAAAAATTGGTTAGAAAAAAACGATATATTACATAAATCAAAATTATATGGAACCGTAGAGCCAACATATCCGAGAACAAATTCTTATTTAGACTTAGCAATTATTGATTTTAGATTGAACCTAAGTAACAATAGCAATAATAAACTGAGAACGATTCCATATGATAGTGATCATAATGCATTAGAAATAGAATTAATATTGGATACTAATAGGCTAACATTAACAGAAGAAAGTAACAAAAATAAATTAAATTATAAAATAACAAATTGGAAAAAATTTCAAAAAATCTTAGATGAAAAAATGAGTAGCATTTCAACTAATGAAAACCCTTTTATCCCTAATTATAGAAATTTAGAAAATATCGAAATAGAAAATAAGTTAAAAGAGTTAGAAAAAATTATAAATAATGCAGTAGAGTCATGTAGCCCCAAATTTAAGGAACACACTATAGAAAAATTTTTAAATTATAAAATTAGGAAACTTCAAAATTATAAAAGTACAGTATTAACGGCCTTAAAAATGGCACATAGAAACAATCAACACTCATGTAATAGAACAATTAGATTAAAATCATTATTAAGAAATATTAATACACTCATTAAACAAAATTTATACATTCAAAAGAACAAATACTGGGAGAACATTTTAAAAAAAATTCATCCCTCTAATAACAAAAATATGTTCCCTATTATTAATAAATTATTTAGGAAAAAAACAAATAAAAATATCGACAAGCTCAGGATAGAAGAAAATCAAAAATACTTGATTGAGAGCATGGGTATTAATATCAGACAATTAGAAAAGGATGAACAGGGTAGATATATTATAAGAAATCAAACAGATATTTTAGATATTATAGGAAATTATATTGAACAATCACATAACCAAGTACATACAAATTCGTTATTTCAAAATGATATTAGAATACAACAAACAATCATAGAATTTAACAGGCAAATAAAAATAGAAAAGGATGCAAATATAAAAATAATTTATTTTAGTGAGACATGCAAAGCAAATAACTTAACAACAGCTCAAACATGTAATAATTATTTCGTTAAAATAACAGATTTAAAAGAAATATTTAAGACATTAAGCAACAAATGTTCCGCAGGCATTGATAAAATTCCAAATATAGTGTTAAAACATCTTCCAAATAGCATAATAGAAAACTATTGTATAATTTTCAATAATATACTTAATAATTGTTACTTTCCAAAGATGTGGAGAATAGCAAAAATAGTACCAATCCCAAAACCAGGAAAAGATCATAATGATCCAAAAAATTTTAGACCAATAAATTTATTACCAAACATAAGTAAAGTATTAGAAATTATAATAGCCAAAAACATTACAAAATTTATTAAAGAAAAAAGAATTATGCCAGAAAACCAGTTCGGATTTAGAAAAAAACATTCAGCAGTACATGCAATAAATAAATTAACGTCTGATATATGCTGGGCAATTAATAAAAAGGAATGTGTGGGAGCATGCCTTATAGACTTAAAAGAAGCTTTCAATTCGGTATGGATTGATGGACTAATTTTCAAACTTTTAAAATATAATTTTCCAACTCAGATAATAAAAATGATAAAAAATATGCTAGAAGATAAAAAATTTATCACAGTAGATGGACAAACATGTTCTAAGAAAATATTTAAAATAACAAATGGTTTACAGCAAGGGACTGTAAACGCACCTTTGCTCTTTAATTTATATATTGCTGAGCTATTAAATAAACTAAATCAAAACCAGTCTCCGACAAGGAGCTTGGCCTTTGCGGATGATCTTATTATTTATAATGTAAATAGATATGTATCAAAAATGCAAGCACAGCTGCAAGAAAATTATAATGAAACACAAAGCTATATTGATACTTGGAAACTAAGAATCAATTATAGCAAGTGTGAAGTTATATTATTCAGAACAAGTCTAGATAAAGCTAACTCTGATGTTAGAAAAAACTGGCGAAAGTTCCACATAAAAACTAGAGACAACACAAAAATTACGAACCAAAAGTCTGTCAGATATTTGGGCGTAAACTTAACCTACAATTTAAATTATAAGAAACATATTTCCAATCAATTAGAAAAAGCGAGGAAAGCTTTTATGGCTTCCAGGAAGCTCTTCTATGAGAAAGGAATAAATAACAGAGTCAAAATCATAGGGTACCAAGCAATGATAAGACCTATTCTTACATATGCTTGCCCAATATGGTATAATATAAGTCCATCATGTATGGAGTTATTGAGAAAGTTTGAAAGAAAGTGTATAAGGCATTGCACAGGTAAATTTAGAAAACCGGAATCAGACTACAAACACTATATATCGAGCAAAACGCTCTATGAGACTAGCAAAATCAATAAAATAGATCAATTTATAATTAACTTAACGAGAAAGCATTTTTCTAGGGTAGAATTTGTGACAGAAAATAGTCTGATTGCTCACTCAATACATCCAGATGATGGGTACATTGAGATGACAATGAGAACCGGTTATATACCTCCAGAAGGATGGATTTACCTGGATAAAAATAAATATATTCAAAATGATGATAAAGTGCCCATAATATACCATATATTTAGGAGAGCTACAAATAAAAAAATAGAATACCAACCAAATTTTAAAACCGAAGATAATAGAGAAATGTTAAGGTACGATATGTATATAACAAATAAAGACTTATTAAGCACCGATAAGTATTGGTGGCTTGAACAGAATAATGAATAAACTCATAAAAACATAGTATAGTTAGGGTAAATATAAGTTAGATTAGGATAGTTGTAAGTTAGTTATAATTAGGTGATAGTCTAGAATAAGTAGTATAGGGTAAATATAAGTTAGATTAGGATAGTTGTAAGTTAGTTATAATTAGGTGATAGTCTAGAATAAGTAGTATAGAGTTTTATAAAAACAAAATACAAATTAAAAATTGGTTTTTATTAGAAAAAAAGTTTTTCCAGTTAAATTATACAAAGAAAGAATGCACTTACGCATTAATAAAATAATAATAAATAGCTAACAGCTGATCAAGTAAATTAATAAATTTAAGAAATACTAAATCTTAGAGTACCTTCCTCAAAAGGTCATTAAGTTTGGAAATAAGAAATAAGAAAATTTGGTTTAAGTGTTTTTTGTACAGATATAAGAAAAAAAAAAAAAGAAATGGATTAAAAAAAAATAAAACACATTAAAAAAAAAAAAAAAAAAAAATGGAAATGGAAAATTAGAGCATAAGAAATTTAAAAAGCTGACTTCACCTTCCATCATGGTAAGTACTAAAATATTTATTTGTGTATATAAATTGCAAATCAACAGTGAACCTAACATGTTCTAAGTCTATATTTTCCTGTAAGAAATTAATAATTTTATGCCATTTTCAAGATATTCCACAAAATTTTGTAGTTGAATTCAATTTTAAGTGATATTCCGTTAAATTAAGTTAGGTGGAAATTCTAAATATTGTATGTAATTGTTTATTCCAATTTCTGTGTAAAAGCAGTTAGGGTGTTTATCCCACAGACTTGGAATTATATAAAAAAAAAAGAAAAAATTATCTAATCGATTTTCCGCGCGGACCAAATTCGTCAGAGTCAATTTGAGCCTTTAACAAATCGATGGAGACATATAATTTTTGTATCTACAAAATCGTCCTGGCAGCCAAGAAAATAGACTTCTAGATGTATTTTGCTTTTGTAAGCCATTGCAGAGCAGGTGCAAAGAAAGTGTAAGATTGTCTTATCTTCCTCTTAATCTTTGCATGCTCCATAGAAATCACTAGAATGAAGCCCAACTCTTCTGGCATATTTTCTACCATAATTTTTATATAGTATTTACATCTAAAGTTGCTAGTTGTAGTATGTTAAAGTACCGTTTATGTTCCAACATTTACCATTGCAATTAGTTCTGTTAGACTAATTTTGTGTGTTTGTGATATACTAGATTACAGATAGATAGAATTGTACTCATACCTTTTCTTTCTGGAAAAGGATCTGCAAGGATATTCTTACATTAACTTTATTTGCTTTGCAGTTTTCTGGAATGCTACTATGCCTCTGCACACAACATATTGAATCGATAGCCATCTCGTTGATAGAAATGCCATACTTCATGAAACAAGTTTTGAGTTGAGACGGTTACCGATTCTAGTGAGTAAAAACACAAAGATCGAGATCACGCTAAACTAAAGCCAATGCGGTATAGTTCATCATAGTCTTTGAGTTGAGACGCCTACCCGACTCTCGTGACTATCTGTAAAGATACATATATTACTGACGTTCATCACATTGCGGTAATTCATCACAGTGTTCAATGCGGAAATTTATGACAGTCCTTGAGTTGAGAGGGTTACCGATTCTAGTTACTATCTGTAGTCACTGAGGATATTACTGACAGATATCACGCTAAACTTAAGCCAATTTAAGGCTTCTTTAATACCCATCATATCCGCCTGACAAATTCTACAATATTTTGAAAGACTGAAAAAAATGTCAACATTTAGATTTTTGGGCAATATACCACCTCCTTCCTTTTCATCAATTTTATAATCATCAGTGTAGAAAATGATAATAGTTTTCAGCCAGTTCTTATTTTCTAATGATAATCTGGATGGGATATCGGTTTGGTAGGACTTTTCGAGAAGTTTTTTTTCCTTACTCCTCTTGGGAGCACAGGGCTTCCACTTGATATTTCCATCGTACTCGATTTCTAGCTGCTATTTTCGCTTGTTCGAGAAGTACTACTTAGATATTAGTTGGAAAATGTTTTCTGGAAGAAATTTAATATCCTTCAAAATTTGTTGATTTGCCACTACATATCCACTAGTCATTTGTTTTCAGTCCAATTCAGTAACACCCATTCCGGCTCTTCTGAGGGAGATGTTGTATCGGCGTAGGACCTTATGACCCCTAGTCATAGCTGAAATTCCTAAAATATCCCTAGAATAGCTGGAATTGCTAGCTTTCCAAAATATAAATCTTTAGTGGCGCATATTATCTTTTAAGGACGAAAAGGACATTTGAAAGCATACTTGTTGTTTTGATGTTTTGTATAAAATTCGCTATATCTATTAATTCATTAAATATATATAATTCAGTTACATATTCTAAAAAGATAATGGTCTGGAGCATATCTTAACATTTAATTGATGATGATTAGTGCTGCCGTTATGGTGATATTGTAGTTCAAAGTAGAACATTTTGGATAGTCAATCTTTATTTTCTTTCTTGAATAACCAAATACCTTAAAATTTGACCATAAAACCACCACAATATTTATATACTGTTGAAAAGATATCGTTTTTTTCTATAACTCATACATACGTACTTTATGACTACATCGAATAGTTTAGAAGATAATATAAGCATTTATTAAAAAAAATTGTTTTTTGTTTACCCTTTTCCTATATAAAACTAGGATGTGCCTTTTACGAAATAACAATCTTCTGATCTTTTGGAAAGCTAGGAGCTCCAGCTATCCTTGGAATATGGTCATTAGATTCCACGCCGATACAGCATCTCCCTCAGAATCCCCCTCATTTCTTTGTCATAGATATCCAATGGTGAGAGATTAATATCTAGTGGCGCACAACCTAATTAGTAATATTAATATAAAAATACTTACAACCTATGTTAAAACTACAAGGCTCCAAATAACAATAAAATCCCAAATTTATGATAAAGTAGTAAAAAAATAATAGGTATATAAAAAAAAACATTTTATAGAAGTATATTTTCAGTTTACAGTTAGTAATTTTATTTTTAATAGCGAATTTCAATAATAAAAATGTTATTTGAAGTACGAAAAGAAAATATTATAATTTTAAGTAATAAGAAAAATAAAAAAAACAAAACAAAAAAATTTTTTATGACGATTTTATTGACTATAAAATTCAGTTTTACATAAGAATTATTATCTGCAGATACACACACACACACACAAGCACAAAAAAATCAACAACGTACAAAATTTCCCAACCAAATTCATGTAACCAATCAACCAACCAAAAAAATTGAATTTTTTTTTAAATTAAAAAATACAAAATACCCATTGGCCAATCTCAACATCCGTTTACAAGTTACTGTTGTTAATCTGTAAAAATAAATAAATTAAAATGTAAAAATTTTAATAAATATAAAACTAAAAAAAAAAACCAAAAATAAAAACAGCAGTGATTGACCACCTCTTTTAAATTATGATGTACATCATTGTATACAAGAATATGCCTACATAAATACGTACGTAAGTAAATGCGATGAGAAACGGAAGGACCTACAGGGATGTAATACTTAACAACTCTCTCAAGTAATTTATCTCAAATTTTATGTTAAAACAATGTCGCAATTTTCGTTTTTTTTTTTGTTTTTGTTTTTGTGCATTTTATTACAATCAATATGTTGCTGTCATATGTACTGTCATGCTTATCAATATTATTATATGATATGGTATGATATGAACATTTAATTTAACTTATGATTATTATCTGCACACATGCACCATATTTTAGTGTACATTTTTAGCCCACCTGGTGCGATTTTAATTATCTTATTAAACTATATTTAAATTTTGTTTTTGTTATTTATTAAAATCACAATTTAAACAGTGAACCAAAAATTTTTGGTAGATACTGAAATGACAGGATAGTGTAATGTCTACAAATCATTTTTTTTTCAATATTGGGAAGAAGAAAAAAATGAAATTAAATTTGAATAATTATATGAGAACACATGTGACATGGCGGTTATTTTTAAGACTTCAAAAAAATTATCTTAAAATTTTATTTTTATTCCAGAGAAAATTTGTTTATTTGTTTTTTTTTTGTATGTAACATTAATGACCTGCCCACGAAAATTATTAAAGCAAATGCAAATGCAAAAAAAAAAAAATATTGGAAAAGTTAATTTCAGCCTCGTCTTTATTTTCTCTGTGAATTTTTTCAGCCTGTTTTTTTTTTTTTACAACGTGGAAAAATTAGTAAAACAACAAGAAATGGTATTAATTATTGGTCTGATATTCGGTAATAGTTCCGAAAAGTTTTGTACTCCATTTTTTTATGGGATGGATAGGGCGATATCCCATCTCAAAACCTTTCTAAAATCCTTCTTAAGTAATGGATGTTATGTTCTGTTATTATTATCAATCATTCTAAAATCTCAGAGAATAAAATCCTTAAAAACCGAAATCTGCACAGACTTCGTCAGTTTTGTTTTTAAGAATTTCGTCTTTGAGTACTTATTATGTCTTTAGAGACTTTTTCTTTGTGGATTTTGTGTTTGCAGCATTTGTGTTTGCAGATTTTGGCTTTGCAGATTTTGTATTTGCAGATTTTATCTTTGAGAACTTGGTTTTACTGATGATATTTGATTTGAGATTTTGTTCGTGCCCCCATTTTCTTAATATTTTGTACAACTAAACTGTTGAGGATATATTGGAAACCTGCCTTTAGTAAGGCCAACCAACCGCAGACATGCAATTTTTAATTTTACAACTGTTTGATTGAATATTTCTGTTCCATTAGTTTAAATAAAAGCGCGTACACATAAAACCACAAACAAACAAAAAAAACACAGTTGTCAAACTAAAAATTGCATGTCTGCGGTTAAGCCTAAGTTAATTTTGAACAGAGGTACAAATATCTTATGAACACGTTCACATAATTGAGAATGGATTCATTAATAAATCTTTTGAAAATACTCGGTCCAAAAAGATTACAGAATGGAAAATATGTAATCAGAAGCAACAGCGAACTCAATAGTATGATCGATAGTGAGGACATTGTACGATTTACAAAGGCTCAAAGACTAAGATGAGCTGCTAACGTAAGCCGAATGTACGAAAGTCTAAAATAAGTAGTAGTACTAAAACCAGATGGTAGACGTGGTAGAGGAAGACCAAGAAGCAGATGCTCAAACTCTAAAAATCCCAAATTGAAGACATGTGGCACAAAATCGACCTTTTTCTGCTTTATATTGTCAACCCCGTTTTATTTCATACATATGTATTATATATGTGCATCCGCATATGCATATAAATCAATAAAATCAATAAAATCAATTAAGTAAAAACAACCCGAACTAAATCTATGCAACCAATCAATGAACCAAAAAAATATCACAATACCGTATACGTCTAATCACAAATAAAATGCAAGTCAAAAGTTGCTATAATTAAGCTGGGGATTAATAAACCAATATACATCGTAACTGACAATCAAAATATTAATACCAAAACACTCATGCAAACAAAAACAATATTTCTCCTAGGTTTTAACAGAAACTAGGATTGTAGGCAAATTAATAGGACAGTGTTCAGTAAAGAACCACACATTGGTACAATTGAAAACAATTTGAATACAATATTTGAAGTAGAGCAAAGATTTTAGCAAAGATTTCATTTGTATTAGACTTCTATGCATTGGAATAGCATTCCCCGAACAATTGAAGTTGCCTTATATATCGTTAAACAATCTCCTAAGTCTAATCAATGAATTCGGCATTCCTATATGGATTCAGATATACATGATTGTACGCGTAGTTATAATAAATGAATTTTACGATTGCAGTGATCTCAACTTAACATAGTACTGAATACATATTATTACTTCAATGCTATACGGGTAATCCCAATAAGCTCATTTGCGGCTACACTGAAATTGAACTAGAGCTCAACTCTTACAATAATTTAATTTAATCTAACATAATCTAAAGCTTTCACAAACAGTATTGGGGATTAATATTTCTTCAGATGTAAAATTAGTGATTTGATATACTTGAATTAATGCATAAGCTTAATAAAAAAAACTAGCTCACTTGAGTCCGTAGCAACATGAAGGCACAACTTTGTACTAATTATTATCTCCTCATATGAACTGTAATAGTAACTATAAACTACATTAACTATATACATTAATTGAAAATACATATTTTTGTTATACTTATTTTTCAATTCAAATTATTTTCTGGAAATATCAACTCCAATGTTTGCTATAGCGCTGCTGTAGTTTTTTGGTTATAAATGTTAAGTCTGTATGGCTTAACTGAAATATTCCATATTTCATACAAAAATAGTACTATTTTTATAAATAATGTAACCTAATGATATCAAATATTTCTCTTTGCGTGTGGTACCCAATCGTCAGGTTCTAAATATATTTTGAATATAGCTTCTTTGTACAAAAGTCAAAGCTTTTCTTTTCGGAACCATTGTCTAGTATTCACTTTTATGAATAAGAAAATTTGCTTTCAGTCTTAAATACAAATAAAACAAAAATTATGTTTTTTTATTTGTTATTTTTGTTTTTCTTTTTATGATGGACTGTAATTAAAATGGAAATTACTCAATCAAAGATTATTATATAGATTTATGGGATGCAATGATAGCTATGTATTTTTATAAAAAAAATTGTTTTTAGAATTGATGGTGGATATTTCCATATTTATGACTATATTTAGTATTTATGCAGATTTAAACAATTGAAATGTCAATTAAATTACATATAGGATTCGGTTTATTTTTAGTAAGAGGTCCAAAGAATAATATTTTGTTTTACATTTTTATAGTTTCCAATGAATTTTATATCAATTTTGAAAATATATAAACAATGCTGGTCGCTGGACATTGAAATGAAGGTTTATGTTAAACTGTGATACTATTGATTCTGAGTTGTTTTACTAACCTGTTGTCTGCACATTCTATTAGCGTACAGAAAAATCTTTTCAATTTATTTTAAATAAAATGTTAAGTATTTTTTTTTTTATTAAAACGGAGGTGGCCCTAATATGTCGGGGCCGACGTGTAGGCTTTTAGCCCTTTACCCTCCTCTACTCCACTCTGTTTGTGGGTTCTATTCTGCAGATGCTTTCTGAGGTTATGTAGTGCGTTTCCAACAACCTGAGTCTCAGCTTTGAAACAGCTAGTGCTGATCTACACATGTGCTTATTTATGTGGTTATGACCAGTAAGTATGCCCATCACCTTCCTACAGTCTACTCTGTTGAGAGTTAGCAGGAAGTTGGTTATTTTGGTGTTTGTTCTTGGTACATATATTTTAGAGACTCTGTGGCCTTAAATACGTTCCCAAATAATGTTTGTTTCCATCTTCAGGATGTTTTCTACCGGTAGTTTAATTTTACCAATAGATATACCAACTGCCGGTTCCGGGTCGTAAATGTTTCCCGCGAATGATCTGGCTAGTTCGTCAGCTTTCTCATTTTCAGTCAAACCAATATGACCCATTATCCAGATCAGTTGTACCTTGTTTCTGAGCCCTATGAGGTTTAGGGTTTCCGAACATTCTCCCACCAATCTAGATTTGATGAGGTTACTTTCAAAAGCTTTTAAGGCTGTCACTAAAGATTCTAATGGCTTTGTTAGACCATCTTTGCTCTTTTATTATATTCAATGCTGCGTTTATGGCAAAGACTTAAGTCTAGAATATTGATGTAGCTTCTACCAAGTTACAAAAATAGTTAAATATACATAAATAGTTTTTAGAAAATAATTTTCTATATTGTTAAGCTGGGCGCAGACATGCAATTTTTGATTTTGCAACTGTTAGTTTAAATATAATGAGAAACCAGGATCATGTGTGCGTGCTTTCATATAAACTAAAGAAACATAAATATGCAATCAAGCAGTTGCAAATTTTAAAAATCGCATGTTTGCGTCTAACCTTTTTCGGAAATAGTGGAATATATTGCTTGTCATACATTTCACTGCAACAAATTTTTTGTATTGAACAAACTAGGCGAAACATGGAAATGTGACAAGGAACTTATAGAAGGATTACATAACTAGCTATGCAGAAAAATTTATCGGAGTTTAGATCCAGAGTAGCAGCACACATCATCCTTGATAGTTATACTATATTAATTCAAAAGAAGATATAAATAGTAGTAATAGTAAATCGTCGCAGACATTAGAGAAAAATAGACTTAGCTGCAAGTATAGCAATATATAAATTCAAGAATGACTGGCTCGTGAATAACAATGGGTATTCTTCATTGTTTTAATTTATAGAAAAGTGTAATTTAAAATCGTAAATCACCTAAACATAATTTATTTTACGTTGATTGCGATTTCAAAAATTTTAATAAGTTACAAATAAGTTACAAATAGTAGTTTATACAGTAGGACATTGAAATAATGTCAAGAAACTACAAAATAGTGATAAAAATGTTTGTATTATTTTAAAAAGAAACTGCTAATTAGGGTCTGCAAATAATAAACTAATGTTAAGATTATCCAATGTCTTCGCAAGCCATTTAAGAGATTAAAGGAAGACAAAAGAGGGATAGTAAAGCAAAATTAGAAAATGAAAAAGAAGAATAGAATAGAAGAGCTGGCTGGAATTATATGTTTGTTGGAATCCATAGAACGGTAGAGTTTTTATACGGCCGGAAATGGCATGATACTGTGAAGCGGTAGTTGACAAGACGTCCGAAAACAGCATTTTACTGTTAAGCCTGGTCATTTATGATTTATCATTTGGTCATTCACGAACGTTAATATTACATTAAGAACATTAGAAACACAGAATACGATAGAAGAAGCAATAATAAATTAAAACCAACTAGTCAAAATTCGGTTCATAAAAGTACAATATTGAAAGAAGCCACAAAGAAACATATTTTACAACCATTCGTACCTATTTGTACCTATTCGTCATTCGGACCTATATTACACTTCGTGTAAGTGTATGACCAAGAAACAGATGTGTGTATAGTATGGAAAATTATACTTAAATATAGCACCGGATTGAAGAACTGTTACCAAGAACAGATTAGATTATAAAAAAATGCTTGCAGAAATCTAAAACTCGCCCCGAATTGTAATTTCCATTTTTAATTTCAAATTGAAAGTTAAAGGAGGTTAAAAAGTCAATTTATGATAATAAGGTAATCGTCTCCAAGACTTATTTATTGTTATTTTGTAAATCGTTTTCTATATAGGTAATTATATCTTTCATTATCTATATAACCCAAATGGTCGAATAGATAAGCATCGGATTCAAATTTCGCCGGAGATAAAATTTGTCTCTTCAGAACAGACACAATCTACAAAACATCAAAATAGTTGAATTACAACTTTTGAATAGCAATTAACTATATTAAGTGTAAAGACTAATTAACTATTTAAGGAAAATAATGATTACTGAAACTGATGTGAGTTTTTTTTCGCTTCAAATTTGGAAAATTAATCATTTAACCAAAAATGAGCTTTATCGTAATGCGCTGAATGTAGCCCGAATTATTTTTGTAACAAATTGTAACAAATTCTGTGAGCTGTTGTTAATGATCTTGTATCTTTCCATAGTAAACATAAATATCAATAATTTTGGATTGGATCTGCAAGAAAAAAAAAATGGCCGCTATGACGTTTAAAAATATATACAGTACTAGTTTAATCATTTATTTTAATACAATAATAACTACTATTTTGATTCTGGTTAAACAGACGAATTCATTAATTTTTGATTTTTACTTTGAAACTATGCTTGACATCGTAAATGTCTCAACACAAAGTTGTATACCACGTCTGCATGATCTTAAAATGTAAAATAAATTTACTTGGATATTTGATTGGTAAAATAAATTTGGTACCACTTGGAGTTAAAACCCTTATATGATTGTAATATATCATACTATTTTTAACTGGTGTATTCCATCAGTGCAATCTATTCTAGATGGATAGGGATGAGAGTGTATATAACATTTGTGCCTAACAGCCCTTTTTCTATTTTTTTAAATAATTTAACTAAATTAATTAAATTTAAATCTTCAACACTTTTACAATCGTTTAAAATTTAACTAAATAACATTTTTTTATTAATTTTTTATGATCCCAAATTTACTACAAAACCCAAATGTCTCACAAAGCTCTTATTACACAATGTTGCGAATTTATGTTTCGAATATAGTTGATTACTTAGTTTTTCGACATTGTATCAGTTTTTTAAAGTCATTTACGATGTCCTGGTCTATATTCTAATCGGCCAAGAGATGCACTGAGACCTACAAAAATTATTTCAGATAACAACAGTTTTTTAGTTTACACTGAAATTTTTTTTATTTATTTTATAATAGTATGTAAGAAATTATTATATTATTTAAAATACATATATACAAAATATGCTATATATATGTAATATATTTTATCGAACATTAGTATATAAAAGATATTTTAATTATTCATTCGATTAAAACTACCTTGTGGTTACTACTACATGGTATAATCTGCCATCTGAACTGAATTAATCCTTTGAATATCAACTACTGATGGAAACTGTTATTCTAATCAACATACCTACATTTTTTGTTTTTTTTGTAGATTAATGGCATATGTTGAGAGACTGTATGATCAATAAAAACAATATTCATTATTTTGATTATGAATCACCGCCTTTCATACACCTTATTTTTGTTTTTTGTTTGTTTATTATTATTTGAAATATAGCTATTATAGCAGAGCGCCTTACTTAATATTTTTTGTTTTTTTTTTTTTTTTTTTTATTTCATCTTAGCATAAAGATATCATCATCGCATCCTATATAAAAGAGATGTCATGTTGATTACAGTTTTGTTTTTTATTCAAATATCATTGACTGCATATTTTTATTCCTATATATATAATATGTACTTATTTATGCATAGATATACATTCCACCATTTTTAATATACAGGTAAGTTCAGGTTAATTTTCATGCTTCACTTAATTTATAATTTCATGTTTGTTTTTTTTTTGTTGCTTTTGATTATTTTGTCTTTGTTTTATTGTAAAAGTAAATCGAAGGTAAATCAACAAAATACAATAACAACCACAACAACAACAACAACAATAATAATAAGAAAAAAAATTAAAACGAATTACGTATTAATGTCCTCCTCATTGGTGGTCCTTTTCATTGTTTGAAGTTAAAAGAATAAATATATATATATACATACATATATATATATATATAACATCTATAAGAAAATCAACCAAAAAAGGGATTGTGAAACGAATGCTAATTACAATGTAGACCATCAACATTAAAGGATGGCCTCGTTTTGTACCTACCATTCAGCTTAAAGCATCTTTTAAGATAAAAACAAAGTTTAATAAAATAGATATAAATTTTTTTTTTTTGTTTGAATATTTTCAAGTGAAAGTTTGATATTAATGCAAAACATTTTTTTTTTTAATTGTCTTTGAATGTCATCATCATAATTATCTATTGGTAATACAGGTTTGAATTAACTTCTTAAGCTCATTTTTAATTCATATCTAGCTAATCTGAAATATTTGCTTTATTTCTACAATTATAGGCTTCATTTTTTGTTTAACTCCTTCAAACCCTAGAATTATTTTGTTGAAGTAAAGTAGTGCACTTAAGTATTTAATTTTGTTGATCCAGCTACCAAAAAGTTATGGATCGATGATATTGGGTTTGATATATCAATCATTGCACAGCATAGAAGTATATCACATTTCACAAATTCTTAAAATGGGTCTGAAAGGGGATGATTAACGCTTTCCACGCTTTTTTTATGTTTCTTGTTTGATTGTCAGACAGCAGTAAATTTCCGAATGACAATTCATGGGTTGCTTGTGATAGAGGAGAGTAGTTTGAACAACTGATGTTCAATTTTTACCCACTGAAAGCTACTACATCATTATGGTAACATTAATAAAACTAGTCTTAAAGGGTAACCATAAATTTGCTTTTGACTAAATAAATCTAAAACAAAGCTTTGATTTACCAAAATCCCTTTTTTTTCTTCACACACTCCCCAAAAACCGGAAAGGATTTATATATACAAAATTATTGTAGGTTTAGTTAGGTAAAAGAGCAAAGAATTCGGCGGTAAATAGGATGAAAAAGCAGAAGTGGTAGGAATGTTGGAGATCAGTCTGAAGAGCTTCTTTTTGAAAATGTCCAATGGAGCATTATTCTATCGGAAAGGAAGCACGTTCCAATTTTTAGCAGTTCTTACAACAAATAAATTTTCGAAACAGTTTGGACCACTTGGATATTTCAAAGATATAGAAATAAGCAATTAAAATCTCGCTTGAAATTACTCTGAAATGCTTTGAAGAGAGGCGTTATTGATTTTAGTTCAAGAGAATAGGTGTAGTTTTCAACAACTTGTCTATTAAAAGAGAGAGAGCTCCACTGTTTCGACATTATATTAAGAGGAGTAAGAGGACGGTGGATTGTGAATTTTGCGTATGGTGCGATTTTGGATTTTGGTCAAGGTAACCCAGTTAAGTATAGTATACGCCACCCCTTATTGAGAATTGTACTGCATTTTCGGTCTGACATCATCATCATCATCTTATAGCGCTACAGCTCTGGGTGAGCGTTACATCTCTGGGTGAGATTTACAACTTGTGCCGCTTATCTCCAATTTTGGATTTGAGGGTTTGAACATCGTTTTTCACGTTGTCTGCCCATCTGCTTCTTGGTCTTCCTCTACCACGGCTTCTATCGGGCTTTCTGTTCAGCACCACTGCTTGCTTTCAACTGTCGTGCATTCGACTTACGTGGTCAGCCCATCTTAGTGTTTGTGCCTTTGCAAACCGTACAATGTCCTTACTATCAATCATACTATTGAGATCAGATATAAGCTTAATAAATCTTGGATAGATATCTAACATCCATTTTGCGGTAACAAACAACAAAATGTTTTAACCTAACTTAAGATGTCCAGGACGTTTTAGTCGCTTAACAAAGTTTTTTGTGTTATTGACAATAACTTGGGTATAATTATATTTTGATATATTAGTTGCAATGACATGGCAGAGAATTTTGTAAATCTGCGTCAATAATTATTTTTCAGGATATCCACGGACTTATTACAGTTGTCTGGTCGGAGATAAGGTAGTGATCCAGTTCGTAGTGTGAATTAAGCCATGTGTGTAGATGTGGTCTAGTGACGTTTAGAAAACAATATTTGGGGACCACTCTATTTTAGACTAACAAATTAACGAAATTAGTACGGTACTACAATTTTTATTACATAAAGTGGGGACCTATAATGTTATACTAGTATTTAATTATTTATTTTTTTTTTATTCATTTAACTAAAATGTAAAAGAAGAGCTAAAGGCCCGTGTACATTATATATTTTATATTTATAATTACCTACTAATTTTAATGGCCTATTAACCCATTGAATTATTATTGTGGTCAAGA
The DNA here is from genome assembly GCA_963942445.1 of Argyra leucocephala. Lineage (NCBI taxonomy): Eukaryota > Metazoa > Arthropoda > Insecta > Diptera > Dolichopodidae > Argyra > Argyra leucocephala. The sequence continues at coordinate 32,784,404 of OZ012679.1, read as the reverse complement.
ACTCAACCTTGTTAAATATAGCGAAGTTCCATTTTATTTAAGTTTAATTTAATTTAATTTATTTGTTCAATCTGCACATGAATATGCAGTCCAAAATAAGAGACCTTTTCCTCACGGATATGGATCACTTTTTGTTATTATTTTATTATTTATTTTATCCCAATAAGCAAGGCTACTAGACCAGATCGAAAAACCCATAAAACATTTCCTTTTATCGGGAATTGAACTTGAAATATTTCAGTTGAAAGCAGGCGCACTCTACTGTACAACTCATATCGATTTATTTATTAATTTCTTATTAAATTCTATACACTTCGTGAGGTTTTTATTTTCTCTTGAATCATTTAAATGATTTTCTGTATGGCCTTGCGTCAAAAATGGATTTCTATATAGTCATACACCATGCATTCTAATAATTTGTCTTACCAATATAATTGGTCTTTGAATATAAAATGTAAATTGAATATAGCTAAATTTTACAAAATTCAAATTTCTAATTTCCAGTTCCGGTTATTTTATAAAATTTTACTCAATAGAAAGTCAACACGTACAACTAGTTATTTTTTTCTGCCCAATCTAAGATTTTTCTATTCTTATATTTTTCAAAGTCATTTAGATGGTAATCAACTGATAAATCATTTTTGATAATTTTAAATCCTTCGTTGAAATTGCTTAAACTATATCTAGAGACCATGTGTGTGGTATAATTTTGGTGGGTGGGAGAAGAACTGAAGAACATAATAATGTACACAACTATATTGAAATTTAATATGAGTGGTGACACCTAATATTTTTTGTAGAGAAAAAAAAAAATTATGAAAATATAAAAAATTTTTTTGTTGGCTTGAGGTTAATTTTTTTTTCTGGTAATATTAGAACACTGTTCGTTGAACATATGATTATTAACAAGCATAAGCTGAACTGCTACCTGTATTTTTTTTCCCTTATGTTCAAATTAAAAATACTTTTTATATTTTATTTTTTTTTACAAAATATTAATTTTTGTTGATTTTTTATTTTTAATTAGAGCACGTGCTGTATATAGTCATTATTTAGGGTGGGCTAAATGAAAATTTAATGTTACTAATTTAAATAAAAATAAATAAAATACAATGGTTTTTGTACAGCTTTAAATGGTTATTGTTTTTAAATTAATTAATTTATAGAGTTTTATGATGGACAAATCTCTTGGGTTTTGTGGGGCTTCTTTTTTTTAAAACAAAATTAATCAATTCATATTAATTTTATTTAAAACTAATTTAACAAATAAAATAATAATAATTCATTTTCTATTTCTTCCATATGATATAGAATGGTATTATATAAGTTTCAAGAATATGGTGTATTCTATTGAACAACTGCATGTGGATTTGTTTATTTGTGAGAGATCAAAGAGGTAACTGTGTGATAGTTTGCTGAGACCTAGGCGCAGTCTATTGAAGATTTCTCCATTTGAATACATTTGTTTTACAAGCCTTTAGTTTTTTTACAGAAAGTTCATTTTGCTATGTTAAAGTATACTTTTACCATATAACTTTGTTGCACAGGTTCCTGGTAATACGTTTGTTTTTCATATGTGGTTTCATTCTATAGCTACTTTCGTCAAAACATCAGCCTCTTCATTCCAGCCAATATCTGCTTGTCCAGGTAACCAAAGAAAGTATATTTGGATTTTGATGTAGTGTAGCTCCTGAGTTATTATTATTGTGGTATGTCTTGTAACATGACATAATAGGATCTGTAAGCTCTTATGGAGTCATCTAGTTTCAAGTCACATAATCAACTGTTTTCAATTTAGTACACAATTAAGTTGTGTATATTCTGTCATTTGTTTGTTGAGTCTATACTTGAATATGTTTTTCCTATATTTAAACGTGCATTCTACTGAATTATTCGTTTTTGACCCATCCGTAAAAAATGGGGTGTAGTATGTTGTTTCAAGTTTTTCGTAAAAGAGTTGTTGGTACTGTATATGTTGCTAGTTGTGGTTTTTTTATGTTTTTCAGGGTCTAAATCAATGATAGTCCAAGCATGGAAGTCATCGTGCGCTGGAATATTCAGTTCTTTCAGCCTCTGTCGACGTCTCCCGTTAAGCGGTTGTTGACTTTTTGTTAGTTTTGTATATTTATCATATCGTGTTGTGTCTTTAAAAAATTATTATTTATTGTTTTTTTTATTATTATTTTTTATTTTGTAATACTGTTGATAGTTATTAAATAGAATTATGTTAATTTTGGTTAATTAGATACTGTATACCGTATTATGGAACTTACTTACTTATTTTCTGAGGGCTACTGATCTTTAATGTTCTGACACTGACGCAAAATTACTTTCCGCTGACTGCAGTTACGAGCAGATTCCCTCCATTTAGAAATGTGAAGTTTTTTCGTAACCCCCGGTACTTAATCTCCCCAACGAAGGAATGGTCTCCCTCAACGACATCTTTCCGAGGTTGTATTCACGTTGTTTTATTTCAAGCATTTTTTTTCATTCGCTTTATATGAAACAGTCAGTGAAATCGTCTTAGTTTGATTTTATTGGATAAATCCATGTCTTTAAATATCTGATAAATTTGCCGTTATATATCTTCTAGCCAAACTCTTTCGTTCACCAAAATTTATTTTAAATTATTACAATAAACCCTATAACTAATAATGTGAAACAAAAAATTTCAATAAACAGTTATACCCGAATTTCGAATCCTATCTAATAATAGATGACAGAAAAACAACTACAATCGCTGGATAATTATAGTATTACTCATTGCTGTCATACCTACATGCAACATCTTTGATCCATATTTCCAAACATAATCAAATATTTACAACAAAATTTAAACAGACCATCCAGTTTGATTGCGTAGATAATATGAAATAAATAAAAAAAAAAAATTCACGTTAATGGGAATAGGAAGGCATTATGGTATGCGGAAATGAAGTCGGATTCTAAATACCGATAAAAGGTTTGGTCAAGTTCATTCTGCTGTATTCTACGGATCAAAATGTGAAAAAAAATCTTGTTTTAGTCATAAATTGAGGTTAGGTTCAATAGTGTAAAACTGGTTATAGGTAAAATAGAATGGTCAACAACATTAGGTTGTTTTTTTTTTTTAATAATAAATAGTTTTTTGTAACCGACGATTCAAAAATATTTATTTAATTTTTCAATAGTACCTAATCTATGCTCCACTTTTTGTTGATGAACTATTTTTTTAACTATAGAGTCTGCCATATAGCAGTTCGCTGACATCAAAAATAAACATTATATGTATTAAATTAACTGATGATCTCAACATCATTATTGTCATGTGACCCCATCCGTGGGGCATAAAACAGAGACAATGTAATGACATAGATACCTACTTCTAATTGATAAATCTAAACTCTTGTAAATTAACTGCAAAAAAAGGATTCACACAGATCGGTTGAGCTTTTAATGAGGTACAAAGTATGTTATAATCCCATATTCTTATTTTCAGGTACAAAGTATGGTATAATGCCATATTTTTATTTTATGGGCATTCCGGAATTTATTTTATAATATTCTTCCACAGGATCAATTTGGGATTATAATTTAACAGTGTAATTGTGTAAAATTGAAAATCATTTAATTCACTAACAATAATGATCCTGTATTAGGCATTGGGTTGTTAGGATTCAGAAGTTGTAGTACGGTACCTAATATCAGAACAGAAAATTCTACCTATCTTAATGCCATTAGAAATAATTCAGAAATAAATTTTTTAACAATATAAATTGGTCCAATCTAATTAAAACAACAAAAAAAATTTATATTCACATTTAGAATATCTACATTGAATCATTCATTCCTTTTCAATCATTTAAACTGAGCCTACACATTGCACCACGATAATTATTTTTAAAACCAATTTCAAAAATCTCATCTTAAAACGCCATCAGCATACCTTTAACAATTTAGAAGAATTAACAAAATAAAAATAATAATAATAAAAAAAAAAGATTTAAACATCTTAATGATTCATTCAAAATTGGATTAGGTTCAATTTAGCTCCACATCATTTTATTCTCTTCACTTGCCTTCTATCAGCAATCTTTTTTGATAAAATTGAGACCCTCATTGTTTTTGTTTTTGTGATTTTTTTTTCTATTCGTTCAGACATTATTGAAAATAAACGAACATTAATTTTGCTACCACCTAAACATAATTTTATTTTTCGATAACCATATAAATGATTCAAGCTGACAAATTCGATTATACGCCATAATATTCTATAATTTTTTGTTTTTTTTTTTTTTCAAAATAATAAAGAAAAAATATTTATGAAATTGGTTCATTTTTGGTAGAAAATGTAACGCAACCTGATCATAATAATGACTACAAAACAATCATCTAAAAATTATTATTATATATATATTCAATCTATGATGATAATAGAAATTGAATTGATGGTGTGGGATGTAGGTGGCGCGGAGTTTATTTTAGTTGTTTACTTTTACGTTTTTGTTTTTGTTTTTGTTATAAGTGTGCGCGCACACATCACACATATTATTTATTTGATTGAATTGAGAGGTGTTTCCTATATGTTAACAATTTAATATTATGAGACAAATCTACAAGTAATAAAGAAAAAAAAAATAAGATCAAGAAAAAACAATAATAAGAAACAAAAGAAAAAGAAATCTAAAAGTTCATCACAATTAATTGTACAAAAATATAGATGAAAAGCAACTAAATCACAATAGCGATTCAAATATGTCTCTAAAAAATAATATTATTGAATTTCTGTAAAAAAAAACAAAAACAAAAAAATAAATGTGGTAGGCTTAAAAAATGGAAAGATTTATTTTTCAAGTCTATTCGAATTTAAAATGTATGTTTTTAGTATTTGTATTTTTCGCTTATAATATGTTATTAATTATTTTGGTTAGGTTAAATTAACTTGTAGTGGTTATATAGGGTACACTTTGACACCAAGAATAGTTAGATTTGTGTGCTAATGCAATACCAAATACTTCTTCTGTCTTAAAATATTATGAGTTTTTCATGAATCGTTATATAAGCTTTTTTTGTAAAACTATTACTTGAGCATTCCACACTCTTAGCTGTTAGATAACAGAATGCGCTGGCTCTTTTATTTAATTATAAATTGTTAAATTGCATAAAATGAAGTATAGTATAAATTGTATTTATAAGTTTTTTAATATTAAATAAAGAATTATAATATTATTATAATTATCATTTTTATTATTATTATTATTATTATTATTTTTATACTAATTCTTAGGAGCAATCTAGAAGCAGTAATAGTTTTGGTTTTGAACCAATTTCTTGTTTCGAAATAATCAAAACAATAAAAAAGGTAAAAAATTTATATTCTTGTGGGCAGGATGGTATATCAAATATTGTTCTAAAAATAACATACTTAATGATCTGTGATATACTTGAGTATATTTTTAATAGGAGTGTTTTTTCAGGTCTATTTCCTGATCCACTTAAATGTACCGTTGTAATTCCATTGTTTAAAAAAGGCGATTGCAAAGAAATGAACAATTACAGGCCAATTTCACTTCTCCCGTCTATAACAAAAGTTTTTGAAAAAATCATTAAAAACCGGGTTATAACTTTTCTAAATCATACTAATTTTTTTAATTCGGCTCAATATAGATTTAGAAATAATGTATCTACAGAAGATGCGTTACTAAATTTTTGTTCTGAAGTTTATAAAAGCATGGATAATAGTAAGTACACTGCTAGCTTTTTTGTTGATATTACTAAAGCCTTTGATGTGGACAATCATAAACTTTTGCTGAAGAAAATTGAAAATATTGGGTTCAGGGGCTTTATTTTGGAATGGTTCACAAGTTATTTGAAGTCACGATGCCAAAGAGTAAAAATAGGAGATAAAATGTCAAATGCTAAGTATACCAAAAATGGAGTACCACAGGATTCCGTATTGGGGCCAATTCTCTTCTTAATGTATACTAATTCTTTATTGGAATTAGAATTTAAAAGTAAGATAACTGCTTTTGCGGATGACCTTGGCTGTGTGTATGAATCAAATAACCCATTAAATCTGGTCTGTGATATTAAACATTCCTTAAACTTACTAAGAACCTGGCTCGCTCATAATATGTTAATAATAAGTAATAAAACCAAAATTATGTTTTTTAACTTTTCATCTCAAAAATCTTTTGAAGCGCAAGTTAAATACCATGCTCCAGAATGTAAAAGGCATAATTTAACAATAAATTACTGTGTATGTAATCTTAATTGTTTATTAAATAGTAATCTGAATTGTAGCGATAATTAGGAATATACCTTAGATATTTAGGAATTACTATTGATAATAAAATGAGTTGGATTTCACATACAATTTTGTTAAAAAGTTATTTTCGTTCCACTTTACGTAGTTTTTACTGTTTGCAATATTTTTGTTCTGAAGAAGTTTTAAAGATATTTTACTATGGTATACTCCAGTCGAAATTGCAATATGGTATTAAAAAATTTGTAATAAGCAACGCTTGCATCATAGTTTTCCGCTTTTCAAAGACACGAAGATCTTGCCCGTGCGACATTTGTATTGTTACAAAGTATATTAAAAACTTTTTTCATTAGGTCAGGTTATTTAAATAACAGGTTTTCTAGTAATTATCCGTTGCGTACTAATAATATGTTTTTTGTGAACGTTCCACTTTTTCGTACTACTTGTTTGCGTAAATTTTATAGTATTGTGGCTTGTCGCTTGTTTAACAGATTACCTTTGTATATAAGAAAATGTAAATCTATTTATAGATTTCTTAAAATAATGAAATATTGGCTTTTAGAGTTGAATTTTGATCAAGTTGAAGAATTGCTTGGTGTAATGGTTTGATTATACTACTATTTTGCAATGCTGAACGAAAAATAATTTTTATAATTTTTTTTATATTTGACAAAAATGAAAAATGTTTTTTTTTTCTGAATTCTTTCTTATTTTTCTCTTTACTATACCTTCTTTTTACCATTATATTTTACTAAAATTAATTTAAATTTTGTATTTTAATTTTGCTTTTTTATTATTTTTAACATTGTATTACTATTATTTAAGTATTCAAGGAAAATTAGCTAATTGATACACCACACTACATGTACATTAAAAATATTGCTTAAAAAAAAAAACATAATTTGTATGTAGCTATTGAAATTTGAAACTATTTTTCAAAAAATATAAAATGTCATTAAAAAACTTTTATTTTTTTATTCTTTATTCTAATGTAGCTTTTAAGATAGTAGCTTTCTTTTGATATTTTCTATCTGAGTACTTGCTCTTATGTAGTTTTTAAGTAACTAATTCATTTTTTGTTTTTTTTCTATTCCAAAGTAATTTTATTAAATTTCTGGTTATGTTATTTTACTTTAGTTTAATATCAATTAATTCAATTGTATTATGAACTTTAGAGAGTAAGGATTTAACGAATAAATAAAAATAAATAAATAAATAAAATATTATTATTATTATTATTATAATTATTTTTATTATTATTATTTTTTTATTATTATTATTATTATTATTATTTTTATTATTGAGTTTCGTACTTTTTTGTACCGAGAAAATATATTCAAAAACTGAGAATGTTTTATATCTTCAAACTTCCGAGATAGACGACCCATAAATGTTCAAAAATACAACTTTTTAAAAAATGCATGAAGCAATAACGATGAATAATCGCATTCATTGTTTTTGCATATTGCAAAATCAACTTTTTGAAATATAATCGACCGTTTATTATTACAACATGAACATAGATAAATCATATTTTTACAAAATGTAACTTGTTCATTGTTTTGCACGTATCTAACCGATATTTATTTACGCATGGTTTACAACATGGTTTAAATGATGAAGAAAAGAATAGAAAAACAATAATATCTATTTACAAAGAAAGAAATTGTCAAGCTAGAGATCTAGTAAAAAAAGTATCTAGCAAAAATTCCAATATTTGCTTTTATTTAATTTCAGAGGTCAAGCAGATCAAATTTTCCATTTTCGGAAACTAGCTGTATATAATATTACATCAATATACTTTATTTTGGCATCATTAGTATATTATCTCATAATGATATTTTTAATCAAATAAAAATAGCTTAGATCGAAATTGAACACCCAGACCCTGATGGGATTTCCAAATGTAGTTCTAAAACATTGTATCGAAACTTTAATGCATCCTTTTTGTTGGATATTCAATAAATCATTGAAGTTAGGTATATTTTTGAATGACTGGAAAATTTTAAGCATTATTCTAATGTTTAAGTCAGGTTCTAAACTTTTTGGTGAAAATTGTCGACCAATTGCTAAACTATCAGCGATTCCGAAATTATTTGAAGCTTTACAAATATATTTCAGCAATAATATTCCTATTCATCAACATCACCGTTTCATGTCTGGAAGATCAACAACTACTAATTTAACTGTTTTCTTGGACAATGTTATTAGTTCATTGAAATCAAATTGATACCATCGTCACCATCTACAACCTACCACCTTACTATTAACTAAATTGGAAGTTTTGGGTATCTATGATATGTTTCTCAACTGGATAGAATCATATTTAATTGATCGCAAACTGCATGTTACTATTTCCAACACAAAATTTTATACATTTATAGCTACTTCTGGCTTTTCGCAGGGTACTCTGTATGCTGTTTCTTCTTTTTATGAATAATTTTGACATATCAAGTAATATTTTGAATTGTTTGCAGTAATAAAATGCCCGAATGATGACTGATTGTCTCATTTTGAAGCAGAATATCGATAAATTCTTTAATTGGTGTTGTTTAAATGGATTTAGTGTAAATTTACTCTAAATGTAAATCTATGTCATTTCAATAGAAAAGCTATGGTGTTATAAAGTTCAATTATAAAATAAATAGTTTGGATATAGATGTAGTGTCAATAGTAGAGTATTTTTATGTTCAGATTGTAGAGATATAATTTTGATCGGGCTATATTCAGATTCAATGAAATTAGTTTAATTAACTTTGTTAGAGCTATACTTCCTAAACATCTCCCATATTTAATATATCAGGTTTGACTGTACCACAACCCGTTTGTTTGATACTACGACATAACTAAACTACGATACTACGGGTATCATTCATTTGTTTAAATATATTTGCTTCTTAGAAGACTATTTTTTTTTTTTTTTTTATTTATTATTTCAAATTACATACATAGGATAATATTTAATTATGTTTAATTTTTTTTCTGACATTAGCCTTAGCTGTCTGGTCTCCTAATAATTTTTTTTATTTAACTATTAATGTATAACAATTATCTATTTTTTATTTTAAATTTTTATTATAACTTGATAACAGAACTGACCCACACGATTGATTTTGCAAACAACTGCTTGTAAAATTAACCAAATCATTCTTCAATAACTTGAACAGTATCCTATAATCAACAAAACTTACTTAATTGAAAAATAATTTTTATTTTAATATTAAATTTTTAATTTTATTATTTTTTTTTTTTGTTATTATTTTTATTTTCCTAATTGAGACTAACTTTAATAAAGAAAAGCGTGCGCCCGCGTTTGGAAATTGTATTAAAAAAAAAAAAAAAAAAACAAAAACAAACAAACTTGCAATTTTCTCCACGCAAATTTTTATTTTTTTGTTGTTTTTATTTTTTTTCCCCGTTCTGTTTTATGCTCTTAACTATATATTCAACTATTTTTATGCCAGTCTTAAAATGATATAATCTCATTAAAATATGGTACATAAATAATATGGAAACTTGTAAAGAGACGCAATCATATTTGTACTTATGGAAAAAACAAAAATCCCACAAATATTTCAAAGATTTTTAAAATATTTTTTTTTATTATTTTTTAATTTTTAGTTTTTGTTTGTTTATTGCTCATTTTTTTTTTTTTTTTTTTTTTTGTTTACTATAACATTTTGTGTTCTTGAATATTAAAAACAAATCTAAATTACCGTGGTAGCTGTTGCCCACTCTTTATTACCATGAGTTGAAAACCTTACCAATAATTTACCCAAAAAGTTAGTACTTTTGTTGATTGTTTGTATTGTTTTTATTTTTCTTTATAAAAATATAAAAATCACCCACAACAAAAAGTTTATAATACACTAACGTATAATAAATAAAGCAAAAAAAAAATAAAAACAAAAAAAAAACGAAAAAATATTTGTTTGTACATTTTAAATATTAACTTCTAAAAAACTATTAAGGATTGAAAGAAAGAGAAAGAAATATATAGATATAAAAAAATATGGATACTATATTATTAAAATGTACATAACAAATTTTTTGCGAAATAAAAAATTTAACTGAATGAGAGTAAGTTGAGATCTTTAATAAAATATGAAAATAATGTCAATAAACTTTCAAAATATTTCACTTAATTTGTTGTGGGCAAAAATAAAACAATTTTTTTTTGTTTTTTTTTCATGAAACGGGTAGGTGAAACTGAACTATTTAAAAATAAAGTACAGTTAATTATAAATTAGATTCAATTTTCTGTATCTTTAGATTAAAATATTAAATCGGATTATAATAATATATTTGGAAAATAAATGAAAATATTTAAAATAGATGTAATAATTGAAAATGTGAATCATAAAATGGTAGAGTACTTCATGAATTCTATATTATTATAGTTTGGTAGAGTCCTGAGCTTGGAAGTATACAATTTGGTTAAAAAGATATATATAGGTACTAGCTGATCTCTTGTGCAAGTGCACATAAGTTGTTTTAAATTTTTTTTGTCAACACTGTTATTATTAACAACACTAATTGTACTATTTAAATACATTAGAATTAGAAGGTTAGAAGGGTTTAGCCAAAAAATAAATAAAATATTAGATTTGGAGATAGATCTGGCGTCTTTATTCTTTTTTTTGGTTTGTTTATATGTATTTATATATTTAAATAATAGATTATTTAACCTAGTTTGTGCATGTAAAAGTAGTCATGTCATCTGACTACTAAGCATTAGATCTTGAGTTCAAATCAAGCTTATGACCTGAATGTTTAATTAATATAAACTTAAAATGCTATTTTAAAAAGCTAATCATAAAAATTAAATCGAAAATTGAACTGTGTAAAAACAACTACTATCAAAACCAACTAAATTTGCATATAGATAATACTAAAATGAAATGGAAGATGGTAAACAAAATATTGTAAATAAAGTTTCCTGTTACTGACTCAAAAATAAATATAATTGAAGTCAATAATGTCAGAATAACTGATAATTTTCAAATAGCAAAATAATGAATTTAATAAATACTTTTCAGTATCTTCCACTATTCCCATAATAACAAGTACTAAAAATTGTTGTTGTTTGGGCTCTCCTCAAAACACCATTCATGAAAATAGGCATTCAAAGTCCTTCGTATTTTCTGAAATAACTTCATTAGAGATAATCTCTCATATTCGGGCCTTAAATAATAAATCATCTTGTACTAGCGATCACATAAACAACGGACTTTTCAAAAATATACCTTATCACATTAGTGATATTTTAAAGTATACCGGGTGGTCCAGTGTGTATCAGCTTTTTAAGAAGGGAAGGAGTCCTTATTTCAAAACTTAAAAAAAAAATTGTTAACTAAATCAAGGGTTCTCTATTGATTGCTGGTATATTCAATTTCCGGAAAGGATCGCAAATCGATTTTTTAAGACCAAAAATTGCCGAAACTGGCCGAAATCAATATTTTCAAATGGGAAGGGGTACTTTTTAATACAAATTAAGATTCTACGACAAAAAATAAAAAAATTATGTTCAATGATTTTTTTTTGGTTTCTTAGTATTTTCTTTAAAATTAACAACAATAAAACAAAAATGTTCAATATTTTCCTTTGGTAAACTAAAATTAATAATAATAACTTTTATAAATAAATTTGTTTTTCATGTTATCATATTTTTTATCTCAGTTTTAGGTTCCTATAAAGTTTAAACAACAAAAAAAAAAAACAAAAAAAAGTTAAAAAAAAAAAAAAAAAAAATTCACTTTACAAAAGTTACTTATTTTTTGACGTAGAATCCGAATTTGCATAAAAAAGTACGCCTTTCTATTTGAAAATCTCGATTTCGGCCAATTTCGGCGATTTTTGGTCTGAAAAAACCGATTTCTCTTCCTTCCCGGAAGTTGAAAATATCACCGATCGATAGAGTATCCTTGATTTAGTTAATCAAATTTTTATTTAATTTTAAAATAACAGCTCCTTCCCCTCTTAAGAAAGCTAATACGCATGGTCTGGAACACCCGGTATATTTAATTCATCGATATACTCTGGTACATTCCCACCTGCTTTAAAATCAGCAGAACTACTTCCATTATTCAAAAAAGGCTCGAAGTCACAAATATCACAAAACAGACTCATTTCCATCCTACCCTCAAAAGTGAAGCTCTTTGAAAAACTTATAAATATAAGAATGATAAGCTTTCTTTCAGAAACCAAATTTCTAAATTCAAACCAATATGGTTTCTGGTATAAGTACGGAAGATACAATTTCAAAGCTTTGTTCTGAATTATATTCCAGTCTAATTGCAAAGGGAATGTAACGGCGGCTCGGTTCATTGATATTACGAAATTTTTTGACATGATTAATCATAAGATTCTTATTAGTAAACTGGAAACAGCAGGGTTTAGAGGTTTTATCCTCCAAATTTTAGAATCTCAATTGAAAAATAGAAAGCAAAAAGTTAAAATTAACAACATTTTCACTGAAGTTAAAACTGTCAATATTGGAGTCCCTCGAGGTTCAGTATTGGCTCCTATATTATTTTCAGTCTATAAAAATTCCTTATTTGTTCAACAGTTTAAAGGTGATACCACCGGGTTTTCAGACGACTGCTATAATGAAAATAATTTGGTTTTTCTGAAAGATAACATGCAATTAGACATGAACGTGTTCAGAGATTGGTTTAAATTTCATAAACTGAATATAAGTAACAAAACAAAAATGATTATTTTTAATCTAAAAACGAGTTCTAACATCGACCTTATAATTAAAGCATATTCTACAGAATGTGAGTACCTGCTCCGTTTAAAGTCAACATTCATGTGGAAATAACATAAGTAAGCGTAATTTTTTTTTTTTTTTTTTTTTTATATAATTCCAAGTCTATGGGATGAACACCCTAACTGCTTTTACACAGAGACTTTGAATACACAATCACATACAATAGCTTTTCTATAGAATTTTTTGGGTTATATCTACTAATTTAAATGTGGAAAACTATATCTATTGTAGAGTACTTCGCCTTCATAATAGCATAGTTCCATTTTATTTTTAGTGATAACCAAAACTCTCAACTATTTATCATTTATTTTATCCCAATGATGAAGGGTACTGGACCAGGTCGAAAATTCAGAAAGCATTATTTTGCCTTCGTCGGGAATCGAACCTGGACCTTTCGGTTGAAAGGCAGGTGCTCTACCTACTGCACCACCCAGCGTGTCAATTAATTGCTTTGTAGTAGAATTGGTAGATTGCTAAAAGTATCTAGTGTGTACTTAGATAAAAATTTAAACTGGAAACCGATAATTAGGAAATTCTATACGGACTTAGGAACTATTGTTTAAGGAAGCTGCTTATTAATTTATATCAATATGGAATTACTTCATGGGGAGGTACTTATCTAAATTCACTCCAGCTTAATATTGAAAACGGAGAAATGTGTTTTAAAAGTGATTCACTACAAAAATAGGAATTTTAGTTGTTGGCCGTTATTTCAAGATTTAAATTATAATAATTAGTTACCTTGAGGCACTTATATGTATTTAGGTCTTTAAAAAAATTCTTCCAAGTAGCCAATGTTAATAATATTCGAATTAATAACTCTTATAATCTTAGATTTAATAATTAAAATATGGCGCCTTCTTATTTTAATTTATCACCAATAAACATTAGAACAGAAAAAAATTTAAAGAAATTCTTAAATAAAGCTTCTTATATTCAATTATCATATTCTAGAAAGTATGCATTGATACTTTTAATTATTTTAAATTCTCCATTACAGCTACAGAAATTAAAATATGCTTAAACGATATTACGGTTACATTTTTTAAGTCACATAAAAGAGATTTCTATAGATGGTCATACAGTTACAGATATTAGACCAGACTTAAATGCTGAAGAAGTTCTTTACTTTTGTTCGTCATTATTCAGATTCAAGTCCTGTTGTGAACTTTTTGATATACTAGCAAAAGCAGATAATCTACAGATTTTTTTAAACGACCTGTGGAAATACCGCCACTCTACAGTCACGAAAAATTACAATTCAGTTTTTTTTAACTATAAGTCAGAGTTGTCTAATAATGATATTAACGATAATGATGAAAAATAAATCCTACAATGCTAAAAATTCCCGACTACTTGTTCCAGATGCATATAAAAAGAATTAGTGCAAATGAAAACTTACAAGACTTCAAGGAAAGCATTGCAAATACTTATTTTAACTCTGTGATTTTAAAAGTCTACCCTCAAATTTAATATCAAAAGAAATATTGCGACGTCTATGCTGTTCGACTTTCCACCAATTGTAATTGCTTAAAGTACAAGTAAAAATAAAAATTGAAATTATTATAAATAAAAAATATACCCCACACAAATTTACAAAATTATAAACTTAAATTTAAAACTAGATAAAAATACTATACGTCACTAGAGGTAAATTCTTCTAAAGTATAGTACAATTGTCTATGCAATATTACACTATAACTGTTATAATGTATATAATAAAATACAACTAAAAAAATTTGTTTTTATAAGTAGAATTACTTTGTAACAACATTTAGTTATTTCAGTTTTATTGTATAGAATCATTAGAATAAGTTTATTGTAATTGTAAATGGAAAATATAAATAAATAAAAAATTAATATAAATTCGTTTTTTCGTACTAAAATAATTATAAATTTTATAAAATTTGGTTGAGATAACAATTTAGTAATAATTTAAATTAAAATAAAATGATATTAAATTATAAATTAAACTGCTATTGTAATTTATTGTAGTTCATGCTATATAAGAAAGTCTACTTCCTGATAATAATTATTGTTTTTCCGAATGAAATTGTTTGATTTTTTTTTTTTTTTTTTGCTTGGATTGGTGGGAATCTTCATAGACACAATGAGCCCCGTAGCTTCCATTGTGTGCCAGATTTTTACTGACTAAACCACACCCCTCCCATTAATACTAGTCCAACGGACTAACCATTAATTTATTGCTATTTTGATTTTCTCAAAGAAAAAGTTTACGAAATTCTATCGTATTAAATCTAGTGGCTTAGTTCTTTTAAGCTTTCTGACATCATTTTGATTATCTAGCAGTTGAGTGGCCTCAACGTTAACATGTCCCTCCAGACGAGCTATATGCTTTGTTGCATATCTTTTTATTTCATTTTCTATGCAAGGAATTTTTAGATCTCTGTGCAAATCTCTGTTGCGAACATACCAGGGGGCATTTACCATGTTGCGCAAGACTTTATTTTGGAATTTTTGTATACAAAGTACATGTGTTTGTTTGGCACATCCCCATATTTGTATGCCGTACAACCATATCGGTTTGAGTATCTGATTATATAACAAAATCTTGTTATGTATAGGTAATTTAGAATTACGACCTAAGAGCCAGTACATTTCTCTATATTTATTTTCAACCATCAACGCAGTATCGTCAGCGAATGTAGCTACAGTTATATTTTCCATTTCTGGTAAATCATTGGTGTAGAGCAAATACAGTATGGGACCCAGAATACTACCTTGAGGCACACCCGTTTTAATATCTCTAATAGTAGAATACTCTTCGTCTTGTTTTATTCTGAATAGTCTGTTTTCTTGTTGAGAAGAAAATTCTTCGTCGGATATATGGTCCTGAAAACGTCGATGGGGTCTGGAGGAGAAGATATAATGCCGAAATCTATGAGCTGTACAATGAGGTGGACGTAGTCACAAAAATTAAAGTCAAGAGACTACAGTGGCTCGGACACCTAGAGCGGATGGACGAAAATGCTCCAGCCAAGAGAATCTTCGATTCCAGACCCGAAGGTACAAGACGTCGGGGCAGACCAAACCTTCGTTGGAGAGACGAAATATTGGCGGATTTAAAGCAATTTCGAATCTTCAACTGGAGAGAATCCGCCCGTGACCGGAAAAAATGGAGGATGTTGATGAGTCAGGCCCAGGACCTACATGGTCTGTTGGCCACCTAAGTAAAGTAAGTAAGTCTGTTTTCTAGATATGATGAGAGTATATCTATGTATTGTTTAGGTAACATATTGTTTAGTTTATTTATTAAGCCTCGATGCCATACTTTATCAAAAGCTTGGGCTACATCTAGAAATATGGTAGAACATACTTTTTTTTCCTCTAAAGCTTTTTCTATTATGTCTGTTATTCTATGAATTTGATCGATTGTCGAGTGCTTAGATCTAAAGCCAAATTGATAATTTGGAATCAGATTACTATTTTCTATGATCGGTCTCATTCGAATCAATAATAGTTTTTCAAATAATTTTGATACTATTGGTAGTAATGATGTTGGTCTGTAGGATTTGACCTCATTTATGGGCTTACCTGGCTTTGGTATCATAATTATCTCTGCTATTTTCCACATATTCGGCACATACCTTATTCTTATAGCAGCGTTTATAATGCGTGTTAGCATTGTTATAGCTTTTTTCGGAAGTTCTTTCAGGACTTCCGATGTAATTAGATCAAAACCTGGAGCTTTTTTATCTCTGAGTTTTTTAATTTGTTCAACTATTTCACTCTCTGAAAATGGTGATATAACATTTTCTTGCCAATTATTATTTTCTTCAGTGAGATCATCCGAATCTGTCTCGTCTGGACAAAAAATTTCTTCAAGATGATCTGCGAATGTTTCAGCTTTATTTTTATTATCTCTCGCCCATTCACCGCTTTTCATTCTGATTGGCGGG
Organism: Argyra leucocephala; assembly: GCA_963942445.1. Classification (NCBI taxonomy): domain Eukaryota; kingdom Metazoa; phylum Arthropoda; class Insecta; order Diptera; family Dolichopodidae; genus Argyra; species Argyra leucocephala. The sequence continues at coordinate 32,767,468 of OZ012679.1, read as the reverse complement.
ATTTGAGAGATCGAGGTTTTTGTACTCTTTGTTGCTTTCCACAACGAGTAGTTATTTTCTCTTTTAGCTGATAAATTTTTTATATATTTTTCAAAATTTTCATTTTTAAGATCTTTAATTTTTCTTTTAAGATTCTGAGTTAACCTATTTAGCACAGTTTTGTCTGCCGGATCACGCGATTGTTGCCATCTGCGTCTAGCTCTTCTTTTTATTTTTATCATATTTAATATTTCTCTAGGGTAGTTGAATCCTACCGATTTATATTCACAATTTTTTGTATTATTCCATCCAGCATTTTGAATAATTTTAATAAAATTTTCTACTTCAGAATCTATATCACATTTGGATCTTAGTTTTGTTTTTATGTTTATTTTGTTTTCTATTTCTTGTTTAAAGCTAGCCCAGTCAGTTGTCTTGTTCGTTAGCAGAGGTTTCGACTGTTTCTTAATAACCTTTTCATATAGATTTAGTATGACTGCAGAGTGATCTGAGTCCAAATCATGGTTATCTTCTAGCTTAATATAATTGGGTGAAATTTTTTTTGTTATATAAAAATCAAGCAGGTCAGGAGTTTTATTTCTGTCAGATGGCCAATAGGTTGGCTTACCGGTAGATTGGTAAATGCAGCCTTTTTCTTTTATAGCTTTTCTTAGCTCTCTTCCTCTCGTAGAGGTTACTCTAGACCCCCAATCTATGTGGTTGGCGTTGTAGTCACCTCCCAGGATAAATCTTTCGCCAAGTAGTTTAAGAATTTCTTCAAACATGTTATTCTTTATGTTGTATTTGGGTGGACAGTATAATGCACCGACACAAAGGCTTTGTTTAACAGACATAATTCGTAGCACGATTAGTTGGAATTCATCAATTTCTAGACTAAGTTCCTCGTGGTGCTTAATATCTTTCTTTATTAAAATTGAGCTACCACCTCTGGGTGTATTACTCGGATGGTTTGCGCTGTAGCATGTACAGTCATTTATTTTAAGCGATGACTTATCTGTCATATGTGTTTCTGTCAAGAGACATACATCAATATTTTGTGTTCTCAATAGAATTTCCAAATTATTTTTCTTGTTCAGAATACCATTGGCATTCCACGTGACTATACGAAGTGCGTTCTTAACCATGCCTTGCGGATTTATTTTTTGGTGTATACATATATATTTCATTATGTTTGTTTTCTAATGTGCATAGTCTTGTTGAGATTTCATTCATTGTTTTTATCATATTTTGCATCATCTGCATAATGGTATTTTCAGTCAACTTTTGTGTAGAAACTTTATTTTGTTCTTTCGGGTTTCTTTTTTGACTTAGGTTATTTTGTGTTACCAGTGAAAAATAATTGTTTGATATTAATACCATAAAACTAATAAATGCTCATCCAAAAATATTACTTGTTCCACCTTATATAATAAATTACATATAGCTTTTATTACAGCTAAGAACTTGCTAGTGGAGAAGTTTTAACTAAGTATTTTTATTAATATAAAAATGGTACATGTGACAGTGCTGTCAATAAATGCAAATAATTGTCGATGACACGGTGAGTAGTACTGTGAATAATGCACATTCGTGAATCACATTCGTGGGATAAAACACATATTCTATGATTAATAAATCATTATATCGAAATCAAATATATCATACCAATTGTTAGATTTCATAAATATTGAAATATATATAGAGCATACTTGTAGAGTAATAGATAGCTTCACAATCATGAGGTTGGCAGTACATATACATTTTGCTAAAACTTTTATACTATTCAAATAATAGTTTAGTCATATAGTAGTATAAATAGTGTATTCGACCAGTATTGTGTAGCAATCTATAGTAGATCTAGGATTCGAAGCCGATCAAAGTATGAATGTTTAATTAAAAAAAAATCAGTCTTAAAATACTTAAATAAAACGAAATTGCTTAAAATTATTAACTAAACTGCTATTATATATCATGCTATTATAAACAACACCCAATTAATCCTGTCAATAGTTGTAAGTATCCAGATTTAATTAGTTGATGTACCAGAAAACTGACTAATCCCAGTTTATATATTGTGATAAATTACAGAACCGTACTTAATTATCGGTAGTCAATATCTCGGTTAAGTACCTACTTACTCGTCAGTCGTGGAGTAGATTGAAATAATTATTGAAGATGGTATATATGTGGCAGTGATATCACTGTTTAAATTATTACTATTTTGAGTATGTATAAATTTTTTATCCCCTTTATATTTTTGATTATCATCAATAAAATATTACGAAATTGTACTCTACATGAGCAATGCATGTTGTCTAATGTTGTGACTAACCAACACTTACCTGTGACTAAATTTAGCTTTTTCGTTAAATTTAGATAATTAAAAATTAATTTTGTTTATTAAATAAAAATGTTAAATAACTTTAAAAATAGAATTAAAAATTGTATTGCTTAATAAAAATCGCAATATTATTATTATAAAGATGTTAAATCAATTTTGCACCTTCAACTGGAAGAGATACTAAAACTAAAAAAATAAACTCGATGATCAGTCAGGTTTGGAGCCTACATGGTATGTTGGCCACGTACGATATAATATATAAAAACCAATAATGAAAAATTTTCAATTTCTGGCTGATATACTTTCATAAGATGCAATTATAATAACAGTTGTACATGTTGTTACTGCATCCAATTTACGATCGAATCAATTCGATTTAAATTAATAAAATTGAGATTTTTTAAACAATTTCAAATTCAATGATTAGTATTTATTTATTTATTTATTGATTGAAATAACCTAAATGAGCCTAATGGCTCGTATAAGGTGTGTATAATTATTGTGTTTTACAATTGATGCAAACAAAAACGAAAAATTTTTTAGTGCAAGTTAACAATAAATCGAAATATAAAAGTAAAAAAAAGTTAGTTCTGATTATATGAAATTTTATAATATACAAAAAGAAAGAAAGACAATAAAAAGAAGCAATAAAAGAAAAAATAAGTTGACATAATATGATTTAGCTAGCATTGATATTGATATGTATTTAATATTGAATTTGCTCATTATTTGACTTAGACAATAACCTATTTCTGGCTGAATTTTTAAATTTTTTGTACGATAAAGCTTTAACGTCACCTGGAAGTGTATTATAGAGTATAATTGATTGGTTTATTATTATGATTATTTGCCGATCTAGTGTTGTAGTTATGCATTTCAACGTTAGTAATTAGCTTTGTGTTCGATTTTATATTTTTTATTTGAATGTTATGTGTTTGTAATATTTAAGCCAAATTTCTGTTGTCTTCCACTTTAAGGATTTTGTATTGCTGATGTATACGATTGGTAGATGTTTTATGACCAAGTTCATAAAGAATTTTTATTGCCTTATTTTCAGTCTTTTGTAATTTAATTATATTCTTAGCGTATGTGTTTCCCCAGATAGCTACACCATAGGATATTACACTGTGAAATAGACTCGATTACACTGTAAGATATCTCGTTTTAGCCTTTCTGGAACCAGCTTTCCAATTTTTTTAAATATCCCAGCTATCCTTCGTGTTTTCTTGATTAATTCATCCACATGACAGTTCCAATTTAAATTCTCATCAACAGCAGTAGCTAGGCATTTATACTCTTTTACTTTTTCAATTTGATAATTATTGTAGAATATAGATAAAGTTGCATTTGTTTCTTTAATCACCATGAATTTAGTTTTGCACTCATTCACTGTTAATTTGTGTAGTGACATACAGTTATGAATAATTAGCATATCCTGGTTTATTTTTAATTCCATTACTTCTAAGTTATTCTCAGCATATATTACAACTAAGTTCTAAACTTACAATAGCGTACATAAAGTGCCGTCCATTGAGACTGAGATTTGATAGTGCACTCACATAACAGTTAAATAATGCTGGTCCCAATAAGCTTCCATGTATTATGCCGTAGTCAATAGTTTTGGTAGTGCTTTTGATATCCTCACACTCTGCGTACTGTTTTCTGTCCTTAAAATAACTTGCAAGCTAGTTGTACTCTTTACCCATTATTCTAAATTTAAATAAGATTCTTAACAATATTTTTCTATCAATTGAATTAAACGATTTAGTCAGGTCGAAGAACACTAAAGCTGTTTTTTTTTTTATTGAATATGGTATTTTGAGCGTATTACATCGAATAAGGCAGCTTGAGTATTCGATTTTTTTGTAAAACCATATTGTGATTGATTTATTAATTTATTATGTATAAAGTATCTTGTAATTTGACTGTTGACATATGTTTCTAAGATTTTACTGAATATAGAAGCTATGGATATTGGTCTGTAATTATTTAAATCAGTCTTGTCCCCTGATTTATGAATTGGAATCACTTTATTTATTTTTAATCAATCAGGAACATTAAACTACTGAAGTGAGGCATTGATAAAATTGAATTAAATAATCGATTCCTAGTATTGTTCACAATTATTATTTTCATATTTGAAATTAAATTTAAGTCGTAGGTATTGTGATTTTAGGCGATGAACCATGTAATTTTTAATTGAAAATTTTTGATTTTCATATGTGCATTGTTTTAGAATATAAAATAGGTAGGTATATAATTTCATGTTCCAATCAATTTACTGAAAATTTTATACAACTATGTGGAATAACAAATAGATCAAATATTAAAATTATATTTTTATATATTTTTTTAAGCTTAACGACATTTTTCTCTATATATTGTATTAATTAATACAATATATTATCAAAATAAAAGTATGTTAATTCCAGCTGCATTATTATGATTTTAATCAAATTTTTTGTAATTAGATAATAATTGTCCATAATGATATTAACGGTCCAAAACTCACTGGCATAGTCTTTCCATTCCAACATAACAGTTAGATTAAAACACCGTGTGTTAAAATTTTTAAGTAAATAAACAGCAGAACGAGACAAAACAACATACTCATAAAGAGCTATTAAAAGCTACTAAATTATTTTTTTAAATTCTTTAATTTTGTATGACAGCTATCCTACGAGCACAACTCAAAGTCAACGAAAATTCTACCTGTCTTAACCCTACAAAACTATATTTCAGTCAATTGTATTGTATTCAGTACAAGGATGGTATAATCACTTTTTCAATACCAACTTGTAGAACCTAACTCTCCTTTACTATGATTTTTAAAATATTTTTTACTACTTATATCACAAACGCTTTTACTAAATTAAAAATAAACAAGCAATTTACAATTTTCGAATTAAAAAATAATTCAACACAAAAAAAAAAATAAAAATACATTTTTTCATAATTTATATTCACCCGAATGACTAATGTTCTGAACCAATAAACATTATAATAAAAATAAATTTTGTTTTTTGCTTTTATTTTTAATTTTTAAAATTAAAAACAAAACAACAAAAAAAAGATTTACTCCGACAATAATAATTTCCAATGCACAATTTACGAGTAAATGCACAACAATTCATTGAAAGAAGATGCAATAAAATTTTAATCATCAGGTCACGTATTGCTGTGAAATTTATCACTTCCAACAAAATTAAGACACAAAAAAAAAATAAAAACAACTACAAAAAACAAAAACAAAAAAATAAAACAGAAAGTAATTTCTAGTTAATTTCTCCGCTCTTACTAAAAAACTAAACACAAAACTAAAAATTCTATTCTAAATCGAAAAATAAAACAAAAAAAAAAACAAAACCTATGTACACCGCACCTATAATGTTTAGGTATGACCAAAATTAATTGACCAAAACACCATAAAAACACATTCTAAGTGAACTGAGTCTCAACATGTAACCGAGAAAAATTCATTTTATGCGCACAGAATTCAAATCTCTTAAAAATAGAATTTTCTATTTTTTTGTTTAAGAATTTTTTTTTTTATTTTTTTTTTTTTATTATTTTTTTGTTTGTTAGTAGGTGTTACATTAATACATTCATTACAGTTGTACAAATCTTTAGGTATATCTAACTTTAACTCTTTTCTATAACTAGATATTGAATAGACTTAACAACAATCAGTCTATTTATCAGAATATACATTTTTTGACTATAATTTAACAAAAAAAAAAAAAACAAAAAAAAAAAATTTTTTACTTAAGCTGAGATCTTTGCAGCATTAAGGGTGGTCTTCCAACACTAAATAAAACGTTAATAAAATAAAATGAACGAAAAAATTATAAAACTTATAAAAGAAAGAAAAAACAAAAACAAAATAACGTGCTTCCTAATAACTCATGGTCTTCATAAGCATTTTTTAAGTAAAGAATAAAAAAATAAAAAAAATTACAGCAACTTAATTTGGACCATGGAAACTCTTACACTGAATTGTGAAACTAAAAATGAAGCAATTCGCGTGTTTAATTTACTTGTTTTTTATTGTATGTATCTTTTGTTATTTTTGTTTGCTTTTTTTCGGTTTTGGTTGTCGCTGTAAATGTATCTATTATTTTGTAAATTTTAAATATTAATTAAATCAGTGGTACTCAAACTTTGTATGATTCTGTTCAGAAGATGAAAAAAATTATTAATAGTTACCTCGTAGATGATCTCATGAACAAAATATTATAGGTATTTTCGCAGGAAGCAAAATCGGAGATCTGATTAATCTTCTCAATCGCACAGGGTGGTTCTAAGTCTGAGTTCCTGGGGAGAGTAAAAATTCGTGAGTGATTGCCTAAAATGTGTCAATATCAACAAATAGGTCACTCGAGCCGGTAGCATCAAAAGACACAATTAAGCGCTAATTGGTTTTCTAAAATCAACAGAAATGGCTACTTCTACCTACCTATCTACTGCCTAAATTAAACTAGCAATATTTTTTATACTTTTATAAATATAGATAAGTTTAAAATAAATTGTTTTATTTAATTAGGCAATAAAAAATATATAATGAAAAAATCTTAGACCTAATTAGTAATAAGAAACAAACTGCACCATATCGAAATTGATATCATGATTAGTTTGTTGTCATGAACAAAATACGGTTGTAAATAACGCAGAAGAATTGGCGTAACGCAGTTAACATTCACTGTAAAATGATAAAAAACACAATTTGAAATTAGTAACAACTATTATAAATCAAAAAATAAGTTAGATACTTGGATCACCAAAAGGTAAAAGAAACATGAAAATACAGTGGGTACCGAAGAAAGGTAGAGTGCCTGTCTTTCAACCGAAAGGTCCAAGGTTCGATATCTGATAAGGTAAAAAAAAAATTACCTATAAAGCATGGGTCGGTCCATTTTCGACATGGACCAGTAATAAAGTAAATGACAAAAAATAATTAAGAGTGTAATCTGGTAACAAATGAATTAAATAAAATGGAGTTGCTTTAAATAAGAACTTAAGTTTATTGACAATAGCAGTAGTTTTGCACATTTAATGAGTTGATTAGCCAGTAATTGGATAAATAAATCCTGGATAAATAAATGAAGGAAGTATGTTGCTCCAAAATATCGATATTTGTAACAAAACATTCAAAAAAAATTTAGTGAACGGAAGGATAACTTCATTGACAAAAATTGAACTATTTTATTTGGAGTATTTGTTTTAGTTTTGAACCTTGTGCTTGAACTTCTTTTATCGAACAGAAGTGATTTCTACTTTTTTCGGACATTGACCGAATTATACATTCGTACATAATGACTTTGTTTTTTAACGTTAATTCCAGAAATCTAACATAAATTTACTCTCATTCAAAAAATATTTTCACTAACAATTTTTAAATGGGAGCGTAACGAAAGCCTCTTCACATTTTTTTAAAAAATGTTTATTAAAATTTCGTCCTTGTTGATTTAATTCGATTTTTTCCCGTTTTCATTTCTTTCAAGATTTAAAAAACAAACTGATGCAAAAATTTATAAAACGAAAGTTTGTTCGGAGAAGCTTTACTGCGCCTATAGCAAGAGATGTATATATCGGCTTTGCCCAAAAAATAACTTAAAAAACAAACCAGAAATATAAATATATAATAAACAAAAACTAAAATATATACCAATAAATTAATATAATTCAATAAAAAAAGCCCAGATTTCGGAAGGGAAAAGAACATGTAAAGTTGACCTATAGATTTGATCCTACAGATAAACTGTTAAAATAAATAAATAAATACAAACCGAATTTCCAAAAAAAAACAAAAACGTATTTTAAAAGAACGGTAAAGGATTACGATAGACTGGTTTTCGTATAGTAGACCCTTTTTAAATAATAACAAACAGCATTTTATTATCTTTATTTATTTTTTGTTTATTTAAAAAAATAGCTTTTTATTTTGACCAGCATATGTCAACTCGAAACCAGATTGTTTCTCCAGATTTTAAATAGCTGAATAGAACAGAAAACATGTTTTTATTATATAACTACACAATTTATATATTCAAATAATTTGCAAAATAAATTAGATTGTACTTTCGGTTTGGTTCAGATTACCCTTCATTGAACACCTAAAATTAATTTTGACTGTGACAGAAACTTAGGTGCCTATTATGTATTTCGATCGATTTTAATAGAATCGTTATCGTTAGAGTTATTCGATTGAAATCGTTACAAGTTATTATACGAAAAAAAACCAAACAATAGTGTTATATTTGAAATTTTTAAGTTGAAAATAAGTTGAAAGTGTTTAAATAAAATATAATTATAAAATTATAAGTTTTTATAAATAAAATGATTTCAGCAGAGTAAAATTTTTCAACTTCTGATAGTGCTGAAAAACGCTATCAAATTGCAGGATTGAAAAACCAGAACATATTCAAGATTATTCTAATCCACTGGATTTGGATGTTATTTACACATGAATTTGATGAGTTATTGTGATTATCTACACGTTATTGAAACTTTATTTTATTAACAGTTTTGATCAAAATGTCTTATTAAACAACATTACTTTTATGGATTTATTAGAAAAATTAGGCAAAAATTGAAACAGCCAATAAGTAACACAACATGTCGATTCCAAATATAATTAAATTGGTCAGTGTATCGAGATTCTGTGCGGTTTGTACCAAGGAAATGATTTTCATTGAAGGAAATGATTTTCAAGTCGGACTAGCACAGTTCACTTTTTCTGTTGTGCTTAAGGAAGTTTTATATGTATTTGCAGCTTATACTTATGTCCAATTCCATTACATACTAGAAGAAAAAAGTCAGTTAAATATTATTTTTATGATTAAAGTAGAATTACTGAAATAATCGGAGCAGTAGATGAAGATAAAGAATAAAGTAAAATTCCTACTTTCATTTCAACTTTTAAATTTTATTTTTTCCAAAAAATATAATAAAAATAAAAAAAAACACCAAGTGTTCAAGTGTCCCTCTTTTATTTTATCCATTCAATTCAAATATAAAATAATTTGCACAAAATCTCTCTTTAGATGTCTCTTTCGTTGTAAAATTTTACATTGATAAACTTTATCGATTTCGTCAACATTTTCTGAACGATATCTAAAAACATAATGGCAATTTTGCATTTTGACATTTAGTTCGATCAAATCGTAATAATTATCGAAATACATATAAGGCACCTTTTATCAGGTAAGCGAACTAATTGAAAATCTAATGTCCTTAAAAGATTTCTTACAGTTTCTTCAAAATATTTTTAAAGTTTTTAGAACTTCTTCGTAAGGTTATTATAGGTTTTAAATAAAATTCGTTTTTTTCAAGGAAAACATGTTTTATTAATATTCAACAAAATTCATTTCACTAACACAATTTTTTTGTGTAATACATAAAAATACGGCATTACCTTTTTAACAACAATTGTTTTAAAATATAATACAATTTAAATAAGTTTGAGTACCATTGTTACATTTTATTTCATTATTAATGGTTCTTGTAATCCCTAAGAATAATTCATTTTGAAAATCCATTAAATAATTGAAGGTTCTTAATAAAAAATTTTTTTCTTTTTATATTATAACATTTTTTTAAAGACGTCTTCCGCTTTTATTTAACCACCTAGTATCCAGATCAATCCCAAGATTATGTATATAGAATCAATACAATCTAAGCGCGCGGAGATAACATATATAGAATAAACTTAATTCAATTTACAAAAAAAAAAATACAAAAAAAAAACAGAAAAAAAAAATTCCAACTTAATTTTTGGTTTTAATCAATGGGTCAGCAGCTCTCCAGAATAAAAACAAGAACAAGAAGAAAAAAAAACAAATTTTCACAAATGGTTAAAAAAAAAAAAACCTCCACGAAGAAAATTTTTTGGTGGTTGTTTTTTTTTTTAAGATTTTTATTATAAACGTCTGGCAGTGATTAAGACAAAATGTATATAAAGACGACAATTATGTCATATATGAACAAACAAAATTTGATTTTTTTTATTTTTCATTCTCTATAAATTATTAGGATCAGAAGCCCAAGGGGTTGAACAAAAAAATATGAATTAAAAAACAAAGAACAATACAAAAAAAAAACAAACTACACTTAATAATAAAAATGATCATAAAAATATAATTTTAAATTTTTATTTTTTGGGGATTGACCACCCAAAAAAATATCTGAAAATATTTTGACCAAAAATCATATGCATCTGAAATAAACTTCCTATCAGTAGTCTGTTTAAAATGTTTTTTTGTTATTGCATCTCCTTCTCAATTTTATACAGGGTGATGACTAGTAGAACAGTGTAGACGCATAGATGAACAAAAAGGGCGGGGTCCATTTTCAAATCCTAGAGGGTTATAAGTTCTTGAATTTTCTTATTGCATATCCTTCTCAATATACAGAATTGACTAGTAGAACATCCTAGGCCCATCCTTAGTAGAACATGCAAGGGAGCAAAAAATTTTACTACAGGAAAGGGTTCATCATCAACCCATACAGAATTTTAAGTGCTTGCATTAGAGTAAAATTTGTGTAAATGCTTAGTAGAGGACAAAACACTGAAGAAGCCATGCACGTATCAGAAAAAATACGATTGAAGTTGTTTTGTCTGCTTTTATGCTTTGATTCATATTTCTCACAACATCTCCTAAATGCCTGAGTTCAGATCGCTGAAAACAACCTTGACAGAACTCATTCTTCACAATCCTTCGATAGAGTATGGCATGAAGGCTTCATACACAAATTGTGCAACCCCCTTCCAGGCAACTTATGTAGATTACTGGAGTCATATATATTCAACAGGAAATTCAGAGTAGCACACGGAGAAACAACATTTAGAATTTTTATTCAATCTTAGCAGGGGTTCCTCAAGGCAGTGTCTTAGGACCCATCTTATTAAAATCAATCAAAGAAGTTATTAAGAACCATGCTCCGAAGCTCGAACACAGATTGGTTCAACACAATAATTCAAAGATGATTGAGATATTTAATAGAACAGAAGATATAAGAAAGCTGAAAAGGGTAAAAATGCACGATTTGGGATAAACACGGGTCTTGCTTTTTAAGTATAGTTTAAATGTAGTAATAATTTATTGTAACATGTAATAAGATTGTACTTTAATAACCTAAAGGTTGTAAAAAAAACAGTCTTTATAGAAAACTAATAAAATTTCCCAATAAAGAAATTATTTGTACCTTTCATATTTGGCGCTTTTTGTATCCAAAACTTTTAAAATATTTATTTTTAAGCAAAAGTTAAAAGTTATTCGCCAGCCACCATGCGCACAAGTGGTCAGAAAGTAAATTATATAACTAATATTTTTGCTTTTCGAAATAAGCCCTGGTATTGACAGGAAAGACTTCAACTAACGATTTTTTTTATTGAGGATGACCCCAGAAAGCAGTTTCAAATGAAGTAAAAGTGGCTCTCTCTACTAAAAATCGCACTGAATTATCATGACTTGTCCGCCAGTTGTTAACGCTGTACGAGTTAAAAATACATACTTCTTTCATACAATTTTTTGTTCCCCAAGATTTCCAGAGTGTTCTATTTTTCAAGAATGGCACACTTTATACAAAACCAAAGACACTTCGAAGAAAAAAATCAGACAAAACATATTCTAGCCATATACAAACTGTAAGGGTTAAAAATATACCAGCAATACAAATTTTTGCTCCCTATTGTATGCCCAAATCATATGTCGAAGTTTTAAGTCTTACTAATCAAAAATTTCACACCCTGTATTAAGGATCATACTATTTCAGCAAATTTTCTTCCTTATGCTATTCTGATATGATTTTTAGCTCTGTACTTCACTTGATTCATATGCGAAATTACACAAAAAAAAAACAAATATCAAATTGTACACAATTCATTCAATTTGTTTGTAAGTTGGCGGTCTGGACTGGTCGTCCCCATATTAACGTAACATTTATATAGAATCGTGTGTGTCCTTTTTTGATTATGGGTTATTTTCATAATATTATAGGTTAATGGTTTATAATAATTAGCAATTATTGTATTTTATACAAGATATTATTTATGAAAGAATAAGAAGAGGTAAAAGAGAGAAAGAGAGAGGAGAACAAATTAAAATGTTCATTTATTAAGAGTAAAATTTGTACTGTGAATATAAAATTTTATTAATAACAAAATCATTTTTTATACGAGTATAACTTTTTAATATGAAGACCTCTTGTGTATTTATTTTTTTTTTCAAGTTATACACTTTAAATGGAAATCTCTTGTATTTGGTATGAGTCAAGTAAGAGAAAAAAATGCAAAAAAAAGAAAGAAAAAAAATGTATATTGAATTAGTTGAATTGAAAATTATATTAATTAAGATGTAAATTTAAATTAATTTTATAAATTATTGCACAGATTACTTTTAATGCATGAGAGTTGTAGTAGCAAAGAATTAAGAGATCTAAATTATATTTTATCGATAATGAGTAAATATTTTTGATTATTTCAGGTCATAATAATTTTTAATAAAAAAATATTATGAACACAATGAAATATTAATATATTAAATTACAAATATTAAAGAAAAAAGTTATATAAATAAATAAAATAGTGATGATAACTTTTTTATTTACTTTACTTATTTTAAATTATAATAATAAATTTATAATTTTTTTCTGCTTTAAATAAGTATTATTAAGTATTACTATTTTATATTATCGAGTATCGGTAAAAAAACTATTAGTCATTAGCTGCAGCCATATTTGTTTGACTTTTCAAGCATGTTATTAAAAATTGTAAAGTAGAGTCTCGGCGTGAGAGTAACTACAGGTAAAAAGTAAATGCACATATGAAAAATATTTAAATACGAAATGTCAAATTACTATACAAAACTGACTTAAAGGAAAAATTCATCCCATTTGAAAATATAGTTTAAAAATATTGAATTGGCTACACATTTATTTAGATTTTTGAAATAACTCAGAAGAAATTCATTTTAAAATTTATTTTGTTTTTTCATTTAGATGAAATTAATATCATTTTATAATTAATTATAATATAACAAAAGGGCAGCAACACTTAACAGTAATTTCAGAAATCCCGTTAACAACAATTTATGAAATATTAAATTTATAAAATTAACAAAAATAAAAAACTGTAAATAAAACAAGAAGCAAAACAAAGAATATAAAACTTGAGATCTCATCATCATCATTGTTTTGTAATTTCATCAATGGGACCCCGGACGGAAATAAAGTCTTTCTACAATCACCTATTATCTCCACATTATAGATATGACAATTATTCGTAATGTTTTTCACGATCTTATAATCTGCTGTCTACCCTGGGCATTTTATTCGAAGCACGGTTTTGATAACATTATTGTCAGATTTCTTAAAAATATATTGAATCCTACGCCACTTGTTTATCGCTTTTAAATACAAATGTATTCAAATCTTGCTCAAGAAAGCGTGGATAAGAACATTAAAAAAAATTATATTATTATTTAAAGAAACAATGACTGAGAGCCAATATTCAATTCAGTTAAAGTTCAGCCGGCACTACAGTAACTAATATATTACAACTTTGATGATTATTAAATTTTATTTTTATTTACGAATACAGGTGTTTAATCAAATAATTGTATATTAATTTATTTAATTCAACACCGGTATTCGCTATTAAGTAGTAGTTAGTAAGTATGTACTCACTTTAATATTTCTAAAAAAAAATTATTAACTTATCAAATATAGTTTTAATGCGACAAACATTTTTTGCAAATAATTATGTTAAGTTGCAAATTTATAAATGATAAATGCTCTATAAACAATATGGCATTAGTTGTGATAGCGTATAGCGCAGTTGACCTAAACTCTTATTGTAAACCATCTCACATTGCAAAAAATCAACATTTGGCAAAAAATTAGTTTCACAAAAACGCATTTATAGATGAAACCTACAAGTGCAGATGTAAAATTTTTACTTTGCAAAACATTTGTTTGCTAAATTAAAAAAAAAACATATCAAAATAATATAAATAAAATATATACATATATAAATATATATTATGTGAAAGACGTATAACTCTGATTTTGTAATCAACTCTAAAATTACTCCTAGTTCGGAATCTGCAATATGTATACATAAATATGCGCGTCCCAACTATGAATAAAGGAGATGTTTTCTACGTTATATCCAACTGCCGCTACGGAAATAAAATATGTTTTTCCAGCTCTAGATAAAGGGGTTATATCCTTTTTTACACCCAACTGTTGCTACGCAAATAAAATATTTTTTACCGACTCCGGGTAAAGGGGATATCTCCTTTTTTTTTATATCCAACAACGGCTACGCTTAAAAATGACGCCCAAAATCCCGACTACTCATTGAAGGAAACTCTGTTTTTGGCTCTTTTATACTTAAGTAGAAACAATGATACGGTTCTTTATTATTGCTGATATCATGCAATTGACTAACACAACTTTCAAGACATTAATTTACAAAGTCTATGGTAAACAAACATTTTTTTTACATAATTTGTCGCCCCCCATCACAATAATTTCTCTTACATCACAAAGTCGGAAAAAAATTAGCTGAAAATGCCATCTTTATTAATTTTTGAAGCTCTATCGATGTGTAAATTCGGCGTATCGTATGTAATATAGCTGCTATTATTTCATTGTTAGTTTGCCGTAAGCGACACCGAGATTGATGCTTTTGTTCTAATTTTGACTTAAAGCTACGTATGCTGTTACTATGCTGTGCAAAAATTTAACATTGTTTCATGTAATTTGTTGTTGTAAAAAAATGATAGCAACAATTTTGCTTCAAATTTTGTTTTGTAGTACGCTGTTAAGTAACATGCAGACTATCATTTCATTTATCATTTCAGCTTGCTCATCATTTCCGCGACTGTCATTTAAACTCCTATACACTATAAAAAAAACTGTCATTTTTCAAAAAAATATTTTGTGTTTTCTTACTATTCTAATTTGATTTTATTTTTGTTTTTCTTACTATTCTAATTGTACAAAACGGTCAGTTCAAGTCAAAATTTTTTGATATTTCATCATTTAAACTGTCATTCAATGATTTAACACTATTACACCATCACTTTAAATGACAATCGCTACTGAAATGATAAATCATAAATGAAATGATAGTCTGCATGCTACTTTAGTATGCTGAGCAAAAAAAATATTAAGAAAAAGAATTGAGTTCTTGTTTTGACCGCCAGGTATAAAACTTCAAAATTTTTGCTCCTCATTTATATACCCGGGTATTTTTTGTTCAGCAAAATTTTAACATTAGACAATCAGCAACGTTTGATCTAGTAAAATAAAGCGAATAATCGAAGTATACAAAGTAAAATAAAATAAATATAAGTAAAACAAAGTAAATCTTAAAAAATATTATTTAAAAATATTATTTAAAATATTATTTTAAAGGTTCCATTTTTAAATAATATTTTTAAGGTTCACTTTATTTTACTTAGATTTATTTATTTATTTATACAAAAATAATCTCAGAAGAGCTATACATACATACAAGCTCAGATTTACTTAGATTTATACTTAGATTCACTTTATTTTATTTACGATTTATTTTATTTTTAAATAGTTTATTTAAGATAATAGACAAATTAAGAATAGATAGATTAATTAATACTATAATAGGTTTTTGTTTAAGATAAAGAGTTATAGATTTTATTTTCACCCGTTGTTGATTGTCAAATCAGCAAATAATGCCATCTGTTATTGATTAAACGAATATCTGATAAAATTTTGCTACCGACTTTGCAGTAATTTTTCCATTTATTTTTTGACAGGCAAACATTTTTCACAGCATACTTAACTTAAATGCCAAATTCTGGATATATGACAAAACGAATTCGAAAATGAATTCGAATTATTTTGCAATTACTTTGACATAAGTTGACAAACAACAGATTTTTACATGTTTTTAATTTTAATTTTATTATTGTGCCATATGTGTTTGTAAACAATGGTAGCGTTCAGTGAAATTAACCAATCAAATTAACCAAATCCATGGATCTGTATACTGAACTGTGTGGTAAATGTACCGGTTAATGCATCGCAGTTTTTCATTAATTTTACGAAAAATTTTAGATACATTTCATGGGTCTGACTTTTTATATGTAAAAACAACAACAACAATTTTTATGTTGAGTGTGCTGACATCTACTCCAAGAAAAATTAAATTTTTATATTTTTGATGAAAGTTGTTAAATTTCAATCGCCATTATTTTTTGAATTAGTGTGAAAATTTAAATTCTCAAGGAAGATTTATGTACATAAAACTTAAATTAAGAGTTATAAAAAATAAATTATATGTGTGATAATAAATATTATTTTCCATTCAATTTTAATTTATTTTTAAAAGTACTCATTATATTTGCCGGTGATGACGCTAGTATTACGGTAAATTTTTGTGGTGAATTGCGTTCAGTGGCCAGATATATGGTACATGGATCCAAAATGGATTCCTGATCTACCGGTTAATGCTACTGAACGAACCCAATGATATACTCCACAATAGTACCAACGCAAAACCAATATTATTTTATCGTATGTGTTTCGGATTGTTGTTGTTACGTGGTAAATGTATTGGAAAAACATAATTTATTTCTAATGTAATTTAAAGGAAAATAAAATATTAGAATAGAAAAAAAAACTAGCTACATTTTTTGATTAAATTTTTAAGAAAAGCAAAATTTCATCAAACCTAGCTATTTTCTTTTCTTACAGATGTAAAAGAAAATACCTACACCATAAACAGTATTTCAGATTAAAAAATAAAACAGTTATTTTGGCGTATATACAAATTCTATTGTCGTACGTGCAAGGATGAATGAAAAATGCAAAAATTGCGTATACACCCTAAGATAGTTTTAGTTTTACTAAATGGATATTTTTTGTCAATTTCAAAATTTGTTAAGTGAGAAATCTGCTAATTGATTTTTTGCATTTTTAGTTTTTCAATAAGTGCAATTAGGCGAAATAGATTTTTGTCATCTGAATTTTGCCAAGTGTTATGCCATGATTGTGATTGTACATATAACTCATAATTTCATAATTTTCTTCAACTATGACCCTTCACGTGCTAAAATTTTTTTTATTTATAAATTCATGTATATATAAATTTTTTTATTTATAAATCATGTATTTATAAATTATATATATATTATTCTGCATTTATCTGGATATTTGTAAGTTCGACGGAACGCTCAAACACATATACAAATTACGTATGTATGCAAATGCATATATATACAAATTGCTTTGGTGCTTTTTTTTAACCCCTGTCTACCTTGCTGAACCTTTGCAGGAAAAATTGGTCGCATGAACTATATTTTTTTAATTTAATGTTAGACTTCTTCGCAAATAATAAGGAAAAATAAAAAATAATAATAATAATATAAATAAAACAAACAATTTTTTTGATTTATAATAATAGGACTAATAGAAATTTAATTAATAGTTTAATATGGTATAATAACCAAAAGGCAAACAGCATTTAACACAAAAAAAACATAATTCACTCAAAGGTTATTCTTATTACTTAAAATTATACACAATAATATACATGTGTATCAGCATATTTGTATTGTATAATATTATACATTATACTACTTTATTGCTTCTACCTTTTATTTTTGTCATTATTGTGTGCGTAATTCACTTCACTAAAAAAAAATTATTTTTGTTTTTTTTTGTTTTTTTTTTATTATTTGCTGTATCTGTATTCTGTATGTTCTGTATGCTCCATTCCAAAAATATTATTTTATTTTCACTGTTCAGGTTCACTGTTCAATCAATAGAACTGGATAGAAGTAGAGTAGGATAATAAACTCTACTTCTACGTCGGATAATAAAACATTGTTTTTATTAAATTGAAAATTATATATGAAAATTTTTTTGTTTTTTTTGTAAATTTTACCAATTTAGATACAAAATTTTGAATATTTTTTTAAAAATAACACAATACCATAATAACAGTTTATTCATATAGCAAAATAAGACCCCTATACATTATACAAAAGACAAAATTTATATGAAAATAAGATCCCATTTTTAAATTTGCTCTCCCAGAGGCCACAATAACGCTAATACGGTATAATTTATACTAAATGGAACCCAACTAACGAATTATAACTAAATGGAAGTGAGTACGAGTATACCATACAAAAATACAAACATTTTATACAAATTTGTTGGTATGGTACTTCTTTTTCTGTTATATAAAAAAAAAAAGATTAGTGTTAGGCCAATATAAACATAAATAAAAATAAATAAAAAGTGATATAAACATAAGTACCGTAATTTCGGAATAAAGAATCTAATGAAAGAAAAAAAGAAATTAGGATTTATTTTGCTTCCGTCATTTATGACGGGTTACAAAGCTAGTGTATTTATAAATTCATGTATATAGGGCTTATCACCACATTAGGGCTTATCAATCCCATACTTATAAAATTACAATACCATTTTTTATAATATTCAGAATAATTTTCATAATATGTTGATTTCCTCAAGTACTTGACCGTAAAATTTTACAAACAATTTACAACAATTTCTCTCTTTCATCTCAGTTTGCAAATAATTTAATTTTGAAATCCACCTTATCAACAACCCACTATAAACTTCTTTAAATACTAAAAATTAATTACTTACAAATCAATAACAAAAAAAAAAAACACAATGATGATGTTATACATCAGATCTAAAATATGATCTTCATAATAAGGTTAAATTACCTGTTAAATTATGTCACTACACCATTATTGTACATTATATACACTCTATAATGGTATCTGATTTCATTTGACCCGCCCAATCAAATTCTATATATTTTAATATAATTAAAAAATAAAATAAAAACTTTAAATCATAAATACAATAGTTTTTAATTTGAAGAAAATTTCTGCAACCCACATTTTGTGATATCATCAATAATAAAATAAAAAAAAAAAAGTTTAAGAAGAAAAACAAAAACAAAAAAAAAATAAAAAAATTAAGCATGCATAAAAAGAAAGAAATTACCTTTTAAAATGCAACCGTCATATTCTATAATTTCAATAAAAAAAAC
This sequence comes from Argyra leucocephala, assembly GCA_963942445.1. NCBI lineage: Eukaryota > Metazoa > Arthropoda > Insecta > Diptera > Dolichopodidae > Argyra > Argyra leucocephala. Next base: position 32,748,065 of record OZ012679.1, on the reverse strand, counting down.
AAAAAACAAAATAATAACAAAAAAAATTTCAGAAATGAGAACGCAAAAACTTGGCAAATTCATTCATTCATTAGTCAATAAATTGCATATTATAAAAATATAAAAAAATAAATAAAATTATATGGTATTTAAGTTTAATACATAGGCCCACTCATTATTTTATAAGTTTTTAAAAACAGAAAAAAAAATGAATGATACTTCAATATCTATCTAATGTTGACATCACCATCATCATATCTCAGGTGACCATCACATCAATTTTAATTTAAAAAATTTTTTGTTATTTTTATTCTTATTATATTCTGCCACTCACTAAACATAATATTATGTAGGGTATATAACGCACACACTCGCATTAAAAATATATATATATTTTTTTTTGCGTACAACCGCTATTTTCTCCTACAGTCTATATTTGTTTTTTCTTTTTTCGTTTTTGTTTTTCTTGTTTTTATTTTTCATTTTAAATTTTATAATTAACTTGTGTGGGTAATTAATGAAGTATTAAGAAAAAATTTTCTTTTATTATTCACAATATTTTTTAATATGAATTTCCATTTTCAATAATCTATCTATTATAGAGTCCACCATATAGAGGGCTTTATTATTATTATTATTATTCTTGTTATTTGAATTTTTCTTATAATTCTGTTTTTGGATGCAGTCATAATTAGTTCTGCTATATACACTGCGATGTACAACGATTAAAATTTACTATAAATTTTAGAAATAAGACGTGAGCGTCTTAATATACAGCACAGCAGTTTTTATTTTTGTTTTTTTTTCTTTTTCGATTTATTATATTTAAAAAAAAAAATATAATAACAAAAAAAAAGTGAAAAACATGTTTAATGTATCTTCAACAAAGTTTAGATACAAATATGTACCTATTTTCATTATTATTATTTTTATTATTATTATCATTATATTAACAACATAAACACCCGGACTCAGGATTGACCATGTTTAAAATTTATGTAAGAGAGGAAAAAAATAATAAAGAAAATGAAGACTTCCTTGTAGTGGTGATTGTGACCTTCTTGACTTATAAAAAAATTACGTTTTTTTTTTGCTTTGCTTTTGTTTTTTTATTTTTTGTACTTCACCTCCTATACATTTTCTAAAAGGATTAGATTCATTTGTTGCTATTGTTGTTTTTGTTGTTGTAAATAGAGAAATAGTGAAAATCTCATTATATTGCTAGAAAAATTAATGTTGTTGATGCTGTTTCCTCCCCATAATCAAATCATAAAAATATACGTATTAAATTATACATTGATTTTTAAAGGTATTTGAACAATTCCATTTTTTATTAATAAAAACGAAAAATGGTTTTATTATATCGAAAATCATTATATTTAATTTGTAAATGGAAAAATGTATGGTATAAATATCTGATTAATATTTAAAAGGAGACGTAGCGAAACTATATATTTTTTCAATATTTTTTTAATTTTTAATTAGAAATTTCGATTTAAAATTTCAACCAATGAATAAGTATACACGTACATCTTAACATACAAAAATGGTTATTGCCCAAATTCACCAATGTTCAAGGTTTAGTTTTTTTTGCTGGCCAGAATCGAATTTAAATTTAATTTTTTTTTATATAAATTATGCGGTTGTTGTCTATGATAAATCAATAGTAAAAAGTTATTACAATATCAAAAATAAATTGAAATGATGGAATACAATTAATAATTAAATTGATTACGATAAATTTTTTTACTGGTCTATTTCTTCCACTTTCTTCTTCTGTCAAAGCGTTGATTTAATTTTTCGCATGTATTAAAATTTTTGTTAATACTTTTAACTTTTCTGTTTAATTTATTTTTGTTAATATTTTTAAATCACGGTCTATATCAAATTTTTTCACATACCATTCAGCTCTCACTATTGTATTAATCATTTTTATTGTACTCTGTATTAAATCAATATTTGATATTACTTAAGGCACCCCAAATTTATGCTCCATGTGTTGACATCGATTTTTTCACGTTAGATCTAGTCTCGAAAAGCCATTGTAGTTGTCTGAATTTGACATTTCTGTTTTTCAATATTCTTTTTATTTTTTTCTGTCTCATGTTGTATTTTAAGTTATCTTCATTAATGTGGCCCGGATTTTTAACAATGGTTTTACATAAGATCCGCCTACAATAGTATAGGAACTTGATTTAATGTGTTTAATATGTTCGTATCGGTTTTGGAACTGTTTTATAAAGCAGTAGTAGTTTTTTCTTAAATTTAGTCCAGAAAAGTCATTCATTGTAGCATTTGATTAAGTTTGTGGATTATGTTGCTCTTCCATGTCAATTGATTCTCAATGTGCATAAGTTGTTTTTAGATTTTTATTTTGTTATTATTTATTATTATTGATTTAGGGTCGCATCGAATTTGATTTCTATTTATATATTTTGTGTAGTTTTTTCTTCATTAATTTTATTATTGCAGGTTTCGAACCAGCCCATTTTGCCCATTGTTTTTTCATACCTATTAAGTTGCTATTTCCGAGTAGTGACGCGAAGCAAGTGTAACAGTATCATCTGTAAATGTTGCCAGTAATATATTTTGCTGTTTGGAATATCGACTATATTAGGATATAACAAAAATTGGGCCAAAACACTGCCTTGCGTACCCCTGTTTCTATTTTGCATATATTTAAATTTTAAAACTTGTATTTAACAAAGAAATAATTTAAATAACTTTTTTATTGATTTTTATAACTCACAGATGTTGTTTAAACCTTGCACCTTGATGTAAATTATAAAATCAATTAAAATTAAAATTTAAGAAGTGGTGTAGGCAGTCTAACACTACAATATCTGCTGATGAGTTCCAGTGGTGTTAAATGAACGAAACACTTCTTTAATAATAATTATTATAATATAAAAATGCTACCATACAAACTCGATCGTTCGGAACAACACTTAAATAGTTAATCAATAAGTGGATGACTTAATTTAACCAAATTTAAAGGGTTAATGTAGAAAATATAATAATATATTGATCGTAGAATCGACTCGACGAGGTATTAATTTACTATTACTACATCGAATAACATTATGTTCAAAAACTACTGTATATACACATAATTTTTGTCAGCACTGTACTTTACATATTTAATTTAAAATTTATAAATCAATGCGGATGGTCATCTAAATAGAACGTATAGGTATATAATGTATATTATATTGTTGTTGGATAATAATTGCAAATAATTTTTATTAACTTTAGTTAAATTGGAAAGTAAGCAACAAAAAAAAACAAAAATAACAAAAACATAAAATGATATCTCAAGATATTGAATGGGCTTTTATATTATTTTACCACATAATGTTGATTATAAAAATTCAGAATACACCTGCTGTTTATAATATGCTAACTCTTAAAATATATAAATTTTATTTCAATGTATTATAGTAACAATTAATGATAATATTCACCATGTTTTTTAAGCAGACATCGTGCTAATATGAATTTAAATAATCTATAGATAAGATAATTTAACATCAAAATAATGTACGCAAAGATGGTAAAATTATTTTTCAAATGAAAATATTACAAAAAATTATTATTGAGAATTTAAAATTATTCTATATGGATTGTTTTTTGTCAATAGTAGATTAATAAATTTGGTAATTTTATGGAAACATATGTATATAATTTTATGGTATGGTGTTCGTTTCTGGATGGTATAAGATTTTCCCGTAGGTGGTATAGTTAAGTTGGATAAAATATTATTATATGATTGACATCTTTATCCAATATTTTGAGTGGTAGAGCTAACTTTTTATACATATTATTTTGAAAGCCGAGTGGAAAAGCACTGAAGTAAGACTCTGGACCATGTAAAGATCGAGTAGCATTATCCGAGGAGAGTTATCTGTGGATCCACTGTCATATAAATGAATAAATAAAATAAATTCGAGAAAAAGAACATAGTACATTCTACCTGAAAGCAAACATTATTTACTCATATTATATTTTTAAAAACTTAGTCTCGAATTTAATTCAAAAATAAAAATAATTCAATTTTATTTAAATCCTAAAATTGATAAATGTTTCAAATTATAATTTATTTGATTCAACAATTTTGCCACGTCTTTAATATATTATTTTTAGAGAGATTCTAAATAAAGTTGCTAAAAATTGTGTTGTTAAAATATTTTGATGCAATAAATACAAGGTGATACAAGAAAATGCAAATCAAAAATATTTGAAAAATGGTTGTGAATGCTAGAACCGAAATATTCTTTATTATAATGATAGATCTATAATAATAATATTGTTTGTAAGTTTTTTTGTGTATTTTTTTATTTGTGTCAAGGCTGAGTAAGATAAATTTAAGATAAAGTTATCAAAACATAAAGAAAGATTGCTCTCCAACCATGTTACAATATTGTAAATTACTATACTCGGTTAAAAATAAGCGGATCAGTATTTTTCATTTACAATTATAATATATTTCATACTTGAGTGTACAACCGCTTGGACAAAAAATTTTTCTCTTTCAGTGGCTTACAATTTTGACTAACTTTATGACAACATTTTCTTAAATCATAACTTAATTTACATTTAACAAAAATGTTCGGGTGTGGCCATGCAAATCCTATTTTACATTTTTCACTAAAGTTTTAGCTATATTGTATATTTTTTTCGTTTATTTAAATTTACAGTAAAATGCTTAAATTGATCATTCTGATTTGAGGGCAATATAGGTTTATTTATTATTATGTGTATATATAGTATAATAGTACAATAGCATTGCTAATTTAGTAAAGTTTGGGTTCAGTTTATAAAAGTATACACCGGTATATTGTACAAGTTATTTGGTATAATCAGTAAAGTTTAGTCCTACTTCAGACATTAATTTTTAATAGTAATAAAAATATTAATAAAAATAAATTTAGACTTTTGCTGTTGAATAAGTTTTACTTATTAAGAGAATAAATACCTGCAGTTTGTGAAATAAGACTATAATTTTTTCTGAAGAAGAGTATTGTACTATTATACTATGAAACAAAAAATTACATCCTTCAATCTAACAACGATTTTTCATCTTTCAATTATTATAATATGTCACACACATTACTAATATTATTAATGGAAAATATCACCAGCACTCTAAAGTACATTATGTATCATTTTTCATCATTACATTCTACCTGTACCTATGTACTACCATATTACATTAAAAAAAAATTATTTATTCTCTCAATTCTCATTTTTTCAATTTATTATGAACTATTTTTTCATTGTTATTGTTCTAATTATGCTAGTTGATATTATTCTTTGCTGTTCATTTTATAACATACAAGAACACGAATATATGAATGTGTATATCGTATTAAGAATTAGATTTCTATGAACAAAGATTTCTAATATTTGGTAACTAAGGCTTCAGACACAAAAAAAAACAGATAGTTTATAAAACTATATGCATAACGTATATGAACACGAATATACGAATATGTATAGCGTATTAAAAATTTGGTTTCTATGAATATACATTTCTAATATTTCGTAACTAAGACTTCAGACACCAATAAAAATTAGTTTATAAAATAAAATATATATTATAATTATTATGGTTAATGTATATGCATACGAATATATGAATATGTATATCGTATGTATTAAGAATTTGGTTTCTATGAATATACATTTCTAATATTTGGTAACTAAGGCTTCAGACACCAAAAACAAAAAAAATAGTTTATGAAATAAAATATATAGTATAATTATAGTTAATATATATATATGAATATGTAAATTGTATTAAGAATTTAGTTTGTATGAATATACACATGTTTGGTAACTAAGGTTTCAGACATCAACAACAATTTAGTATGTGAAATAAAATATATAGTATAATTAATATGATTAACGTATATGCATACGAATATATATGACTATGTAAATTATATTAAGAATTTGGTTTCGATGAATAATATACATTTACAATATTTAGTAACTACGGCTTCAGACAAAAAATTACTATATAAAATAAAATATAGTATAATTACAGTGTTATATTCACGTATGCGTTACAATATTGAGACTGATTTACGATATTTTTACGGATGGAGAATTCATTTTTCAAGAATTTGATTTCAATGCCAGCTGAAGCTTATTTAGAATACCAAGAGGGTAAAATACAAAAACAAGTGAAATAAATTCCCTTTGTTATGTAATTTGTTATTGTACTTGAGTCACTACTTCCCAAACACCCTGTTCATTGAGAAAAGTTAAAGAACATTGAAAAAAATTAAACACGCCAGTGTATATTCCCTATGTTCGGAAACTCTTCCTGAAAATAACAAAACGCAAACTTAACAAAAAAATTAAAACTAATATGAAAATTTCAAAGTAATTCAGTGTACCATCGATGTTCAATTTTAATCGAAAGGATAAGGATTTATTATTCATTTGGATATTTGAGACATTGAACGTTCATGTAGGTATTTTGTTATTCAAGTAAATGGACTTTTTCTCCCCTTTTTTCTTCTTTTTTTCTAAGATTTACTCCTTTGTTATGTTCAAACAACGGTTTATAAGAAGCAATTCGAAATTTTTTGTTTTATTCATTTATTATAAATATACGGATTTAGTTACTTACAATTAAAAAAAAAAACAAAAAAAAAACAAATATTGCTCCTTACGAGGAAAACGTAAAAAAAAAGTTTTCTGATGATATCATCTTTAGATAATGGTTATAACATTGATTCAATAATTTCGTGGTGGTGTAGTGCTGGTGGTAGCCTCTCAATAAAGAATGAATTCTCTTCTCATTTTCATTTCACATCAGTTGCATCAATGTTTTGTTTTTTTTTTTTTTTCAGCCTAATATGTTGTGTGTTGGCTTTATATTTTGTTTTTTTTTGTATGTTTAGTACACCACATACCTATTATACATAATATGTATCTTCTTGTTTGTACTTTAATGTCTGGTTGGTTCGATGTTATGATTGTAATTCAGAATGCGTAGGTGGATTTCAAGAAAAACAAGAACTGATGGTAACGAAAAAAAACAAAATTCAAATAAATATTTAGCTTCACTGAATCTTGTTTAATTGTTAGTAGAATTGAAAAGGATGAAAGAAGGAGGAATATATTTATTTGCTGTATTATACATCATTGGACATAGATTATAAATCTTATTATTAAAAAGAAAAATAAAATAAAAGGATTTGACTTAGGTAATTAATGTTTTCAAATACATTCATATATGAATTTATATAATTGATATGGAGAAGGAATGATTAAAATAGATTTTATAAATTAAATCTAATAAATAATAAATATGAAGGTCGCAAAGCCGATTTGTGTAAACAAACTGGAGCATAAGGTAAATACTATGAAATGTATCAAATCTATAATGAAGTAAAGCAATAGAGTATAGGGGATAGTATATAAAACGTTCAAAAGATTTCAACTAGCATAGTGGTGAATGTCTCAGAACTGAAATTTCAAACCTAACCTTCTTCCAAAGGTTTTTTGTGGAAAAGTGAAGATTAAGAGATCACCTGATGGATTTAATTTCAGATAGTTTCATTCTGTTACAACTAATATAACATTATTATCGTAATGTATATAATATAACAAACTGCAGATTAGATTAAAATAAAAACATGAAGGAGTTGCAAGCTTTATACACCTTGAAGCCAGAATAAGAAACAAATATATTGCATTGCGATAATAGGCAATAAAGAATGATAATAGGTAGCCAGCCTTAACAATTATGCTTAAACTATATCAAATTATTTATTAGAAACAATAATAATTATATTAATTTGAAACAAGCAGTGCAATATCGAAGATTTTGAGGATTATAGTGATATAAGTAGAGTATATTAATATAACTAACTGAAGACCAAGGCTTGATTTGGACTATAGTGCTACCGAAAGCCGAAGAGGTAGAAGATCAAAAAGTAGTGGTTTGATTTAATTTACTTTGTTTAGATTCAAATATGAAGGGCCTTAATGATGTTTATGAAATTACTAATAAATATTTGAAAGATTGTATTCGACTAGATGAATTTTTGGACTGAGAGCTTAAAAGATTTTTTTGGTTTATAGATGTTTTGGTTGTATTTGCTTACTTACTTACTTAGGTGGCCGACAGACCATTTAGATCCCGGGCCTGATTCATCAATGTCCTCCATTTTTGTCGGGCACGGGCGGCTTCTCTCCAATGTTCCTCCGATATTTGGTCTCTTCAACGAAGGTTTGATCTGCCCCGCCGTCATGTACCTTCGGGTCTGGATTCGAAGATTCTCTTGGCTGAACCATTTTCATTCAGCCGCTCTAAGTGTCCCATCCACTGTAGTCTCTTGTAATTTTCGTGACTACGTCCACTTCATTATACACATTATAGACTTTGTCATTATATTGTCTCCTCCGCACCTCATCGTCGTTTTGATTGTATTTCCTGTTATATCTTATGCTTACGTAACAAAGATTGAATTAGAACTGTCCTCACGAAACATTTTGGCTGCCATATTTTGTAGGGTGAAATAGAATTTGGAATATCTCAACGAAACCATTCATCTAATTACAGAAATATATTTTTTGTGAGTATAAAAACTTTTACAGAATTGATTTGATATGACGCACTGAAAACTATACACGTCTCTATTAGCATACCTCAGTCTACTAACACAGGTAGTTATGTACATATTTTATGGTTTACATTTTCATCCATTTATAATTTGATTTTTACTGTTACGGCTCAAATAGGTTAATTTTGCTCAAAAAATGTTCATCTTCTTTCTTTGTACAAATTCTTCCTTGGTAGTTTAAACCTATTAATAAGTCTGTGTGATGCTTAGAAAAAAAACAACTTTTCATTAAAATATTTTCTACTTCTTTTTCTTCAATTGCGCTGTAACCAAATTAAATTTTTCACCTCCTCAATTTTTTGTTATCATTCATTTCAATTATCTACTTTACTGTAGGTTATATCGAGTGGATTGCATTAGAATAAATTTTCATAGCTTGCGGCTGAAATCTCAAATTATAAAAAAGTTCAAATAAGTTTAAGATATTCTTAGTCATTTGTGTTAACCTTGACCTTCTTCTTTAACAATGTTGTAATGATGGCTTTATACAATCTTAATAACGTTTTGTACTTTTAAAATTGGAAAAATGCAAAAAAGCTAAGAAATGAGCAAACAAGAAATATTCTGAGTATAACAACCGGGGTATACAATTTTGAGGGGAGTTACAAGTTGTGATTCCACGTAGTACTGATTAAAGCGACAATAATAGAATTCGGGTATAAAACTCAATATCTACAACCAAAATCAATATCTAGAAAAGCCGAAATGGCGATATATAAAACAATCATACGAACCATGGTGTATTATGGGTGCAAAATATGGATTACTATGAATATAGCTGAGGAGAACAGTCTACGCATATTCCGAAAAAAAATTTTTTTGAAACATACTCGGCTCAAAACGACTGTAAAATGAAATCGGCTTAAAATAACTTTAAAATGGAAAATATGTAACAACAACATCAAGCTTAATACTCTGATTAAAACATTATACGGTTAGAAAAAGCTCAAAGACTAAGACTTATATGTCGAAAATACGAAAATAATAAAGTCCGATAGTAAGCGCGATAGAAGAAGACCAAGAAGCAGATGTAAGGACAACGTTAAAAATGATACCGAAATTCGAAAGAAGCAGTGCAAGATCAATCTAGGATGTGGGATGAAGATCAAAGTTTATTCATAGCTTTAACACTGTAAGATGATGATTTTTGATCCGTAAATAATAAAGTCCGATAGAAAACGCGATAGAAGAAGCAGATGTAAGCACAACATTAAAAATGATGCCCAAACTGTACCGAAATTCGAAAGAAGCAGTGCAAGATCAATCTTTAATGTGGGATGCAGATCAAAGCTTATCCAGTGCTATAGCACTAAAAGATGCTGATTTTTTATCCTCTATTTGAAATTGGAAATTACAAAATACATACATCTTTTAAAATTTCAAGCACGATTCTGATTTAGATTTTCTCGATTGCCATAATTCTACAATTGATTATTCTGAAGCTAATGGACAAGGTAACAACTACAACTTTATAGGGTTTAATAATTCGATAAACAATTTCACTACCGACTACCGAAACAATTTTCTATAAATTAATTAATGTTTGTGGCTTTATTTATGGACTTTCCAGCAATCTTGTGAAATAACATAGTTTGTTAACAGTGCGGCATGCGGTTTTCTATAGTAATACCAGTATACCCTTATCGTTATTCCATACTATTTATTTATTGCCCCCAATTCAATTTAACAAATTTTATTAGTCGGTTTATAATTAATCAAGTTTAATTGTTTACTTTTAATAGTCATATCATTTAATTTAATGCACAAATTGATTATACACAAAATTCAATGATTCAAAGCTATTTAATAAATCGATCTTAAATATAACTTCTACCAGATTAAGTTGACTTATAATTTTGCAACAAATATTCTAAAATTTTAGAATTAAAATTTAATTTTGCAATTTAATTTAAAGCAAAACAAAACAAAAAAACCTACCGATGTCCGACAGAACGTATATAGTAGGCCGCAAATTTTTATTTTCTTTAAAGCCATATATTATTGTAATTATAGTTCCTAAAAACCACAAAATTTCTGATACTATATCAGTTATTTTACTTTTTTTTGTTTTTAAGACAATATCTGATGGCTCCTTATTTCATTTTACTTTCAATTTATAATTTTATAATACAAAAGCCGAATCGGAGATATGAACTTCTGTGGTTAATGTGATTCCGATTTTCTTTTTGTTATTTCTAAATTGATTTTGTCTTATTCTTATCATCATGATCATTATTTTTATCGTTGTAGCCATTATTATCATCAACATCATCATCATCATCATCATTATCAACAACATAATAATCACTGTAATCATTATCATGATTATAACCACAGATTCCTTCTGTATTTCTGAAAACTTTTAATCATTAGCAACTTTCAGTAGCCACAACAAAATAAAAATTTATTAAAAAAATAAAAATAAAACACAATAAATTTTTAGACCTCCCTGGACTTTATATATATATATAATATTGAATTAATATGAATAGATAGGTTCAAGAATTGGACATAATAATGAAAAATTACTGCCAACAATGATGTTGTCCTTGGAATATACATATACAAACACTATATTATTGTATATGTATAGATCTGACTGAATATGAAATCCTAATAATTTTGATTATCTTTTGGTTATATAAAATTGTGTAAGTGCTGGTAGCAAAATTGAATTCATTCTGATTGAATTTTAAATTACTTAATTTTGAAAAATCATTAAAAAAACATTATATTACAAGAAAATGAAAATAAAGCGATGCGATAAGCCGCGACATGAGTAAAAGCCTCACAGCATTGTAAAATTAACTACGAATTTTGTTTTTATTTTAATAGCCAGCGGCGTCGGGTGGTACATTGTCATTTTTGTTTTTTTTATTTTTTTTATGTACAATTGAATTCATGTGCAGTTGCATTTAGAATTAATGATTTGATAAAAGAGGCTTAAAAATTAAGAATATTATTTTAGAATGATAGATTAAGTAAATTAATTTAAACAAAAAAAGAATGAACTTTGAAAATATGAATGTATGAATGAATAGGGTGGGGATTGAAAGGAGTTGATACTATGTACATACTATGTAATACATCGTTTTGACAATCTTGTTGTTGTTATCTGTGCTCATATTGGAAGCAAAAAACTTTATATTGCATTTTTAGTGGTCCACGAACGATTAGCTTATTCTACTGCTGTAATGTTATGAATCATAAGTCATGTGGTTTTTAAATTTTTTTGTTGCTGTCTGTACTCCTCTTGCAATAACGAAATTTTGTTTTGAACCTCTAATGCTTTAAAGCAAATTACTATTCTACTGCGGCTATTCTATTTTGGAAGTATTACAATATAAGTTGATAGGTAGGTAAGTAGGTAGAAGTGGCAACTTCATCATTGGCTTCTGGTGTCTTTTTGACATCACAACTCCAGGGACCTGTTTGCTGTTATTGGTTGTTTTAGGGGATTACTCTAGTCATTATTTTTATCTGAAGGAATTCAGTACCGTAGCAGAGCCATTCTGTGTGATAAAGAAGGTTGATCAGATCACCAATTTTGCTTTCTGCAATAACACCTATACTGTTAGGGAAAGCCTAACATAAATTCTGGAGTTTGATGACTCTAGCTAATGCTGGTCAGCTTCAAAAGAAGTTTTGAAGAGGTTCTGTCCCATTTTTTTTTTTGCAGCTGCGACAACGAAAGTATGACAGAATATCTAGCTTGGCAGATTCATTTCATATTAGCAAGTGACCTGCGCTAATATACATATACTACTCTTGATCTACACTCCTGGGGCCTGTATAACATATTTCTAGTTTTGTTGATGTTATATGAGGACTGATTGGAACATTGCTTGGCCAGTACATCATCTTTCTTATTCCCGTCTATGTTACTGCGGTCAGGAACTCAGAGTAGAGAGGTCGAAAAACGATCAGGTATGCTTTCAAGTTCGTTTCGATATTGTTCCACCTTAGAGTAGAAAGTGTCCAAGAATAAAGCTGTGATAGAGGTTTGACTATCCTCTTGACGATTGACGATTTGAGAGGTTTGACTATACGAATTACGATTGTACCTTTTGTTTTGGTTGTCTCAACATGATTAAGGGTTTTAAGCGCTTCCTTAATTGAGCAAGTAACTCTTTATTTATCATTACTATATAATTCTCCCTTTTCTCCAAACCACGCTTGAAATTATCACTAGTTGGGGAAAACCTACCAATTTAGGAGTGATGTAATCGATTTTGTCTGGTAGCAGTTGATTTTGAAGCTGGTCGAGAATGAATTACCATGACGATACGTTTTGGAATACTAGATGCCAGTTTTTAGTCTGACTGAAGCATGGTGCATTATTTTATATGTACAAATCAGGAGGAACGATATTAAGGACTTAAAATGTCATTGGGACATGAACATAACGCACCTGTGATTCCATGTCAATAAAATTTTAGGTTATTTGCAGATTCTCAGACATACCAGGCTACATAAGGCTTAATATAATCTACAAAAAACCCTTCAAAATGTTCAAATACAACTGTAAAACTAATTTAATGAGTTGAACATATGGGCCAAAATTGATCCTCTACAACACAAAGCGAGCACAAATTTGACCATTACTAATTCTACGAGCCAACCCATATCCATGACAAATCTATGAAATTGCTTAAATTGAACATCTGAGATATCTGTTAGGTTGCCAAATATATAACCCCACCAAATACCTGAGCATAGTGTTCACAAAATATTGTGAAGAATACGCTTGATGTCTTACTGAATGCTAATACTCTCACACAGTTGATACTAATAAGCGATCTGACAAATCAGTCAGTTTCATTGTAATATGCTTGTTAAGAACCAAAGAAAATTCTCGAAAACCCTATTTCACATGCTATATAGCATGGAACACAATATCGAAGTATTTTATCGAACAGACAAATTCATATTATTAATAATAGAATCCACTTCGAAATATAGTGAATTGTATTCAGTTTTCGAGAACAACTTGGTGCAATTATGGTACATACACCCTGAACAGGATCACAAAAGAACCAGACATAGGCTTACAGTTTTCTTTTCATACAGGTGGTATCGAAGAAAATTCATTGAAGAAACTACAAAAGACATCTGGAAAGACTGCTATAAGCACTAACCTCTTATAGTGATTGATAACTACAAAATCTGGGGGTTCTGAAGTTATGACATATTCGTGTAGGACTAAATCACTATAATCTCAACGATACCTGGTGTTGTCAGCTTTCCAAAAATATATATTTTTAATGGCACATCTAATCTTGAGTGGAGAGAATGACATTTGAAAGCATCCATCCTAATTGTTTTAATGTTTTTTTTTATAAAAACGGTTGTATATGTTGGTCTATTAGGTATTTAGCATATTCATATACGGTCTTACGAAAATTATTAGTTATGATCATTATGTTTATGTTTTATTGTATTACTTTCTACTAAATTATTTACCTAAATATTTCTTTAATTGAGGCATAAGATAATAATAGACCAAACTCAACAGAATAAAATGTCGTCACGGTCGTTCTGCAAATTTTCTCTTTAAACAAAAATGTATACACAAAGTGTATATGGGATTCTAGTATTTAACGTCAAACAAAGAATACATCGTGGGAGCTGCACACGTTAAAACCAATTAACAAAATTTAAAAATATATTTACAATATTTTCCAGAGCTTCGCTGTTTGGGTTAAATAATAATCTTAATATCAAATGTTGCCATACGAAAAAAAAAAAAATAAAAAAATATTTGTTTATTACTACGAACATTATTATAATTAGATACAAATAGCTACGATAATCTCTTAGTACAATATTGAATTATATTTTCTTTAATATGACCCACGTATTATCTGTATACCTAATTCATAATAAATTTCTTCAATATTACTTATGTAAATTAAGAAATTATTTTCTAACAAAAAAAAAAAACAAATTCTATTTTTGAACACACGCTATTATTAGTTCGTTTTAAATATTTACTCTTATCTATAAAAATGTAGTCTAAATTTATAAAAAAATATATTATTTAGTAAATGTTTAATATCAATATTTGAAAATTCAAATTCAGTTCTATATTTAGAATTCCCAATAGGTATATCATATATAGTATAGGGACAATCAATCAATACAAATAAAATCATAGTGCTTATCACAAAAGTAAATTAAAATATCATATACAAAGAAAATAGAACAGAAAAAGTTGATGAAGCAAAGTTCAACATATTTTTTTATAACAAGCCATGACACTGAATAGATTAAATTTTATATTGTGTCTACTAATCCATTATTTTGTGAATTGGCTTTTTTACGAAAACATAAAATTATGAACGGATTGCACAGAAACTTAAAATTGATTTTTGCTTCTTGAGAATGTAAGTGTAGTCATACATTTTTAATTGATTTTAGGGAGAAAACATAGGGTAAAATTGTTGGCTTTACTATTGAAGATTTACTTCTATACATTTTTATTTCTAAATAAAGATTTTAAGTCAAGGACTTAAAGAATATATATACAATGAGACACATGGGATTCGATATAGACTCTTCAGTGACATTTTTCCCTAGTTTTTTATCATTAGGTCGTTAGCCTTACATATTTTCTACTAAGTTTAGATCTGTGGCAGCAAATCTGGTTATGTCTAAAATTGATGTTTCATATAAAATCAATTTTAAAGCTTAAAAATATAGTAACGGGACTGTAGTTGGTTTTTTAAAATCCCTTAAAGTATTGTAAACATTTGATATGCGAAAATTTTATTTGGTAAAAAAGGCTTAGCTTAATAAAATTTTGAAAATTGGCCGATTCGAAGCGTGGTTTAAAGAAAAGGGAAAATGATATAGCAATTTTCACTGATGGATCCAGAAGATCTAAAAATATCAAAGTCTTATGGTCTCCCTAAATGCGCTAGTGTATTTCAAGTAGAGCTGCTTACAATTAGGGAAAGGTTTAAAACCCTTAATCACATTCATACGACCAAAAAGTCATCATCTTCACGAATAGTCAAGCCGCTATCAAAGCTTTGGTGGCGGACACTATCTGTTCTAAGCTGGTGGAACAATACCGAAACGAAATTGGAAGCTTAGTAACCGGTTCTCGATCTCTCTACAATGGGTTCCTGGTCACAGTAAGATAGATGGAAATGAGAGAACTGATGAATTGTTAAGGTTTCAATCTCGATAGACCCTATGAGGAAGACATTCACTCTCAAATAAGAGTCGCAAAGGAGCGCATCCATACATACTTTCTGGCCAGAGCGAATGAAAGACGGCATAGTTTAGATACCTGGGTGACTTCGAGGAAAACATGGCCCTCGTATAATATCAATAAAACCAAATAACTCTTAACCAGGTCCCATACTGATATATGAAGAGTAGTAGCCATCAGTACGGGTCATTGGGCAATAGGAAGCCACGCTGCCAAGCTAGGTATTCCTTTAAATCCCCACTGTCGCAGTTGCAAGGATGAGAATGAAGCAGAAACTCTCCAACATTTCCTTTGCAGCTGCCCAGCATTAGCTGAAATCTGACTCCGGATTATAGGTGAGGATTTCCCCAGCAATAAAGGTTTTATCGCGGAAAGCAAAATAGGAGATCTGATCAACTTTCTCAATCACACAGGGTGGCTCTAGTACTGAGCTCCTGGGGAGAGTGAAGATGATGAGAAGAAGATGAGAATGACCCTATAATATTAATTGAAAAGCAATAATATTATTTGAACACAATATGATTTCGAAGTGGCTATACCATAATACTAGTATAGCACACAGACTGACAAACCAAGTCCTTCCTTTTTAATTTTTAAAAATTTTTCAAAAATTATATTTTTATTGATTATATTTTACTCAAGTTCGGGGAAAACGAACCTCTCACACAAAAACTAAGGTATATTAAAAGAAATGTATCCATATGGAATAGTATAGACCAGGCCAACAGAAAAATCACTGTTGTTCTGATGAGACTACGTATAGAGAACACACGATACATCATTAGCTATCTCTTTAATGTCTTCCAAAACGCACAACCAACATGTTACTGTATTGCAGATACCCCAATCATTATACAGCACATATTTGAAGTTTTCGCCTTTATGCACTTATGTAAGAGCCAGGTTTGGAATCACGGAACTAGGTAAAATCAGACAGAAGCATACTATAGAAGCAACAACAAAAATCATGGCATTCCTCAGACCAAAAAAAAAATTTTAAATAAGTATAATTATGCCAAATTGCTTTCTGAGTACCTAGCTTAACCTAATGATCCCTACCAATTAATTGTATATGATATAAAACAGCAAAATAATACAATAATGTCGAAAAAAAACAATTAAACAACGCCGCAAAGAAATTAAATTAAATCGCAATAACGACTTATTTTTGAAGTCTTATTCCATTTATTTGCGGTCTTATTACCATACAAAATTTTGAGGTATTTTTTCATTCCGCCGAACTTCGTATAGCTTGAATTAATTTTAATTGCGTGGTTAACAATAATCATATTACCAAAATATTAATAGGAGGGATTCAAAAGAAAATAACATCGCTAGTAGATGAACGATTAAGATTACTAATAATGAATTTATTAATAAGGTGGAACAAGTTTTGTGGGATCATATTGCTAGATTAGATTAGGCAAAATCAATAACTAAAAAAACAATTATTTGGTCTAAAAATTATACAAATACAAATTATTTGGTTGGCAAGTATTTTGGTAAGACCGCAGATATATTGCAGAAGACTAAATAATGGTTTACAGCATTATTTGCCGAAACAGCTATCAGCTTTCAGTACTTTTTATTGACGATATTGTTTCCGTATTATACCAAATATTAGAATCAGAACCATATATAGAATTTATTCTACACAATTAGATGGCATTACAACATCAAAACATGATCTGATATTAATAATTGATGATGCAGCATGTAGACGACTTTTTAGATATTTGTGTTAAATTTAGGGCTTAAATTGATTTATTGAGTTCTTGCAACTAAAATATCCATCTCCTCTTAATATTAATCCCACGTAACATTTTATTGTTATAAAAAAAAATTAGTGTTAGAAGACTCCTATATAACTCCCGATAAGCACTATAAGTTTTTATGGGAATAATGTGATTAATATTGCTATAAGAATGTTCTCATAGCAATTGCGAGAGTTGTTATAATGGGATTTTCAGCATGTGCTACAACAATGTTGTTATACGTGTAAAAGTGCGTAATTCTATAATAAGAGTTAAAGTGTTGTTATATTGTTATAGATTAGAAGTGCTAGAATAGGAGTATTAGTGTTATTATTTCACTGTATTACTATAATATTACTTATACACTTACTGTAGCTTTTGAATTTAATATTTAAAATAAATATTTTGGGACGGCTATTATCTTCTTTTTTACAAGTACGTTAAAAAAAAATTTTATTTTTATTTAAAAGAATAATTATTTAAATTAAAAATTTGATGTTGCATTCATTAACGTACATTATTTGATATTTGAAATATGCAATTTAAAAATATATTTTCTCTTATTTATTTAAAAATTGGTTATTTTTGAAGGGCAATGTATTTTTTCGAAGTACTATTATAATAGATGTCAACGAAATTTTTTTCCTAACCAAATTTTGCATTTTGGTCACAATAATTGCTATAAATATCAATACAATATTATTGTTAACCGCACAATATATTATTTATTAGTAAGATATTTTTTATATTATAAATCATTTACATGCAAATATAAAAATATGTATCTAATATCTATCTGCTTTACTCATGAAATATTTTAAATAAAAAATAATACCTATCTCATTCTCGCACAACATAAATTATTTCAAATCAATTTCATTTCAAAATAAAAACAAATACACTAATAAATAATGTATACTACTTCTATTACAATATTACAGCAATTGCTCCGGTGCTTTATTCCATTCTCCATTTTAGTGCTATAACGTATTTAAAACGTTTCGCAACAATTGCGGAGCACTAAATTAACTAACTGCTAAAAGAGTGTTTATAATAGTGTTATAAGAGTGCGCAAGAATCTTATAACAATAAAATTGTTAAATGGGGATCTAAATCTACAGTTGGTAATACTTATTCTATTACTATTGTAATTAAGTTATTATTTCATTATTTTAAGGCTACGATTACACTTAGTTTTATACATTAAAGGATTATACATTCCTTTGCTTGACGAACGAGTGTCAATTTTACAAAAATTGATGAAAAATGTTAAAAATACTCTTTTAAAATCTGATATTGAAATTAAATGTACTCGAAACAAACATAAGTGATTGTGACTTGTTGCCACATATTTTACAAATTCTATTTATGAAATTCTATAAGATTAGGTATTCTATAAAATAAAGTAGGGTATAAAATAGATACAATACAAAGCTTACTTAAAATCTAAGTTTAAGAATTTATTAACATTAATAAAAAATCAAAAAAAAATTTGAATATCATGGCTTAGTATATTAAAAAAAATCATTGTTAAAAATACTTAAACATGCTAATAATAATGATAAATAAATAACAATTATAATATTAAAAAAGACAACAAATTTCTAAAAATATTTTTTTTTTTTTATCAAATTTATACTAATTTGGAAAAATTCCATCATCAAACAGATGTTTACTCTTTTGATAGAAAGCCAACAAAAAAAAGCATTAAAAATCACATTTATTTTTATTTGATTATAATTTATTTATTAAAAAAAAAAACAACAACAAAAATAACAAAAAATAAGTCAATAAAATAAAAATTTTCCATTAAACTTTGTTTTTGTTTTTGTTGTTCTGTTAATTCACTGGCTTATAGGAAAAAATGTCGTGCGACCAATCCATCATAAGTTAAACATCACGTTTCCTTTTCTTTCCATTTCTATATGTGTACATGTACATATTTTATATATATGTAAATATATATATTGTATACACAATAGTGCTAGTCATGCTAATGATTATTATATGGTGGTGCTATCTAGAAGAATAAAAATATTTAAAAAATAAACGGTTAATATTGATTTACTAATTAAATTATTAAATAAAAAAAAAAAAAAATTTAACATATTCGATTGGAAATGCAAAAAAATTCCATTGACAAAAAAAAAATAAATTAACAAAAAAAAAATAATCAAAACAATAATGAAGTGCCAATTAATTATTGATTAAGTAAATGAAGGCAAAAAAAAAAGCACGTTTAATTTTTAATCAAACGCAGTTCCTAAGAATTGATTATTTCAACTCAATTTATTGGTTTCCACTGATTTTAAAAAAAGTTCAAAATTATTTTAAAATTGTACTTAAGAGAATGTCATGGAGTGTAGATTAGATAAATAATACGGGATTACAGTAATAGAACACAGAATTGTTATAATTTCTGTGCTTAATAAATTATCCCTGACATTGGGAAATTGTTTTCGATGTTGCAAGTACGATATCACAACTCACAAGATCGAAAATAAATATCCAAAAATTTGTGGTCTAGATA
The DNA here is from genome assembly GCA_963942445.1 of Argyra leucocephala. NCBI lineage: Eukaryota > Metazoa > Arthropoda > Insecta > Diptera > Dolichopodidae > Argyra > Argyra leucocephala. The sequence goes on along the minus strand of OZ012679.1, from coordinate 32,727,941 downwards.
AATTAAAAAATAGAATTTTTAATAGTTAAAATTTGTAAGAACAATTTTTTTTATTTTAAATTTTTATTAGTAGGACTTGTGCTAAGCTGATTTTGTGTCCATGTACTTTTTTGTTGTGTCAAAAAAATATAATTTGACAATTATTATAATTACTAGTTTTTTAACCCGCCATAAATGAAAATAAATTCTATCATTTCTTCCTTCATTAGAGTTTTCATTTCAAGTTTAAGAAAAATACGTATTTGCTTACTAATTTATCAATATCATACCTTATTAGAATATTATTAGAATGCTTTTAATTACCATATAAACAGAATATTTGTAGTAAGGTGCAAAATTTTCAATTCCCTAAGGGTTATTTACTCGATCATTTTAACGACATCTTATTTGCCATCATTGGAAATTTAAACATATATAATCCTAAGACCTCAATAATTCTAAATAATCAATATTCTTAGACATTCTATTGTATTCAATTAATTATAATATAAGTTAGTCAAAAAGACAATTTCAATTTAAATTAATATAGAAATACTAAATTCAAATAATATTTTTAATGAAAACAAAATCTAACTAAGATAATATAAACTCATAATAGTTTTATATTTTTACAATCATAGCAGCGTTCTACTGTAAAATTCAAATTGTAAAATGAAATTAATTAAGACGATAACAGATGATAACAGATGACAGATGACAGATGACAAATGACAGACGACAGATGGCATATATAAGCAATAAAAAACAAATACTATGTTTATGACAATTACATGATGTTACAATTTGTATATACATTTCAATTTGTATATGTGTTGGAATATTCCGTCGAACTTACAAACATCCAGATAAATTCAGAAAATTATATATGTAAATATTCAGTGTGATTAGAATTGAATATACAAACACTTTCTCTGTTTTTGGTTATGTCATCTGCGTTTCAGCTGTAAAAAAAAATTAACTATCATCACGCTTTTGGTTATCCTGCACGACAATTTGACACAAGCAAAAAATTCTATGATTAGTTGTTGAAATTTTTATCGTTTTTGTTCTGTGTGGGTTGGATACGAAATTCCAAAAAAAAAAAATCCATTTTCATAATTCAATTTACACAATTCCAAAAAAAAAATTTCAAAAACAAAAATTACAAAATTCAAAATTCGCAAACTTCTTTTTATCCAACAGTGGTTACGCATAAAAATAGTGAAGTTGAATATTCTGCAAAATCATATATCCTCTTTTTTATATCCAGAAGCATCTACGCACAAAAACAATTATGTAAATATTCTGTAAAAGGCGTACGTCTTAGATTTTGAATCCTACTTTAAAATCATTCATGCATGTCATTCACCATCCCGTTGTGTGTACGTGTCAAGCAGCAAAAAACATGAGAATATGTAACTAAATACAATCTGCTGTTTGTAATTTTTATTAAATATGTTTATAAAAATATAATTGAAAAAAAAAAAAAAAATTAAATAAAAACCAAAATTAGACTCAATAAATCCTAATTCACAAATCAAAAATTTATATTCGGTAATATCGAAGAGAAAACGTCAAAAATATCAATTTGACAGTTTATTGGTTGAATCAAGAGTTAATTGATTGATCGTTAATTCAGCATTACCGAAAGCAGGGTTTGTACTTTTTGTTGTATAAAATTTGATATTGTATTGCTACAATTTGTATTGGGTTGAAGTTTTTTTTGTGGATACCGTGATCATAAGTGCAATACCCATTTTTACCTCCTTCCAGGTTCAATAATATATCATCAGTAATTATTTATCTCATTTTTGTCCACAGATACCTCATGTGTTCAAAATTCGTAATGATTATTGTTTTCAGTAATTAAAATGTATTTGAAATTTGTACTGAAGCTAATGTTTTAGTTGATTTTTATAGTTATTGTTCTTTCTCACTATCGGTCAAAAGAATTTTTACAAAATTAATGACACCATTTAAGTTCAATTCGTCATCACCAGTGGTAGCTATTTAAATTGTTAAAATTTGTATCGTCGGAGTAAAAAAATGTCGATATCACTTGCAACGTACCTGAGAACGAATATTAAAAAAGTACCCCTTCCCATTTCAAAATTTCGAATTCGGCCAATTTCGGCGATTTTTCGGCACTACGATAACAAAATTAACAGTACTACTATAATTTAAACTACAATATTTCGTTTGTTTTTTCTGATGGTGTATAAATAAATACGTTCCTTGGTGTTCCTACCCTTAAACATTCCACATATATGACAGAAAGAATGTTCTTGCAGTTGCAGAACAACATATGTTTTAGGAAATGTATGTTACGTACTCGAATCAGACAGAATCTTGGAAAAGTGTAAAATACATGTTTGTTTATTTTTGATAGAGTAACTGTATGTATAAATTTTCATGTCAATAATACAATATAGTTTTTTTCAAACATTTCTGATCGGTTATTGAATTTGTATGGCAGCGATTCGAACCAGACCAAATTTACGAAATCGTTAACACCTGCATTTTTTTTTATTTTTGAAAGAGTATCTAAGTCTAAGTTTTCACATATATGACAGTTTTGTTTTTGAATTATTTTTGATAGACGCTATTAGGAGGCTTATGATAGCTACCCGAACAAGCCTAAATTTTTACAAACCGTAGAATAAGTATTCGTTTTTTTTGGAAAAAGTATCTATAAGTGTAAACTTTCATATCTGTGACACATTTGGTTTTTGAAATATTCCTGACTGGTGATAGGTGTTGTATGGCAGTCGTTTGAAAGCTTTGTAAAGTACTGTGTACTTTTTTAAACATAGCGAATGTATAACGAACAAACAAACAAACTCTACCTTTTTTAAGCATGAATATATAAAAATCAATTTATAAAATGTTTCCTACATTATACTAAATGTATATATATTTTTATGTATGAGTTAAAAATAAATAAAATAATAATAATTAATAAATATTCACCACACGTAACCTTAAAATATTACTATGTAAATAAAGTGTTAATATTTTACAATTTACCATGATCAAACTACAATAAAAACTATAATATTATTAATCTTCCCTATATTACATTTATTTCAAAACAAAAATATCAATTCCAGAATTGAACGTGACTGCATTGTTTTATTTTATTTTTATAATTTTAATCCAGCCAACTTTTTGATCCTTTCTTGTCAGAATTCAAAACAAATAATCATCACGTAAATTTCAAATTAATTTTATTCTCCACCGTTGGTAATATTTTAATTCATTTTTATATTTGTTTTTATAGAGTCGATTTACAGTCAAAAACATTGGTCAAAATATTTACAAATTTAAACAAAAAAAAAAAAGAAAAACAAAGAAATAAATTAAAAAGGATCTTTTAAGGATTTATTTAAATGTTTATATGAATTTAACAACAAAAGCAACAATTCAATATACCCTATACATTCACTGAGGTGAAACTAAAATTGAATAATCAAGTCTGAAACCATATATACAAACGAATGACTACTTTATTTCAAAAATGATTATTTAATGTGATAAAAAGGATATGTTTTTAAATATTGCTTAACTGAATTGTAATACTGGTATATGCCTACATATATAAATACGTATTATGTATGATCAGTAGTTAAGATTACCCCTATGTCTGGATTAAATGGCGCCATTAAATATTGATGCGCCTTATACACGTACCTGTTGATTAAGATAACAAGTAGAAAACGAAAATGAAATGAACTTATTGTAGAATATTGTGTTTTGAGATTTAATATAATTTTAGGATTACATTTATATGTAGAGAATGTTAAGTAAGATGATTATAAGATTATTCTATATGGATTAAGATTTAAAAGTGGACTTTAAAAAAATTAAAAATAGATATGAGAAGATGATGAAGTGATTTTGAAATTTTTGAATCAATTTTTTATTTTATTTTGGTGCAGGATTAAGTTTTTTTTATTGTAATAAGTCTAGTACCATCTCATGATTTGCTTAAAAAGCAGGTACACTATACAATTACACAATTTGTAATGGTTTGTCGATTGTAAAATATAGAAAATGGTTATTTTTAATATGTTTAAATTAAAGTCGCCGATTCCTGTTTATCGATACAAATTTTGAATTAATTTTTATTTGATTTTCAATCACTTAAGACTTACACAATGCGAGACACCAGTTTATTACCGATTTTTTTTTTATATGACATATAGAATAACATCAAGTGATACTGATTACTGATGACGGCTGTCGGTCGGTAAGAATGATTGTTTAATATGTAAAATAACATCCACATATTCATTGGTTAGAATTGTCGGTCATTAAAAATATGACAAGTATGTTCATGATCGACACTGGATGATTATTTAACGACTGATAGATTTCATTAACTTTATATGAAATAACTTCAATAGCGGTATATTTAAAAATCATAGGGAAGAGCAGTTCTGGAAAAACCAACTATAAGTAACGACAATCACTAGTATAGGTTCACAATATACCAGTATTTGAAAAAAAAGAAGACTATTTCAGTCTATTTTGGTGTTGATTGCAATTGATAGTATATTCTGACCGCTTAGGATCACTTTCTTGGGTGGCTCTAGGGTATCGAACGCTGCTTTGATAAGTCTGATTCTTAGTTGTAATGGAAAACTTTGTTGTGGATACAGTTTAATGTAATAAGCAGAATTTTTCAACCTTCAGTATCAGATAACATTTTTTTTTGATAACGCTATTTATTATCTAATTCATTTACAATGGATGAACAACTCTGTCAGTGATTATTAATGAACTGTAACAATGACAGAGTTGTTCAAATTATTTTAGTACTATACTATAAAAGCAGTACATCCACAAGTTTACTGAGCTTAAAAAAATTGTATTACAAGTGATAGTGAAAGATGAAATGTTTTGTAGGTAGTTCTAAGATAATAAAAGGGAAAGTAAAATAGATCTTAAAAGGTCACATTTACATAAAACTCGCCATAAAAAAAGGAGTCAATGTGGCAACAAATCATAAACGCTTATGTCTGAAAATGATGTTTAGAGTAAATTGAATGCTAAAGTTTAACTAAGAATTAAAAAATATATTAACGGGACGAGTTTTTGATTTTTTATAATCCCTTAATAATTATATGTAAACATTTGAAATCCAAAAACTTTATTTTGTAAAAAACACTTACATTGTCGTAAAATGCAGTGCAAAAATCGTTTAGATAAAATAAGCCGTTTCAGACACTCAATACATTTGAAAATTTTAAAATGATATTCCAAATTTGTAAAAAAAAACTCTTATCAATTTATAAGTTCTTATGGTTAATCAGGCTCAGGACCTTCTAGGTCTGTAGCACCCAACAAGTTAGTAAGTAGTAAGGTTAATCATGATTAGTGATGACGGCTTCCCGGTCGGTAAGAATTTATTATATAGAATAACATCCAAAGATGATCGTGATCATTGGTGGCGATTGACGGTCATTTAGAGTGATTGTTTAATGCCGGTTATCGTAATCGACATATCGAATATACTTATTAGTAGTAGTATAGAGTATTTTAAGTTAAATAACTCATAATGGCAAAAATATTTTTAGATCATAACATAAGCGATTGTGTGCCCTAGCAAAAATGTGACTTATAGTTGTCAGAATCAAACCAAATTTTGATTGCAAACAACTTTCGAAAATTTATAAGACGATGGTTATTTTATTTCGATTTTGTCTTATGTTCAGCAAAAATGTGACTTATAGTTGTCAAAATCAAACCAAATTTTGACTGTAAACACTTTCGAAAATTCATAAAATGATGGTTATTTTATCTCGATTTTTCCTTATGTTCACATTTTTAGATCATAACATAACCGATTATATGCTTTGTCAAAAATGTGACTTATAGTTGTCAGAATCAAACCAAATTTTGACTGTAAACACTTTCCAAAATTTATAAAATGATGGTTATTTTATCTTGATTTTTCCTTATGTTCACATTTTTAGATTATAACATAAGCGATTATGTGCCCTAGCAAAAATGTGACTTATAGTTGTCAGAATCAAACCAAATTTTGACTGTAAACATTTTGGAAAATTTATAAAATGATGGTTATTTTATCTCGATTTTTCTTATGTTCACATATAAGCGGCTATGATTTGTTGGCACAAAATATCAATTATTGACTGTAACAATATAAATCGTAACAAAAGTACCTTAACACCACCAAGGACAACATATTAGCGATTACTGAAAGCTATTCCTTCTAAAAAAAATTAAAAATAAAAATTTATGAGCCGAATTGACAGTTGTCAACAGTCACTGAAGTCCAAATTTATAACGATAGTACATGGATGATTCTAATGACGAATTTAAATAAAAAAAATAATTAAAAAAAGTTAAAAAACATTGTTTTTATGAAACAATTTTTTTAATTATTTTTTTATCTTAAGTTTTTTGTAATTTTTTTCAAAATTGTGCGATTAACAGTACAGAAAAAAAAAACCAAATTACTCCCAAAAGTCATTCACAGTCAGTTAATCGAATCAGTGATGTGTTCAATCCCATCCCAGTGAATGCTCGTTTAATTGGAATTTATTTTTTTATTAATTTTTTTGTTTTTTATCGCATGCCATAATAATTTTTCTTTCTCCTTCACTTTTTTTTTTATTTTTTACTGTTTTTGTCTTTTTTATTCTTACTTAAGTATCGCATATTTTTATAACATACTTATAAATGTTATTTGATATCAGTAAATGCTCAAATCATTATCAAATTGATAGGTTTTTTTTTTTTTTATTTAAAACATTTTTAAAAAAATTAGTTGTTTTTAGTTGAAGTCCGCACGTGTCAATGTTTTTTGGAGCTTTCCAAAAAACAAACAAATACAAAAAATGTAACAGATTGGATTTTTTTTTTTGCTATTTTTTGATAAACTAACATTTTTATTAGGTAAAGTATATTTTTTAAAGTTGTTATGTTTATAGTTCGAGTTCTAATTGAATGAAATGATGAATATTGTGTATGCGTGCACGTATTTCATTTTAATCTTCAAGGCTCTTCATTATTATAAAATCTATTTTTTTTTTTGTTTTTTTATTATTTGATTTTAAGGAGAAATCATTTGACTAATCGGTTTTAAATAAATTTTGTTTTATTATATTAATTAATTGTTATCTGTTTTAAATTAAAAAAGAAAAAAATTGTTTACTAGAATAATTAAATTAACGTCATAACAATTTGTGCTGCAGAGTTCTAAAGTTATTTGACCGGGAAGTTAAAAAAAGATTTTTAAATATTTAAATTGTTATTTTATTTATGCAATATATGTAGCCTCAGATAATTTTAGAATGTATGACAAATGTATAAGGCAGTGATGGATTTACAGATAGGCACACTAGGCTCCAGCCTAGGGCGGCAAATAATGGGCGGCAAAATTTCATAAATAATTTTTGACGGCAATTGTATAAAAATATAAAATAAAACGTTAAAAACTAAAATAAATTCATAAAGATTTTATTTTACAAAAATTTTATGTATGAATTTTATTACTTTTTTTTAACTTAGACAAGAATTAAGTTGGCTAGGAATGTTTAAAATTATTTTTTAAATGAAAATTTATGTAGGAAATTTCTTTCGTATTTGCATTCAAATTTATCGCAGTACTAAGTAGGCTAAAATAAAATGTTTAAAGTTTAAATTTTTCAAATAAAAATTTTATGTGTAACATTTATTAGTCTTTATTTGAATTTAATTTAGTGCAGTGCAGTTGTGATTATTTCGAGTTTCCACACTAGTTTGGGCACTACTGAAAGCAAAAATTGGCTCAAACAAAAAACTACCAAAAGCTTTATCTGATACTGGGTGGTCGGCTAGATCAGATGCTTGCACTGCCTTGCATCAAAATTGGAAAGATGTATATATGATGTGCTGAGAGAAATTGAAATTGACAATTTGGAAAAAGGATCTACTCGTGCTGAAGCAGGAGGATTATTAAGAAAAATGTAAAAGTTAGAAATTGCATTGATCCTTACGATCTGGAAAACTATTTTGGAACGGATTGACAAAGTGAATAAAAAACTACAAGCCGTTATATATGAATCTTCTCACTGCTGTCCAGTTATACGATTCCTTATTAGATTACTTGTTTGGATACAAAGGATAATTTTTTGAGATTTGAAGAACAAGCTTTGGCAATTTCGATTAGTTCTACATACAGCATAAAAAAATTAGAAAGAGGAAATTGCATTTTGACGAATCCGAAGAAGATATGTCAGTTACAGATAGCCCAAATGAATATTTAAAAAAAAATGTATTCGAACAAATTATTTTGGTTTTGATAAAAGAGTTAGAAAAGTGTAAAGGTTCATATAGCTTTTTGTATCAAAAATTTGGATACCTCGAAGATATATGTAATCATGATTCAGATACTATTATAAAAAAATCAAAAGAATTGTACGAATTTTATAAAAGTGATTTAGACGAAGAAGTAGTATAAAGTAGAACAAATACTACATTTTCAAACGCTTTTAGAGAAAAGTGACATGCCTGAGAAAAACATCGCAAACCAATATAATTTTATATATATAAATGGATATGGTAACTTGTTTCCAAATGTAGAAATTATTTACAGAATATATTTGAAACTAGCGGTAACAAATTGCTCTGCAGAAAGATCTTTTTAGTGCTTGAAGAGAATCAAAAATTATATTCGATCAACCATGACAGAAACTAAATTAAATGATATTTCCATTATGAATATCGAACACGACGTTTTGGAAGAAATTGAATTTACAGACATATATAATTAATGTATTTTTAAATAAAAAGTTGAGAAAGAAAATATAAATAAATAAAATACAATACAGAAATTAAATGTTTAATTTTTGGTGTAATTTTCAGACAATTTTTTTAATAGTGCCTAAAGGCGGCATATGTGTAAATACGCCCCTGGTATTCAGTAAAAGGATTTTATTAAATATTAAGCTGGAGACGGATTAGACCAAGGACACGTAGAAAGCATAAGCGCAATTTTTTCACGGATATTTTTTTTGTAAAAACAAGTCAGCCATATTGATTTTTAAACAAGTAACCATTCCGAAGATCCATAAATAACGGTATATAGTTAGTTAGCATTTCAGTTATATGAACTTAATTTAATTAATTTTGACATTTTTACACAAATTGTGTTTCTTTAGAATTATATTATTTTTTGCAAATGGGTAGAAGAGGTAGCACTGGAAAATTATTTTTCTAGTTTTTAATTGTTTACTACAAACGAGGGGATAATCCGCCTTTACGAAAAAGGTAATGAAGGGATCCCACTTCTTTAGTTCGTACTTCAAATTTCCCAGTTTTGTGGAAAAAGTGTGGATAACCCCATATTTATCATTCTGTACTTAATCCAAACAACCTGTATCAATTATATATATATTGAGATTAAGCTTATTTTTGCAAATATCTTTTAAAGAGAAATATAATGAATGGTTTAGGACTGAAATAGTTAATATAGCGTTTGCGGTTTTCAAGATATTTACCACTATTTTAAAATCAAAATTGTTTGTATTTTGGGCCGGCACATAACCGCAATAAATGAGGATTTTTTTAAATTTTTTAATTCAAATTAACGTGTTTATCGGTTTGTATTATTTTAATTGCAATAAATGGTTATAATATTTATTTTATTTTCATTTTATTATACTTAACACAAGCATATTACAAAAAATATTTCTTAAAATTAGAATAAAAATTAATATTAAAACAACAAACATAATTTTTAATTTAAATATAAAAAAAGAAAAAGAAATTAGACTAGCATAATTTTTTAATATATATTCAATAACTTTTACTTATTTATGACGAAAATAAGAGGTTATGGTAACAAAGAAAACAAGTTAATTTTAAGTTGTTCCTTATTCATAGAAAGATTAATGTTGTCTCTGTATCTGTTAACTAAGATAAACATTCTGTTAATAGGTCCGAACATACCATAATTTGTTCGATGATGAACAACATTGAATATATTTTCAGAACAAAATCGTGTACTAATAATATTACGATGATGATTGATCTTATCTTTGATAATTAGAGAATCAATTTCACCAGAATTAATCATTAAAATAAATACGACGTCAGCAACTATTCTTCTGGATTCAAGAGTGTTTAAGTGTAAAAGTTTTAGTCTGTCTCTGTAAGGTGGTAAACGTATAGGATCAGACCAAGGAAGGCTTCTTAAAGCTATGGTTTCTATTGATATGGTCGACGTAATTAGGTGATCATACTGGGCTAGCATATTCTAGATTTGAGCGAACTAAAGAAATGAATAGAGATTTAATTACATAAGGGTCATTAAATTCTTTTGACCATCTGTTAATAAAGCCTAGTATTGAATTTGCTTTATTGACGATAATGTTGAAATGTTGTTTAAATGATAATTTATCATCAAACATGACCCCGAGATCATTAAAACAACTAACTCTCTTGATAACCTTGTTATCAAGGGTATAATTAGAAATTATCGGAGAAGTCCGACGAGTGTAACTGATTTGAGCACATTTCTCCACGTTCAATTTTTGACTATCATTGACGTCACACCAGTTTAAGAACAAATTAAGATCTTCTTGAAGTAAAGTAACTTCATTAGGTGATTTAATTGCCTTAAAGATTTTGACATCATCAGCATATATGGATACGCTGCTATTTCTCAAAATTGTTGTTACATCATTAATAGATAAAAAGAACAGTAGTGGTCCTAAGTGACTGCCCTGCGGAACTCCAGAATTAGCATTGTATGGATCAGAAATAATTGATCTAAAAAGTACATTATATGTTCGGTCAACTAGGTACGATTGAATCCAATTTATGAATGTTGGTGGAAAATTAAGGTTAGCAAGCTTCTTAGTAATAACATTGTGTGGTAGAATATCAAACGCTTTACTCATATCATAGTATAGAATCATAAACTATCTTTTCAAAAACTTTTGGGATACAAGATAATTTAGCAATAGGCCTGTAGTTAGTTATCATGTTTCTGGACTCCTTTTTGTCCACTGGTCTGATAAACGACTTTTTCCAGTAGTTTGGGAATATGCCAGATGCAAAAGAACGAGTGAAAAGAATTGACAATGGTTGCCCGAGAAAATTGGAAGTTCCTAAAGAATTTTCAGCTCTGTAGCACATTTGGCTTTTGAAATATTTTTGGCAGGTGCTAGGAGTTGTATGACAGCTACTAGTCAAAATTTTGAAAAAGGTAAAATCATATTTGTTTATTTTTGAGAGACTGTACAAATTTTCAGCTCTGTAGCACCTTTGGTCTTAGAAATATTCTAGTTGGATTGCTAAGAGTTGTATGGCAGTTACCAGAACCAGTCAGAATTTAAAAAAAACACCATATCACAGATTCGATTCCAAGTAACGAAATACCTTCCTGTAAAATTTGGTTGAAATTGGTGCATGCATTTCGGAGGAGGTCTGACGCAAACATACACACATACTTACAAACATTCTTTTTTAAATTATTAAGATTGAAAATATGTTTGCCAATAATTATTATGTTGCTACTTAATATTAGGGATCGCATTTATAATAATATAAATTTACGATATATCTAATAGATATATATTACGATAAAGTTCTCGCCCCAGAAAATCATAAAATTATATGGCCATTTGCTCGAAAAAAAATTGCCCGCAAATAAATTGTCAAGTGCACTTTCTGCGTGGCATTAGCTTTACTATTTAGTGGCCGTATATATTTTCATCATTTTATGACCAACGTTTATAAGTCACCATCATCTCCCACTTTAATTATATATACAATTTATTGGTTGGACAGAAAATACCAAAATCCGACTTGAATTCATTTATGGTTTTCAAATTCATGCATTTTGTTTTTATCCAAAAGTGGCTACGCATAAAAATGATTTATGTAAATATTCTGGGTGAAAGAAATATTTCCTATTTTATATTCAACAGCGGCTGAGCAATGAAACATGCAATTATTGAAATACAGGCAAATTAAATTAAGGTAAATTATAATAGAAACAAATTGCAAGAAATACAGCCAAATTATAGGACAGGGAAATGAAATACAGGCATATGACACGCTCCCGAAGAATGTCTAAGAATTTATTTAACAATAATAAATTTATGTCAATAAATTTATGTCAATAATTTAATAAACAACAACTGAACACTAGCTATAATTTGGAAAAACCGCATATCGAAGTTTTCTACATCATTTAAGCTGTTAGTTGAAATGCTTTAAATTATTAGAAAAACAAGCTTAGCAAAATATGTGTGGATGAAAGTTAGAGTTAATGTCAGAGTTGAGGCAATATATTTTATCTTTACTATAATTAAATATATGCATTTAGACATTCAAATACATTACATTTACATATATATAACATAATATACAAATTATGTCACTCTTTAATGCACAAAAAAATTTGCACCTCACAAAAAAACTACAGCACAATCAAACTATTTTTTTTTTCATTTATGTGCGGCATCGCCACATTCCAACCACTAATCTTTAATAAAAAAACAAAACACAATTGTTGTTGTTTTTTAAATACCTTTTTTATTTATCTTTTTTCGTTTTTTATTTTTTGTACCTCCTTACCTAACCTAATCATATTAATTGGATCATTAAAATTTGAATTTGGCACAGCAGCAGAAGATTAACGGTTTAAAAATTCTTCTGTTTTTTTTTTTTTTATCTAATACAACAACCCAAGTCACATTGTCAGGCGCTAAAAAATTAAAACAAAAATCAAAATAAAAAAATCAAAACTCATCAATTTAAATTAAAATTCATTAAAGAAAAAAAAAACCAGAAACAGACAAAAAACAAAAACAGAAATGATATTCAAAAGAATGTTGCACAACATTTCACACTCTAAAATACATAATATAAAATTTTAATGTATCGCTCGAGATTATTATTGTTCGAAAACGATCTATGTAATATGTTCATGGTATTTGAGGTAGGTAAATGTAGGTACATAAAAACCGATCATCTTCGATTTGTCATTATTTTGACATGTAATAACATGTCTTTTAAATGGCTTTGCTGATCGGTTCACAATCTTTGATATTTTTTGAAGGTACATAAGCAACACCCGTTTTTTTTTTTTTATTAATTTCATAAGTTAAGAAATAAAAACTTGTATATCCAAATTGACAATTTTACAGTTTATAAACATTTTTTTAAATATTGTCGTTACGATTTTTTTTTTAAATTGTATTAGCTATTAAATACTTCCAATTTGAAAATGTGATTTTTTAGTATTGTTTAGGTAACATATTATTATTTAGTTTATGTATTAAGCCTCTTAATCATACTTTATCAAAAGCTTGCGCTATATCTAGAAATATTGTAGAGCATACCTGCTTTTTTTCTAAAGCTTTTTCTATTATGTCTGTTATCCCATATGTATTTGATCGATTGTCGAGAGCTTAGATATAAAACCTATTAAAGGTTACTATTGTCTATGATCGGTTTCATATTCGTATCAATAGTAGTTTTTCAAATAATTTTGGTTTTATCAGTAGTATCCGGGCAACACATCGTCAAGACTCTTTATGAATCTATATAAAAATATAACGCCTTGTTACTATAAATAAAGCTCAATTGAGAAACTTCACGTTCGTTATAGAGTTACAGATTAATCTTTTTTATAAATATATTTCGTTATAATGTCTTTAAAAACGACAAATAATGCTGTATATAATTATATAACTATCAAAAATCTAAATTTAAAACAACATTATGTTAAAAAATAATAATGAAATAAACTTAAGATAATTATGTAAAAAACTTTAAAGAATGAGGGCTTGACAAAACCCACGTGGTTGATAAGCCCATAATAAAGATCTTATAAATAAATAAATAATTATATAACTATCAATATAGCTATATCGAGATAGAGATATTCAACGACTTTTGTTTTAAATGTCTTTAACGATCAATATTGGAAGAGCAACGATTAATAACGCTATTGTTAAAAAATTTGTAGTTTAAGATATGTAATTATGTGATAAAAGTTATACCAGTCCTATAGCCTAGGTCAATGTAAGCAGAACTAGTAAGTGTAAGGTCGATGGTTCGAGTCCCAATCCCGCCAAAAGCAAGTAAGTTTATTTGAAGTATTATTTAAATATATGAAAAATAAATTAATTCATATTAAATAAAGCATTTATGACTATAACATATTGAAATTGAAATTTGTAAATCAAATAATAATTAGAAATAAAAAAAGTTAATACAAAAAAAAAATTATTAACAAAAAATAGTTCAAAAAATATTTTTTTTTTAGTTTTGTAAAAAAAATTATGAAAACTAGTTATCGAATTTTTATAGCTTTCGTTAATGACTTATATAGGTTTCCTTAACGATTTATGCAGGCTTCGTTAAGGAATATCTATAAATAATCCCTTCAGATAACTTTATAGAGTTTTATTATATCGTTTCCTTTAAGTACAGGAACTAAATTCGATATCGATCTTTAGCACCAACGTAATTATTTTTTATAACGAGCTTCACGTAGGTATCTCAATATCGTTGAAGAATTCTTTATAGCTTGGTTGCTCGTTGTCATAATTATCTCTGCTATTTTCCACATATTCGGCACATACATTATTATTATAGCAGCGTTTATAATGTGTGTTAGCATTGTTATAGCTATTTCCTGAAGTTGTTTCAGGACCGATTTAATTAGATCAAAATCTGGAACTTCTTTATCTCTCAGTTTTTTAATTTTTTCAACTATTTGTCTCTGTGCGAATGGTGATAATGACATTTTTTGCCAATTATTATTTTCTTCAGTGAAGTCGTCCGAAACTGTTTCATTTCAACTGTTTCAAATTTCCTCAAGATGATAATATGCGAATGTTCAGCTTTATTTTTATTATGTCTAAATTATCATTCCCTATTTTTCATTCTGATTGGCGGGATTTTAGCGATCGGGTTTTTTCTACTCTTTGTTGCTTTCCTCTTTTAGCTGATAAATTTTTTTTTATATATTTTTTAAATATTTCTTTTTTAAGATCTTTACATTTTCTTTTAAGATTCAGAGTTAACCGATTTAACAGAGTTATGTCTGCCGGATCACGCGATTGTTGCCATCTGCGTCTAGCTCTACAAAATTAATATAAAACAAAATGAAATCTGGAATAATTGACAATTTTAGCTATTTAAATTTTAATTTGTATTTTTCTTTTTCTTTAATTTTTTAATAAAGTTATTGAAAATTTTAAGTTCTGGTATAAATTTAATGGAAAAGGTAATTTGATAATAGAGGGACAGCTCACTTAATTTTTTAAAGTTATTTTTCAAATTAATAATTTCCTATTTATACCGGGTTGTCCAGAACATGCGTATCAGCTTAGCGTATTAACTAAATCGAGAGCGTTCTATTGATTGGTGATATTTTCAACTTTCAAGAAAAACCGGAAAAGGGTTTTTTAAGCCCAAAAATCGCCGAAATTGGCCGTAATCGAGATTTTCAAAGGGGAAGGGATACTTTTTTATGCAAATTCGGATTCTACGTCAAAATATAAGAAACTTTTGTAAGGTAAATTTTTTTTTTCCGAATGTAAAATCCGAATTTGCTAAAAAACATATCCTTTCCCATTTAAAAATCTCGATTTCGGCCAATTTCGGCGACTTTTGGGCTTAAAAAACTTCTTTCCGGTCCTTCCCGAAAGTTGAAAATACCATCAATCGATAGAACATTCCTCTCGTAAAAAGCTGATACGCATGCTCTTGCACACCCGGTATATTGGAGAAAAACTACCACCTACATAATATTATAAATAAAATAAATAATTATATTCAAAGATGATACCAGAAGGACCTTAAAATTGAATTAAATGTAAATTTAAATTTTTGAGCTTGTCACTCACCCAATATTCTGCAATTTCTTCATTCTAGAGCACATTCGTTTTGTCATTTATTTAAATTAAAAAAACTAATTTTCACTTAAAATGTAGATATGAGGTATTAATTTCTGAGCTTCAATATGAATGAATATATACCTATACATTTATAATAAATACTATATTTTTAAATAATAATCAGAATTCTTGTAAACTGAAACAGAATTCAGTAACAGCAAAAAAAAAAAAAAAAAAAATTAATAAATAATCATAAACTAGTTTGAGTTTACTTACGTTCGCGTGATATCTTTCATAACATAAAAATAACAATCACCTTGAGGTTAAGGTGGGTATTAAGTTGTTCGTTGAAAATTTGAAATTCACACGCGCGTCAAATAAAATATTATTAAAAAAATTGAAAAATATAAATAATAAAAAAAAAAAACAATAATAATAATAATAAGATCGAATAAAATTATTTATTGACTGATGAACTGTTGTTTTTATTAACAGTACAATAAATACACACATGAAAATTGATCAAAAAAAAAAACAGGGATTCATCCATTGGAGAATTTAACATAGAAACTAAATTATAAGATACAAGAATAGGTATATAGGTATATAATATAACGAACGATTAAATTAGATGATTAATGAAAATTCTATTAAATTGATTTAATAATGTATTAACTTTTACCGTTTTATTTAATTATGTATTGAATATTATGTAGAGAGGTATTGAATATTATGTAGAGAGGAGATAACTAAAACGTGTGGTAACATTTATTAGGATAATATTAGGTATATGCGATAATGATCATATAAGAAAAAAATGTTGGATACTCAAATACTTAGATTATCTTTCTTGAAATATATACAAGTATGAGTGCAATAATTGTTCACGGTAAAATCACAGGTATACTTGGTATTGAATGACAGGGAGCTGATGATGTTTTAATTGAATATAACATTTAAAACTTGAATGGCATAAAAAATATTGGCAAATTAGCAAACCGGCTAGAATACAGCAATACAGTTTACAGCATTCAAAAATATATATTGTCACAGTAAAATTTCATTAGTTTAAAAGCATCAGTAGAGAGAGAGAGATACATACAGAAATATATAATATTTTTTTTAAATGGCCTTGTCATTAGACTACTATACATATGCCATCGAATGCACAGAAGTATAATAATCCCATTATCATTTTATATATTTTTGTATTTACAAACTTACTCTATTTTATATTGACCAAATTCTAGAAGGCAAATTTGCTGAAAGTGTTTTGGTAATATTATTCATCTGGTCCTATCAGTTCGAGAAGAAAATAAGTATATATAAAAATAATATTGAAATATCAAGTGATTTTGAAGTAAATTTTACCTCAGTTAAGACGATCATATTACTTGTCAAGTTGTGCCGATTGAATACTACTACCCTTGTCTGGTATTTAGCTCTAATTTATTCTTTAATAGAAAATAGAAAAAAAGAATATTAAATTTCAATAAATATTTTTGTAATACAACTTCAAGTTGGTAGTACTGAAATGAACATAATTACTTAAATTATAATTTTAGTATACAGTTGTTAAATTTCAAATTGTTAGAGCATATTTCCAGAAAGATGTCGTATATGAATTTTTATCAAAAATTATATCGCTTATCTACCCTTTTCTTGTTATTTAAGTATTATTAAAGTTTCATTAACCTAACTTAGAAAAAATAGATAAGTTAAAGTAAAGCAATTAAGCCTATTTTAAAGTGATAAATTTTTTTTTCCTGAATTCTGAATTAAGAAAAAAATGGGCAAATAGAAATTCAGAAATGGAGAAACATTGTGTAAACAAAGGCTTAAATACATTCCAAGTTGTAGTTGACAGAAAATAATGGTAATGACACAAAGAAATATTTTTGAAATAGGTGTTAATTTATCTTATTTATTGAATCCTTGATTTTTCTTTTTATCTAATTTATTACATCCCTCGTTCGAATTTGACACTCCTAACTAGTCAATAATATCAAATGTCATAACAACTATATCAAATGGGTCATATATATGATATTATTAACAAATATTTATCTAATTTATTGCCTACCCTTAGTTCGAACACGATATTTTTAATTAGTCAAATATGTTAGGTGTCATACAGACACAATTATGTCAGTTCTCTATTTACTAACAATTATTAACATTATTAATTGCGTTAGCAGTTCGAACCCTATATTTTTCATTTGTCGAATAGCAAATGACATAACCACTTTATCAAGTCCGTCTGCTATAACATTATTTACTACGAACAAAAATTTATTTAGTTTACTGAATTAGAAGTTCAAACTCATAGTTTTTATTGAACACATGTCAAGTGCTATAACCACTTTACCAAATTGGTTATCTATGATTTTTATTTACTTAAAATTATTGATCTTATACTTTTAACTGGTCAAATATTCAGATTGTCAAGGTTGTATCAAATTGGTCAGCTATGATGTTGTTTATTAACATTATATTCAAATGTTAAATGTCATAACCGCTTTCTCAAGTCGGTTTGGTACGATATTATTTATTACGAACAAAAATTTATTTAATTTATTGCATTAGAAGTTCAAACCCTATAATTTTCATTAGTGAAAATATGTCAGATGTCATAAACATTATGCCAATCCAGTCAGCGCTGACATTATTTAAAAACAAATATAATTTAATATCTAATATAAATCTAAAGAGCAGTTCGAACACGTTACTTTTAATATAGTCAAATGTTGGATGTTACTGTATCAAATTGGTCAGTTATGATATAAAATAGTCATTATTGATCTTATTAAATGCATTAGGTGTTCAAATCCATAAATTTCATTAATCAAATGTTAGATGTCATAACCGCTATACTAAGTCTTTGTTGGTATGTATTTGTTTACTACGAACAAACATTTATTTAATTTATTGTATTAGGGGTTGATATCCCATAATTTTCATTAATCAAATGCCAGATACCATAACCATTATACCAAACCCGTCAGCGCTGTCATTATTTAATAACAAATCTAATTTAAAATATAATAATATAATTTATTACATTAACAGTTTGAATTCGAGACTTTTAATTAGTTAAATTTTAGGTGTTACTGCATTAAATCGGTCATCTAATATATTATTTATTAACAATTACTTGCGTCAAGCACCCCCAGAACCCAAAACATTTATTGTATCAAATGTTAAATGTCATAACGGTTATACCAAATCAATTTACTATATGACATTATTTACCAACAACATTATATTTATATCTATTTCTTCCAACAACAAATATTTATTTAATTTATCAAACTATAACACATATTTTTATCTATATAATACACTTAAACCGTTATGCATTATTTTATAAAAAAAAAAGATATTTTATTTTTAAATTGGTATTTTTAAATTACGTGTTCGTTCCGTATTATTTAATTTGAATTTTATTTTTGATTTACTAATAATTATGTTAATACAATCGTTATCAAACATAATTTCTAATAATAAATTTTATATCAAACATGTATGAGCATGACATATGATAATAAAATAATATTTAATACAGAACGTAATATTATCATGAAAATTTAAAGCAATAATAAAAAAAAAAGTAATCAGATTGATTACGACGACGCTATATTGATGGTCATAACATAATAAATAAAATTTGTGATAATAAAGTGAGCATAAAAAATAGAATAAAAAATGAAAAAATAAAAAATAGGTCATCGTATTATTTCAAAGTACAGAACCATTGATCATGTTCGTACCCCAATAGATTTGCGTGTGTATTTTGGTTTGTTTTGAAGGAATTTGAAATTTTGTGATCGTGTAATTATCGATAAAAAACATAACGTCGTAAAACGAAACCAAAAAAAAAAAATTTTTCAATGTTTTTTGATTTTTTGAATTTTTTTTTATTATTGGTTAAATTTGTTGTTGTTAAATTGTCAGACGGAAGGCTACTACTGGTCATGATAAGTTGAAGGACTTTATAATTTTCAAATAACAAAAAATAAAAATATTTTTCATGGGTAACAATTTAAATTTGATGTGACAAAAATAAAAATTGTTTTTTTTTGTTTAATTTTCTTCTTTTTGTTTTGATATTCGTGATTAGTAAATCGAAATATGAACTCGAAATATGTAGGTATATATACCTACCTATAATTATATTATAATATGTGTTTATTATAAATAGAAGAAGAATAGACTTTGATGTTAGAATATTATTTGGGGTTTTTTTTTGTTTGTTTTTGTTTAATTGACAGTTTTTAAATTAGCAAGGAAAATGTGTAGTGGGAAACTGTGATATTGAAGTGATGTGAATGAAGAAAATCACTTCCGTCTACAATGAAATAAAATTATACGAAATATGATTTTGTTGTTTTTAATAAATTAATTTAATTATATAAATGTAAGATTTTTAAATAATTTTTTAAATAAATATATATGTAAATGTTTTCTATTTTGTCCTTGTCATATTTTGGTCTCTAGTATATTTTATTATGTTTTCGTTAAAATAGACGTAAATATTGTATTTTATTATTTTTTAACAATCTTTTTCAGAAAAGATACGTACGTATTTTCTGGGAATTTAGATTTTGTTATCAAAATAAATTTTGAGGAATTTATTAAAAATTATAAAAATAAAATTAAATTATTATCAAAATATTAAAAATTAAAATATTTTCACAAATTAATTTCAATAATCTGAAAATGAAATACGAAATTCAAATACATTAAATTATTAGAAATGAAAAAAATTGGCCCTGCGCACTACATCATCATCGTCATTGTTGTCCTGAAACCCAACCACATGGAGGCAAAAAAAAACAAAAGAGTTTTAATTATCTCATATCTAAGACTAATCTTGTAATTTGTGATAGCCATCTTTTATTTTGTCTGTGTGGATTATAAGTTGCCTATAAGCTTCTTGAACCGAACTCAATTTGACTTATTACATTTATGCAATTACTTTGACTTATGACAAACTTCTCCCAATACTTAAGTGCTGCTTTTCAGCACTAAGTATCCATTTTGGTTTTGGAAATCGTCGTTTGCGGTGTCACTGTGAATTCAAATCTAACCCCATTTTCACGAACTCTACTTAACTTATTACATTTTTGCAATTACTTTGACTTATGACAAACTTCTCCCAATACTTAAGTGCTGCTTTTCAGCACTAAGTATCAATTTTCGTTTTGGAAATCGTCATCTGCGGTATGACTGTGAATTCAAATCTAACGCCATTATTACTATTGTATCTATCGGAAATTCTGATGATATAACCTATCCAGTGCCATTATTTTGTTTCTTTTAGTGCTCGTCAAGATTGGTATTGTTGCTATAATCGATTGAGTTCCACTAGCATATCCCAGTGGAGTTTATATTAACTTCTTCCTTGCTACAGTGGCTTGTTTTTTTTATACATAGCTAAAACACTAGGTGGGGACCATTTACACCGATTGGTACGTTTGTCTAGGGTGAGAAAGGAAAATTATCAAAGGAGGATGGTAAAAAGGAAGGAGGAAAATTATGAACGAAGGTGTTAATGCTATGACCCATCCAGCGGCATTGTTTTCTTTTAATTTGCATCAAGATTTAGTCTTGTAGCTATTTTCCACAATACCACTACCATGTTCTAATGGAGTCCACACTTTTTCCCGTTTTTCTATAGTGCTTTCGGGCCTGTTGATGGTAAAACCTATCCAAATACATTTTTTTCTTTTAATTTGCGACAAGAGTCTGGTTGCTATTGCCACTATCATATCCCTGTGGAGTTCACACTAACTCCTGTTTTGCTATACCATCTTCTCATCATCATCATCATTGTTTTGAAACCTTATCCGTGGCGGTTTACTTGGGGGTCTAATGGGGTGGTGATGCGTATTATGGACGTTGTATCCAGCTTACGCCACTTAACCACCACACCACGCCACTTTCACATTCTGAATTTAAGGGTCTTTTCCGTAACCTTGTATGCAGCTTCTGCACCTTCTCGTTGGAGCAAAAGGCGAAAAAGGCGTCTTTACTCACAATGAAGATGTATCTGACCATCCAACGAGCGGGCATGCCTTTCAGACTTGAGCTTATGGTCTTATCACCCATATCTCAGAAAATGCCAAAGGGTCAACCAACTAATAACAGTTTTTTTTCCTGGATTGATCCATATCCACCTTTGTAATACTTTGTTAATCATAAAATGACCCATACCCCAATTTTTTGGATATGGGTCATTTTTGTATGAAGTTTGACATCAAGATTAACTTATTTCTGCAATGCCCCATACCCATATGCCTGCCTGCCAACAAATGATCAAAACTATCTAAAAGCATTACTAAAAATTTAATAATTGTGACTGAAATCGTAAGCTTTTATTATGGAGGCTTTTATGAAATCGTAAGCTTTTATTTAACCATTGATTTCAAAAACGTATGGTTATTCTAGCCACAATAGAACCGTACGTCTTCAATAGTAAAGTAAGGTATATAATAAATAATTTAAAGCTCTTTATTTTCTTAGTAATTGATGAATTATTGTTTTTGTTTTAAATTATAATATTGTCATGAGAGAATGTGATCTCAATGAAATAAACTGATTTTTAATTTTGAAATTTTTTAATAACAAAAATATTTTTTAGTATGTAGTGGACGATACATTTATTTGTAAAGTTTAATGATAAAACGACCCATATCCATATAAATTTGACCCACGTGCATGGACTAAAATCAACTTGTTCAAAAAAATGGATATGGGTCGTTTGGGAATCTATTTTGAAAAACAAAAATGCCTATAGCTTATAAACTTAATGACATGTAATTTAAAACATGTTTCATTATTTTGTAAAGTATTAATACAAAAAAACGCACTGACGAAAGTGCGCAACACCAGTATTCCTATTGAAAGCTTCGCTGATATTTCATATCAGTTCAGTTCCAGTACAACCTGATCAATATACCACCCTTGTATTTTTCAGTGTTTACTTCACATTATAAACTATCTCTCTTACTCTCTTAGATTGTTTTGTTCCTAAGACATAACATTTTTCAACAAAAGTTAATAAGTATAATATTAACTCAATTAGTTTAAGCTGTGCTTATCGTGTATAAAGTAATCGTTTGAACCTAATTTTTGGCTTAACTTAAAAAAAAGTAAAAGCACCTATTTACAGTATTAAAAATATACTACACATATTAAATTGTAATTTTTAACTGGAATTTCGTTAAGCTTAATTTTTCAGATAATTTATTTGAAAATGTTTTTCTTTTCTTTAGCATCCTCTGTGTTACATGTTTCCCTCGTCAAATTTGACTGTCTTATCAAAATTTGCCAGCTTTTTTGTAACCTAGTTTTCAATAATTTTGTGATCCACCTCAACAGTATGTGACTCATTTGTTTTTTATCCTACTGTAAGTGGCTTAAATTACCTAAAATAACTTAAAATATTAAGTAGAAGGATATTTGTAGTTATTGAAAGTTATCAATTAAATCCACTAAATTTGTTTTAAGCCCCATCTGATCAATATACCTTCTGTTAAACGTTGTCTATGTTTTACGTATATAGCTTAAGATTATTTAAATTTTATTCAAATGATTGTTTTCAACCATATTCAATCATTGTTTTTCTATCTATATACATACAGACATAACATTAAGCTAATAAAAACTAGATCTCACCTTAAATAGATTAAAATTTAAATATTTTATCTTATTTATAATAGTCTTAATATTTAAAGTGTTGAATTTGAACAAAACTTATTTATCTAAAATTTATTTAAAAAAAACAAAAAAATTACTAAACAAGTAAACAATTCACGGAAATTTTATCTAAATAACATTCTTTAGATCTCAGTCATCTCCCATTGCGTAAATTATAAATAATTAAATATTATTTTTTTTCTGTTTAGTTTTTGAATTAACCTGAAAAACAACAAAAATATTAAATTAATAAAATTAAATAGAAAAATTTCATAATAACATAAATCATAATACAACAATATATACCTAGTTAAATTAAATTTAATAATTGAATAGTAGTAGATAAATACAATGTATAACTAGTACTAAAATAATAACTTGTAACGCTACATGTGACTGATTTCATTAAAAAATTATTTATTTTTAATATTAATTTTAAATTAGTATAGGGTGGCTTTTGAATCTATAGAGAGAAGATTTTTTATTTTGCAATGAAGATCTGTTTTGAGATGAGCTGAAAATAGTACGGAGGGGGTATCAGATTAAATAAATATTACAACTCTAGGTATATCTCACAATTTTTATTAAAATATCTTAATCGATTTCGGTTATTACACCATTATCAGAAGACTGAGATATCAAATTCTATCTTTATTTTCTTCTTTTATTTTCAAATTTCCCATTTGGATCATTGATAAAACGAATATAGCCCTTGGACTTTATGTAAATGTTTTAACGCATTACTAGATGCACCACCCCATATGTGACAATTTGACTCCAATTGAAGAAGTACGCCTTACAGCGGCTAAGAAAACCTAAAAATTTGGCTGCATTTTTTGCAACATCAACAATGATACCTAATATTCTTAAGCCTTCAAACCACTGAAGCTTATCTTCCCGAAACAAATGACTAGGATCAAAAATGTAAATTTTTCTGAAAACGCTACAGCTATGAGTTTTTGAAGTGTTAAACTGTACTCTGTTTTGTCTTTAGCCCCAATTAGCTATTTCAACCAAATCATAGCTGTAGCGTTTCCAGAAAAATTTACATTTTTGATCCTACTTTTATGTTTCGGAGAGATAAGCTTATTAACTAAATCATGGCCGAGGCTTCTCTTTTGGTTGATACAGCGACAGATGTAAGTTCAGATTTATTATGAAAATTATAGGAAGTTTCTATGAGTACTGTCGTCTGCAATGCTGTGTGGATTGGATTGAAAGTGGCTTGAAACAAGTAATTTACAAATATAAGAAAACTTATGTGATAGAACAGATCCTTGGATGGAGAACACCAGCGTTTATTTGTAAATTGATCGCACTTAAATCCATCAACTAAAGGAAACTTTCAATCGATTTGAGAGAAGAGGCACCCACATCCCTATGTATTGACACTTTGTTACTAATGCCCTATGCCATACTGGATCGAAAGCTGGATAAAAATATCCAAAGCCCCAATATTTGCGTCATCCGAATAATGCAAACAGTCATTGAGCTTCACGTTAAGGTATGTCATTAAATCACATAAATCATCAGGTGGGATCTAAAATCCGTAATGTCTATCGGGGACAATACCTTGACTGTCTAAATGTTTGATCAGCTTCTTGTTTATGCAGATCTTTGGACAGGATCGATATTATACCTCCAGGTCTGTAGTTAGAGGGATCGCTTTTGTCGCCTTGTTTTATGAATTGGATTAACACGCGCAATTTTCCATTGTGTTGGGTGTACTTCTGTAAAGTAGAATAAATAGAATAAGTTGCGCAATGGTTTTGAAAGGGCGAAGATTATATGTTTTAGAAACATAGCAGGGATGCGATCGGTCATCAGTCTCAAGTTTCTAATAATCAGATTCTGGAACACCTTTACAACTACACGAGTTCTGAAGTAGACTTTTCCGAAAAAGGAGTAATTACAGGAACTAAAGGTGGATTTTTTGTTGTTGGAGGAAATTTTTGGTATTAGCAAAAAAAAATTTAGGAAATTAATTCACTTTTCCAACCGTATCTGATACTATTTTATCCTTGGCTATTAGTAACGGATATAAAGATTCGAATATTCCATTAGTGGCAGAAATTATGCATGATATTCTTAGGAAAGGACCAAAAGTCTGCTACTCTTGGGGAGATATAGGATTTTCTGTCTCAATCTTTGTGTATGCATAAACTCCAGTTGGTTAATGACTTTTTCACATTTATTCCTGACGACGTTGTAATCTTTCATTGATTCCTCTGAATCATTGGCCTTTCGATATCTAAATGCCATCTCTTTTTCTTTCCCACAGATGCCGGTTAACCTCAATATCGATGCTTTTTTTACCCACTTTTACGAGATATGGATAACAAATTTCAAACATAGTTGAATCGTTTTGCTAACAACGTCTGTAGCAAAGTCGACATTTTTATATTGGGAACACAAATAATAATTAAAACTTGTCAAAAAATTTTTGAGATCATCCCACATTAATCATTTGAGTGGTATGGTTAGTAAATGTGTTTGTGAATAAATTGGCATTTACAAGACAATTATCAGATTTACCAAGTCCAGATGTAACGGAGGTGGAATATTACACTGA
Source organism: Argyra leucocephala (assembly GCA_963942445.1). Classification (NCBI taxonomy): domain Eukaryota; kingdom Metazoa; phylum Arthropoda; class Insecta; order Diptera; family Dolichopodidae; genus Argyra; species Argyra leucocephala. The sequence goes on along the minus strand of OZ012679.1, from coordinate 32,701,817 downwards.
ATGAGAGGTCATAAATAGATCCAAGAGATTAATTTTATCGCCAATCCAATACGGCATTCTTGTTGACCTTTTTAAAAGTAAATATTAAAACAAAGTTCAACTTGCACCACCTTTTGAAGTATTGCGGCTAGAATATTTAAGCCAGTTGATATTATGAGTGTTAAAATCTTCGGCTAACATAATTTCAGATTCTAGGTAGTTTTCCAAAATTGTGTTGAGTGTATTACATAGGTTATCTAATTCCATAATAATCCCAGACCAACTTATTTGAGGGGATCTGTATATAAAACAGAAGTGAATGATTTGCTTTCCGGCACCGGATTTTTTACCGGATATTTAATGGACTAGTAGATTACTGTTAATATGTACTATAAATTATTCCCAAACTCAAATTTTGTAAAAATTTTATAAAACTTCAAATTTAAGTTTTTAATACTGATATAAGCTAGAAACACTGTTCAGTATAAATTCACCTTTCAACCTGCGCAAATTTTCATTGAAAAATAACTGAGATTCGAACCCAAGTCAATCTAATTAATAATCAGATTACATAATCACTACCGTGTAGTTATATCTCGCACAAAAAACGTTATCAGAATACTGTTCAAATTTCAAAATAAATTCACTTACTATCCCAAACCCTTTACAATACAAAGAAAGCACCATGTATACCTAATTTGCCGGTTTTATATCATAAAAAAATAAAATTATGAATATTTAGTAAAACAAAAACAAATTAAAATAAAATTAATTAAATTAAAATAATTTTAAAATTAAAAAAAAAAATGTTTATTAAAAACTATACAACAATATAAAACGTCAATATATAAAATGTCTATACATAGTTAATATAACATTTTATTTTTTATGCCAATTCAATCATAATTTATAACCGGCTATAACCTGTGAATTCTAACCAAAACTTAACCTACATTAACATTTTGTTTTTTTATATATACATATTTTTTTTTTATTTAATTTATATTATAAAATAAAAAAAAAAATAATAATCAAAGAAAATATAAAAAAAAAAAAATAGGGAAAAGAAAAAAAAAATTTGTTTACATTTTAATAATGTCGTCGCAAATAAACCAAATCAACAACCTTAAGGTTGATTTCATCTTATTCTAAATAATAATAAAAAAAAAAATAAAATACAAAAATAAAAATAAAAAAAAACTTAATTTAAAGTGATTTCTAAAAACAAAAACATTAATTCATAACATTAGTAATACAATTTTATTAGTATGTATATTGTATACCACAATATTATAATATTCATTTCAAACTGTATAATATTCGACAACATTTGAAAATGTCAAAATGTTAATCAGTTAAAAATAAATTTTATATTTTTTAAATGTTTAAATTAGATAAAAATACAATTTAATAAATTAGAAATAATACCCCGATAATAATTATTTAAATTAAATTTATATTATAATCATGTGGTTTTAAATTTCTATTATAGCCGTGGTGCCTAATCGAATATTGCTATACTTTCGTTAAACGAATTTCACATTTTGAAACTGTTGCTACTTTCTAACGCAAATGTAATAAAAATTTAATGTGAATATTATTTAACAGAGATATTTACGCATCTTTGTTAATTTTGATTAATTTTTTACATATTTTGTTTTTCATTTCCAATTCGTAAACGGAATGCGAGCTTCTTACACCATTTAGGCTACTTTAGCAAAATTTGACATATTTTTATTCTGTATTGTCACAATAAATAAAATTCAAGTTTAAGAACCAACTAAAAGGTATGATAAAATTGGTATTATACAGTTATTTATAAAAAACTAATTAACATATAAATTGTTTTTTTTTTTTACCGTGAGGTTCATTTTACCAGTTTGGTGTTACTCTTTCTTTCTTACTCTAGCAACTTGCTTCAAATTTTTGGTTTAAAAGTAAAATACTATTTTGTTTAGAATGACATAAATTTTAGCTCAGTAGGGTACCTAACGCGACTTGAGTGTAAATAAAAACGAAAACAAATCTCTTATTAAGCAGTTTGGAACTAACCTCGTAATTTTGTGTCAAAAAATGAGATCATTCGCATACGAAATAATAGGGTAATGAAGTACTCATGGTGTAGTAATTAAAAGTAATAGCAATAATAATTAGATTGATACTGTATTAACTGTTATGTAAAAATAATTACAAGAATAGGTGTAGTTGCAGTAATTGAAAAATAACAGGATCAGATAGTTAAAGTAATTTAAAAATATCAGAAATAGGTAGTATGAATGGGGTAGTGAACTAGTCATGGTTTTGTAATTAAAATTGATGGCTGTTATGAGATTAAAACTGTGGTAAATGTGTACTTAGAAATAACAAACAAGAACAGATAGCTTCAGTAATTCAAAAATAACAGAAGTAGGTAGTTACAGTAATTGAAAAAAAACCGGTTCAGAAAATGACAGTAATTCAAAAATAACAGAATCAAGATGGCTGTTATGAGATTAAAACTGTGGTAAATGTGTACTTAGAAATAACAAACAAGAACAGATAGCTTCAGTAATTCAAAAATAACAGAAGTAGGTAGTTACAGTAATTGAAAAAAAACCGGTTCAGAAAATGACAGTAATTCAAAAATAACAGAATCAAGTAGTTACAGTAATGAGTGGGGTAATTAAGTAGTCATCGTGCAGTAATTAAGCATTATAATATAATAACAGTAAAAAAGTAATTCCAGTTATCACATTAATATTTTGTTAACTGTTATTTAGAAATAACAAGAACAGTAATTAAAAAATAACAGGAACAGGAAATAATTACAGAAATTGGAAAATAACAGGATCAGATAGTTACAGTAATTCAAAAATAACAGAAGTAGGTAGTTACAGTAATTGAAAAATAACAGGTTCCAATAATGACAGTAATTCAAAGATAACAGAACAGAGTAGTTACAGTAATGAATGGGGTAACGAAGTAGTCATGGTGCATTAATTAAGAATTATATAATAACAGTAAAAAAGTAATGCCAGTTATCAGATTAATATTTTGTTAACTGTTTATTTAAAAATAACAAGAACAGATAGTTTCAGTAATTTAAAAATAACAGGATCAGGATTACAGTAATTCAAAAATAACAGAAACAGGTAGTTTACAGTAATGAATGGGATAATTGAAGTAGCCATGGTGCAGTAATTGAAAGTATAATGTTATTTAACAGATTAATATTTTGTCCGCACTGTTACTTAGTATAATAAGAAGAACAGATATGTTTTTGGTATTGTTTAGAACGTACGGCAACAGTTCTCTTTTTGTTGTTGAAACGTGAAAAATAGTTCGCGTTTAAAAATTTTGAACAACAAAATGTAGAGGTGTTTCATTAGAGTAAATAAATGTAAATCATAAATAATTTTGTACATGCTGAACATAATGTTGCCTCTGGTATATCTAGCAATTATGATAATATTTGTGAGAAGATCGGTCGAGCTTTCAGCCATAGAATGCGGATAACTGCAGTGAGCAAAAAATCTCAAACAAGCAGCAAGTTTTAATTTCGGTGTTAAAGATGATGATTTAGTTGGTGTTGGTATATTTGCCTTAATTTGTTTTAATAACATATTCAAAAGTAGATTTATTCAGACGTAAGTTTGTCGTAAAATGTTTCAAATTTTTTACATCTTATCATCCATTTTAAGAATATCCTTACAAATATTCTTTAAATTTTGGCAAACAAATCTTCTATTATTCATTTGCTTGTCCTCAGCAAAATATGCTGCTATACTATCCATTTTGTATTTTTTTTATTTAAAAACAGTAATTTTTTTAATTAATTTAAACATTTTTTTAAACAGCTTTCAAATAATACAAACTTTGACTTTCATATAACATAATATGTTCAAAATAGATCTATTTGACATTATTGTTATTCATATTGTTTCGAAAATAGAATATTCACCCATTTTCAACAATACCAATTCGAAGTGAAATGAATACAAAGATGCACGCATTGCGTTCGTCGTAATTTTACTATACCAAGGCCTGACAACTCATAAATAACAGTATTTAACTCCTATTTCTGTCTTTAGAACTGTACGAAATTTATTTTATTTTTATTATAGTTTTAATTATTATTTCGAACAGTTATATTGAATCTAACCATTATAAATTTCTGTATCTAACAAAATCCCGACTATCAAAATACCACCGATTAAAATTTCGACAATTAAGATTCACATATTTATAATTTGAAAAAACGTATAGAAAGCGGTAAGCTATTTAATATATATATATATATATATATATATATTCTATATAAATAACTTAATTAGTTTAAACAAAAACAAAAACAAACAAAAAAAAGATGGGAATTTTTGCTGGTGGTATTTTTTATGTTAAGTTATGCACTCACATAAAATATGGTAAAAAGCGAAATTTCAGGAATTTCCAGCAATTTTGGTAATGTCGGGATTTTAACAAAACAGTCATTTGAATTTACGTACGTCATCCAAATTTTCTACCATTAATATTATTATTAATTGAGCATGACTTTTGAATATTTTAATCCTGATTTTAACTTTTATTTAATTTAAATCGTAATCCAAAATTATAAGTTCTGATAATAATTTAATTCTATTTGTTTTAAGTTTAATAAGTTGAAATCAAAAAATTTAATTTATTTACAGTAAAACTTTGGAGATTTTACTACTCCAATAATTGAAGATATACATTTTCATTAGTGAAATCGACTAATCTGAATGTGAAAATTCAATATTGGCAGTACTGACACTAAAACGTTACCTCACTTAATTTTTTCAACTGACTTTAAATCATTTTTGAATTTTTATTTGACATACGATACACAAAACTGTACAAAATACAGATGTGACTCATCAAAATATTAAAATATCATAAAAGTAGTAGTTGTTGACTATATCCAAAAATTAAATATGGTCATTTACATCATCAAAATATAACTGTGATTCATCAAAGTATTAGAATATAACTGTTGACTCATAATTAGAAAAAAATTAAATTGAATTGCAGAGAAAGTGTGTTCTAGAGTTGTGAAAAGAAAATTTATGGTCATTACTTTCACCTCAGGATGCAGTCCTATAAACAGAACAATCTGAGGTAAATAAATTTTGCGAGACAATATAGCTGGTTAACAATGTTTCAGATAGAGCAATAACATCATGGGCAAAGTTTATACGATTAGCCAGGTTTTTTACGATTAGGACGATTATTACGATTAGTGCTGGTGAAAGAATTGGCATGTCCAAGTGTATGAAATCCTACCACGTTTTTTTTTTTTCATTTGTTTTTCAAACTTGGTAGAGAATGAAAACAGGATTCACAATTAGGGTATTGCAAGCCTTTGAACCGCAATACATCGACGCCACGTTTTTGTAGAAGATTTGGAAAGACAACAGAGTTTGTTGGAATTAAATTTTAAATTCTAGTTAAGTGTCCTCATTTACCCACCTTTTAGGTGGAATAAATTCTTTGACAATTATACCAGATGTGCACTAAGAAGAGTTTGATAGAGTATTTTTTTTAATTAACATTTATGCCAGGTGGCCAATTAGAAGATTTCAGTGTAGTTTTTTTTTAAGTTGAATCCGAAATTCTAGTATAATCCCATCGTTTACCAATGTGTCCATCAATTAGAAGATTTCGATAAAATATTGTTTTCGGAATTAAATTCGAAATTCTAGTCAAATCCCCACGCTTAACCATCTTTTACCCGAAATAAATTCTTTGACATTTATGCCAGGTACTCAATTAGAAGATTTCGGCAGAGTGTATTTTTTTGGAATTGAACTCAAAAGTCTAGTATAATCCCTTGGTTGAACAATGTGGCCAACTAGAAGATTTCGGCAGAATATTTTTTTTTATTGTATTCGAAATTCTAGTCAAATCCACTCGTTTGCGCTCTCTTTTACGCGAAATAATTTTTTTGATAACTATACCAGGTGGCCAACTAGAAGATTTCAACAGAATGTCGTATTGTTAATTTAAAGATGTTTTTCAGCAATTTTCATGCAGTAAATGGCGTTAGTTGAAGTTCCCAATTTGCAACTAACCTCAATGTGCCGGAGTACATCTACAGTAGATAATAGTATTCGAAAGAAGTCAAGAAATTTAATAAGACTTTGGATCTTGAAACAAATTTTAGAAAATTAGAACTGAAAGCGGTAACATTAGTTTTAGTAGGAGCTTCCAGTAGGAGCTTGGACGGTGTTGACATCAAGGGTTGCATCAACAACAACATCGGAGGTCAGAACTTTAGGTATATCATTGCTAGGTGTAATATTAGCCCAGCAGTCTGATTAAGATTGTTAAAGCTATCAATAACTGCCTTAGTATTATCAGTACTAGTGGTGACAATCACAATTAATAATTTTGACAAGGGTTGGCCCATTATTATTAGGCTTATTGGTACAAATATTCTGGCCGACTTTCAGTTTTTGATGCCGCTGATTTGCTACCAGTCACTGCACTTCTATTGAGTAATGCTTGTTGAATTATCTTTAGTTCCCGATTGCAGAACTTTTTGAAATTTTATACAAATTTTAATCTAACTTTTTATTCAGATCTCTGTACTTATGGTAAATTCATAAATATCAATTTTTTGGCGGTTATATTATTTAATAGTTATTATTCAGATAGAAAAACATCATCAAAAGAACTACTTCTGCTCTATGTGCCGGGGAAGAACAAGATGAAGGACTGTGTCGACTTTAACGCACTAAAAACTCCCATCGTTTCGTTAAAATGTAAACTAGTCTTTAAGACTAGCCATTAATACAATTTTGGCTCTATTACTTCAGATATATTTGATCAAACAATATTCCATTAGGAATTATTGTAAGATAAAAGACAGTTATCATAACACACTTCAAACGGTTTCGTTCGTTTAATTCTTTTAACAATGTTTTGACTGTCAGGCTAAACGTGAAACTTCAACATTGGTTTATCATGTTGAGAGGGATGACTCTTATGGCTGTACGCCTGCCATAAGAGTCATCCCTGCGATAAGAGTCTTATGGCTGTATAATTTGTTTATTTCGTCTTCTATGAGATTACCCCTGAGATCCATATGAATATCAGCATTGCGAACAAACCACGGGGCATTGACAATGTTTCGCAATACTTTGTTTTGGAACGTTTGGATAGTTTGAATATGAATAGTTGTTTAGCACAACCCCATATTTGAATACCGTATGCCTAGACTGGCTTTAAAATCTGATTATAGATCAAAACTTTGTTAAACGTCAAAAGCGTATATTTTGTAGAGCAGAGTAATCTTCTACTTGTTTAATATGACGAGATCAGTTCGACATAATATGTTTCAGTGAGCAAGCGATATAGCTTGTAAAAAATTAAGTATTAAGTCGACTCAAAAAAATTTACAAAATTACATCTCTAGTGGTTGTTTTATTGATCCAGGCCCGGGTTTTATATTATAATTCGTTAAACAAAGTTAACTACGCCTTATCTAAGGGCATCCTATAGACCCTATAATTTGAAAAAATCTTTTCAATTTATTGAATATAAACAGTAGAAATAATACCGAGGTATAAAAACTGTACCATATCGTTTCCACACACTCAAAAAAGTCCAACTCAGATAACTTCACTGATTCGATCGAACAAACAGAATTGAAGATGAATATAAGAATTCAGTACTTGTGTACCCTTGAATTTAACAAAAATTTATAAATTTATATTTAAATAAAATTAAAATATTTGGATAACCCAAATTACCTATATAACATACTACTTTGTTGAATATATACATACTTCTACATGCATACCATACTTGTTTTTATTACTTTATAATCTTTCAACAAAATTATTATACATTTGCAACAATGTTACTAATCTTTAATTTTATTACCTCTAATTATTAAACATTAAATTTTATTATATTAAGAAAAGCTAAAGGTGAAAAAAATGTTGATAACGCGATTAATTTACTTTTATATACATACATTATTATATTATGTATTTATACTATGTATATAATTTTATTTATTTTTTTTTTTTAATTTCATTTTAATTATTTTATTTTGTTTAAAAAAATACAAATTTAAGTACACAGATTTATTACAACAAACAAAATAATATTTTGTTTTGTAAATATAAAAATATCTATACATTATGTACTATTGTACATAAGTCTAGTACTTAATATGTATCAAATTTTAATACTGTTCTTCTTATTGGGGTGAAACACAATAGCTAGTGCAAAATAATTTAGGAAAAAAGATATTGATGACGTTTCAGAAATCTAAAATTATCATCGAAAACGGATGTATTTATTTATGTTATATGTATGTATGTATCATGTTGTGAAAATTGAAATAAACATAATACGTGATCAAGTAAGTGTACGTTCAAACGATCACAATTATTAAATCACTTTAATTTAAAAAAAAAAATTGCTGACGTATGTTATCGTTGTCACAATCATAAAATACAAAAAAAAAAAAAATAATAATAATAAAAAATCTAATTTCTCCGCCACCTCCCTCCTACAAAACCGTTTTATTTAATAATCTAAAAAAAAAATTATAAATTCTTAGTATAATAATTTGAAAAAAAAAACAAAACAAAAACAAAAATTAAATAAAAATAATATTAATTTTATTACTTAGAAATATAAATAATTTATTATTTTGTTTGTTGTTTGTATTTCGTAATTTATTTTACTTTTTTATTTTTATTTTGTTTTTTATTTTGTTTTTTTTTTTTTTTATATTTTGTCACTTTATATTTTGTTGAGGTAGGATACTCATAATGTGAGAAGAATTATTTAAATATTGTTATGAAATAATAATATTGAATAATTATGTATTTGAAAAGCTTAAATAATAAAAATTTTGTTTTTGTTATTATTATAATAAAAATGAGTGATTAAATAAACAGTTATACCAACACATAAAAATATATTGTGTGTGTATAGGACGTTGTTGTTTTTGACTTTAGCATAATGTAATAAAGGGTATTGCGACTATATGGTTTTTATTTATTTTTTTAGCAAAAGTGAGCCGATTCTAATTGAAAATCATTTGAAAATATTATTCTATAGTTTATTTTTAAATGTAACCTGGGTGATAAGGGGTTAAAGAAAATTTGTATTAGAAAAATAATGTCTAATAAACATCCAATGCAATTCCGAAGATAATGCAATCTACATGTCCCCAGGGAGGTGTAATTTCGCCGCTGCTGTTGATAATAGTCATTAACCAACTACTGACCTTTCTTAAAAGGGGGGGGTTTCTCCTGTATCAGTGACGTTGGTGATCTAGTTTTACCAGTAGTAGATTTGAAAACATAATTACGAAACGAATGCAACTTGTTATAAACATAGTGAATAAATGGGAAAACGTGAGTATTTTTTTTATATAATTCCAAGCCTACGGGATTAACACCCTAACTGCTTTTACACAGAGATTTGGAATACACAATCACATAGTTTTCTATAGCATTTTTATGGTTATAGCTACTAATTTAAATGTGGAAAACTATATCTATTGTAGAGTACTTCGCCTTTATAATAGCATAGCTCCATTTTATTTTTAGTGATAACCAAAACTCTCAACTATTTATCATTTATTTTATCCCAGTAATAAAGAGTACTGGACCAGGTCAATAATCCAGAAAGCTTTATTTTGCCTTCGTTGGGAATCGAATCCGGGACCTTTCGGTTGAAAGGAAGGCGCTCTACCTACTGCGCCACCCACCGTGTATTAATCCACACAAAATAGACAGCATCCTTTCTATCTCAAATATTTCTCAAATATATTTATTTATTTATTTATTTCATTTATTCTGCTACATATAAGACGATTAGTCTTTTAAGCATGTAACTAGAATCCATAATTTAAAACTAACAAAACTAAACATATTAGAAAATAACAATGAAAAATGTTAAAATGTAAAAATATAAAGTGCTTAAACTATAACTAGATTAAATTACCAAATTAATAAAAATAAAACATATATATATTACATAAAAATGAGAAAAAAAAAAAAAAAAAAAACAAAACAATGCTCTATACAAAAATTTACATACTTAATATATAATACATGTATACCAATGTATGCCTGTTGAACTGAAATAATACATTTGCCTACCTCAAATCATGATTTCTAAAATACTCACTGCTGAGCTCAGTAAGCCTTTTAATGTTATTAACGCGCAGAATGTAGTTCGGTATGGAGTTCCAAAGAACAGTAGTTCTGACAAAATACGATAGGTGTCTTAATCGACTCCTGTGACGAGGAACTATTAAATTCATATTTTTTGTTGATCTACCAGTAGTGACCTTTTCAGAAAGGTATAATGGCATAAGATTTAACAAGATCTTTTTCATAACAACAATATACCTTGCTTTCAAAAAGTTACTTAGTAACACCTAATATCACGTTGGAAACATCACTAATGTGATCATGTTTACGCCAGTTTGTGACAAAACGAGTGCAAGCATTAAAAATTAGTTGCAGCCGGTGAAATTCACTAGCAGACATACCAGAGTAAACAGTATCACAGTATGTGAAATGTGGAATCAATAAAGCTAGGACGAGTTTACGTTTTAACCATTCATTTAGAAAATAAGAATATTTCCACAATTTTCTTAAAATACAGTAGACATTTTTGGATATTCTATCAATGTGGTCATTCCAAGTTAGTATATTATTAAAAATCACTCCTAAATTTTTAGCTTTAGTGACATATTGAATTGCTAATTTATTCATTTTAATTTGGGGTAATATAGATGTATCAACTTCCCTAGAATAAACAATCATTGCTTGCGATTTAGATGCATTTAACTTAAGCCCATTATTTTTAGTCCAAAATAAAATAGCATCAAGATCGTCGTTAATTTTAGCAATGTAGGTAATGATATTGGTAATAGGTCCACTAATAAATATTTGGGTATCATCAGCATACAATCTGCATTTTGACTCAGATAAACATAGTGGCATGTCATTAACAAACAAACTAAACAACAAGGGTCCTAATAGGGACCCTGACCCTTAAGGTACACCACCTTTTAGCTCAACTATATCCGATCTCATCTTATTCAAATAAACAAATTGATTTCTTTTATAAAGGTAATTACATAATAATTTAATAGCTGATAAGTCAAAGCCAAATGACTGCCTGAGTTTTTTGCATAGAAGTTCATGATTTACACAATCAAAAGCTTCTATCTATCGAAGAAAAGTAAAATACCAACCACCTTCATTGAACGAAGCTTCTATCGAAATGGTTAGGGAAACAACACACCTAGGAATAATAATTGACAGTAAACTGTTATGGAATCCTCACATAGATAATATAAACAAAAACGCTAACAGGGCATTTTTGGATGCCAAAGTATGTTCAGAAAAACATGAGGATTATCTCCAAAGATGACTCCATAGCTCTACAAATCTATAATATGACCTTGACATTTATGTGGTGGCCAAAAATAGCAAACTTACTAAAATACAAGGAGTAGAAACGTGTTCTACTCTAGCCCTAGAAAAAATTCTGGATATCCCACCGATTCATCTATACCTGATGAAAACGGCAGGAATGACAGCAACAAGGCTAAATCTAACAAATAACGACACAGTATAATCCTGCAGAAAATTAAATTAGGAATCGAAGCAATTGCAATGTCAGACTATGGGACAAAAGAAATTGAAAAGCATCTGGAACTCGACTGTACTAATACCTAAAAGGGAAGAAGTCAACAGTTTAATGAGAGCACAATACATATATATAATTTCAGATAGCCAAGCTGCCTTAAAAGCTCTGACTTCCTCAATTTTTTAATCAAAGCATATATATAGGTGTTACAGAAGTTTAATACAGCTAGCGGAAGCAAATAGAGTTTCTTTTATATGAACTACTGGGCCCGAAATAATGCAAGGCAATGAAGAAGCAGATTTTCTTGCAAAAACAGAAGCGAGGAGTTAATTCTTAGGATCAGAGCCAACCATTGTTCGTTCAAAGGCTTATGTACAAAGAATTGTTTCCAAGTGGGAAACTACAGAAACCCAAAACATATGGGGTAGTTGAGAAGCACTTACACAATCTAAGGCTTTTTTCAAAGGATCCAAAGACTGAATCAGGTAGTCAGGGAGAACAGACCGATGTCAAAATGCTGACATGGTTTATCGCAGGTCATGATCCATTTAATATGTTCCAAGCATCTGTGCAATATTGGTGCAGATTCAAATTTTGCTTAGAACAAGAGGAATTTTCCTCTCGTATTGTATTTGTGTGCGACACCATAGCTCGCAAAAGACGTAAATATTTCCAGGAATACAAATTTTCTGACTACGAAATTAACATCAAAGCAATAACAGTTTTCATCAAGGACATAGACCGACAATTATAAGATAATAAACTGGGAAGTACAGTAGATCATAAGCGGTCACATAATTATATAGAACTATCCCCATTAATAAAAAAAAAAAATACTAAAATCTAATAAAATAAACTTGTTACAATATACAACTCTCAGTTTTAATTTTACTTACCAGGAACCGAAATATTATTATGCCTATATCTCAAAAACAGCAGGTCTGTAACAATAATATCACCATAACGGCAACACCAATCATCATCAAATATGCTTCTGGTAGCACCAATTATCATCAAATATGATAATCTGTGGTATCACCGCACCAATCACCATCAAATATGCTAATAGATCTGTTGATCTATATGATATATATATATATATATATATATATATATATCAACAGATATAACGATATTTATATACAAAAACATCAAAACAACAAGGATACTTTCAAATGTCCTTTTCGTCCTTAAAGGATAAGGTTCGCCATTGAAGATATATATTTTTGGAAAGCTAGGAGCAGCAGGTATTATTGGGATATAGTCATAAAGTGCTATGCGGATACAACACCTCCCTTAGGGTCCCCAAAAAGTTAAACTTTTAACTCAATTAAGAATACTATATTAACGATAGTTCTTCGTTTTTCAAGCGTATTTAGATATAGTTAATTCAATTTCTGTTCACATGGAGATAATCTTAATAGGTACTACTTGATTGAATGAAGTAAATCTTAGAATTTTTTTTTGGACCGATTCAATTCTGTATACATGTCTTATCCACAGCATATTTTGTAATAACGTTATATTATCTAGACCATATACTTGACTGGCATATTGGGACATGTATCCGGCATCTGCCATACAGCTCCCAACACGGGTCAAGAATATTTCAAAAACCAACGGCAATGCAGAACTATGTCGAAAATAACCACATATGCCGCTGGGACTGGGACTGGGACTACGGTACCTACGGTAGCTGCCCTACAACTAACTCTCAGTAACCCAAAACCAAAGAAAATGTGTACACACTTTTAAAAATACATTTAATATATTTTTATTTTCCTTCTTCAAAACGTTGACTGACTAGTTCAGCAAAGTGGACCGGATACAGCTGGTTAATAAACACTATAAAAATAAAGAAAAAACAAATTTGAAAAATAATAGGAAAAAGAAACAAAGAATATTAAAGCGAAAAAAAATGACCTTGATTAATTCCATATAGAGATTTCTAAAAATTAACTAATTTTTTTCTTTAATCATAGACTCGAATTAATTTCTCGAAATTTCTAACACACTTAATTTTGTTTTTTTTTTTTTTTCAAGATATTTAGGTAATCTTTAAAAGTTATTCTTTCTAAAACAACAATTATCATTGTCTACTGTTTTTTTTTTCTATTTACCAAATATCACTCACTTTCTTTAAAATTTTTAATATAAATAAGCTTTTTTTCACGGAAATTATAAAGTGATAATAAACAAACAGACAGTTAAAATATTTTGAAAATTATTTTAATATTCCAAAAAAATATTATTTAAAGTAAAAGACAATAGTAGGTCATCAGAGACGTCTGTAAAGTGATAAAAAATTAATTAATAGAGAAAAATTGGATAGAAAAACATTATAAATTTGATGGGAAAATAACTATGAATAGAAATATTATTATATTAAATTTGAAAAATACTGGTATATTCCAGAAAAATGAGATTACTGGATGTTTTTGAAATCTTGGTTTAGATTAATGTGTTAAATTAGAAATAATACAGACATTTTTGCATCCAGCGTTATATATTCTTAGTATGGTGCCCCTGGTGATGAGAAGTTGCTAATTCATAGCCCACATTCTTCCCAAGGTCATTTTGGCTAATTTTAATCCATTTTCAATATCTTTCTTAATGCCTCTACTTGTAGTAATTATACTACAGAGGTAACAGAATTCGGTGACATTTTCTATTATTTCGTTGTTAATTGTACTGGCTGGGGCCTATTTTTTGCGTTAATTATTTCACATTTTGTGTTTTTGATGTTGATTTTGAGACCAACTTCTAACGTATTTTTTTTTAAACTTCTTATGTTCCCCTGCATGTCATTGTGTGCATGGGCGAGAAGGGTAATATCATCCCCGTATTCTTCTACGAAAGTTAATTTTATTACTTTGAATGTGGTTGTTGCTTTCTTCAAATACTGTGTTGAACAGGAAGCGATATAGTGGGCAGCCTTGTGTGAATACAAATCGAAATAAAAAATTCTAAATACCCTTGAAAAATGTAGAATTTTGGCTGATATAGTATTTTTAAATGATGTAATCAAATATTTAAACCAATCACTATAGTTGAGTTCAACTTTTGTTCTAATTCCAGATAACAATGTACCAAAAGTATGTTTAACTTACTGTTCCATTGAACCGATTGTAGGAAGTATGAACCATTAAATATAATGGGGTCTTCCTGTTACTCATATGTATTCCATATTAATTTTATATTAACAAAGCAAGTCCTTAAAAAAACAGACTCAATAAACTACAGCATTTAGTGTGTTTGTTGATAACTGGGGTCATGCGGACAACATCCATCGCATCATTAGAGACTCTGATGCTTCATCTCTTTATACCAAAAGAAGCCTTTGGTTCACACTTACAAATGTATTACTGGTGATGATCCTCTAATTAAAACAGTGGTACAACCAGAACAAATTCGTGTACTCAAAAAGGATTATAGCTTTCGATAGCATTATCCGACTACTGCCAAGCCAAGAATAATTGTGAGAAATTTTTAAATATAATGAAAAGCATAGAGACGTGGGAAACCTGCGCACCCTCCTTCGATGAAGGATCATTAGTATGGTATACCGACGGCTCTAAGAAAATAAATGGAGTAGAATCGGGAGTATATGGAAAACGCCTCAAGACCCATATTCATTCAAGACTAGACTCTACATACACATTTTCACATTGCAAGCCGAAGTACATTCTATAGAATTCTGTGTGCGAGAGAGCTTAAAAAAAGTTACAAAAAATGTAAAATCTACATTCACTTGGATAGTAAAGCAGCCATTCACTAGCTATTAGTTCATATACCATTACATCACAAGCTACGGGGTTCCCACAATAAGCTCATTTGCGACTGCGGTAATATAGGGACTGAACCCTCCCGAAATTCCAAATCTAATCTAATCTAAGATCTTTAAAAATTTTTAAAAAATATTCTGTACCCGAAACTGCTTCCTATGATAACCCTTAACCTAGGATTATTTTTATAAAAATATTTAATAAATTTAATTTTCAACTGAATTTCTAGCTGGAAAATAGAAATATTTTCATTTCCTTCTTGATAGATGGAATTATGCTATAATATTGTGGTATAGGTAATATATGCTCTACACACACTACATTAATACTTTAATGTTGAATTCGGTGTTTAAGTAAAATATTTGACAAAACTATAAAATTTAAACATTTAAAATAATTTCTCCTTTTTAAGGTCCATCGTATTATTTCCGATCGAATGATAATCAATTGAATATGCAATTGATTGCTTTCGTGGACCCAACATCGTACGAGCATTTCATTTCAGTAAATTTATTTTAAATTTGTTTTGAATGTAAAATCAAGATTCATATAGAGTTTACGGAAAGGAAAAAAGAAGATTACAGACTTTGCAAATGTACTTACTGTAGGTAAAAGTGCTTGAAACAAGAGTATTCTATAGCATAGTTTCAAAACAACTTAAACAAATACTGCTAAAATCAAGTAAATAAACTATTTATTATAAAGAAATTAAAGTATTATTTTATTTGAACCTAATCAATGTCAATCCCATATACCTAGAATTACATATTATGTCAATAATCATAATATATACGTACAGTACATATACCTAAATCAATATGACCTTCAAAATAAAAATAAAAAAATCACACTTTTCAAAAGACTTTTGAAATCAATTTTTAAACAATTGATTATCTTTGTCAGCACGAACAACTGTTAAGCATTTCCTTAAACGTTTATTTATTTTTCTTTATTGTGCAATAAAAAAAAAAACGTAATTTTTAAAAATTATTCTCAGTTTTGAAAATGGTCTAAATCCAAAATTTTATAAATTTGAATTTATAATAATTTTAGATGTGCAGTTCAATGTTGAAAGAGGTAAGTATGTTTGATTAGATGAACATTTACTTGTAGAGCGTTGATCATTATTTAATGTCTAAAAACTATCTACGTATGGTTAATTAGGCTTTAGAAAACATACAAGATGGAACAGAAAACTGTCTTACAGGACATTATTTTGTAATAAATCTGATTTAAATTTACCTAAACTGTCATATTAATAATAATCTAATTTTTTTTGGGTACGTATCACTTTCGCAAAAAACAGTGTGACAGGTGTTTGAGGTGCAATTATTGGGAAACAGTGTTAACATCGACTAATTTTATTAGATAATGTTGATGACGGAAAGAATGTTTTCTTAAATCAAAATTTTATGTTTTGCTTTTTGAATTGGTTTAAAACGCAGTCTGCACGAACAATTTGAAAATAAAGATTTTTTTTTTTAAATTGATGACCCCAGACCTGAAAATCTGTGTATAAAAGATTGCTGCAGAATATTGGCTTATGCCCTTTTTTCCTAATTTATTCCCTAAATTTATGGCAATATTTTTATTTAAATTTAAGATAGACAATCTCGAAAAGGCTAACTATTATTTTTATCAACGAATTTATAAATTTTATCATCTTTCTTGATCATATTTTCATCCAATTCATAGTTTTGCATATGGCAGCACTCTGGAAGGAATTTTTGAAATCATAATTTTTTTTAAATATACTGTTACAATTGCGGAAGTTAGCGATATGAAGCAAATAGTGGTTAGTATAATTAATCCTGATTTGACTAAAATCGCTGACTGGGGTAAAACAAACAGAGTTCTGCTTAATAGGTCAAAAACTCAAATCTGTCTAATCTCAGCCAAACTTCTAAGATTTGAACCTAATATCTCCATACAAATGTGTTATTTTACGAATCTTGAATAATCTAAACAGTTTAGGCACATGCTTAAAATACATTTATTTACAACAACCACATTTTTGATATTGCGGTAAAACCTGCCAAATATTTGAACTATTTAAGTTGATATAAAATTGTCTTTCCATCTCTATAAATATTGTCAATATTTGAAAAACATTTAAGTATACAATTCAAGATTGAATATAACTCACATTTTGGCCACGAACTACCCTTAGGTTCGGTCAACTTATTTCGACCACGTTAAGACGACCCAAATATTATTCCATCTTTAACTCCCCTTGAACCATCGTCATCGTCAAAACTTTCTCTCCTCTGAAAATTCTTTGTAGATTATATGTCCACCGCTTTAGTAGAAATAAACGCACTGTTTCCTCTCCTCCCCAACATTTTCAGCCCGCAAAAAAAACAATCAATAAATGCCTATGAACTTCTATATTGTGGAAATATTGAATTGTATAAAATTCATAGTCCGTATGTCACTCTGGGATATTTTGATATGCTTCCAAATTCAAAATATAGTCCAATATATAACCAGGTGACTTTTAGGAAGAAAGTGAATTCCTGTTTTTGGTCATACTTGAATTAAATATTTACAAAACAAATTTCTTCTCTTTTTCCGGTCAATATGTCAATATGTATTAAATGCTTATAATCAAGCGGCCAACTCTTTATAAATAAAAAACACAAACAAGTTAATTCGTACTACCGCAGCAAATTATTATTAATATTGAAGCTATATTGTATTAATTTAAAATCTAGTTCGCCTTCATGATATCATAATTCCAACATGTTTTATACTGGTATTATCAAGTTAGACCAAAAATTAAAAAATAAGCGATCTTACAACATTTAAATGGCACAAGGTGAGCTTAGAACCAAATCTTTCGTACTAGGAATCTATTATACCATACCCGACGGAGGCCATATACATACAGTCATATATTATAACATGTAATGCTCTCTGACAGTTTTGTTTCGGACTTGCGAAGGTTTATTTATTTTATTTACAAAATATTTTTATTTGTTATCATCGGTGCGTACTTACATTTATTTTAATTTTATAGAGTTTAAATAATTTAGCTTGAATTGAAAAATGGTATAAATTAAAATATTATTATTTTTTTATAATTAGAGTATTAGACCATTTCCATAGTTCATCGACAAATTTCATTATTTACAAGTTTGCACCTATAACAATTTTTCACATAATATATCCTTATACCTATCCTATATGTTTATCTAGATTTTCTATATATTATTATGTACCTACATATTATATGTACATATAAAAAATATGATATGAATTATCAATATCATAAATACTTCAGTGTTTATTCGTATCATATAATATGTATATTATATATATATATATATTTATATATATATATATACACACAGACCTATATCTATCATAAATACTCCAGTTATCAATGATAGATAGGTATTAGGAAACACTTTCTAGAATATTGTTATCTAAAGAACTGTTATTGACATCCATTATTTCTATATACAGGGTGATTCGGTTAAACCTGAAAATTTTTAACAGATTTCTTAGAGGACTATTTTAGGCAAAAAAACTGTTCCAGACAAGTGAGAAAGTTTTATTTGGTATACAATGGAATGTAAATTAAAATTTGGTATAAATTTAGTGGAATATTCAATTTCAATTGGTATACAATGGGGGTAAAGCAAATCGGATTGAAAAAAAAATATCTAAGAAATTGTATCTAGTGCAGGACGAAAAATATTGAAAAATGGACCAATGAGTTTATTACAACAATATTATTTAGAATTGATATGCCTAACTAACAGTTTTTATTGGATGCAGATTTAACTGATCATTCGTGTAATATCTTCTTACTCAAGCTTCTTGAGTAATAACTTGCTGAAAATATGGTATAAAAAAATTCATTTTTTGTAAAACGCTTTGACTATCGCTATATTTTATGCGTCAAAAACGGCAAGTCTGACATTAAAGTTTAAAAAAAAAATGTAAGCAAACTTTACAAGATAATCAAAGTTTTCCATAAAATTTCAATGTTTTATTATTATTTTTGCTCAGCTTTAGGTACACAAAAATCAGTCAATTTGATACCCATATGCAATAAGTACCGTTACTGAGATAAATCAATTCTAAAACGTGGTTTGAAAGATCGCATTGCACCGACTGTAATACCTTGATAGCTGTGTAGTTCATAGTGGTTAGACGATAATTTTCCAATCTGATTTTCTTTAAGCCTCAGGTGTAACCGAGGTCAAAATTAAAAATAAAACTCGTATTACAAAATTATTCGTTAATGACTGGATTAGGTGTGCGAATTTTTGCCGCACGGCAACGCATGCTTTGCCATTGTTGTAAATTAGATATGGATATTATTGACATACGGCCAGTCGTTTAATGACAATATCAAAATAATAAATAAACAGATTTTAGTTAGTGTTTACAAAAAGTTTATAAGATACGAGAAAATTCTATATATTCGCTGTATTTATTCTTGTTTGAATAATTTTGATATAGAAATGAATGAAATTTTTATACAAGCATAAATAAATAACATCATTGCAAATAATACTTCAAGTGAAAACGTGAAGTGTAATTATGAAATATCATCATTATCACAACTACAATTTTGATGGCATTAATTGACAAAAACATATATTTTTCTTGTTAAGTTGGTAAATTTGACTATTGTGTAATAGCAAAATGGGTGACAAGCGGCAAAATTTCAATTAGACATATCATGCGGCAACACGTCATGGCTTGCGTCAATGTAGAACATTACCATCTAATCGCTGTGCGAAACAAATGCCGACTTCTTCCGACCAGATCTCGTTTTTCCAAAAGCCTACTTTTTAAAATCCCGCTTTAAGTGTATGTATACCAAGAATATATTTTTAATTTATTATTATGTATAGCCGCTGTTGAACCAAAAAAAGTGAATATCTGCCTTTTCCAGAATATTTATTTTAATTTATTATTGTATGTATTGCCGCTGCTGTATACAAATAAGTGAAAAAAACAACTAAAAAAATTGAATTTGGAAAAGTCGGCGTTTGGGGCAAACCCATCTAATCGGCTACATTAAAACCTGTGTTTTCTAATTGGGAAATGCGACAAACCGCATTGAAATTTGCACATCTAATCCAGACAAGCAAATCCCTTCCGTGGCCTAATCGGTTGGAGCACAGAAAATGTGTTTCAATTACGATTTGGTAGTCACGGGTTCGATTCCCATGGGGGCATAAAATATAACTAAAAAAAATGGCAAAATATTACATATAAAATTTATAATCAATAAAAAATAATTAATAATTAATACTTTATAAATACTAAAAATATTACCTATATCAATATCTATATCAAT
Source organism: Argyra leucocephala (assembly GCA_963942445.1). Lineage (NCBI taxonomy): Eukaryota > Metazoa > Arthropoda > Insecta > Diptera > Dolichopodidae > Argyra > Argyra leucocephala. Next base: position 32,681,102 of record OZ012679.1, on the reverse strand, counting down.
ACAACACAATAATAATAAGACAATAAATAAATATTGGACAAACGCTAATAATAATTACACAATTTTCCAACAACTGACAAAAATTATGTGACATGACGTACACAGTAAACATAGTAACGTCAGGCAGCTTAACGTCAAAGATGGATAAAATCGCAGCGACAACTTGCAGAAAAATATGGCGTCGTCTTACCACGTAGGCGCAGATAAAGTTATCAAAATGGTCTTCTAATGTAGGCCAATCCCCTACTTAAACAATATAATACAGATAAAAAAAATTAAATTAGACATTACCTCGGAGATAGAAATGATGATACCATAGTAAATCGAGTACGATGGAAATGTCAAGTGAAGTCCTATGTTCCCAAGAGGAGTAACGAAAAAAAAAAAAATCCAAGCGTGTGAATCGGATTTTAACAGATAAAACCGAACCACTCTGTAATATATGATAATGAAGGAATGTACTTTATAGATATAAAAATAAAAATGTATCTATAAAAAAAAAATTTGTTATTATTATTTTTTTTATTTTTAAATATAGATAATTGTTGATAACAGGTGGGACGACGTAATTTGCACAATAATTTCACTCTTTCTTTTTCAATAAAATTATTTTTTTGTTTTCTTTATTTTTGTTTTTTAATTGTTTATTTTTTATCTATATAATACTAAATAAACAATACAACACGACACAACCTTACATAAACAATTTTAATGTTAAGGTTGTTAGAATTTTTAATTTTTTTTTTTTTGTTATTTTCGTGGAAAAGTATTTTTGTTTTTTTTTTCTCTTAACTGATAAGGTTGAAATGTACTAGTTTTTTTTATATATATACAGAATAATTTTTTATCAATTCAGAAAAAAAAAATTATTTTGCAGGCGCACTTGATGGCATTTAATAAATATGTCGGATTATATTACAAAATATTTGTGTACATTTGTCTCTTAAGGAAAAAAACCGAATTAGGGGAAAGTTAGAAATAGTTTTTTTTTGCTTAGTTCCCAATATTTGGAATAGTTACTTATATCATAATTTTAACTTATTGTGTGTATTTTTGCGAACAGCCCTGGAGGGTTAAGTGAATCATATCATTTTCTTCAAAAAACTAATGCTACAACTTCTGCAGTCAACTCCAAAAGAACAATGATTTCTGGCGCACTCAACCCCGACCTAGTCAAAATGGTTTACTGGGGTAGAGCAAACATAATTAAGTTTAACACTTCAAAAACTGAAAGCTGTCTATCGAACCAACTTTCCGGTTTCAAAATGAAGCTATTCAGCGACTCCAAGAATTAAATATTCTCGGAATGCGAGTGAATCAAAATATGCACCGAAAAGTTTGGGCTTTTTTAGTCGCTGCAAAGCTTATTTTTCATCTCGAGACCTCTTAAAAATCTATAAAGCATATGTACGACCCAAGCTGGACTATAATTCACATTTAACGGCTGGTACACCAAAAACTGCTTAAAATTTTTTGGACAAAGTTAAAAACCGCGCCACTCGTCTTATAGGCGGCAAAAATAATGTGACCTCATCCCTTATTCTCATCCCTTATATAGTCATAGTCGTATTGTTGGAGCACTTTCTCTATTTTATAGATATCTATTTGGTGTTGGCATTTGTTCCGAGTAATTAAAGTCACTGCTTCCGCCTCTCAAGCAATTCTATCGCATAACACGAGAGGCATCAAGTGCCCACCCTTTCACAGTAGAAATTCCGAGATGGTTTAAGTCCGGCTATTGAAATTCTTTTATAGTAAGAACATCTCGATTGTGGAATCGCGTCCTAATCGGAGCATTTTCAATGAGAGAAGGTTAATATTTTTATTTATCATTTACAGAGATTTAAGATAAATATTAACAACATTATTCGCTCTTTCCCACAAAAAAGAATTTTTTCTTTCCTTTCCTTTAAATATCCTTTCCTTTTTCAAATAGTCAACGGTACGCAAGCATTCAAAGGTTAACAACCTAAGTTTTGGCTATAATATAAAATGAGGAGTTTCCTTGCAGTAACATTTAGGTTCGTATTCTGCTTCAGGTTTAAGTCTTTAATTCGATCTTGAAAATATATTGTATTGTAGACTTAAAAGCTTTCTCACAATTAGACAAATCAGTACGTCCTTGATTATGGTTAGTGTATACCAAAATATTATTGACAGATTCATGAGATTTCGGTTCTATTGATGACCGGGACTTTTAAACCGCGTGGATGGAATCTTCTTACTCTGAAATGTATTCATTTAGTTGAAGCCATTATTAGGTATTATTTTCTAGAGCGTTTGAAGGAGTGCAGCCTTTGTTTGTTTTATCTTGAGAATCCATCTATACAAGTATGAGATTTTATTTGCGGAATAAAGGTTAACCGTAGTAGAGCCTTTTATGTTAACAAGAGCTATTGAAACCTGAGTACTTATTAAATCAAGTTTTTTTTATTGCAGGAGTATTGGTAGGTTGTATTAAAAGGTACAGTGTAGAAAAAGGTTGACCGCTCATCCATTATGATAATTTCAATCCATGATTAGATGGTTAATTTACCTTCCAGTAATGAGTTAGTAATTACTGTTCATGTCGAGAGTTTAGTGACAGCCCACAATTGTTGCGGTAATATAGGTTCAACCTCAAGCTCTATAGTAATAAACAGACAGATATATTCATGTACATTTTTAAATTCAATTTCAATAAAAGATTTGTTAAGAGAAGTCCCTTTGGCAGCACAGTGGATATCTTTTCTTCTTCATAACATCCTGTTTTGTGTGTTACACTCTTTTCTTTATTTTGTTTTGATTATGAATTATTTTAATTTATTTATCTTATATCCATATTTTTATTTTACAGTTATTATAGAATTACCTCGACAAGGATATTTTTAAAGTATTTCACCATTTACTGACAATACTTTTTTGGGTACTCAAACTACAGAAATTCATTCACAGTCCATTAGTCACGAACATCGAATCATACTCGTTCAAATGTATTCCCACATTCAAATGGTAGCCTAACAACTTGTAACAGTTTGAGTATCTCAATTAAATTATTTTACAATTAAACGATATTTCTTCTTTGTAGGTGATTCAAATTACCGACTAATCTGAAGAATTGAGCATTGAACAAACATAATTCGTTAAGCGATAACAGAACATTCTGACAATATAAGAATAATATTGCAGAAAATGTAGTCAAAAAATACCACTATACAATAGTGTTCATGAACTGGAAGAGATCCTTTAAAGCAATCATCAATAATAGAATACGCATAGCATTTGAATGATCGTGATGAATGATCAGATCATTGTAATGATGAGCCAGACTTGAAGTTTCTAAATAAGTGAGCCAATTTCTCATCATTATCTTATAGCGGTACAGATTTGGGTGAGCTTTGGTATAAATCACAATACTCTCCTAAGAGGGACGATCTTCCACCGTTTGTCTCCAATTTGGGGTTTATATGTTGCTTGGGCATCGCTTTGAGTATTATCTTCCTATATTCTTCTTGGTTTTCCCCTACCACAATTGCTCTAGAGCTTTATATTCAATACCACTGCCAGTTTTTTAATTACATACATGACCAGCTGGTGACATGTCATAAGTTCCAAAGTCATAGGTCCCATTGGACAAATATATATTCATATGTGTGAATTGGACAAATATATATTCATATATGGGCAAAATATATTCATATGTGTGTAAAAGAAGATGGGGTCGTGAGCGTTACGCGCGGCGCTTTATGGGCTTTTCGCGACGTTCTGGCCAACCTGACGTTCCTGCGCACACTATCCGCTTAATGATTTGGAGTTTACTGACGTGTTCTGCATGGGCAATATAAATAATTATTAATTGTTTTGCACCCGCATTTTGGAATAAACCGAACGAAAAGTTCCATCTAATAAATAGTAAATACATAAACATGTGAAAGAATAAGATCAAATCAAATAATAATCAAATATTAAGAATAAAATTATTAAATAAATAATATTTAAAAAAATTAAATGTCTGATGAGCTCTTAAAAATTGATTCCATTTAACGTATGGGACTTGTGACTCAGTTGTTTTGGGACTTTTGACCATATAAATGGTATAAATGGATAATTCCAATGGGAATTATGACTCTGGGACTTATGATATGTCACCGGCCAGCCCATCTTAAACTTTGGTCTTTTGCAAACCTTACTATAGTGAGCTAAATATTTAATAAAATTCACTAGTTTTTTACAAATAAATATTTTATTATCATAATCTATTTGGTTTTATAGCTCAGGGGGAGCCTTTCCGAAGTTCCAATCATATCCAATCGGTTCAGTTTGGAGTATATGTTGTATTCTTTCCACAGGGAGTAGTTTTTTATGGAGCGACTTACTAGCACAGTGTCCAACTTTACTTTTACTCTCCCCAATGGAGGCATATTTTATATTTTACTAAAATTTACTTGTATCTTGTTAATCTTATGAAATTTTATAAATTTAATTAGTATTTGATAGATTATTTGTTGGGAGTTGGTCATATAGTCATAACGTCACTGCGATTGTTAGCCTTATTGTAACATCCTTCAATACATCTACAGCTTATGTTTTTCTTGTTATTTCAATGAATTTGAAGATAGTTTTTACTTAGTTGGACAGAAGTTAATTTGTGGTTCAATAAATTGTTATTCTAAGAAGAATTAATCTTTTGTTTGTTAGTGTTTTACATTCGTACAAAATGCGGTGTCACGTTCCCTCTATACTCCATCAATTTCTTACCAACTTGTCAATATGAAAGTATACTAGAGCTTGTCAATGAATTTTTTGTAGTTTAAAGAAATCTGCTAAACAAACTCTAAAAAAACGTCGTCCAAATGTAATTCAAATGTAATTTCATATAAGTAACGTAGGGTGAACTGGCAAATGTTTACACAAATATTAAACAACCTAACATAACAGACATTATAGTTTACAGACTTTTCATTAACAATATTTATACAGGGTTTTTTATTGTGTCAGTGCACTGTTATTGGCAGCATTAAAAACTGAAATAATGGTTCTTTATTTCAGTTTTGAATACTGTCAATAGAAGCCAGATAGAATACAGTTTTGAATGCTAACATGTTGAGCTTCTGATAATGTTCGTTAATTTTTTAAAACTGATTTATTTAAAATTTTCATTAATAATATTACTCCAATCTGCATTTTTCTTACAACAGTTCTATAAAAAATACAATATATAAAAAAATTTCTTTTAACACATTTTATACAATGTGAGTTTATTCAGTAACAATTTTTGTTTTTTAAATTTCCCTCAATACCGCATAGAACAGAATAACACCCCAATTAAAAAATAACTACATAAATTTATAATTATAAAATAATATTCGAACATGTGTGACATCAATCATTTATATTTATTGATCTTAGATGAGTTACGTATTCTTTGAAAATATTGCATAAATAATATAAAAATTATGACTTCTACAAATAAGATATGACATATGGTGAGTCCACGTCTGTCATAAATGTTTTATTTAAAATTTTCAGCTTTTCAAATATATAGAAATCAAATATTTTTTTTTTTTTTTTTTTTTTTTTTCTCCTATTACTCCGCGTGGTAGCATAGGGCAAAAATAATAATTATTTATTGATTTATTGAAGATTTGTGATAAATAGATAATTAATTAATTTTTTTTTTGCTAATTAAATTAAATTTATTAGAGTAATTAAATTGAATGAATAAAATAATAAAGGTTTGACAAAGTGGTGTTTGTATTAGCTAAATACTTTGATAAAGTAGTGTAAATCAATTCTTGCTCATCATTTTAACTTTCCCAATAGATTTATATAATAGAAAAATAAAAAAATAAATATTTTTCGAAAGACGTTAACACATTGATTGCCATGTAAATAATTGTATGTGATTTCATAGGAAATCGGTTCAGTTTGAGTTTAGTTTAAGACATGAACTGATTCATTAGTTTAGCATATTTATACAAAAATAAAAATAATACTTTTAATTAAAATTTATTTGTTTTCGATTGCTTTGATATTTATGTAAATATACGCATTAATAAATATACGTATTCATCTACCTATTATATAAGTCTGACTGCTAAGGCATCTCACATATCGGGTTTAGGAAACACATTTGTTTTTTTTCTAAATACACCATAGATAAAGAGTGTAAACATATATATAAATCGGCTGAAAATAAGAAAATAGAAACAATAGTAACATCAGCTCACGTAAAGTCAGCTGGTTAAAAAGAATAGCATATATATATAAATAAGATATCGTCGAGGCAAGTTAATAAATATAATTACAATTAATGCGGAATGAAAATCGGTTAGCTTAAGAATGTCTTTTGTATTTCTTCGGTTCTATCTTTTGCAAATATCCTCCATCAGTTATACCTCATTCTTCAACGGTTGTCCCCGACTTCGTTTAGCTCTCTTGATCTTGGTTTTCTATACCTCTTGCTCCACTATTATACGGTATTGCGTCTAAAATTAATTTTTACATAATATGATAATTCATCCTCACCACGTTTTCTATTATGTGACATTTGGAGAGAATCATAAAATTGTAATCAACTTTTTGTAAAATGGATTTAACATTCGCTAAATCACTAATACGCTACGAACATTTATTTTTTATATTTTGAACTTATTTTTAAATTAACCCGAACCGAATGTATACGGTGGTACCTAACCAATTGAATGTATCCACGTACCACAAAACATTTTTCAAATATCCTCTGTTATTATTTCAAATAGATTCTTGAAATTTCAGGGAACGTGCCAGTTGGGTAAAAATTTATTATAATTCATTGCAAGAACTAAATTTAATGATATTTATCCTTTTTGGAAATTTCTTCGGCGTAATCCATTCATTTTTCCATCAAAATCAGCTAATTAGCAAATTTTTAAAATGAACTAAAACAAAATATAGGTTGATCCAATTTGAGTTGGCTATGTTAATAGTTGAAATAGCTTTGGATAAATATATTGACTTGCAATGATCTGGGTCGCCTTCTAAAAAGAAGAATAAAACACATCTCCTGACATATGTGTTTATAGATTGTTGTTTAAAATAAATTAATATGTAAGTTGAAAAAAGTACCATTTCACAACAGATTTTTACTATTATTCTTTGAAATGTTAGATATTTAAAAAGAGACGTAGCGAAACTAAATTAATTTTTTTTTTTTGTAATTTTGAAATAGAAATTTTAATTTAAAATTTCACACGATATATAGATAAGTCATTTTTATATAACATAGTAATATGAGTAAGTCGTTAGTTATATAACATAAAAAAAATTTAATTTATCAAATTGTCGCCACTCACCCCTCGCCGGAATTAAGTTTAATTTGTATTTTTTTTTTTTAAATAAATTATTACGTATGCGGTTGTTATCTAAGTTAAATTAATATTAAAATAAAATATAGTACCAAGGACAAATTGAAATAATAATAATAAAACAATGAAATTGAGTACGATTATACCGGGTGGTCCAGAGCATGCGTATCAGCTTTTAAAGAAGGAAAAGAGCCGTTATTTTAAAATTTAAAAAAAAGTTTGTTAACTAAATCGGGGGTGCTCTTTCGATTGGTGGTATTTTGAACTTCGGGAAAGGACCGCAAATCCGTTTTTTAAGACCAAAAATCGACGAGGAAGGTGTACTTTTTAATGCAAAATTCAGATTCTCCGATAAAAAATAAGAAAATGATGTTAAATGATTTTGTTTCGTTTTCTTAGTATTTTTCTTTAAAATTAATAACAATAAAACAAAAAGGCTCAATATTTTCCTTTGATAAACTAGAATTAATGGTAATAATTTTTATAAATAAATTTGTTTTTCATGTTATCATATTTTTTATCTCAGTTTTGGGGGCCTACAAAGTTTAAGCACAAAAAAAAATTATTTTGCAAAAGTTACTTCTTTTTTAACGTAGAATGCGAATTTACATAAAAAAGTACCCCTTCCCCTTTGAAAATCTCGATTTCGGCCAATTTCGACGATTTTTGGTCTGAAAAAACCGATTTCCCTTCCTTCCCGGAATTTGAAAATATTACCAATCGATAGAGCACCCTTAATTTAGTGAATAAAGTTTTTACTCAATTTTAAAATTCCCCTTTTAAAAAGCTGATATGCATGGTCTGGAACAGCCGGTATAACAAACTTCTTAGCACTTCCAGTAGCGATCGAATACCAGTTTTATTTAAATCGAAATTTATAATCTAAAAATTTTGCTTAATTTTGATTTTTCAAAAATTTTTAAGTCCTTGTATCAGTGTGAAGTTACCTTGAAATTACCTTGAAGTAATTTACCTATACGCTTATACCTCTTGAAGGTTATGGACGTTAAATGTCCTCAATATAGTCAGCTGAATTGCCTAAAAGCAAAATATAGAAAAAAATTCATTAAAAATATTAAAATTGTTAAATTAAATTAAAATAATTTAATTTCTGATAAAGCAAGTCTCTTTCATTTATAATTTGGAAGTTTTTCCAATTCATCATTTCAACGAAAATGTCACCTACATCGATGATGCTTGTCCAAGGAGTTATATTCAAAAAAATTTTACCTGACGTATTTTCAACCATTCCTCTTTATGTGATTTAGCTCGTGGTAGCAAAATAATTTAGTATTTTTACCAATTTTTAATCAATACAAATAATAGATTATTGCTGTAAATAACCGTTATACATATTTATTATTTTCCATTGAGTTTGTGTTTGATTTTGGACTGTTTTTGTTTTCAGGAAGTAATAAAAACTTGTTTAATAAAAATCCAAACTCAAATAAGCTTAAAAATTTATCTACTCTTTAGATAATATAATTATTTGTTTATTTAAATTTCAACATTTACAAATATAGGTAATTCCCAAAACACCCTATACACAATGTAAAATAACCTATATATAAATATCAATTATCTATTCACACAGTACTTACTCTATATACACAATCATTTAAAAAACTTACAATTTGATACAATTATTTTATTATTATTTATAATTATTTAATTAAAGGTTGTAAGCATACTTAAGCTTATGTATATATGTGTTGCGGTTAAAGTAATAAATTGTAAAGTAATTATTAATAATAACCGGTCATTATTAATAATTCCCAAAAAAAAAAGGTTAAAGTGATTAATTTGGACAGAATTTATTTAAATTATCACATAAACCGGTAATTATTAATAATTCCCACAATTTGAAAATTTTTTTTGGATAGGTCCAACGGTCCGAAATTCTTGACCATAATCTTTAAAATTTTTATTTTTTTTATCACCAGTACAATGGTTCTTAAATGCGATGAAGGCAATAGCTGCGAGGTTCCAGGAATTTGGCCAAAACTATATATCACGTGTTTAAATTGTATTTTGCTGAAAAATTAATTTTTAAAAATTTTTTGGATAGGTGTGACCAAAGATTTAAATATTTCACTAAAAACTTATGCCGTCTCCGAAAACAGGGTTTCGATAAATAAGTAGCGGGGGTTTGGGGGCGCTAGCCTCCGAATTTTAAAATCAATAAATTCAAATCTAAGTGGTCAATGATTTCAATACTGTAGTTGTAAATTTGATTGTAATTCAAATCGCTGCAAATGTAAAAAGTTAAATATCAATTATAATTCCAAATCTCATAAAAATTCTTCCTGTAAAAATAAATAAATTAACTTCGTAGAAATAAATGATTAATTTAACCATAAAAATAGAACTTTTGTCCTTCAGTTTTTGTTTTTTTTTTTTGTCATAATTTCAATAACAAATATAAGAAAATTAAAAGAAATAGTTTAATCACATTTACCAATCCATACAGGTAATTATTAATAACTACCGGTAAATGTAATAAATTCTACTCATTTATCACATTTACCAAAATACGCAGTTATTATTAATAATTACCGGTTAGTATTAATAATTACCTGATTTATCACATTAACCGTAACATAATACGATTTGAGGGAAATTAATACTAGCTACATTGAAAATATGGACATTACGTGTAACGTGCACGTTTTTGTTTTTTTATAGTCTTTTATTTACCACGTGATTTGGTATTGTTATTAAAACTACCTAATATTATTAAATATGTACTTAATTTTACAATGATATTTAATTACATTACTAATATTTTTAATAATATGTACTCATTTCCTTTTTGAGGAGTGTATTTATGTATATAAATACTTAATTTTGTTTTAATTAAAATGGAATTTATAAATTTGAATTTATCAAAATAATTAAACCTACTTATAACACAGACATGGCTACTTATTATTATAATACAAATTATTGAGAAATAGTATAGTAGTTACTTATATTTTATTACTGCAATTGTAAATATTTAAATATAATAATAAATAATATAGAAAATATTTTTTTGTAATATTTATATTAATTAAATATTTAACAATTTAATTTTATAAAGCAAAAATTACTCAATATACAATGGTGTCATCATCGTCATTACAAGAAATATTATGGAGTAAAATAATATTTTAAATTTTAACCCTGTAGTGGTAAATATTTTATTTTTTTGTTTCTAAGTAATGTTTGTTTGAATAAGAAATGTTTTATGAGGGTCGGGTTATAAATTTTGCTTTTCAAAATGTCATTTCAAATGTCAAAATGTTAAAATTTCACTTTTTTAAAATATTGTTTTTTTTTTATTAGAACCAAACTTTTTGATTCAATAGAAACAGCTACGCATAAAAATAATATTAAGGTATATATTCTGGGAAAAGAATGTTTGTCTCCAACAGCAGCTACATACATAAAAATATTTGAGGTAGTTAAATATTCTGGAATTAAAACAATATTTTGGGATTTGCGATTTTAATAGACAATATTTCGTTAACTTCCTGCTTTACGAGTATTTATTTTATTACGAGTTCTCTTTTTAAAAAATGTAAATTTGTAAATTAGTAAACTTGTAATAATATTTAAGTAAATATTATAATTATTGTAATAGGTTGAAAAAAAAATGTTCGCATTATACAAACAATGGTTAACTTTAACGTTTTGATTGTTTATCAAAATAAAAAATTAATAATGGAGCTAACAATACTTTTGAAAAAAATTGTAAAAAAAAATTTAGTTGATTTTGTAAGTAATGCAAAAGGACAAAATGCTGTTAAAAATAAAAAAAAATATTAAAAACTAAAATTTTTAAAAATAAATTAAATCAACAATTGTTCAATTTACAAGAAATATCTGGAAAAAACGTTTTTTGTTTAACATTTTTTGGTTTATGTCTTGTTTTTAGTTAGGCAAATATACATCGCTCATTTGCGAGAAGACCGTCATAACTCAAAAACCGTTTTTTTTGGTAAAACGACTTTGAAAGTTTTAAGTTGTTATTGTATTATGAAAACTAATTTTATCTAAATTGTGTATTTCAGAAACTAAAATTCAATATGTTTATAACAATTTTGTAAGTTTTCGATTAATTTAAAATGTATTTTTACTTACTTAACTAAGCCTTAAAAAAATCAGTTTTTAGTTATGACGTTCTTTCTGCGAAATTTTTTCCAAGTACTGAAATATTTAAAGATATGACATTATTGTTAAAAATATAAATAGGTAATGATGCAATTTTTTCCAATACTTGAGTTACGTTTGTGTATAAATAAAATAGCTAAACAAAATTTATTTTAAAAATTTTTATTAATAAAAACTAAAAACATTGTTCATAAATTCAATTTGAACATAATTAAAACAAATAACAATTTTAAAAATAAAAACAAATTCATTTTGAACATAGTAATAAAAAAAAAGAACTTTAAAGTAATCTTACAGTACTAATAAAAAAGGTACTTTTAATCACAATAAATCTTAATTAATTATAACAATTATTATAAGTTTTCATAAAAAGATCTATAAAATCTTGAAATATGATTTTTGCTTACTAGATGCATTAAATCAGTCTTCTTTTTTCGGTAATTCCTGGTTTGGAGTTGTACATATTCTGTAAAATAATATTGGGGAGCTTTTTCGTCTTGCTAATTACAGCTTCTTCAAAATTTTTGTCCATATACAATGTTTTATAAAAAATTGTATTTGGAGTTCTCTTTTCAAATCTTGCGATTTTTATATCAAGAAATTTAAGTTCATTGTTTGCATTTTTTGTAATTTTAAATGACATGTTTGTTGAAATTTTTTTTATGTTATAAAAATCCTCAAAGCATAATTCATTGACTTTGAACGGTTCTCCGGCTTTTTTTGCAAGTTTTATTGTTGAAATTAATGCATCTGTTGTAAATAGTGGACCACTTTTTAATTGCTTTTTTACTTCTCTCTCAATTAAAGAATGCGCTGAGTCCCCCTCATTCTGGGTGTGATCTTTTATTAAATATTTATGAGTTATACTTTCAATATTTAACTAACGTACTGCATATAAATATAAGGATAACAGAAATTTGTTTTTTTGCTGTCCTGGACAATTATCGGAGTAAAAAATGAAGTTACGTTTGCCTTGTAAATATTTGAGGACGCAGGTTCCTAACTCAATCGCGCCTCTTTGGGCATTTGATTCATCCCATACATAACACTCTTCAGTATTTTCAAGCATATTATAAATGGTAAAATTTAAAACGTTGAGCTTAGATTTATAATAAAAGACCGATACGTCTCCTTTTGGCAATTGCATTACTGCTTGCAAATCGTAGACTGCAACAACTGCGTCAACCTTTTTTTTATTATTTTCCTTTTCAACCCTTAATAGTTTTTTCTCATCTAAGCGCTGATCGTTATGCATTGCATAAAATAAATGCAATTAATAAGCATTGCAGACGTCGCACAAATCTTTTTTGGTTTGAAAAAACGGCTGTTAAATTCTTCTGTGAAGATTCTGAGAAAAAATTACGCTGACAATATCTGGCTCTGCCTCTATTAGTGCTTGCGTTCTTGATTTTTTGACCAACTCGACCATTAATTTTGAACGAGAGTTCATAACAGTATTAATAGACTAACAAAGCGATCATAAAAGAAATTATTTAGAATGATAAATACTGGAATGGTCACAAAAGTTACGATATGTCTCTGCAAAAATAGTGTCATAAGTATAAATAGTTCAAAAAACATCATGAAATCAGAAAACATTTTTAGCAAAAACAGAGTCATAAGTAAAATAATACAAAATTAATAATAACATTAGAAAAATATTATTTCACGATAACGTCATAATAGAAAATAAAACAACCTGGCAAATTAAAAATCAAAAAAAAATTTTTAACAATATTGTCATAACAAGAAATCACACAACTAAAAAACAAATATTTTTCTTCAATAACGTCATATTTCGAAATTAATCCAAAGCAATTCACGCATATAGTTGCAGAAATAAAGTCATAACTCAAAATAATACTTTCTAAATAATAAAAAAAAAACAAAATCAACAATACATACCTTAGCAATATCGCCACAACACAAAATACAACACTTCTTTTAAAAAAAGTATGCACCCTTATTACTCAACTTCTAAGCCATAACTGAGATCAGACTGTATTGAAACAAAATAACTTCTCAAATATACTAACTCCATAACGACACAACTCTCTCATGCCGAAAATAATGAGAATTGAGTTAAATGGATTGAATTATTTGAAAGAACTCACTCAAAACAATATTTTGTAGTACTCAGGTCAAATATGACAAATTTTGAGTTATGACGGTCTTCTGGAAAATGAGCGACATGTATATTTCTTTCGTATATTTTAGGTTTTGGTGATTATTGTTATAAGTGCAGCAGGACCTGAGTCATTAAAAGTAATAAAGTATTTCTTTATATATTTTATTTAAATTTTGTGTAACTTTTAGGTAGAAAATAGTTTAAATTTAATTTTTTGCTATATTTCAAATTGCAAATTTGTACAAATAAGCAGAAAAAAGTAAGTAACACGATCGTGTGGGTTGGGACTTACTTCAATATAAATACATAATTATGTAGTCACACGATTGTGTTAGTTGGGACTTTGCATATACTTTTAAATAGATATTAAAATGCGCAATCATATTAACTTCGTTCACGTTTAATCTTGAATTGTTTCTATATGGGTTGTGTTTTTCTCTATATTTTTAACTGAAACATTTCAGTGTCTGATCTGAAAAATATGTAAATATCGTTTTCAGTTTTATGAATGCAAATTTTATGGGTTTTTTGGTTGTATTCCTCTTCCCAAAATGAGACTTTACCGGCAACATCGGTTTAGACAAGATATGGTAGCTTAAGACATTTTCAAAAATCGTCTATTCGATTTGAGAAAGTACATACACTCCAGAAGACAGACAACAAATTATGAGAAGACCAATAATAGACGATGTAAAAATCGCTGGCTTGCCTTACATCAATATCACACACATTATTCCATGGATAAACAGATGATTTCATTTACAGGGCGATATCCAACATCCTTGAGACAATATGCGAAAAACAAACCGTGTCTAGATGGTATGGTACTCAATTTTGAAATATACCATGGAACATCAACGCCTCTGCCAGAAAAATATTTGGATTTGGGAGTGGTAGTAATATTAAATTAAGTAAAACTATTCCCGGAAATAGTTGTATTTGTTTTGAAATATATTTCTTCGGTTTACCGGTTCTAAAAAAACTTAGCGACATGAAGCTTTATAGAACCGGACAAATACAAGCGAATAGCTTCAAAAATGTGCAATTTCCCAAAGACAAGGATATGAAGAAAAGAGAATCTGTTCAGCTAGTAAGGACCGACAATAAAATTAGTTCAGTGAAATGGAAAGACACTAATGCGTTGGGATGGCATTCTCAGTTTTTGGAAAAAATACTGAGCAACAAGTTAAACGACGTTCGCGATCCGACCAGAAGCTTGAGTACTTAGTTGTACTTAATTTGAGTATTTTAGTTGTAAGTTGTATTATTAAGAAGTCCGATTTTTGTTTTCTATAGAATAAGCTTTTAAAAATATTGACATTATTTTATTTTTTTTAATTTTTTTTTTTATTGTTCTTTCTTTATTATATTTTTTTTTACTTTCCGTTAAATTATAATGAATTTTTTAAGTTTGGTAAACTAGAAGAGTAACTGAATAAGACATTATACTGAATTTATTTTTCTTTTATTTTAATCAAGTCCCAACCCACACGTTTGTGTGGGTCCATTTACTGCTGAACGGCTAGCTGCAAGTCCGTAAAATTTTAGATTTAAGTTTTTTAGCACATATTCAAGCAATGTCTAAAATTTCATAACAATTGGATAAAGGAAAAATATTTGGGACTTAAAGGGCTAGGTATATTTTAATTTTGTTTAAATTTAGAATTGTTTGAAACTTCAAAAATATCATTGCCAGGTTGCACAAAAGTAAAAAAATATGATAAAAACTACGATATAACATAAAAGTGAATTTGAATTTAATATAATGTAAGTGTGATTTATTATTAACTATAGTTACAAGTATGATTAGTTTTATATTAAAAAAAAAAAACAAATCGCACTTAAATTATGTTTATACTATAGTTACTCGGTAAATGCCAACATAGTCTAATTGCTTGATTTAAGCTTTAAATAAACACTATAATAAGTGAAAATGACAAATTATTATCAATTCCTTATGGATAATATTCAATAAATAAAATACGTAAATACTAAAAAAAAAACATTCTGGCATAATTCGAACTATTATTCTAATCAACTAATTAAATGTTTAATATTACTATACTTTTGGTAGAAATTAGGCGTTCTCAAATAGCATAATCATTTCTATTACAGTTAAGCTATTACAAAATTATAATAATCTCAACGAAATTTTTATAAAATTGAATTACAGAAAAGAAAAATTTAATTAAACCTGCACCGCTCAGCGTGTAGGGTATATGATTAATCTGATTATACCATGTAGGTCTGAATTGTTAGGATCAATCATTCAATGATACTTTTACAAATTGATTTGTAAACTTGAATCATTATCTTGAATCTAATATTTTCTTCCCAATTTTCTTTAGAGAATATAAATAGAGAGTCAAGACATTTGACAGATTTAGCGAACAAATTCAATTATTATAAAATTTGATCTTATTCGTACCTATAATTAATATTAGACATTAGTATTATAGGTAGTAATTATATACCGAAATAGTCGATCATATCTATTTCATTAGACTTAGATTATCTATATCATGTCATCTATCATATCTACTAAGGATAGTAATTATTTGATTAATAGTTAAAGGACTTAAATGGTAGTATTGTTATGATAAAATAACACCAACATAGTCTGGCTTATATTTTTTTTACATTATAATGTTATTTTGTACTGATAGCTCTGCATTGTATCCAAGTAGGTACTAGAATGTTTTATGTCTGATGCTTTGATCTAATAATATATTTCTTCTACCTTAGCTTATAATCCAGCGTCATTAACAAATACTTTACTGTATCGACATAATTAAAACTATTCTTAACAAACTCATTTCTGCAGTAATTGTCTTCCCTAATTTGTATATGTACACAAGATAACACTAAAAGTTTTAATCAAAATAGAATAATAATAATTAAAAAAAATTAAGCTTTGTGTGGTACTGGTGTCAGTTATAGAATTTAAAATTTTTAAAAATAAATTTTATAAAAAAAAATTTAAAATTTAAAAAAACAATTAAAAATAAAGGAAATAATAGACCAAATCTAAATCCAAAACCAAATCAAAATTGCAATCGTTTATAAAAAATATAACTTTCAACCATAATTTGAAAAATATATATATATATATGCATTTACAAAATATATTAAACATCTCTATTTACTTAATAAAACTTATATTTATTTATTTTTTTGATTTGGAGCTATGGTTTTAATCCTATTTGTGAAAATTAATTAAATAAGCAGAGTCAATATATCATTACTATATTCTTAGTTCTTACTTAGCTAAATAAAATACAAATAACAAATTAAGTAATTTTATTGTAAATATAAATAAAAAATTAATAAATTTAATTAAATTATATTTAAATTAATAAATTTAATTAAATTATATTAATTTAAATTAATTATGAGTGAAATTTTTAATTAGCACATTTTTAATCACTAACTTTTTGTTTAACATTTTTGATTGAATCTTGATATCGTTCACAAACTGTCTCTACAGATTTTTTTTCTATATTGTGATCTGTCTTATTAATAGCAATAAATTTGGCTCTAGTGAACGAATGATCACCTAAAACATTCAACATCAACAAAGATGTAATTAGAGTTGATTATCAAAAATACCCATATACAATAAAATACCAATAGCAACTGTGATGATCACCACCTATTTATACCTTCTCATCTGTCTTAGATAAATCTTCGATTGAGTATTGATATACCATACTCAAAATTATATGTTGAGTAATCAATGTTAAAGTTTGAATGATTGAAAAAAAAACTGGCCGATAGAATTGCCCGAAAATTTATATAATGGAAAAATGGGAATATTACTGTATATGAAAAAATTTGCACGTACCGCACTCAGTACAGAATAGAGCTATTCAATAACTATTGTAATATATGTTTGCCCTATAAGCCAATGAAAAATGTAAACACATAAACTCTATACACATACGGCAATAATTTTAGGAAACGAAAAATATATTTTTTCATTTGTAATATTTTTCAAGAACTTTTTTTCCAAGGGATATTTTTAGAAGACGAATGAAACTTAGGGATATTTATTTATTTATTTATTTCGTTTAATTCAAACAAATTACAATAATTATTTTCCTTTTTCTTTTAATATAATTAAAATTTAACAGAATAAAAATTTTAAAAAACAATAAAAAGATTTTAAAAAACAATAAAAATTTACAAAAGTTAACTACCTTATGATTGAGATAGTTACAAGGGTTCTGATTACAGAGGTGTAGCCGATTCCTTAACACATCTTTTGAGAGTGATAAGTCAATCACGTTCTTATATTTGTTCCCTATTATCATCATTCTGTGGATAGGCTGTTTCATACCATAGTTGGTTCTATGAAATACAAGTGTGAAAATATTAGGTGGTCGGAGTCGAGTTTTATTGGAAATTCGGGCAGAATTCAATATAAATGGGGATATAATATTCCTCTTCACTACTTGGATGATGAAAAGAACATCAGCAACTTCACGCCTAGTTTTTAATGTAGCTAAATGTAGTAAATTTAATCTGTGTTCATATGGAGGCAGGACAAGTGGATTGAACCAAGGAAGGTTGCGAAGTGCATATCTTATAAAGTCTTTTGAATAGCTTCTATTCTTTTAATATAAATTTCGTATTAGGGTGACCAGACCTAGCTAGCATATTCCAGTTGTGGCCTCACGAGACATGTATATAGGGCTTTTAAGATATAAGGGTCATCAAATTCTTTAGACCATCGCTTTATAAAACCTAACATTGAGTTAGCCTTACCAATAATATTATTATAGTGGAATGTATATGACTTAGCGCAAATTATAATATTTTCAGTACGTAGATAATCTATTAAACATTGTTTGAAAACTGTTTAAGCAGCACTTGCTACTTACTGCCCAAAGTTTTAGGTTTTTCCTAAACTATAGCTGTAAAATTATATGTAATACGTAATACAGAAATGTGCAGTATATTTTATGTCAGAACATGAAGCAGAACAGAAAAAACAACCATTTCTTTTAAGACGTACATGCGTAGTGTTGAGCACTAAATAATCTCAATGGAAAATAAACAAATAATATTGGTTGACGTATATCAATGGTACATGTTCATACAGCACAACAATTCAATTGTAAGAAAACATGCTAAATACATGATTTTTTTGCACATAAACAGGTACCAATGAATATACGGCATGCCAAAAATGAAAGTAATCGAAAATTGAGGATATGCGGCAAAGCAATACTGAATATCTCGGAAACTAATTGAGATACTTAAAAACTAATTACAGATTTGAAAAGATCTCATTCAAAAATCTAAGAATCTATTGTTAAGTCCGAAAGTGCAAAAATGGCGGATATGGCATACAAATACTCAGTCGACGAAATATGTACAATTCGTTAATTTCATTTGTCCTGCGTCTACTTTTCTAGATATTTTGTAAATGAAATAAAATGTCAATTAAAACTGATTATGTTTTTCTAGCTTTAACCCGTTGAAACCTTTAAAAAAAAATATTTAAGTTTACAACAGCTCAGTATTTAAAATTAACTTCAATTTAAAAAAATAAAATAAATGTAAATTAAATAAAAATTAAAATAAAAAAATTAAAACTCCTAATTAAATTCACCTTAAATTTAGCACATCAGGTGAATATTGTGTCTACTACCAAAATATAATTTTTTATTTATTTTTTTTTTTATTTGTTTTCCTTCTTTTTTAACCGTGCATTAATTAATAAAATAAACAGACAAAAAAATGTATATTTTTTTAAATTTAGATTTCTGTATTTACTCTCTGGAATAATTTGAAACTAAAATGTCTCAAAGTCATAAGAATGACTTTTGTCTTTTTTTTATAGATTTTTTATTTGCTCTTGAAATTGAACTCAATCGCATTTGACCTGATGAACAAATAAATATTATCCGACGAATAGTTCTTTAATTTTATTTTCATAATTAAATTTTTTGTTTGTTTTATTTAAAAAAATTAAAAATTAATTTTAATTTTGGTTACAAGTAAAATTTTAAAAACTTGTATTACTTAAATATGAAAAAAAAAAAAAATACCAAAAATATCTCAATTTATTTAAATGTCAAGTTCAATAGCCGTCTGCTTTTTTCCTTTGTCCAGTTTTGACTATAATTTAAAAAAAAAAAAAAAAAGTAAATAAGTTATTAAAAGATTTCTATATTAAACTATTTTTGATCCAGAGCAACAGGCCAATGATTTGTTCTCATTTAAATTTTTTTTGCTTATTTGACTCCCATATGTATTATCGATATTTTAATAAAATTAAATGATAAATTTAGGTGAAGAGGACTTTTTGACACAAGTACTGATTACTATATACAAAACTAGAAAAAATACTTACGTCTTTTTCTCCCAGAGCCATCCAAGTCACAATAATTAAAGCAATAGGTTTCTCTTCACAAAATTGTATAAATTTTACACTGTCATTGCCATGTGACTCCATTCAGTCTGACTTTTACTTCTACCGGTTAAAACATTCAAAACCTTTCTACCGACTAACTGAAATAAAAGTTGCTGAGAGAGAGAGAAAGAAAGAGAGAAAAAGAGAAAGAGAGAAAAAGAGAGAGAGAGAGAAAAAAAGAGAGAGGGAGAGAGAAAAAGAGAGGGAAAAAAGAGAGTGAGATAGAAAGAGAGAGAGAGAAAGAGAAAGAGAGAATGAGAGAGAGAAAATGTTAGTTAGTCTGTAGTAGTAATAATATTATTCAATAATGATACAGCCGTATTTATATCAACCCTTGAAAGTGGTTTCAGTCATATTTTATATATGCACAGTATAAGAGTGACGGAAGATCCTTAACTCTAGTGAATATAAATATATAAAATGATAATTTATTACAGACACAATAAATAAAATGATATGATACAATACTCTTCTCCTTCCTACTATGTATTGGCAATAATTATTGTATACAGGAACCCGCAAGTGGTATTTCAAGATCAGGAAACCATTTATCATAGTTTAATTTAGAACAAAATTTTAGTTCTGAACAACATAATCTCAATCCATATACCTACTACAGAGTTTTACAGTAATATTGATAGGGTTACAAAAAGGTACGATGTGCTCTGACTGGTTGAAGGTAGGATTATCCATTTTCAATCAAAAAAACATCAAATTAGACTGTAATGTAAGTAAAATATATTGTATACAGTAATAAATTTATTAGATAATAATTAAAAATTGGCTTATATACTTTGAACCCAGCGTTAATCCCCCAAACGACAACAATGTGGAGATACTGCGAAAAATAACCGTTGAAAACTGTTACTGCTTTGGTTTGTCAATACATTTCGAGTCAAAGCTCCTATCCCGAAGCATTAAAGCTCAAATCTACAAAACGATTATTTTTTTGGTTCTGCTCTATGGTTCAGAATTATTGCCACTTCCGAAGGCAAGTTAGTATATACTTAGTTTCTTCGAGAAAAATTTCTCTGTGGAAGTGAATTGGAGAAAATTGGAAAAAATCGGAGAAGAAAGTATAATGTCGAACTGTATGAACTATATAATAATTTGAACGTGGTCACGAAAATTAAATTCATGAGATTTCAGTGGCTCAAAGACTTAGGGCAGACGTTCTTGAGAGAAATGAAGTATCAGCAGATATGAAGCAATTTTGTGTCTTAAGCTGGAGAGAAGCCATCCTTAATCGAAAACAATGAGGACGTTAATGAGTCTAGCCCAAAATCTACGAGGTCTGTTGGCCACCTAAATATAATTTGGAACAGGCACGGGCAAGATCTTTGAAACAAACTCATAGGGAAATGATGTCCAGTAAGACAAAATCACCAAAAACAAATTATGTAAAAACACAGTTCTAAAAGTTTTGTTTGACGCGTAGCTTCTATTGTATATAATAAAGGAGACCCTTCTATTTTTAGAGTTGTTTTGCGTAGCTGCAGTTGGATACAAAAAAAAAAAAGAAATACCTCCATCGGTTGTTTTTGGGCATTTTATTTTTATGGATTTTTGTCTTTGGCAATTTAATCTTTGAGTATTTTATCTTCGGGGATTTGGTCGCAGGAAATTTCAGGCGGCATTTTTGGGATTGTGGTTTTAGTATGGGGATCTCCGTATCCAATCCGAATAATGATACTTGTATGGGACTTGTGACTACGGTTAATAATAATTGTCAAAACTGTCAGACACTCGGTATACCCATGAAAATACCAACGATTTTTTTTTGCTATTCCTCGAGGTTTGTGTTACGTCTCCAGCTAATTTAGTGTTGTATAACAGTGATGAATTGCTCTTGACTAAACTAATGAACTAAGTTTGAGTTCATCGGTACTTATTTTTTAGACAAAATATTGTTATCATTCTAAGTAAAATATCTTTAATTTCAATAATAAAAAAACCCTTTTTTTGTTTAATTTGTTTTAACCCCATAAATAATATTAAGTGGATAATTAATAATCTAATAGTTTAGATTAGAGTACTCTATAAAAGTACTTCTGGATATTAAAATTTTTATTATTACAAAATAAAATAATTAGTCTGCTGTTACAATAATCATAATATTGCCCCTCTTCAAATGGAAATTTTACAAATTTTCCAAATCAATTCAAACTTACAGATTAAAAACAAAAAAAAAATAATTAAAAACTGAAGAGTACTATACCCAGATTTATATATCCTATCATAACAATTATAGACCACTTAAATAACTTGTTTATTTTTTTTATAAAAATTTTTTAGTTACCAAGAATAAAAAAAAATTATTTTAAAGTATTTACCACAAGAGGTGATAATAATCATTTAAGTAGTAACTACTTTCATTAGTATTATTAAAAAACAAAATAAAAAAATACAAATACAAACAAAAAACAAAAAATAAAATTAATCTCCCTCGTGTGCCAAAATTTTCTAGATAAGAACAATAATATTTAAGTCACCTGTTCTACATTTAAAATTTTAATCTTAATAAATTTAAATTGTCCCAAATTAAATAGAAAACAATTAACTTAAAAATTTTAAATCTAATTATGTATATAATAATATAGAAGCTTATCATTTCAAACCGGAAACTTTAAGTACAACATTTTAAAATTTTTCAAAAAACAAGAAAAAAAAACAAAAATAATACAAAATAAAAAAATAACTCGTACAACATTCAATCAGTTAAAAAATAACTGATTCTGATTTTCGGAAAAATAATTTTATTTAATAAACAAAAAAAAATAGCATATTCAAAAAAAATATTGCAAAATTGTCCTGTCCGTTGAATCGTCCTTAATTTTTATTTTTTGTTTATTATTATATTATTTTTTTTTGCATTTTATTAAATTGTCCTGTCCTGTCACTGAATTGAAGAGACCTATAACGTGTAGGAAATGATGTTAAGAGTTCGTTTCGATTTGATTTTGTTGCGCTCCATTCCACTTTCGATTCAATCCGATCGATTATATCATCCGCAGGGATGCAGGACGATGGAAATAAATTGTATTATTTGGTTAGGCAAAACTTTAAATTAAGCCTTGGTCGCCTCTTCTATCTGCATCACTTCTGATGTTCTTGGTTCCAGAACGATGCCCACATATAGTACACAGCTATAGTGAATTAAATATTTTGTTTTTGGAATTCTGTTAACGTTTTTATCGTTTTCTCACTGATTGTCCATTTTCTGTTAGGCTTCTTGTTCCATTTTTTGTTATTTTGCATTTGTTGTAAATTTCCGCATCAACTTAATTTCATCAATTTTATTATCATAAAACTCAGATTCATCATTAATTATACAGTTCATTGTTGTAATGAGTTCTTCCATTCCATCCCATCCCGACCCATTGTATATTTCTTAAAAACAAAATTTAAAGGATATAACATAATATCGTCTTTGATTTTGTGACAGTTGAATTCCCACATCCATCAAAACATAATATGTTTTGCTATACTGTTGCGATGCTAGTGATCAGAATTCACTGAGTTTAATATTAAAAAATATTTTTGGTTTTCTGTCAATACATTATTACCCTACTTATTACGTATACCTTTTGCCAAAAGTATATTTTAGTTTTTCCTTATTTCCCCAATTTTTAAACTTGGTCTTACATTTTATGGACAAGTACATTTAAGTACTAATTAAGTATAAAGTACTTTAATTGAAATCACTACAGAAATTCTATATTTTAGTTACACGTTATACCTAGGCAGGTTCTTATACATAGCTAAAACACTGTGCTGGGACCTTTTATACCGATTGGTACACTTGGCTAGGATGGGAAAAGAAAATTAGGAAAGGAGGAAGGTATAAAGGTATAAAGGAGTGAGGTCAATTACGAGCGAAGGTGTTAATGTTCATCTTGAATTTATTTACCTCATAAATATTAAATTTATAATGCTTTGGCAACACATAAAATGGACTTTAGTTCCACATTCGGGAATTATAAACGAATTTCCATAATTTGCTATCTAGAGATTTTTATTGTGTATGGATGAACAGATATGCTGCCCTTCGCGTTTTATGGAGGAAATTATTCTACATTTTTCAATACGATACTGTAAAAGGAGTGGGTGTATTTGTTGAAAACCCTAAACTGTCCTAAAGCTAGTCATCATGAATTTCCTAACACCCACGGTACATTTGACAACTTTCATTTGGTGACATTTGAACATTTTGCAACTTTAATTTGGCATATTCTGGAAAAGCGTGATTTTGATTTGTGGCTCTAGATATTTCTAAAGCTTTCGATCGAGTATGGCATAGTGCATTATTAGCAAAATGTCAAGCAGTAAGCCTGGATCTCTCTTCTCTCAAATGGATTGAAAGTTTCCTTTCGAATCGTACGATTCAAGTCTTAATTGATGGATCTAAGTCCGATCAGTTCCAAATAAACGCTGGCGTTCACCAAGGATCAGTTCTCTCACCTACCCTATTTCTTATATTTGTCAATAGTTTGCTCCAAACCACTTTCAATCCAATCCACAGCTTTGCAGACGACATCACTCTAGTAGACTCTTACGATTTTCATAAAAAATCCGAAGCTACATCCATCGCTGTGTCAACCAATAGAGACATCATGGCCAGTTCCCTCAACCATGATTTGGTTGCAATAGCTAATTGGGGCTTAAAAAACAGAGTCGAGCTTAACACTTCTAAAACTCAGAGCTGTACAATCTCCCAAAAAATTTCCATTTTTGATTCTACTCTTTTGTTTTAAGAAGATGAACTTCAGCGGTTTGAAAGCTTAAGTATATCAATTAGGTATGCACCTTAATCGAAAAATGATTTGGAATGATCGTATATATTTGATGTTGCAAAAAAATGCAGTCAAATGTTTAGGTTTACTTAGCCGCTGCAAGGCTTATATCTCCCTCTGTGACCTCTTGAAAATCTACAAAGCTTTCATACGACCCAAAATGGAGTACAATTCTCACATATGGGCTGGCGCTTCTAGTATTGCGTTAAAACATTTGGATAAAGTCCAAAAATGGGCTATTCGTCTAATCAATGACCCAAATGTGACAGCTCATCTTGCTCCTCTTGGACATCGTCGTATATGTTTAGTGGAAATTAAATCTATATTACCTTCACTTAAGCGTTTCCCTCGCTAAACACGAAGGACAACATGTTCTCATCTCTACACCATTGAAATCCATAGATGGCATAAGACAAGTTATGGAAATTCGTTTATAACTTCAACATCCCGAATGTGGAACCAAATTCCATCTTATGTGCTGGCAAAACATGATAAATTCTAAAAACTCCCCACTTAGTGCTTTGGCTGTATAAAAAAAAAAAAAAAATTATGATGAACAAAGCCAATCCAAACTCTAAACAACATCAAATTTTTAATGTAATTTCGAAAACGTGATGACGACGTGGTGTCAGACGATCAGTTATTCAGTCAGTTGTCACTGTCAGTTAAAATTGATAATAATTCATATTTATATTATGTATATATAACAATCACATATATATGTATTAAAATAAAAAAAATAAAATTTTTAAATCAATACCGACATTTACTCAATTTTACTAATTAGACTATGTACTATTTTTATCATAGATACCAGCTATAGATTATAATAGAACTCAGCTCTATACGAAAACTTCGATACTCTCATATTTTTACCAAACCAACAAATTCAACCTAAATCAAAATTTATAGATCCCTTTTAGTCAATCAAATTTACGTTATTATTTAAATTTTTCATAATTATTATTGTATCTATTAATACCAAAACTTTACTTATCTGAAACTGTGAACAAAATAACATAATAAAAAACAAAAGTAAAAAAGTACAAAAAATAAAAAATTTACTCCAGACATCAACTTTTTACAAAACAAAAAAAAAATAAAATAACCGAATAAAAAAAAACTGCAAAAATAAAAAATAAACGAGATAAAGCCAAAAACAAAAAAAAAATGTTTTTTTAATCTGGTATTTTTTTAATTTTGTAATTCCATAATCCAGTCATTCTCATTTTTTATTATTAGAAAAAATTATAAACAATTTTTATAATATTGTATTAACTAGTTCTAGCATAACGACACGCGACCTTTTTCATCTCACATATTAAAAATACAAATCAAATAAAGCAAAAACAGAACAAACCACACACACACATATATAATAAATAAACCGCGTTTTCCGATGTGATAAGTGACATATTAAAAAAAAAAATAAATAAAATAAAACAAAATAATAGAAAAATTTAAAAAGAAAAACAAAAATATTTTCATGAGCTACATACGAGTAAAAAATTATGTACGAGTATCAGTTAGTTTTAGTAGCTTAAAGCTTGATTTTTCACATGATAATAAAAACTAGAAAATTATACTTTGACATGAACATAACCTTAGTTTTCGTTTTCATATCATTATTTTAGTATCGGATTAACATCATAAAACATTTTTTAATGTTGTTAACACCATTCATTTTTTTTTTGTTTTTTAATGATTGATTTTAAATTTTTGGAAATTTTCAAAAAAAATTTAATATGGTAACAATATTTTTTTTTTGTTGCTCACTTTTTTAATCTGATTCGAAATCGAATTTAAATTTGTAATAAATTGCGAAATTTTTTTAATTTTATTCTATTTGAAGAAATTTGAATAATTATTATTATTAAAAATGTGACAAACATTTTGAATAGCATTATAACGGTAATATTTTGATACTTAGAATGAGAGCATCAAAAATCCATATTTTTAGATTTTGTTTGACTTAATTGGGAGTAGAATATCATTTTTTAGTTAATGAAAACTTTAACAAGTGTCAACGGTTATTCGTCATGGTGTTATACCCTTCTTTTTCTTCTTCTTATTATAAGATTAAAGTACTGGTCTTTTTCAGAACCTCTTTATTATAGGATTGTTGCTGGGAGCTACAATATTGCATACACATAATGTCAGCGTTCTCGTCCTAGTAAAATTTAACCACTTTTGATATTGGTTGATAGGCCATTTAATTTCAGCAAGGTGTTTAATCTTTTAATGTTAATTGAGCTATATTGCTTAAAACAGGTAACCAGAGTCAAGATATATGAACCAAATAGTACCAGTTATGATAAGCAGGTAAACAAGGAATTCAGCTAGACTATGAAACCATACTCACCTGTTGATTATATGAAGCTTAGAATCGGTCTTTAGAGTTTTCTTCATCTCCACATAGTATTTCCGTTGTTGGTACAGGAAAGTTTTAAACCAGAAAGAACAGTTCTACATCGGTGACTCATCCCATAATAACAAGCAGATTAAAGAAAGAAAACAAAGACCCTATGTAAAACAAAAATGTTATGCTTAAATTAAACGACATGCAAAGCAAAATTAGCTGTTTTGAGTTAAATATTTAAATGAAGATGAGAAAATAATTTTTTCAGTGACCGGCATACTTTATAAATTTTTTAACTTAGGTGATTTGACAAAGTACTATATGGGTTCGAGTTAACGATTAATGGCTTCAAAAAGACCATTAAAAATTTACATTTTACTTAAAGAGCCATAGCTCGTACATTTGTAAACTTATTCACTCCTGATAGAGTTTAAAGAAACTAACACCCTGGATCGGAACTGTTGCATATTACATGGAACATTTAAAATACAAATACGTATTAAATGTTACCTAATATGCAACAGTTTCGATACAGGGTGCTTAACAACATTAAAATAAAAACTGAATGTACATGTATATATAAAACCGAAGGTCTTAGGAAAGATTTTAACTGTTTTAAAACCATGGTTTCAACAATAGGTTTGGCAGGGGTTTGAGGGCAGCAGGTAAAATATTTATATATTATATATATATATGTATGAGTCTACAATATTTTTGTTATGTTTTTTTGTTTGTTTCTATGTAAACGCGACTTCTGAAGATCTATTGTACTTCCCCGTATATTACCTCAGAATCGCAAGTCTATTATGTCCTTAATGAATAGTATTATTGCTTTTATGTCAATTTCAGAATTAGGCGATGTTTTGTTACATTCGTACAATATTATTCGAATATTTATTTATTAAATTTATATTTATTTTCTGGTTTAGGATCAAATCATTAAACATAGAAAACTACTTCTGTTATTAGGACTTATAGATTTTTTTTGTTTTTATTTATACCCCAAACACTAGGTGGGGACCTTTTATACCGATTGGTACGTTTGGCTACGGTGGGAAAGGAAAATTATGAAAGGAGGATGGTAAAAGGGAAGGAGGACAATTACGAACGAGGGTGTTAATGTCTATTTAAGTCTATTTTCAAAAAAATAATAAAATGTTAAGAGTTGAACAAGAATGCTAATGTTAAATGTTAAGAGAAATGCTAATTACCGTTATATCTGTTATTAGTTTTATGAATAAATTTTAAGCGGTTTTTTCTTCTAATTTAATTGCCATTTTAAATATGAGTAAACTTGTATAAATACTAATAAACTATCTTCTTGATCCCTTATTTCAATTTTCTAACAACTTCTTTTGTTTTATTTTGTTTAAATTTTCTTAGCTCATATCTATTATTGTCATTCTTATTATTATAATTAATATTATTATCTATGTAATTATATTTTTCTTGGAAATAATTTTAAATTAAATTTATTATAAAAAAAAAAACAAGACAAAAAAAAAGAAAAATCAACAAGAACAAAAAAATAAAAAACGTGCAGAATATCAGATGTTTCAACTTGAAAAAAGAAAGAGAAAATAATAATATAAAAATAAAATAAACTATAATTTAAAATTATTTTAATCAGTCCAATAAGTCACATGCGCCACACCGCCACACATATTTTGATTTATTTAAGAACTACAATCGTTTTTTTTTTATTTTTTTTTTTTTTATTGAGACAATCTCTTCGAACAATGATACTATTTAGCCTTTTAGCAGTTTGTGATGTTCTCTACATGGTATTATTTATTTTTATTATTATGATTTTAATTATTTAATTTAATTTTTTTTTTAATTCATTATCAGGAACAAAATAATAAATTAATCTCATATATTATATATATATATATATATATATATATACAATAAACTTTATTATCCCCAGTGGAATATTTCCAGTCGTTGCTCTAATTTTTGTTGCTCTTTATTAAAATATTGTAATAAACAAATAAATAACAATGAAATTTATAAAAAAAGAAACAAAAACAAAAACAAAAAAGGAAAATTAAAATAAAATAAACAAATATGATTTAAAATCTGTGACTTTTATTTAAAAAAAGAAAGAAAAAAATAATTTTATAATAGCTACTAATGATTAATGTATAAATAATAATAATATATAATTTATTTACAAAAACAAATAAGAAAAAAAATGGATTAAGGTTTAATTTTTATAATGATTATTTTTAATTAATTAATTTTTGTTTGTTTAATTTTTATTTCCAAATAAAATTGATTCATTATTATTTTATAACATCATAAATATGTGAATAGTACGGATTAAAATGACTTTATGACTTTTATAATAATGGCGATTTGATGTTTGAATTCTTTACCATCAGAGTACAAAATGTCCTTTAGAATATTTTTTCAAACTGTACATGCAATCACACGTAACAATTTTTTTGATATAAGACTCTTGCGCAAACACTATTAGGAAGTATTAGTGCTTCCTAGAAGTGAATTAGCCTTTATAGAAGTATTAGTGTTAATTTGAATACTCTTTAATTGTCGCGACACGTTATAAATACGTTATAGGACTAAAATGGAGAATCCTAAAAGTCATCGGAGCAATTACTGTAATATTGTTATAGGATTAGTATAGAATATATGTTTTAGGGTATATATTTTTATTTTGAAATGAAATTCATTTCAAATAATAATAATCTTATGCAGTTTAGAGAGAGATAGGGAGATAGATATTAATTATTTATTTTTGTATTTGTATGTAAATGATTTATAATATAAAAAATGTCTTACTAATAAATAATATTTTGGGGTTAAGAATAATATCGTATTAATATTAGCAATAATTATTGTGACTAGACCAAAATGCAAAATTTGGCTAAGAAAGAAATTTCATTGATATTTAGACATTTATTATAACAACGCTTATTATATACTATAATTTATAGTATATAAATATATATATATATATATTTTATTATATTATAACCCTTATAATAACCAATTTTTAAGCAAATGAAAGAAAATATATTTTTAAATTGCATATTTAAAATATAAAAATAATGTATATGTTAATCAATGTATATTGTCAAATTTTATATTTAAATAATTATTATTTTAAGTAAAAATGATACTTTTGCGAATAGAATACAAAGTTTTCTATCATACTATCTGTAAATATTAATGGCTGTCGCAAAATATTTATTCTAAATATTTATTCAAAAGCTACAGTAAGTGAATGAGTAACGTTATAGGAATACAGTAAAATAATAATACTACTACTGCTATTATAGCATTTCTATTCTTATAACAACACTTTAACTCTTGTTGTAGGATTACGCACTTCTAGACTTATAACAACATTGCTGTAGCATTTACTGAAAATCACATTATAACAATTCCCGCAATTGGTAATTTTTATAACAATATTAATCACATTATTCCCATAAAAACATCATAATAACACCTTTAGTGCTTATCAGGAGTCATATAGCACTAATAATATTTTTATAACAATAAATTGTTACGTGAGACGCTATGTTTCGCAAATTGCACTTAAATAAAAATGGCATTAGACAGAAACTCTTGAACACTTCCTTTGCAGTTGCCCAGGTTAGCTAAAGTCAGATTCCGGTTAGGTGATGTTTTCCCCAACAATATAGGTTTTATAGCGGAAAGCAAAATCGAAGATCTTATCAACCTTCTCAATCGTATAGGATTACTCTAGTACTGAATCCCTGGGGAGAGTAAAAATGATAGAATGGTACTCTATAACAACCAATAAAAGGCACAATTAAGTGGGAATTGGTTTTCCAGAAGCAACTGGAATGGCCATCACTTCTACGTATACCTGCCTATCTAAACAAAAATCACTATATAAAATATAATTTAAGAACGGCCACCTCTATCCATTGATCTAAGTGTGAAACAATTTATCACGTGACTTAAATCTCAGCTAAAATAATACAAAAGCATTTTAGGAAAGTATGAATGTCAAAATAACCTGCATACATATACCGTTTCATTTTCTTCTTCTTTGTCTTTAATTAGGCGTTTCGATCTGGTCTTCCCAACATATCTTATCATCAGTTTTGATATGACGACGTCCAGCATTTATATCATATTTTTAGGGGTCTTCCTGGTAGACGTTTAATACTTATTACCGCCATTCATTACTACCCTAGTCGGTTGACAGTCGATTTTTAACCATTGTATTTTCATGACCCCAGTTTATTCAAATAAAAATGATGCATAAACATGATTGTAAAATTTATTAAGACACAAAAACTGAAATGGACAAGACGTGTAGTTATGTATACAATATGATCAAAGGATGCCGAAAATAATATTAGACTTAACACCACATGAAAATGACTGGACGAAATCTAGGAGAACTGGCAAAAAATGTAAATTAACCGATGTAAAACAATTGTACAAGATAGAGTAGAATGGAAGATAGTTGTATAAAGAAGGTTAAAGCTCAATTTGAAATTAAAATTAAAATAAACCAATATTAATACCAAAATTATTAATATACGCAATAAAGGGTTAATACAGAAAATTGCAACATTCAGATTTAGGCTGCTAGTAACTTAATTAAATTTGTTTTAAAAAAGTAAATTCACCTTGATAATAGCATAGCTCCTATTAAATATAATTAATAAATATGTTGTTTCTTTGCAGATTTAATTATTCAACTGATGACTGGATTTACATAGATGGACATAAATGGTTTTACAAGTTTATTAAATATAGGAGGACTGATGCTGCGCAGCTGCGGCCGGAACAGTTCCATTTTACCAATTTGTACTTAACAATTTCAGGTGCAAATAAGAAAACCCATTTTTCAAATTTCCTTCCATAATAGAGGGATTCGAACCTTTAATATTCATATTCCTATTAGTTAGATGGCATAGCAAATATACTCCAAAGGTCGAATAATTAGCATATTATATAGAAGAAAAGCTGGTACCCACACGCGTTTCTGCCCCCCCCCCCCTTTTCAAAAAACATTTATTTTAATTGCCGTATCCATTTTACTTTTGATTTTTTCTTATCTGGTGACTTTGTTTTGCTATCGTGATTCGGATAGCTGCCAAAAAACTCCTAGCACACTCTAAGAATATTTCAAAATTCAAAGACGTTACAGACCTGAAAATGGGTATTTAGGTACCCTTCCAAAAATAAAAAATTGTATTTTTAACCACTGCTAAGCCCACCTACTTCAAAAGCGTCAAATTTTATTCTTGTTATCAGTTAACTGCAGCATGTATGACGTATATGGTATCCCTGAATCCCCAAATGCCAAACAAACTAAAGAAATAAACACAGAATTGATAACAATTCTTCATAACAGAAATTAGGTAGCACACAAAAAATTTAATATAAATTCTGAACGTAAGTATAACAATATTAACAAAAATAGTTTTTAATAAACAGGCAAACAAACTGTTATCTAATAACAGCGAAGACGAAGAAGAAGAAAAAAAAATAATCATTCATCTCTCTTAATTTGACATTAATTAAATTAATCGTTGATTTAATCATAATTAAAAAAAAAAAAAATTAAATTATTAAATCCTAATAGACACATTGAGAATCATTTTAATAATTTGAAACTTTCCGTTAATTAAAAAAAAAAATTATTTTTAAAGTCGTTAAAAATTTTGCACAATACAATTATATATTTAATTAGAAAAAATATATATATACTTAATTTATCACATTCAAATTAAAAAAGATAATGAATCATTTTGTATATACAACAAATTATTCATCTAAAAATGGGAAAAAAAATGATTTAATTGTTTTAAATAACAGCCATAATGACCAGGCAAACTATTATCACCTTGACTAGACAAAGATCAACAGGGTAAAGGGCATTACTGACGCAAATAGTATTATAAAATAACATACTACTAACAAGGTATATATACAACAGGCATACAGTCAGTCAGTTAGTCAGGCAATTATTTAATCAACATTTTTATTATTCGGCTGAACTAAAGTTTTGCATTATTAAAGATTATAGCTTTTTTTTTTGCTTTATTATTCTTTTTTTTTGTGTCACCCAAGTTTGGTAACACGGTATTATTTAACTGATTTTCTAAAATTGATATTGATACGTTGAATTGTTCTAATGTACATACATATGTACATAAATGTATACAAAAAAAAATCTGCAACGTGATCAATTTAAAATAAAGAAAAAAATAAAAATTAAACGATTATGAAATGATTATTATGAGATTCTGATTAATTGACTTAAAAATCTATATTTGTTCACGCGTTAATAACATTTTTTTTCTGCTTTCTGTTATAGTGATAATCAATTACTATTAAAATATTATTTTTATATAGAAATTTGTCTAGAAAATTAATAATAACAATTTTTTTATATTTATTTATAATTTATATACAAATACCTACTTCTTGTATGTCGTATAGTTAGTAAATGTAGCTAAATATGTAATTGGATCAAAATGTAAATGTGAGCAAGTAAATTAAATGTAAAGTGGTACATTTCTTTTTTAGTATGTACCTACTACGATACTTAAATGTGATGGGTAATTTTTACTCACTCTATTCAAAAATATTATCAATAAATAAGTATTTTGGTCAATCCGACACAGTTTTATGAACTGATTATGGTTAAAAACGTTTTATTAAATAGATGAGTAGCTAATTGAAAAATATATAAATTATGAAATTGAAAGTAAAAAAATACATCAATATGGTACATTGTAGGCTATAAGTTTACAAAGGCATAGAAGATTAGAACCGTGTTAGGGACAACATCTATATTATAATACACAAGAGCACGATTAGTGAAGGCACACTTGTCGTGGTTTTTCGTGTGCTTCGTTTTTTTTTCATTCAATCAATCGGCGATTATACAGGCTGTGGCGATCAAAATCAATTTTTATTTTATGTGTATATTTTGGGTAAACAATTTTTATAAGATATTAGCTGAGTTGGTTAAAGCATCATTTAATATAAGAAATTTTTGTCGATTCTCTTTTGAGTCAAATTCTTTTTATTTATTTTTTTATTTATCGCATTTGGTTTTTTGCACTTTTGGTACGAAAAAAAATGAATTAGTAGGATAATATTATTAATATAGGTTTTAATATCACATTTTAGTGAGTTCGATTCTCTATTAATTCAATTTTTTTTTATATTAAAAAAATATTTTTTTTATCTAATATATATTACACAAGGAAGGCCATGTGGAGAATATCTTATATTATAATACATACGATGATAGACGCGGTGAGTAAAAAAGCAAGAATAATTGAAAAATAAATTATTTACACCACAAAAATATTAAAATTTTAACAAGTTCTTGGTGCTGAATACTTAAAACATTTCAAATAGTTACACCAAATAAGGACGGTTATTTCCAAGTTGAGCGACATCTATACTCTAAGAGGATTTCAATTACGGGAAATTTTTAACAATGCTTCATAAAAATTCTGTCATTTTAAACAAACACAAAAACTTATAGAAAAAAGTACAAAAACAAAAACACAAACAAAAATTGAAAACAAAACAGAAAACCAAAAATCAGATCAGATCATACTCTTCAAAAATTATATAATAAAATAATGTTATTTCTGAATATATATTATATTTCAGTAATATTTCTGAATATAACCGTTTTGTGACTATAGGCGAAGTTAAAAAAAAATTGCATCTTTATAAACAAAGTCAACTTCAATAAAATATCTTTCGTATAACAATTTTAAACTTTTCACAAATAGGAATTCTGTCAAAATATACATATTTGTAATAAAGAACAAAAAAAGACTATTATGATATATATCAGTGTTTTAATAAAATAATTCATTGTTGACCTATACTATATTCATTGTTGCTATAACAGAATTATGACTACAAACGTTTTTGACTATAAACGAATTAAAATACATCGATCCACTACGTTGAGAGTAATGGGATTTTAATGTGTTAAGTTACATTGAAATCAGTATTAATTTCGTCATAAAGTATTAGGTATTATACCTTAATTTCATATATATTCAATAATCAGACGATTCAGAAAACAACTACAGATACACCAAAACAAATATTTCTTTTTACATAAAATTGTGTTTGAAAGAACTACTTCTGTGAAATTGCACAGGGGATTCACTAGTAATATTTTTATAATAGAAAAGAGCAGTGTAATTAACTAAGTAAAGTTACATTGTATATCTATAAGCTACAAGCTACGTAAATATTTTGTTGGTTGGTTTAAGTTGATTGTCACAACGTATACGTACAGTAAAATTACAATTGTAATCACTAGTTAACGTTTACAATATATCTTTACTGTATGCATTCTGTAACATCAGTTTAAGTTGTATAATATACATTTACAATTTTTGTCTATATCTAAACGATTTGTAAAATGTACAACAAAAATTTTGTAACTATAAGTTACACAAAATATTCATTAGGTAAAATTCAAAAGATAGTTTGAGTATTCTATATTTTTTTTGTATTTGTTTAGTTGACGTTCTATGATCTAAATTGAATAAGTTTTTTATACATTTGTTTTGTATTTTTTGAAGAGTATTAATATTATTTAAATATGTATTTCCCCTAGTACAGATACCATTACTTATTTTGCTGTGAAATAGACTATAGTATATACGTACTACGTTTTAGTTTCTCTGGAATTCTGAAAAATATTTTCCTGAAAATACCAGCTTTTCTGCTAATACTTTTAATTAGATTTTCAACATGAGTATTCCAGTTTAACTCATTATCAATTATGACTCCTAAATATTTGTATATGCTAGTATTTTGAATTGCAGTATTATTGTATATTATGTTCAAGTTAATATTTTTTGTTTTGATTAACATGTACTTAGTTTTGTCTACATTTACAGTGAGTTTAGGGAGGCTCATCCATTTGAAAACATTTTCCATATCTTTGTTAATATTTGTTTGTAAAATGTCAGTATCAGCTTCACTATTACTAAATCATCAGCCTAAAGAAAAACATTATCAATAAGATTTGTCATATCAAAACTAAACATATAGCACGCAAAAAGTAGAGTGGGCCCAACGAACTGCTCTGAATAATCTTAAATTCAATGTTGTTTGTGTTACTTTGAATTTCACCACTTTGACTATATATTGTTTCATATTACTAAAATAGCTTTGGAACCACTTATGTTCTCTACCTTTTATACCAAGTTCAAATAATACTCTCAATAAAGTTTTTCTATCTTCTATCTACTATTAACTACTATTGATTTATAAGTTTTTATTGTTTCATCATTAGTGTTAATTAAATCAAAATTAAAGTCACCTATTATGATTGTGTTATTATTAAGATCATTTAAGTGTGCTTCTAATAAAGAAAAAAAATTATTTATTGATTCCATATGATTTAGTGGAGATCTGTATATAGTTGAAATATATATGCAATAATTAGATGTAATAAGTTTAATATAGCAACTATTATAATTATTACGAGAAATATTTTTGTGAACAGTATAATTTAAAGAATTTTTAATAAAAATAGTAGCTCCACCTCCTTTTCTATTCTGCCGACACGAAAAGATTTGATTGAAATAAGGTATAATAACAAGATCAATTTCATTTTCATTAATCCACGTCTCAGTAAAGACAATTACATGAATGGAAGAATTAATTTTATCAAGTAAGTAAGTGATTTAATCTATTCGCAAACTTCGAATATTCAGGTAGGTATAGAACCTTTAAAGCTGTTTGTTTTTCAAATTTTATGTTTTGTACATTTGAGACATGATAAATTTGTGAGTTTATTGGTGAATTAAAGGATTTATTTCATTATTAATTTGTACCATATAGCTCTTCCAGCTGGTTTACAAATTTTATGTGAATTATTTTAGAAATAGCTTGGTAACCTGCCATAAATGACGGAAGCAAAATAAATTCTAGCATTTCTTTCCTTCTATAGAGTTTTCATTTCAAGTTTAAGAAAAATACGTATGTATGTGCTTACTAATTTATCATACCTTTATTTTTGTATTATAACGATTTTAATTACCATATAAACAGAATATTTGTAGTAAGGTGCAAAATTTTCTATTCCCTAAGGGTCATTTACTCGATCATTTTAGCGACATCCTTTTTGCCAACATTGAAAATTTATCGTATAATTCAAAATTCAGTTAATCCTGTTAACATTTAATAACATTCGCTGCGTAAGCTTGGCGTCAAAGTTTATAGCGAACAAATAATATTTTATAATGAGCCACAACTTTGAACGAAAACAATTTTAAAAATAAAAATAAATAAAATTGTAAATATAAAAAAACAATAGTATTGTAGGTACACATAATATTTATTTTGATGAATAAAATAAAAACTCGTGTTGGAGAAAAAATTAAAATAAAAAAATTTACTGCAAATAAATAGGTATTTACAAAACTGTTCTAACTTGTGAACCATTGATCGGTTATTTATTTTTATTTCATTTCAAAAAATTCATTACCGAACTGTTCATGTTAAAATTCATACATAATTATTATTTATAACATATTAAAAAGAAGAGCAACAATCAATATGGTTTAACCGATACCTATATATATCTACTTAATATATTTAAAAAAATCATCACTCTCGAAGTCCCTACAACATACATTTCTACACACTTGAAGAAAACAAATATACCTAAAAATTATAAATTTACAAAGATAAGGAATAAAAAATAATAGTACAAAATTTCATTTAATTTCTTTAAAAATGTATAGGTTGTTATTGTTTTTATGTGTAAATCAGGAGAACCAAAACCTAAACCCATAATACATCATAAATGTTATATACGATCATAAATTTATATATCATATAGATATATATATATATATATATATATATTGAAAAAAAAAAACAATAACCAAAAAAAATAAAAATACATAATAATGTTAACTCATCATCGCTTCACATTTCTGGCTAGAGTATATATATATACCTATGGTACTTTACAGGCTATGCATACGGTACGGCAAAACTATGATGCTATGATCATTATCATAACAACAACAAAAAACAAAAAACAAAAAAAATAAATAACAATTTTAACTCATCATCGCATCACATTTCTGGCTAGAGTATATAATATATATACCTATAGTACTATACAGGCTATGCATACGATATGGCAAAACTATGATGCTATGATCATTATCATAACAACAAAAAAAAATCAAAAAAAAAAAAAATATGTAGACACATATGCATATTGTGTATAATTTTAAATAATAAGAATAACCTTTAAGTGCATTATGTTTTTTTTTGTGTTAAATGCTGTTTGCCTTTTGGTTATTATACCATATTGAACTATTGATCAAATTTCTATTAGTCCTTCTTATTATAACTCAAAAGAATTGTTTGTTTTATTTATATTATTATTTTTAATTTTTCCTTATTATTTGCGAAGAAGACTAACATTAAATTAAAGAAATATATTTCATGCAATGGTATTTTTTCCTGCAAAGGTTCAGCATGGTAGACAGGGGTTAAAAAAGAGTACCAAAGCAATTTGTATACATATTGCAATTTGTATATGTGTTGGAGTATTCCGTCGAACTTACAAACATCCAGATAAATGCAGAATAATATATATATATATAATGTTCATTTTCCATTATCAGAACTCTACAATTTTTTACCAAAGCAAATTTAATGATGTTTTGTCTCTTGAGGTCTCTTGTACAAAAACCGAAGTATGGCGTTAAACATTCATTAAAACCAACCATTAATGAAGATATTTTGTACAATATTTGAGAATATTTGATATGTATGTAAGGGAAAAATTCAAATGCTCTTATAGTCAAAATTCAATTTTGATATTTATTTAGACTTAAATAAAGCTGGTTTATAAATCCTATGGCGTAAATGTTTTAGTGTACAATCGCTTGATATTTCGTTGTCATTATTTTGTTTTTTTTTTTAATTTTTATTCTACACAACTATCTTTACCATTAACAAAGATACTGAGTACAATATTTTAGAGAAGTTGACATGATGTATCAAAGGGATTTAAATGCAAGCTTGTCCCTTAGATGTATGCAAAATGTTCCTTAGATACATGCCGTATCTAAGGGATATAAATTCAATTTTGATATTTATGGAAACTCAAGTAAATCTGGTTCTTAAATCCATTTTCAGTTTACGCTGGATTAATACTTCGCTATTTGATTAGTTAAGACGCAAATGAATTTGAGTGAATCTCTTAAATCCAATCATTTCTGGATTGTTTGTCATTTATTTCAGTGTTGACTATACATTTTATATAAGCCATGAACATAAACAAAAATTTTACATCCGCTTAAACCAAACAAATCTGGATTTTTTTTTTTAATTAATTTTATTTAGAAAAACGTCATCGTCACAAACAAAAAAATTTGAAAAATTTCAAATAAAAAAAAAAACAAGTTCTTTGAGCTCTTTGAAAACTATAAAAAAAAAAAAAAAAAAAACAAAAACAAAAATCTTATTTTATTTCTTTTTAATCATTATTATTTTAATATGTGTGTTGAAAATAAATCAATTTTATCTCATTTTCTTTACTATACAGATACATTTTTTAATAGTAAAAATTCTTTAAAAAATTTACATCACAAAAATGAAAATAAATTTTTTTTTTTTTTCTTTAAGTGATTTCTATAAATGGAATTTCAGAATATTTTAAATTCTAGAAACCTATAGGATTTTTGTTCTATTTTAATTTCTACATACCTATTCTTTTATTTATTTTTTCACCTGATGTTGATGTATACCTATTATAAGATAACTATATTTTTTTTTATTTCAAATTTAAATTATCCAGCATTAAATTTAAATTAATTAAAACCAAAAAACAAAAAATTTCGCAAATAACAACAGAAAAAGAAAAAAAAAAAGACAAAAACAAAAATCCATTTATTTTATCTGTTTGTTGTATCTTGGAGTTTAATCGTATCAAATTTATAGAAATTAAACTAAAAACAAATATTCTTTATTTTTTTTTTATATACGAACGATAAATTTCACAGGAATTTCCAAATTTTTGTTATTTTTGAGTTTTAAAATCTTAAAGGAATTTCAATTCATAAAAATATTGAGAATAGCAAAAAAATAAAATTAATTTGCATATACATAATTAATTATACGGAGACATTGTGTGACGGTTCAGTAGCACACGCGTTTTTAACGCATGAAATCATGATTTTAAGTCAACACAATAAAAAAAACAAACACGAAAAACAAACAACAAAAGCAGCACAAAACAAAAAGACAAAAAACATAAGCTATAGCTAGTTGTTTTAGTTATAAAATAGGCTACTACGATTATAAAAGTAACTGTGTATGATAAATTTATATATAGTGAGGTTGATATTAAATTAATATGTAATATAATATAATAAAAAAAATTAAATTTAGCTCAACAGATGGTTTCATTTATAGGTTGTTTGTCTACAGAATCTGCTCTATACAAGATAATACTCTATTTATAGAATAAAAAAAAATGTTTAATAATTATTGACAACTGAATACATAGACACAGTATTTCTTCCCTATATAATATGATAATTGTTTTAAGCAGGTGGATGGTGCTGAACAATAATAATTGTTCTATATTATCTAGATTGAATAGTTTTTGGGCGGTTATAATAATTTTTTGAAATATTTGATTTGACTTGAATTCATTTTATTAAATTACTGCATATATGCTATATATATACTAGGGGCCCCTGTTGAGTAATTATAATTCAAGTTGAATTTAAATTTAAAGTTTTGAAAAGAACAGTAATTTACGTACAGACATAGACTTCTCACGATAAAGCATTATGTTTTTTTAAAAGTTATGTTTAATAAAAAGTTTTGAGGTTAGTAAGTCTTACTTTGCATTTCCAATATATTTCCTATAGTCAGTGGCATTAAATGGATAAAATTGTTAAAAATAAAGTATTTTTGCAATTAAAAAGGTGGGTATTTACAATATACATTATACATATTTTTAACCAAAACTATATGATTACTACAAATTACAAAAATATAGGAAACAATAATTTGAGACTGTTACATAAAAAAATATAACCATCATAAAATAACACCCGGTATGGGATAAGAAAATTTTCTACACAGATAATTCTATATAAGTGAAGATTTTTCAAATTTTTAAACACATGGATTGCGATCGTAACTCTATTATTTATCTAAATGTATTATCTTGAATTCATTTCAACTAAGCTTTGAAACAATCTGAGCTTCAGATACATATTCAATTTTTGGTATTAAAAATATTTTGTATTCGTTTTCCATCATTGTTCTGTTTATAGTTGAAACTATATTTTATTTTTTTATTGATTTTTCTCACACAACAACCGAATATGTAATAATTTATTTAAAAAAAAAATAAATAAATTTAAATTTAATTCTGGCGATGGATGATTTGTTGACAAATTAAAATTTTTGTGTAGACTGATGTATAGGAGTATAATTATGTATACATGGGGTGAAACTTTAAATTGTAATTTATTATTGAAAATTAAAATAATTTAAAAACGTATTTAATTTCGCTACGTCTCTTTTTAAATATCTATCATTTAAAAGATTAATAATGAAAATCGAATGTGAAATGGTTTATATATTTGTACTGAACCTTTTGAAACAAATTAAATATAATGATGTAAAAACTTGATTCAACAGAGCAATTCATAAAATTCAGGGAGTTAATAAGACTAGTAAAATATTTATAAATAAATAAAATATGACATGACTACTGGCAAAAAGTTTATTCATCTTGTTTTGAAGTTCTTGTTTAAATTACCTGAATTAGAACAATTTCTTAATAGATAATACAGATTAAAATTCTACTTGGTTTCGTAACGTTCTAATGCATAGGGTTTAATTCAAATAAAATCAATCAAAAACAATCGACTGTACTGTAATTAAAGGCACTTATACAGAAAAATGATCTGTAAATGATTAATTAACTGTAGAGATAAGAGATATTTATTGTATTTATTTATTTATTCTCTAAAATAGCGTTAGCTCATACAGATGTTATATATAAGTGAACGAAACTATCTGCATTCCCATAAAAGAAGTTTATTGCAATATTTATATAGTTCCAAGAAGACAAAATTGATTTTGACTAGAATGATATCAAGTCCTGTAAAA
The DNA here is from genome assembly GCA_963942445.1 of Argyra leucocephala. NCBI lineage: Eukaryota > Metazoa > Arthropoda > Insecta > Diptera > Dolichopodidae > Argyra > Argyra leucocephala. Next base: position 32,638,747 of record OZ012679.1, on the reverse strand, counting down.
CTGTTTTAAAATTACGCCTAACTACATCCAAAAGTATAACACAAAATCAGAGGAAATTTTCTTTGTTCTATAGAAAGGTTTTCCAAACTGTAACAGTAAAAATTTATTTTTATGATATTTTATATTTGTTATTATATTTCGTTCTCAAGCACGAAGATCACCAGTGCAAACAATACAACATAGTAATATTAAAATATATGTGGGTTTCTTGGCTTAACCTTCTTCATTTATAAGATTTTATTGTTGAGGTCAATATAATTGGTTTAATTTCAGCAAGACAACCTAAACAGATTTTTAATTGCTTTATCAAAATATTACAAGAGTATTGGAAAAGAAGTAATCATTATGTTCATAATTTAATGTACAGTTAGCTTATGGAAATCCATTCAAAGGATTGTTTATAATTTTCATGTCGGAATTTATTATGTTTTGCAGCTTGTATTATTTTTTTTCCGCTTAAACAACAACCAAATTATCTGTATAAAGATAATGATTTTCCTTTTAGTGATATAGTAGTCATTTATATAGCATTTGCAAGATGTTGGGCCAAGTTAGCTTTCTTGAATTCCATTAAAATCTATATCTTTTACTTCACAAAGAAATAAATAAATAAATTAATAAATAAAATAAACTTTTGATTCCCTCACATTCAGAGATTTGTTGTCTTTTCACTGAAATTTTTCCTAGTAAGATTGACAATATAATTTTGTAAGCACTGTTGACAAACATTTTTTATTCATACAATAATTGTTTTTCTATTTTAGTTGAAAATATAAAACTAAAGGTGAGTTTTATGTGAAGCTACGTTTTGAAATTTGCTGATGAAAAGTTCAATTAAAAAAAAGTGAAGATTAAATAAAAAAAGACATTTGAAAAATTAAATTCAAAAAAATCAATTCAAAAAAAATTAAGAGTTAAATAAAAAAATATATTTTAAAGAATTCAATTAAAAAAAGTAAATAGCAAACATGAAAAATTTAAGGCTCAAATTTTTTTACTTATGTATTTCAGTTGAACTAGTGAATTATTTTATTTGCGTTGTTAATAAATTTTGTTAGTTTAATTTTATTCCTGCAAATAAAACATTTATCAAAAAAGCAAATAATTTGAAGAAAGAAAAAAGTAAATTTGAAAATTTGACTATTTTATTAAATAATAATAATTTGAAAAAACAGTATGAACAGCAAAGCGCTTGAACAATCCGAACCTGAAGTCTGAACATTTTTTAAATATTTTGAACTTTATTTCTATAATTTTGAAACATGTAATGTAAAAAAAAAACTTTATTTTTTTAATGTTATTTGAATTTTTTTGAATATAATAATGAGCTTAATTTTTTTTTAAATAATAGAAATGCTATAAAATAAACTAATTGTTAATTAACAAGGCTATTATTGTTTATTTCTAACTGTAATAATAGCATGCATTTATTCTTAAGACGTACAAAAATTATATAATGTTAAGGGCTGTCTTGTCTTGCTAATATAAGATATGGATCCACATTCAATTTGTAGGGTAATGTAAGTATACAAATAACTTACAGATTAATATATAATTCAAAACAGTTAAAACCAAAGTAGGAGGTAGTCCGTATAACGCTTTTTTGAAAATTTAGTTTTGAGTTACAACTTCATTTTTGCAAATACAATAGTTATGATTTGTTAGCAGTAACAAATATTAGAATAAAGTACCTTATAAAGTTTTTTTTATGTTAGAAATGCTCTATGCTCTAAGCTCTATATTTTGGTTTTAACATTTTTTGATAATATATTAATCTGTAAGTTATTTATTTATATTCATATAATACCCTATTAACATAATGATTCTGTTAATTCTACAACTGAATAGAGGTTATTATGACAAAACAAAATTGTTGATTTAATAAAAACTTCATTTTTGAAATATTTTTTTCTCCAATCAACAAAATATTATTTTTCTCTTTAAACATATTGTTTTATTGCCTATATCATAATAAATTTAGTTTTGTCATTCCAACAGATTTAAATTATTACAACGACAACTGTTTGTAATATTTACAGAATGAAAACAAAAAAATTGTATTTTCTTGTCATATTTACTCATAATTTTTGTCGACGCTATATTCCCTAGTTTTTGTTATTTTAACCCAGATTTTTGTCAATATTACCTAGTTTTTTTTTGGTGTAGTATTTTGCGATCAACTGAATCAAATGCTTTGGTTCCTCCAAAATTCTTATAGCATACTTTATCGCACTAGACTATAATAAGTGGACAACATATGAACCTTATCCAGTAGCCTATTTCCATTTTTTTAAATACTCCTACAATGTTTCTGGACTTTTTTGCCAGCTCAGTTACATGACTATTCCAATTCAATCCTACATCGAAACAAACACCAGTTTATTTGAAAGTAGTGTGTAGGTTTATCTATTTTAATACCAATGTAGGCTAACAAGTTTTATTTATTTTCAATCTACTCGGCTATGCCCTTACAGATTTTACTTATGCACTAAAATGTAAATATAGAAAAAATACAATATAGAAAAAATAGAATAAAAAATAACTTAATATATTATTTATTTCATACATATAAGATACTTAGCGATTTTCCTTAACAACAACTTCACTAAAATTTAAGTCAAAATACCGAAACATTAAATAAACTAAAACTAAAATAAATTAAAGAGATTTATTTATTGATTCAATTTAAGAAAATTAGTGATTTTTCTCTTAAAAACAATTCTACTAAAATTGAAGTCAATCACCGAATAATATTCATTAAACAAGCATTGGGAATTTACTAATGGCTCAAAGAAAGCATAATTAGTCCTATATGCATTAATATATAGGTTGTGCTTAAATATTATATTGTCTAAGAATAAATGGACAATCAATTTCATAAGAAAACATAACAGAAGCGACGTTACGTCGGATTTCAAGAGTTGATATATCTAAAAGAAGGCACTTTTGCCTCGTAGTTTGTTGTGAAAGGTTGCCAATTAAATTTTTTGAGACTAAATCTTACCATTTCGTTTTTAATGGATTCAATTGTTTTGATATGCTTAGCGTAGAAAGGCATCCAAATTGTAGAAGCATATTCTAGCAAAGGACGAATTAGTGTGATATATAAAGCTTTAAACGTATATGGATCTGAAAAGTTTTTGGAATTACGTTTGATAAAATCTAACCTTGAAAAAGCCTTAGATATAAGAAGGTCGATATAGGGATTGAATGTTAACTTCGTTTCAAGAATAATGGCAAGATCTTTATATTCAAGATTTATTTACTCTTGACATTAATTATCATAAATTTTATATTTGTCGCATTTACAGTGATATTCTGAAGAACTATCCAATCCTGTATTTTTAATACATCTCGATTAATTGCTAACTCAAGATTTACCAGACATTTATTTACAAATCATAATACACCAACAGTATCTCCTTCTTCACACTTACAGTAAAAATATTGGGTTACTGACCAAATATAAAATTCGCTTTATCTTTAAATTTTGATTTTTTTTATAATAAATTCCAAAAATTTAAAAAATTTCAATTAAATATCGAAGTCCGAATAATTTAAAAATATTTTTTCTCAAAATAGAAAACAAAACCTATGAAAAAAAAAAAAAAACATAATAACAGATGACGCAAATCCTTATTATCTTTATTTTTTTTTTTCAAAACTCTTGTATTCATATTTCTATCCAAAAAAAAAAAAAAACCAAAACAACAATGTACAAAATACCTAAAAGGTGATTTTTCTATAAATAAGGCACCAAACAAAAACAATAACAAAAAAAAAATAAATTTTTTAAATATTTTCTAATAATAAATCGAACTAAAAAAATATTTTATTTACATATAAATCTACCCATAATATTAAATTTGTACTAGGTACAAAGTTACCCCATAGTAGCGCCAATCAATTGGCCTTGAGAGTCATTGTATTTTTTTTTTTTTATATAATTTTCTAAGAATTTCTTTTTCTTGTTATTGACGTTCTTTTCTTATTTTTTTTTTTTTAATAAAATAAATTTTTTTTTTCCATTTTGCAAAAAAATTATCAAAAAACAGAAAAACAAAACAAAAATGAAAAAAAAAAATTATTCTTCTAGTTCCGGTTTGAATATCTCATCGTTTTCTAAAACAAAATAATATCAACCGCAATTTAGAACGACAATAACAAACGGCAACGACCAAAAAATTGAAAACAAATACAAAAAAAAAAAATTAAACAAAAAATCAAATGACATGAAGCCACGCTTCAAAAATATTTTTTTAACAGTCATGCTTAAAAAAAAAAAAAAAAAGAAAAAATAAAGCTTTAAAATGTTATTTCGCTATTTATTTTAATTTTCTTTGATTATTATCGTAAATATTTCATTCTCTCGTCTATTATGAACCGGTAGTGGTAATTTTGTAGGTTTTTTTTTTGTGAATTTTTTATCTTTTTTTTTGTTTTTGTTTCATATTTCAAAGTCATTTTCATACCATAGTGGCTCGTCATTATAACCTCATGATTATTAACAGGTCATTGGACGTCTAAAAAGCAAAAGTAGTAAAAAAAAACACAAATTATAAATGAAAAAGTGAAAAATTTATTTTCAAAGTTGATAAAGTTTAAAGTTAGGATTTTAGGTAAGGTGGCATTATTGAAAATTTTTGAGAAAATATTTTGTCATCCGTATATAAACGATATGTTTATAAACAATAATATTTATTAGTCGAAAATATATATATATTTTTTTTTTAACCATCCAGAGCATTAGAATATTACCTTTAAGCAAAGCCAGCTAAACAGGTTACGAATTTAAGCAAGGCATTTGATATAATCCCACATAGGTTTATTTTTCTTAAGCTGCACAAATAAGGTTACCCCCAATTTCTGTTAAAGTGGAAAAGTTCTTACATTTCAAAGAAATCCTTTAATTACGTACTACGCTAACTCTGGAGTTCCTCAGGGCAGCCATTGGAGCTCTTTAGTCTTTATCATTTCCATAAACACTGTAACTACGGTCATCAAGAGATCAAATGTTCATTTACATTTACAACTAAAGTCATCAAGAACTGTATGGTTATCATTTATGATGACGGTATGAACATTTTTAAAGAAATCGCAACAACTATTGACTCAGCCCCAGTTTAAGAAGATCTAAATACATTCATGAACTGGTGTATAGCTAACAACCTTTTACTGATTATTGACAATTGCAATGTATTTTATTTTAATCGTCGCCGCACCTTATCTATAGCTCATTACAACTTTGTTAACAAAGTCGTCAAACGTGTAACTCAATTCAATGACCTGGGGGTAATTTTTGATGATAAACTATCATTTGTTCATCATTTGAATGCTATTTTGTAAATAAAGCAAATTCAATGTGACGATTCGTTAAGAGATGGTCAACAGAACTTAATGATTCATATATTTTTAAGTAGTATCTTTACACCTCCCCCGTAACATTCCATTTGGAATATGCTAGTCCTGTCTGGTCTCTGTATTATGGTACTCAAACGGTACTCATCAAAATAGAACCGATGCAGTTCAAAATAAATTTCTACGGTTCTCCGCCACTTACAATGGTTGAATCCACTAGTTTCACCACCATACACCCATCGCCTTAAGGTATTGCATTTAAATACCTTAGAAACGAGAAGAACTGAGGCTGATATCTTATTTATTTTTCAAGCTTTACATGCTCCGATAGATTCCGACACTCTTTAAACAATAATCGATTTACACCTTTATTCCAGTACCCGATTCGGTTCAGATAATATTATTACTACCTTCCATAGATATGCAGGATAGAATCCTCCTACCTATTGGACTTTATCAAAAGAATCAACTAAATTGAGGGTGGGGAAGGACATAAATGGCTATAAGCCTACATGCGGCTCTGACATATTAGGGTCACCGCCGTGAAAGCAAAAAAAAACACCTTCCATAGAACTAATTAAGTGAAATCAGAACTATTAACCAAGAATGTTCGTTACCACCAATAAATTCTAAGCCCTTATTAACTTTTGACTGACTGTTTCTTCTCTTTTTAATCTTCTATTTTTATTATTTAGAAGTTTCGATAGTTGTAGTTTGTAGTTTTAATTTTAGTTGTATTTTTAGTTGATCTTATATTCTTTCTCTGTTAACTTTCTTCTTTTTTTTTGTTAATTTAATTTAAAATTATAAAAACAATAATGTAAAACATTAAATGAAATTTGAATTTAGAATAAGAATTTATTGTAATTCGTTTGATTTAAGCGTAATTAAATAAATAAATTAACACGTATGCACCACTTGGTTTCGATAGGACAGGATAAAATTAGTTGGCATATGCCAGAAAGAAAGGTATGAAATAGATTAGTAGGAATTGAATTGAATAAAGTTGATTTCGGGGCGCGGAACCTTATTAGATTTTTCAAATCTGAATAATATGGGACCAGTGATTTCTCAGTATCCTCAGCGAAAGTATTTAATCCCCGATATAATGTATATATTTCTTGCATTCTGTAGCACGGACAGGATGCAAAAATGTGCTGAACACTGTCTGGTGTCACATATTTTTGGCCATCACAGAAACTTTTAGTCGGTTCGTCAAATAAGTAGTTATGTATGTACCTATGCTTACCTCAGTCTTGTAATTAAACATCCGTACTTTCGGCTTAAAGAATCAATGCTTTTCCAGACTGCGTTGACCTTTTTATTAGTTTTAGTTTATTAGTCGTGGGTTCGTTATTCCATGTAGCTTCGTATGCGTGCCAAACATTTCTTTCAATTAACCCTCTATAATCGTCGACTATCATCAACTGCTGGGAATCAGGATCAATGAATGTAGCGTTTCCAGCAAGCTTATCAGCTTACTCAGTACTTGTGATATTTGTGTGGCCTGGTAGCCAGCAAATAATAATTGAGTTTTCTGCTTATTGTATATGCTCCTGGACCCTTAGAACAGTTGGATGTGTTGCAAATCCAATCGGTACTTTCTCTTTGGTTAAGTTGACGACAGGCGCCTTCCAAAGTAAATATCAGTTATTACAATTTTTATCATGCGGAAATAGTCCTTCATTAGAAGCTCTATCAATTCGACGGATCGCTCCAATACACATTTCAAATACATATACAAATTGCTTTGGTCTGTTTTTTAACATAAAATAAATATGTTTCGGTACTCAGAGTGTATTAAACATTATAAATAATTGAAAATAAATAAAATATTGTAATAGCAGGTGAAACTTTCCAAAAATTTATACTAATACATATTATAAGATTTAAAAATTGATATAAATAACACAAAAAAAGAAATAAATTGATAAAAGCAAATTTTATATAACACTAACGACATTCAGATGCTGCCAATGTCATACAAAAACATGACAAAAACCAAATGACCCATATTAATAACATTTCGATAGTTTTTTTCAAACTTTGACGCTGAACTCATGCAAATATTGAATGTTTTGACACGATTAACTTGACTCTTAATTATACGGTAAATTTTCAATGATAGCAAATAAGATGTCGCTAATATGACCTAGTAAATGTCCCTTAGGGAATAGAAAATTTTGCACCTTACTACAAATATTCGATTTATTTATATGGTATTTAAAAAGGTTCTAATAAAAAAAATAAAGGTATGATAAATTAGAAAGCAACTAGGTATTTTTCTTAAATTTGAAATGAAAAAACTATAATTTGTTTTGTTACCGTCATTTATGCTAGTTTTTTAATAACTATAATCAGGAGATTTAGAAGTCGATTGGGTGTCAATCTTTAAATTTTAACCATGTTCAGCCTATCAAATTAAATAAATAAGACTTACCTTAACTTATTTTAATTAATTTAAAAAAAAATGTTTTTAATAGACTTTTTATTGCTAATTATTACAAATTGCTCAAAAATATTATGTTCGAGTACTGCAGGCGTATCCATTATAAAATACATTAATTTTTATTTTCAAGACTTAGAAATATATTTTTTCATTGTAATGAATACAAAAATATTATAATAAATAATTTCAGCCAATTAAAAATCATCTAAAACAATTTAAAAGGCAACTTTTTAATCGTCAAGGGAATTTTTAATAAAAATGTGAGTAAAAAAAAATCAGCTTTAACATGATTCATTTTGGTAATAACCAAGCGCAATTCCTCTAAGAGTTCATTTCGTTCATGAACGACTAGAAAAATCTCTAAAAAAAAAACCTAAAAAATATCTAATTAAAAAATTCTGATATTTTTTATTTTTCCATAAACAGTAATAGATGCAAAGAATGAATATATGCACATTTAATCTATTTTTCTATAAATCTACAACTTCATTTTCTTATTTTCTTACTGTTATGATACTAATTTACAGATTATTATATTATTAATAGAAATAGCCATAATACTGTTATGTAAAATTAAATGGAAAATCAACTGAGTTCACTTTCGATTTCAACCAAATCCTCCTAATGATTTGAAAAAAAAAAAATGAATACAAATTCGTTCAAATATTTCTAACAATCAAACTATGATATCATATTTTTGATCAAGATTGGCTTCTATTTTTCATATTATAATTTTTTCACATTTATATTATTATGTACATTATTATATCGTATTATTTATTTATTCATTTAAGGAGTTATTGTGTTGTTATATTTTATACATTTATGAATATTATACACCATGACTGACTTCATAAATTAGAATTCACTTGACATAATATGTAAGGCCAAAAATAATAATTTACACAATATTCACATGCATACAGAAGGTATATATATATACCATATGAAGTATTGTTGTAATACATTTAGATTCATGGATATTTATGTGTATTGTATAAATCTCCAAACATAACATATGGGATGCACTAATCATATTTTTAACAGTTCTTAAGTTATAACTTGCGATAACTGATATTGCACAATATGTACCACGCAAATGGATACTAAAACTATCTACTTCTGAAAACAAAAAATGTAATTGGAATTAATATAGAAGTATTATTGTGTTACAAACTACAATTATTCAATAATAATATAAATTACCAAATATCCAATTTAAAACCATCATTATAAATTGAAAATAAATAAATTTAAGTTCTTTTGTACTAAAATCCAAACATCAAATTGTTTTGTTCTCATTTTTCTTGGACACACTTTGCATTTTCTGGTTTTTTTGTTTTTGTTGAATAGCTCCCCACAGGGCAATTATAAATGTATGTGAAGTTTAAGCTTTTTTTTATATTGTTTTTAGTTTGTATTTTGATTTTATTTTATTGTAACTCATTTATAATTTCAGGAGAATATTTCAATTTTTTATTTTTCAGAAAACAAAAAAAAACAAAAAGCTTTTTAAAAAAAATGTGATTTTTTTTTTTGTTATTTTTCTTTTGGAATTTATTATTTTTTGTTCACTTTTTGTTAAACACTTTTTTTTGACAAGTGAAACAACCTTGTACGACCTTGGCTTAAATAAAAATTATTTACGATTCTAAAATAATAATAAAACAAAAAAAATACAATAAAAAAATAACAACAACAATAAAGATTTTTTTTCCTCTTTACTCGCTAGTATTTTTCTTTTATTTTCTATTTTACGTTTTTTTTGTTTCTTAACGTTTTCTTCCAACTGTTAAGACAATAATTTTTAAATTTTGTGATAAGAATATGAAAACGTAAAATAAATAATTTTGCGTTCCCAAACCAACTCCAAAATGATGAAAAATTATTTTATTAATGAGTGGGTGATATATGAGAGTGAAATGTCACCACAACTTATTATCGTGGTAATTTTATTTTTAATTATAATGTGGGGGGGGAGGGTCTTTTATTTGAATAAGAATGTATAAAAACTTTTATGGAGAATCAAAATTGCATTATCTTGAAAAATTAAATGTGTTTTAAAAAAAAAATTTGAAAATTTGAAAAATAAATTTAAGTGCAAGTGACCTGCGCAAGTATAGTAGAAATAATTTAATTTATTAAATTTTTTGTTCTTTATCGTTATGCAGAAAGTGAGTATAAATGTACCCATAATATTAAATTTGTACTATGTACATAGTTAGTCCATAGTAGCACCAATCAAATGACCTTGATGAGAATCATTGTGTTTTATGTCTGGTGAAATACAACAAATAGTCTTCTGATGATGGTGTAATTACCGAAATCGATCAAGATATTAAATAAAATTAGTTTGAATTATTATTTTATTAATTATTTTATCAATTAAAATTTAAATTTTACAAGAGATATATTTAAAATTAATTCTTTAAAATTCATTTATAATTTTATTTCATTTTTCGGCACCGACAAATACAATAAAATTAGATATTTCATTAAAGTTTCTGCAAAATGGACTAAAAGGATTCCATTTTGTAATTTATAAGTAAGGTGTGTTTTACTACTACTACTTTTACTACTATTACTGGTATATATATTCAATTTAAATAAAGCAAATGGACTAAGTAAAGTATAAGCATATTTTCATAATATTTAAGTTATATAGATCGCTGCAGAATCATGTTTGAAAGTCTTTTTTTTAAATACAAAATCAGCCAAAAATATTGACTATTTGCGTAACAAAATGTAAATATATGATGTACTCATTTAATAAGATGATCCTATAACTTTTTGACAGAACCAATTTTGCTCTATCGATCCTTTTTATGTTTTACGTGCTCATTGAGATACCTGTTTTGCACTTGTAGGTTTCAATCGAAACGCTTCAATTTAATTTTTGACGAAATTTGATCAACCGATTCCATCAATTCCATCGGAAACAGTAAAATATTTTGGACTGAACCTTTACTCGAGTCTTAACTGGAAATATCACGTTAAACAAAACGCATTGCAAATCAAACATAAAATCAGAGATATGAACTGGTTAATAGGAAAACAGTTTAAACTTAGCTTATAATCCAAGTTGCAAGTATATAAAATTATAATCAAACATATATGGACTTACTTACTTAAAAAGGGCGATTCCATGTCCCACTGTAGAGGAATATCTCTATTAAACGTTGCGTATAAGATCCTTTCAAATATTTTGTGTGAACGATTGAAGCCTCATTGTAATGCTGTGATAGGAAACTATCAGTGCGGCTTTTATCCTGGTAAATCCACCACCGACCACGTGTTCGCATTAAGGCAGGTCCTGGAGAAGGCCCTCGAATTTCAAATCGATACGCACCATCCTTTTATCGATTTTAAATCGGCCTATGACAGTATACATCGATTAGTGCTTTACGAATCAATGTTGGAAATTGGTTTCCCAGCCAAGCTTATCTGTTTGTCAAAAATTACCCTGGAAAACACCCAATGTGCTGATTCTTTTCGAACGTGCTCCGGATTTCGATAAGGCGATGCGGTGTCATGTAATTTCTTTAATCTGGTGTTGGAGCATATAGTGCAACGTTCCGTTGTGAGCACACAGGGCACTATATTATACAAATCGGTGCAGCTCCTGGGTTTCGCTGATGACATCGATATTATCGGAACATCACGACGAGCAGTCATCGAAATTTTTACACAAATTGAAGAGGAAGCAGGTAAAGCGGGTCTTCTCATAAATGAGAATAAAACAAAATATATGCTGTCGACAAATTAAATATCCTCACAACATCATATAGGACACAATATCAACTCCACAAATAACATCGATGTTGAAATAAGGCTTAGAATTAGCCTTACAAAACGTTGCTACTTCGGTTTGTCCAAACAACTAGGTTCAAAGCTCCTAACCCAAAATACCAAGGCACAATTATACAAAATGCTCAGCCTTCCGGTGCTGCTATATGGTTCTGTATCGTGGACATTACCAAAAGCAAGCGAGCATGAACTTGGTATCTTTGAGAGAAAAATTCTTCATCGCATTTATGGTCCTGTGTCTGACGAAGGGATTGCCGAACTACAATGCCAAACTATACCAGCTGTTCAACGACATGGACCTAGATAAAAAAAAAGTCAGAATAAGACGGCTTCATTGGCTAGGCCATGTAGAGCGTATGGATGAAAATGCTCCGGCTAGGAAACTCTTCGAATCCAAGCCCCAAGGAACGCCTCGTCGAGGGAGGCCACATCTTCGTTGGAGAGATTAAGTATCGGCAGATATGAAAAAACTTCAAATCACCAACTGGAGAGATTCCGCTTGTGACCGAAATCAGGGGAGGGAAATTTTGCGCCAGGCCCAGGATCTCAGGATTGCGCCAGGCCCACGAATCTCAGGATATAAGAAGGCTGAAAAGGCTAAAACGGCACGATCTCAGTGTAATAGAATAAGGTATAGGGCATCAGAAATATAGATTTCTGCAATCCCACAGAAGTTCTGTTTATAAATACATTTTAAGAGTAGTAATAATTTATTTAAACTAAAAAAATAAGATTTTACCTATAATACGATTTAACCTTAAAATAAAAAAAAAATTAAAAAAATGGAATGTGGTTGCATTATGGTATCATTAGTCCAATATTAATCACAAGAAGAGCCAATTTTTGAACATTTACAGTCAAATTTATCCTGTTAGATAACACATTGTTATTTGACCAGTTTTTCAATATATATATATATATATATATATATATGTATATACGAAAGTAAATTAATTTGTAGTAATCACATATACAATTAAAATATTTAAATAATATACCTTCATTTTCCATCAACTTAACTCATGATCAGATTACTACAAAACCAAAACATTTAAACTGAAGATTTAATTTAAATATACGCAAGCGCAGCTATTTTACAATATAATAAAAAACGATTTAATTTAAATCAAAATCAATATAAAAATTCATTCCAAAACATTTTCTCTTACATAGACATTTTATTTCTAGATGAGAGTTTATTGTACCTGCCTCCCATACAATAATTAAATTAAAATTTAATTATCAAAAATTTTATTTAAACCTTGAACAAAAAAAAAACATTGAACTTAAACCAAAATACAACACAAATAAAATTCCTATTCAGAAAAAACCGAAATCTGACTGTGTTAATATGACTCTAATTTACATTCTCAATTTTCAATTTTTAAGCGTAACAAAAAAATCAGTCACAAATCTGATGTCATTTTTGTTTTTTTATTATTATTATTTAAAGCGAGACTTAAAACAAATCAAATGATTTCACCAAAAATTTAATCAAAACACAATCAAATCGAATTTACTGAAAATAAAAGTAAAAAAAAAAAATTAACAATAAAAAATTAAAAACGTCACACAATAACAAAACAAAAAAAAACAGCAGCCACACCACTACAACAAAATTTTGTATATTTTGTTTGTATTTCGATTCAGGTGAAATGAACAATAGCTAGCAATATAAAGTCTAACTAAAAAATTATAACAACAACAATAACAAAAATCAGAATTTTTAATTAATTTGCACATGCAATTCTCTATAATTTAACAAAAAAAAAAAAAAACAAAAAAAACAACAATAAAAAAATACATTTTCACTTGTTGACTAAATGATCTGATTTTTTTAATATTACTCATTTCTATACTAAAATGACTTAAAAAAGTATCATCTTACCTAATATACAATTAAAAATCATTCAAAGTTTTAATGAAATTGTTTTTTATTTTTTTTTTCATTTTTTTTTTTTTATTTGGCACCTTTATTATTATTATTATTATAATGTCAGGTAATATAAACACGTTTTAAATGTCTAACGTTTACTAGTCACATTGATTTTTTTTAGAGAGAATTTTGAACTTAAATCGAATATCAATGTACTTTGTACACACACATAAATAGAAAACTGAACTGAACTGAAGTGTGTTAACGAAAAATGGGTGGTATTTTATTTTGTTGTTTGTTTTTTTTTGCCAGGTGATGTTTCAATACGCGAGTATAAGACTATATTATTTCAGTGTAAAAAAACATGTGAATATATTTTGTTGGATTACACAAAAGGAAATCAAGGAAGTCATTAACTTATATAATGAAATTACTTAAAAAAGAATTTTACTAAGCCAAACGTGAAATTTTCCACGTGAAAATTATCATGTGTAATTTTTTTTTTTTATATAAAATATGAAGTAACAATTTTTAAAATTCAGTTATTTCGTCACTAATTCATCAAAAATTAATAAAAATGTAAATGACCGTTACTTAGAAAACTTGCAAATCGTGGTAAAATTATAATATTAGCATTTTGCACATAATCATGATATACTGTTTTGATATATGAACTACGTAACGTAAATGTACCTATCACCGCCCTAGTACATTATACCGCCCAAACCCTTTTTTGGTAAATACAATACTCCCACGTTTTATATTTCAATTTATTTTTGAAATAAAAAAAGAATATTATCTCCTCGTTGTAATGCAAAACAATGGACACTTGTATTCATATTAATAAATACGTTATTGATAGAAAACTAAATTAGGTGGACGTTTCAGTGAAAATATTAGTTCAAATGTTGAGATTGTTTTTTACTTTGTTAAGACCATAACAATTAAACTGGCATGTTCACTTATATATTTTATTCAAATAACTGTAAAAGATATCTTATTAAATAGATTATAATACATACTTTCTTCAATGTATAAATAAAAAATATTTAAAATTGCTAATTATTCTTGAGCGGGAATTACGGACACGTAAATTTATGTTGTACGTATTTACGATCGACCGGGCGGAATTAGGAAAATGATATATCGAAATAATTAATTAAGTTATTCACCTATTTTTGATTATATATAAGGATGCAACTGAAGAATTTTAAATTGAAATTGAATAAACTAAGCTGGACCTAATTACGACCTATAAATTTAATTTCGCATATGTGCTTTTTGTTACAACTAAATTTTGAGTTTTTATAAAAATTTTTATGAAAAAGCGGGTCAGTATTACGTGCAATATGTCCTTATTCCGAACTAAATATACAGGTGTAAGCTATTTTCACTAAATTCATACCAAGTCTTATATTTAAAGAAAAAAATATATTTTAATTGTTGAAAATAAGCGAATATTTTACTTTTATTAGTAGACGAAGTACGCGTGCGTATCTGTATGATAAGCATATTTAGTAAAATTAAATGGAAAATATTCGACAATTTTTAACAATTAGAAAAATTTTACTCTAACGCTAACCCTAAAGAGTTAGTTATTCCAAAACTATGTTTTAATTATATTATATTTCGTATAATTTAAAAAATCTCTGGAATTATCTTTCCTTGCCACCAAAATTTTATTAAGAGGTCCATTATAAATTACCAAAATAATTTCTTTGGATATATTTCACAATAAGTTAAATAGGGAAGTGAAAACCATGACCATGTCTGGCACATTTTGGAGAAAATGTGCCTGTAAAAGAAAATATTCTAATATATTCAAACAAAGTGACATAGTCTGCAAAATTGAGTAAATATGTAATATTTTATATTTTTTTATTTATTTTAATTGTACATTGTTATAATATTTAAGTTAACTATGTTATATTGAATTATTTTTTTTTGTTTCAAATACTGAATCGTTGCATTGTTTAATTTTTTTTAATTTTCATATTGAAATAAATGTATATTTTTATGTGTAACTATTTATTTTTTTTTTAATTAAAAAATACTAATTTGGAAAAAAAAAATTAAAAAAAGTTTATATTTTGCTTATTTTGTCAACTTAAACTAATTTTTCCTTAAGGGGTGGAAATTGGTACATTTACGTTAAATGTGGAAAACTGCATCTATTGTTGAGTATAATATTCGTCTTCATAATAGAATCATAGCAATTTTATTTTAGTGATGATTACCAGGTTATATTCCCCAACAATCAATGTTCCTAAATGACTACAAACCTGAGATCTTGTTATTAGTGGTAAAAAAAAATATATATATATATTAACTGAATAGTCACTACTTTTGTAATATCAAATCCGATGCAATTTTTGATTTAATTTATAAAAAAATATTTAAATTATAAAATTAGAACCATAATTTAAGTAATCCATTTAATTTAAATAATACTTCTCTCCTTCCCACTTCCATCCAAGCTATACGTAAGTATTAAAGGTTCTATCCTAGCGCGCAGCTGTTTAAAAAAAACAAATCAATTTCGATCCTATCCCAAGTAACAACTTTAACTCTATAAAAGCTCTTGTGCTGTACTAGAGCCAAAAAATAGAGCTATTAGCACCGATTTTTAGCTCTATATCTCTTATAACAACAAAAAAGTCGCTTATAACGCTAGTTAATTTTGTAATTTCAGCTCTATAAAGTTATTTTGCGCTTCTCTTTTGGAACACGTAAATTTTTAAACGTTTAAATAAATTAGTTTCAAGAGTATGTATAAATATATAATATTTTATTATTTTTATTGTGATACACATATTAATATTTTTTTATTAGTATTAATGCTTATCTAATTTATTTTCTAGATTAACATATTTAAATTTTTATCACATTAAAACAATATGGAAATGTGTAGGTAATGGAAGTTAGTTTAAAATGTAAATATTTTTCTAATTAAACATTAATATTCTTGCCAATTCAAATTTATCGCAAATATTGGCCTTCTACCTCGAAAATTTATAACATTCTAAAATAATTTTAAGAAAGTAATAATTTAAAAAAAATTTTGTTAAAAAATATTTTTGAATATTTTTAGTCAAATGTTTCCAAAAGATAAAACAACAACCCAAAAAAATGTTTATAATTTTCAAAATTTTAATTTTAATTTATTTATTATTGAAGTTTTTCAATGTTACATGTTCTTTAATTCAATTTAATTAATTTCAATAAGAAATGGCGATTGGGTCTAGAGGTTTTCTTCACTAATATAGAGCACTGCAATCTGGTCGCCTGCAAGTGCCCTATTAGAGCAATTGTAGAGCACCGAAATTTATTATAAAGTTAATCAGTTTTTTAGAGGCATGTAACACGAAATGACTTTAATTTTTATGGGAAAGTAATGTGGTTTGACAAGAACAGCAAACATATTGAATCAGGTGGCGAATAGTTTTGTAATTTGTATAAATAAAAAAACTAATGTTTTAGCTCTAAAAAGAAGCATAACAAATTAATTAATAGAGCAGTGAATAGTAACTATGATGACACTGATTAGAGTACTATGATGACACTGTCAGCAGCATATAATTACACTCTTAAGGCGAAAATTGCTTTATAAAATAATAAAATTGTTCCAACAGCACCAAAGCAACATAATATTATACATTACTAAAGCAAAATTCTCTATATAAAAAAGAAATTATTATTTTAGCTCTAAAGTAGAATAAATTTATTCTACACACCTATGGAGCTAATTATTCTATTGTAGAGATTACAGTGTATTTATATACCGTTTTAGAAGTAATTTAGAGCATGTATGTATGTATGTATTTTATTGTATGTATTTTATTGTATGTATTTTATTTTTAAAGTCGGAAGCTGCCGCCACCAAACCCTCTTCCTACATTATTAGAACCCTAATATTAGTGACGGTTTAAATTAAAATTAAAAAAAAAACAAAATTGAAAAAAGCAAGATTTTTTGGAAAAACTTAATTTGAAAAAAATAGATTTTGAAAGACAAGCTTTTAACAAAAACAGAGAACATATTATTGATAGTGAAAGCCTTATAAGACCTTCCGTTTTTTAACTCCTACACGTTATTTCGTTCATCTGTACATATGTTTTTCCGATTTCACTAATTCCGTTTTGTTAAGCTATTTTTGTTTTTTGTTCTATTAACTCCTTTTTTTTTTTGAGATTCCACTCAAAAACCCAGCCTAGGTAATGAAAATATATGCCTTTCTCAATATTTAACCATTTCATTTCATTCATATTTTTCATTTTATTATTTGTTTCCATGATGGAATCTGAATTTGTGTATCGCCTCGCCATTGATTTGTTACTAGTATATTAAACGTGATTAACTGTAATTCTAACTGGTATTGAAAAACAAACACTTAACTCAAAAAATTGTTTTTTTTTTTTTATTTTAAGTTCGAACATTCAAACTATACAATAGATGTTATTTTAAAAGTCAATACTAGAATGGTATATCTAGATAACTGAATGGCTCCGAATAATAACGGTTTTATTTCGGAAGCAAAATACTTCCTTCAAAAGTGTTTCTGACTAACTAATTTTTTAATTGTTTTTTCTCTTTTGTAACCTAATCCTTATAATTAACATAGTTTATCTGAACTCTTTCAAATTCCTTTATATTCATTGTTCAATCTATTATCAATACCTATCAATATCTATTATCAATAAACTTTAGTATGTGTCTAAATGCTTATTTTTTGTACCTATAATATATTGTAAATATAAATGATAATTATTATTGAACAATTCTCCGAAATTAACTATGTATGTATTCGGAAGAACTATAATTATTTCTGTATTGTATACTGAATTTATATATAATTTAGTGCAAAGCGGAAAGCCTGTGCAGCTAGTGTTTACAAAATTGGTCATAATTTAAATTGTGATCAATTCAATTATAATAATAATATAATTTAGTGCATAAATATTATATATAATTATTGTAAAACATAAGAGAAGTTTATCCTAAATGATAAAACATCATTCGAAAACATTACTGAGACTGGTAATGCTAACTTTAACACTACTGAGGCTAACTTTAACAATGTAACTAGTAGTATGAATTTACCAATTATATTTACGAATTTTCTTCTGGACAGATCCAATTCTTTCTATATCATTAGCATAAGATGGGGAGTTCAGATAGACGAAGCGTATTCAAAAATCGGATGAACCAATGAAATATATAGAATTTTGAATGTGTATGAATCAGAAAGTCGTTATAGGCATACAAGGTCGTACAAGCATAGTATTAGGAGCTTTTGATATTATAAAATCAATATCAGAATTGAACAATAATTTATTATCAATAACGACTCCCAAAAAACAGTATCAAGTAATTTATTATTCAAATTATAGTTAAATTTGTAAAAATTCATAACTTTACATTTTTCAAAATTCAAAATTAAGTCACTTGAAGTATACTGCCATTCGTAGAATTTATCAAAATTAATTTGAAGCTTAATGCAATCGGATAAAAAATTAATAATTGCAAATATCTTATGAAATAAAACTATCCACATTTACTACCACTATCATTATATATATAATTTTCTGCATTTATCTGGATGTTTGTAAGTTCGACGGAATACTCGAACACATATACAAATTATAATATATATATACAAATTGTAACATCATGTAATTGTCATAAAGATAGTATCTGTTTTTTTATTGCTTATAATATATACCATCTGCTATCTGTCATCTGTCATTTGTCATTTGTCATCTGTCATCTGTCATCTGTTATCTGTCATTTACCCATCATTTCATAATGATTGTCATGTCATTCAAGTGTTAAATTTAGATGGCGTCATATAACTCTTTACTTTTATTATGTCTTAATTAATTTAATTTTACAATTTGAATTTCAGAGTAGAACGCTGCTATGATTGTAAAAATATAAACTTAT
This sequence comes from Argyra leucocephala, assembly GCA_963942445.1. NCBI lineage: Eukaryota > Metazoa > Arthropoda > Insecta > Diptera > Dolichopodidae > Argyra > Argyra leucocephala. The sequence continues at coordinate 32,619,314 of OZ012679.1, read as the reverse complement.
TGTAAGTTTATATTATATAGTTAGATTTTGTTTTCATTAAAAATATTATTTGAATTTAGTATTTCTATATTAATTTAAATTGAAATTATTTTTTTGACTAACTTATATTATAATTAATTGAGTACAATATAATGTCTAAGAATATTGATTATTTAGAATTATTGGGGTCTTAGGATAATATATGTTTAAATTTTCAATGATGGCAAATAAGATGTCATTAAAATGATCGAGTAAATAACCCTTAGGGAATTGAATATCTTGCACCTTACTACAAATATTCAGTTTATATGGTAATTAAAAGCATTATAATAATTTTAATAAAGCTATGATATTGATAAATTAGTAAGCAAATACATATTTTTCTAAAACTTGAAATGAAAACTCTAATGAAGGAAGAAATTCTAGAATTTATTTTGCTTCCGTCATTTATGGCGGATTACAAAACTAGTTTATAAATAAGAGAAAAACAAATTGGCCCATATGCGTTCCCTGTGGGAAATCGGATGTTGCTGTAAAGAATATGATTCAATATTTGATATTTTTACGGAAAGCCTACGATGAAGTAAATAGGACTGTAGCCATTTGACGTAATAAAGTAACAAAATAACCTTAAAACGGTTATAGTTTTCAGAGAAGTTTAAGGCGATTTATTTTATTGAGGCATTGGACATATAGTTAACTATATTGTATCAATTTAAAGACCCTATTCAACTGAATTATAAGCTGATATGCAAAATATACTAATGAATATAATAACTACGAATAGTTTAGACAATTCCAATTGCTCAGATATTGGACCACTTTTATATTGATTCTACTCAATTTAATTTCTTTAATATGATTTATTCTATAATCCTCAATGTCTCAGTATTTATTATTTAATCACATTATTATTTGGTCGATATGCACAACACACCTTTATATTTATAATTCTATATTATAAGCTCATAACGATTTGTTCACCAGGTATGTAACAAAAAAAAAAAAAGAAAATAAAAAAAAATTATTAAATTGTAAAACGTGACGGTCATTGAAAAACAATTTTCTTTTTTTTTTTGTTTTCTTTATTTTTTATACTGTGCAAATTACATATAATTTATTTGTATTATTATTATATATTATACATAATATTTATATACATATTATTAATACTTTAAAAATGAAAAAAAACAAACGTTATTATAATAAAACGTAAAAAAAAAAAAATAAATAAAAGAAATTCTGAAAAAGCTTATTTTTTTTTTATCACAAAAACCCACATCCAAACAATAATATTATTTATGGTGTCGAATAAACAAAGTTACATACACACAATTGCATCGGTTTAAAAATAAAAAAAAAATAAAAAAAATAAAAACGTTTTGAACGTGCCTAATTATCACGTTATTTGTAACCTTATCTATAAGTTAACTACTAATATTAATTATAGTACAATTACAGTACGTCTCTATTGATCAGTGTGCAGTCTTGTAACTCTAATAATTTGTTTTGATAATTTTTTTTTTTTAAATAATTTTTAAAATTTTTTCAATAATAATCGGTTATTTTTTATTGTTGTTGTTATTATTATTATTTACTGATATTTTGAATGTATTACGAGTTTATTGGAATTGGATTTTTATTCATAAAGAAATTCTAAACCACATCGAATGATTGTCTTTGTCTTTTTTTAGGAATTTTTTCGAATGTCTTACATTTCCGTGCTGTACATTCACATTTTCGAAGAATTGGTATACCAATTCTATATGCAATAATATTCAATCGAAGTTGATTTTTGTTTTATTCTGTTCAGGAAGTTTAAAAAGCATTTGTTTCGTAGTATATGTATAACCAACGACTATATACGAGTTGTGATAATATATAGTCTGTGGTATAACACAATGTTTTTCTAAGGAACATGATTGTATACATGATGTATATATTATCAGAGGCGGGAAGTGAAATATGATGCTAAATATTGTGATATATTCATTTTTTTTCGCCGTCAAACAATTTCACAATTTTCAACATTATACTAGTTTTATTATTACTTTTAGCTGGCGATAGCTGAATCAATGCTTCATTTCACATTTTTAGTCGCTACTAATCTATTTTAGTATTTTATTTGATATATTTCTTAACCATCTCTCGATGACTAGTTTTAATTTGATTTTTGGATGGAATTTTTATTGTGTATAAACCACAAGGGGGGTTAATAATTTCCTTATAGTATTTCATTCTTTATTGTTTGTTTGGTTTTAAAATTTCATTCATTTCGTATCTAATATACTCACAGTCAAAGTAAATGAAGTGATCGTACAATACGAGAATACCTTGGTATGGACACTGAATGTCAAAATTCGTTTAAGAAAAACGTCAAGGAAGAGAAAAAAGAACTTGATCAAAAATAAATGCTTCGGCTGATCAGTTCAAAGTCGAAACTATAGACATAATGTACAACAAATATTTTATACGATGGGGTGGAATAGTATGGTAGTTCACTTGCCTTTCAAACGAAAGATCTCAGGTTTAATTCCCAACGAATCAAAACAAAAATGTTTTATGGATTTTTTGGCCTGGCTCTTGGTCATTGGGATTAAATAAATGATAAAAAGTTGTAGCGAATTAAAAATTAAATTGGAACTATGCATTTATGAAGGCAAAGTTACTGTACAATAGATAAAGTTTTCTACATTTCGCTATTATATATAGGTAATTGCGTATGCCAAATTGCTGTGTTAAAGCAGTATCAAAGCAGTGAAGGCCCATCCCATAGACTTGGAATTATATAAAAAGAAATAAAAAAAATAAGAATAGTGGAGTCAGTCTAAGATTACAGGATTCAATTATATAAAATTGTGCTAAACAACTACCCAAATTATTCTGACATTTCAAAATTAAGTATTATGTGATAAATAGTTACTACCCCTGGTATATTCGCAATACTGCAATACAATATTTATAGATATCTGTATAAACATCCTTTACATGACAGACTACATAAAAGATGACCATATCCCAAGCATAGCTGGAATTGCTAGCTTTCCAAAAATGTATATCTTTAGTGTCGAAAAGGACATTTGAAAGTATCCTTGTTATTTCGATGTTTGTATAATATAAAAACCGTTATATGTGTTGATTTCTTAAATACATATATATTCAGTTATACATTCTAAGGTAAAGGTCTGGAGCATATTTTAACATATATTTGATGATGATTGGTGCTGCCGTTATAAAAAAAAAACAATCTTTATTTTCTTTCTTGAAAACCCAAATACCTCAAGATAATAACAAAGATACTTTCAAATGTCTTTTTCGTCCTTAATATGTAAGATGCGCCATTAAAGACATATATTTTTGGAAAGCTAGCAACTCCAGCTATCCTTGCGATATGGTCATTAGATCCTACACCGATATAACATTTCCCTCAGAAGAGCCCAAATTACATATACCGCATCTGTTAATTTGCGACAGATCGTCAATTAACGGAAAAACGTAAACGAAAAACGTAATGTGTAAAAAAAGTTTCGTAGGATATTTTTTCAAGTTGCGGTATATCATAAATAGAAATTAGAAGTGAATTTTCTATAGTAATAATAAACCCGCAAAACAATCTAAGTACTTCTACTTGCCTTTTGGACTTTTCTGCGATGATCTGTTAAAATAAAGTTAATATATAATAGATATACATTGACCTTAAAACTTCTTATTTAAAATTTACCTTTTAAGCTTGTACAAGAGCAGTAATACCAGTTAGAGACGACTACATTAAATATTTTGCTAGCACTAAATTTCCTAAAACTTTAACATAATATTTGAAAAATTCTTCAACATTAATTTTGTCGTGCAAAGCTGGTATTCTATTTTCTGGTTTCCGCAAGCTTAAGTTAGAATGCCACTTCATAAAACTATAAGCATCCAGTCTTTTCCTGATTTGTTATATTAACATCACAATTAACTGGGTATGATTTATCCAGTTTCTTAACGTATTCATAAGCAAGATGTCGTGTTTGATTATAATATGTGAGACCAAAGTTGGGATGATCGTAATAAATATTAATTTAATTCTACCTTTTCAGAATCCGAACATATTTGCTTATTTTTAAAAAATTAAAGACTCTTGTTAATTTCACAAAATTATTTTATTCCAACACGTGTTTCGACCTTTCGGTCATAATCTACAGGCTCCATTTATGATCCATGATTATGACCGAAAGGTCGAAACACGTGTCGGAATAAAATAATTTAGTGAAATTAACAAGAGTCTTTAATTTTTTAAAAATGTTTATTAAATTTCACCAAGAGTGTACAAGTGAAAGCATAAAAGCTATATTTGGTTTTGTTCATATTTTTGTCTATCAAGGGATTTTCTACTTTCAATATTTTCATTAGCTCTTTCATTCCCAAGTTCTTCTGAACGTATTGATTCATTTAGCATTTTAGCCATTTTAACTCTTTTAAAAAGAGTATTTTATGGTTTATATTATATTTGGAAGCTGTTCCCTCTTATATTACATTTTGTTTTTAAAATATCACCTATTGTTGAGGCCATTTTATTTTCATCAACGGTGAATTCTTTTTGTCGTTTGTAATTCCATTCTAAAACTCTAAATTTAATTTTTTAATTTTTTGTTTCTCTATTATTAGTTACCTACATATTATAATTAGTTGGTTCAGCTTAATTTTTATTTAATTATTGTTTTTATTTTTATTTTTAGGAATTGCTTCGTTCGTCATAACACTATTAGAACTCATCAGTAGGTATTTATAGTGTTACACTACCTATACAATTCCCATTTTAATTTTGATTGATTTTATAACTTATTAGAACTTATTAGAAGATTTCAATAATACATCTGTGAGTTATAAAAATGGACCAAAATTTCAATGTAAAATGTTATTTTTATAAAATAAATGTATGTACATGTATGTACATAATTATTATAAAATTTTTTAAGTGTGAAATATTAAAATTTCCATGATATTTTACTTTTAATAAAACAACAAATTCGATTTATAAATTAATATTCAATCTTGATACATAGGCATTTTATATCACCATTGTATCTAATCTATAAGTATTATTATTATTTACTTTATTTTTAATATTTTAACAAAATTTATTTTTAATATTTTTTGTAATGTAATAAAACTAACAAATCGAAAAAAAATAAAATCATGTCAAAAAATATTTGTTTAGGTCATTATTATAAGGGTTAAAATAGACTTGCTTATTTTTGCCCCGTGTTAGTTCCTTTAATTAACCCGAATTGATATTTTTCCCTAAATATAAAAAATTACATAAAACAAAATGACAAACTATTGATATTATGAACTTTATTAAAAATTTAAACAACCAAAAATATTTGACAGTAATAAGTGCTTACCTATTTTCAAAACAAGCCAACACAATACAAATTTTAAGAAAAAAAAAATAAATACTTTTCTTAGCAAAAAAAAACCCTTTCAGTCCCAATTTCACAACGCAACTGAATAACGCTTGGACATTTTTTAAGCATTGACAGAATAAACTTTCGATCGTCCCGTTGAATTTGCAGTGTTCTGAACATGTTTAGATTTTGAAATAATTCCTCTTTTTACTTTTACCCCAACTCCCCCTATCTATAACATATAATCTAAATTCAGTTCTATTTAATAAAAAAAATAGCTTTCGGTTTTTGTCTTTGGATCTCACCAGAAATGTTTCATTATTGCATATTATAGCTCCAGAATTTCTCCATGCATTCCATATGAGGAGTGATTTTTCAAAAGGGGACATTTCCACCATAACCAAATTTTCAGTAAAGTCAAAAAACTTACGACGCATTGCCTGTAGTTGTTGTAAATTTTAAATTATACCAGTTATATAGTTGGTCTTAAGCTAAGTCATGATTTCGTCTTTCAAAAATGTTGGACCTTCATTTCTGAAGTTATTAGTCCTCAATTTTCAAAAACGTCCAGTTTTGCTGCAAAGAAAAAAAAATATACCCTTTTGCACGGCACTTTTTAGATTTGTCCCATTTTGTTTCGTACAATCAAAAAAAATTGTACAAAAAAGAAAAACCACCTTTTGAGTTGGGATATTTAGAAAATTTAAATTAAATCTTTAATGTCATAAGTAAATGATTATAAAAAAAAACTTTATATCTTCTATAACTTTTCATATAACTGAACAAAATAATGACTATTCATTATAATAAAAAAAAACATAAACAAAAAAAGCAAAATTAAACTTTTAGTATCTCAATATCATCTTCCAAACAGATGCATTCGTTTTCTAAGTCGGTGGTGTCTTAAGGCTCACAGTTATTATTGTCTGTTATTATTATTTTCTTATACCAACTTAGTTCGGTTATTTCATGCCCATCATCACCAAATTTTTATATATATATTTTTTTTTTGTATCGGTTAATAATTGCCCTGTATTTTGTTGCAACTCATGCAAAGTAGTTGGGTTTCTTTTTTCTCTTTTTAGTAAGCTTATATTATGATTCATCATGGCTTTCAAATTTATAAGTAGAAAATATTTTCAATAAACAACTAACGTCATGTCGAGATTTTTTCTTTGTTATTTGTATTCTTTTTATACTTTGAATCCCTTCTAATTTTTTGTAATATTCTTGTAAGTGTTTTATATTCATTAGACCCAGTCTTTTTCTAGAATCATTAAACTTCTGTGCTTTCGAAAAATATCATAATACTGTGTTTTTGTTGTAACGACTGGTTTCATTCTTATATCTTTTTCTAATCTACCAAAAATTCGATGTGCAGGGAGAAAACTGTGTCTTCTCACAGGAAAGAAAATGTCTATTTCTTTTAGATTTGATGGTGCAATATTATTTAAAAATGGCTGTTCTTATTTTGGCCACCGCAGCCATCCCAAAACAATCTCAAAATTTTGTTTTCTTTAGGAGTTTTTAATGAAACTAAGAATTAGTAGAGAGCCGACCCAATTTCAATACCACCTCTACCAGATTGGGTTTCATCCCAGCTGTAAAATATAGGTTTCTGAGATTGTAGATCTTTAATACAAAAATTATACAGACTTAGCTGTCTAACGTAAAAAGCATCCTGGATAGGTGTTCTTGGTAACGATTGCACCTGTTGCAGATCAAAACAAAAGGACATACTTTGTGAAACATGCTTCTTAAGATGTTCGTAAAACGCGTTCGCACGCAGTTTGGGTATTCTTAATTCTGTTATTAATGTGTGTTTTCTCTTGAGATCTGTTTCAGATTTAATTCTATATTTCAATAAAAGGCAAACGCTACAAACATCGGTGGTTGGTGATGAAAAACCAATATTATATTCTCCATGAAAAATTTTATAAATAAAATATACTTTTTTAACCTTTAGTTCTTCAGAAACAGAGTCATTGTAAGTTTCCCATAATTTGGTTGCATTTAATTCTGAGGATATATAAGTCCTTTTCGATTGGTTGCGATAATAATGACTTTCTTATACGGGCAATAAATTGAAAAACTTTCGCAGGCTTTCTTTTCATCTACGATAACATCGCTCAGTCTATCTCCTTCTCTTTTTTCAGTACCCGTTTCACCAGCAAACAAAGCTTTGGTTAAAGTTTCTACTCTCTCTTTTAGTACTAATCACAATAAATCGTATATATTGCATTTTGGACAAATCTTAAGCATATTTAATCATATAATATGGAAAATATTCCATTTTGTTATAAATTCTTTGATATGAAAATATAATTTTACACTTTTTTGGAAAATCTTCCCTTTTGAAACAAACTAGTGTTTTTAGATTAAGAATTTCGATAGAAATATAACGTTTTGTTATACACACGAACAACAGGCACCTGTAATTCAGGATAGAGAAAAAAAATCCGTGCCTAACTAAAAAAAAAAAAAAAGTGGAAATGTCCCCTTTTGAAAAATCACTCCTCATATACTTTTACAGTCAAAACGTTCTGAATTAATTCTAATTTTTTTTTTTTTAATTATTTATAGTTATAATTGATTTATATATCATTTATATTACATAAAAAAATTATCTTACAATAATAGTAAATACCCATCATTTCAATTGGTAACGATTATATTCACATATTGTAATTTTTGTATTAATTAAAGGATTACACACATATTAATTATAAAAAATTGACATAAAATTTCCACATAGCTATTTTTTTTTATTTTCTTAAGAAATGTACAATTTTGTTTTTATTATTTTCACCTTGATATTATTATTCAATTAATGAAATAAATTTAATTTTGTTGTTTCTACATTGGCAGCTTCAATAATATAATTTCTGAATTAAATTTTTTGTATTAATTATTCAAAAAAAAATCAAAACATTGACGTAAACTAAAAATTTCTTGTTTTGTTATTCTTTTCTTAGATAACATTATTTTTTTATTCTATAATAAACAGATTTTTTAGAATCAAAAATTTTAAATGGAAAATTTCTTGATTTTACTTTGACAACAAGTTATTTGTAAAAAAAAAAAATAACAATAAGTTCACATATTCATAATAAACCTTCAATTTAAAATATACGGGCGTAGATTCAAAAAACTGAATCGTATTTATTACCAGAAAAACACCACATTATTACAGAATAATTTAAATTTATTCTAATTTCCAAGTAAATAAATAAATTATTAATAATTATTAATATAATTAAATAATAGTTATAGAAAAATATTGACAAAAATAGACCTATCTCAATATAACAACTGGTATAATAACAATTATTTTATAGAATGTTTATTTCATATTATATTTTATACCTATAATATTTTAATGTGTTTACTTTGTTGTACAAGGTTAAGAAGAGGAAGATCAATGTCAAGATGGATTGACAATGTCGAGCAAGATGTTGAAAAATTAGAAAATAGTATTGTGCAAAATCAAAACATATTTGGGGATATACAATAATATATAGTGGAATTAGTAATATAAACACAGTGATGATGATGAAGCAATTATATTGGCTTCCGAAATATCGAAATTTACAATAATACATAAAAATAAGAATATTATATTAAGGGTCTTAATGTATAACAGAAAAGTGGTCTAGTAAACTTAGAATCGACTAGGAAAATTAAATCACAAAATCCTACACTAAGCGAATTGCAAAATAAAAAATAAAAACAAGTAAAAAAATTACAAAAAAAAACAAAAAACCATAAAAAATATGTAAAAACAAAATAGAAACAAGCTATCGAATTAATTTAAGTTGACTTTAGGAACCATACGTTCTAGGATCAAAATATTGTTGTATATTTATTATTTTTTGTAGCTAAAACAACTATTATAATTTTTGTTAAAAATATCCAACAATCTTACGATTCCACCGATCGTAGGCCAGTTTCTTCTTTTACATAAAGGACCCGTATAGCATACTCCTTTTGTTTAATTCTAATTTTATTCAATTTTATTTTATTTTATTTATATAAATTGTACATAATTGACGATTAGTCTTTTTATTATAGAATTCCAATGGAACTACGTCAAATCTCCTAAATATCAAATGTCAAAACTCCTGAGTTTGTTCATATATGTTAGGAGTGTTGACCATGACAAAATACTTTATTTTTAGAAATGGTAAAACTTCTAAGAGAAATGACAAAACTCATAACAATTATTGTGACATATTACCTGACGTTGAGAAATGATTACGTCACAATTTTATAATTCCTGAATTTGCATGGAAAAATTGTTAAAACGTTTGACATTTTTTTTTTATTGAGATTCTATCCTTTCCCAACCAAGCGTCATGTAAGTGATAAAGGTATTTTCATACCTAACGCTTTAGCTGTTTATAAAAAAAAAAAAATCATATTTAGAAATTTTGACGCAGAGCCAATTCGAATATTTCAATTCAGTTTAATTTGCTTCACACACAAACAACATTTTAGTAAACAAATATAAAAAAAACAAATTAAAAATCGGAAAAAATTAACAAAATTAGGAAAAAAACTTTTACAAAATAATCAAACATTATTACCGCTATACCTACATCATTACCACTGACTTTTAACATATTCTCTGCAGAGCTCAGTACAATTTTTGTATCGATTAACGCAACAAAATATAAATAAAAAAATAAGGGAAGTAAGTATAGGGGGCAATGAAGCCTTTGTCTTCGTCGATGTTAAAGCATTATTTCCAAACATACCAGTGAAAGAAGCCTTATCCAAACTAGACAACTGGTTAAATGAAATAAGCTACTCGAATGATTGAAAGAAAAAAGTAAAAAATTACATCACTCTGGCTTCAATATGCATGAATGAAAATTATATCACATTTAGAGGCGAAAATTATAAAACTACGTCATGCCATAGATAACCCACTTTCGCCAGTCTAAAATGAAATATTATTGAATAAAGGAAGAAGGACTTATGCCGAAAATTTGGATGTGGTTTGTAGATGATATCATCCCTGTTGTATCAAAAGATAAAATAGAAAATATATTACATCAACTCAACAAAATACATGGAAACATAAAATTCACTATGGAGAGGGAAAAAAACAAGGGAATACCATTTCTTGACATAAAAATAATACACAGAAAAGATACACTACTACTCAACGAACCATCCCTACTGAGTCAAATCACTCACATGGACAAAAAATGGCAGCATACCATACGATGGTCAACAGATTGGTAACTATACCATTATCGAAGGCTAACTTTGAAAAGGGAAGGCAATACACAAACGGCACCAGCTAGGAAAAATGGATATAAGAAATCATGGACCTAATGATAAGGAAGAAATTGCACCGTATAGAACGAAATACCTAAAACGATTTGTGTAACGTACTCTCTAACGTTCACCGATAACCTTAAGAAAATGTTTAAGAAACACAATCTGGAAATAATGAAAACTAGCAGAAGTCAAAAAATGAGCAGTATATATACTTGGATCATCAATGGATAAAAAGGAGATAAAAGAAGCTAACGGCACATATACAAAACCATGCCACAACTGTTTAAAGGAATAGCAATCAAAATGGCTAATTAAACCATAAAATTGATAACACAAATTTGTCATCAATAAAGGAGGTACAGACATTAAGCTAGACACATACGAGAGTTTAGCAATTTTGAGGGTAAAGGTAGATGACAAACTGATTGATTAATGATTTAGGGAATGATTACTTACCGCTATTTAAATTAATAAAATACTTTGAAAAAGTACAGGTAAAATAATAGTACGGACTACGAAGGATATCAAAAGGGAAAAATTAATTCATATGATATAGTTGGTCACAATCACTGATAAAGGAAGTATGTTACTTCCGAAATATCGATATTTGCAATCAAATATTGAAAAAATATTAGTGAACGGAAATCTGATAACAAATAAATTATTTAAAACAACAAATATAGTTCGACATATTTATTCTAAATTAAGGAAACCATAATAAAATAGAATATGTTTCCACAAACTTTGAGACATTGAAATGGGAAGGGATGACCAAGTTTAAATTATAAGGTGATCTACCACTTAATCAGCTCATGATTTAAGTATTGCAGTATCAAATTCAGCATTATTTTTTTTTTCATTAAATAAAGTTAACGAAATCTTGAAAAAATTATTCAATGTTAAGTTAAGTATTGTTTTCAACACATCTCGAACACCATTATTATACATATTAATAGTTAAGACACGGACGGAATAATTTTTAAATTTTTAAGTGTATAAAAAAGCATTCATTCCAAAGTAAAAGAACATGCACAGTAAATAATGAAATACATATACATAGAGCTTATATTGTACTATTTTTATCTCTAATCACTTTCGATCCAACCACTCTTCATCATCATATTCATTAAATACAATTTTAAGTGATTAAACACTCTTTTACTCATCCCAGAATAAAAAACATCACAGTATTGAAAATTTGGTACTAAAGGTATTTAGCTTTTATTTTTATTTTTTTTTTATCACTAGCGACCTAATTACCCTGCACAACATGGATTTAATAGAATTTTGAGAGTAGAAAATGTCGCAGTATATAAAATTTGATATTATAAGCTATATGAGCTTTTTCTGTAATCGCCATAATTGTTACAATTCAGAAATTCTAATTTAATATTAGAAATTTCACCAAAACAACAATACTATATACATACACACCTAAAATAAATATAAACTATTAAAAATTAATATTAATATCGACATAATTAATAACTAATTAACATAATATTAATATATACAAAAAATTTGAAATTGGAAAAATAAAAACCACAAACTTTGACATTAAACACGTATTTTCCAGATTCTAAATAAAAAATTAATAGAAGCGTACAACAAGCTTTAATATGAATAACATATTGAACGAAAGGTATGTAATTATTTTCTTATCACAATGAAGTTCATTTTAAATAATGTAATAACAAAATAAAAAAAAATAAAAAAAATTAAAATAAACTTGAAAATTCATTAAAATTCAAAATGAAGTTAATTTTTTGAATATTATGTACATAATATTATATTATTACGTGTATTGACAGACTATTGACTGATTATTGCTGGAAAATTCTAAATAAAGTTACTGTGAATCAAAATCACAAAAAAAAAACAAATAGGTATTTGTAAAAATATTTTTCATTTATAATTATTATTAATTTACAGTATACTAAAGTCGCACATCAGGGTCGTTATAATTAATTTGAGTCCATTACTTCTGTGTTGGATTAATAATAATAAATCAAATCCATAATTCATACTGCCGTATGTATCTTGAAATGGATTTCGATAAAACCGCAGTTGAGCCAATTATTGCCAATCAAATAAACATAACTGCTTTAAAAAACACCACACTACTGTACTACAATTTTCTGGACCCTTTGACACCTTTTGACACCTTTAAACAAGGTGTGACATCTTGACCTATTGTAAAAATTTCAAAAAAATTAAGTGAAAAAAATTAAACTAAGTGAAAAAAATGAAATCCTTAGAGCTACCTACAGAATAGATTCTTTTATGTACAATACAAATACATTGTTTAAAATATTGTCTAATCCCTCTTGAATACCATATTAGTTCTGTTATTTCTTTATCTACTTTATTCAGTTGTTCTGCCAACAATGCAAAAATTCAAAGTAGTAAGACGTGCAGACAACATAGAATTTATAGTTTCTTATATATTAAACCTGTGTTAGCTTCCTTCGCTCCAAATATGATTGAAAATATGACTCAGAATATCAACATGTCTTGCGTAAACATTTTCTTTTTATAAAGCGATTAAAATGGCGGAAACATTATATAGAATCAAATATAGGAAACAACTTACATGGAAAAAATATGCTTAATTGGCATATAAGTCTCTCTTGAAAACAGAATATTTCTATCCTGATCAATATTGATATCAATCTGACCTTACACCATTCAACTATATTATACTGCTAAAAGTAACATCCAACTAATGCAGAGCTTCCAAAATAAGGTTTTAAGAGCTGAAGCAAATACTGCGTGGTTTTTCAATAAAAATTTATCACAAAATGGGTTCAGATACTGTGCATATGTAATAAAACAAATCCACAAAAACCATATAAAAATTGTGGCCGGATTAGACTTCCAAAATTTAAAACAAAAAAAAAATGAAATGAAACATGCCATAACAAATACAAATGGCAAATCAGAGACAAGCCAAGACATGAGATCTCAGCATTTGCACATGATCTTAGGTGACCGGAAAAAATTTAAAAAAAACGAAGAAAAAAATAAACCCCCGCAAGTATACAGAGATGTTTAGTTATTTAACATTTACTTTCTTAACTATATACAAGCATATTTCTCGATAGATCAGGCCAAAGATAAAAAAATACGGTATATTTTTTCTCTTAAATACCAAAACGCTTACAGATAATCGGTTAATCCGTTATAATCCTAAGCTACTTTCTATTGATCATAAACCATTTTCTGCTTCTCTCTTAATCTATTTCCAGTTGTAATTACGTAGAAGTCTTACAGCACCTTAATCCGTACCAATATCAAAGCTCACTTGTTTTTGATTGCCCTAATTCTATTAAACGACCTCTTTAATATATACACAGATGGTTGCATCAGCTGCGGTGAAGTTAAATCGATCCCATCTATATCAAGATAAACCACTAATTTATTTGTCTGTATATTACAGTGTCCAGGAACCCAGCTGAGAACATACTGTATAACTTATAAACTGCTTCTACTGTCATAAAAACACCTTCATAAAAAATACTGCAAAAGAAAGTTGCCCACAACCTGGTCGAATTCTCTAGATAGCAAAAGATAAGCTATTGTGTTTTGTTTATTACCAGAACATTGCAAATGTTGTATCTATTTTCATTCTTTCTTTTTTTTCGTATGTGGACCTATTTTATCTTAATTTTATTTTGTTTTCCTCAAATATGAGTAATTCTATTCTAATTACTTATACATAAATTCAAAACAAACATTAATATCTTCGTTCGTAGTTATTTTCCTGTGTACATTTACCTTCATTTTTGCCTAACTTCTTTGTCCCACCCTATCCAAACGTGCCAACTTGTATAAAAGGTCTCCACCTAATGTTTTGCCTATACATACAATTCTGGCAATACAGCAAACGTTAGTCAAGCTCATAAATAAAAATATAAAAATTCAAAAAAACAAAAAAAAACAACAAACTACCGTTATTCAAAGAAGGTTTTAAATTTTCATTTTTCATCTAAATTCAATCCAATATAATTTAAAAAATCAGTTAAATAAAAGACAGAAAAATACCAGTATTATATAGGTACTATAGAACATAACTATAAACCAAATAGGGTTAATTTTTAAACCAGAAAATATCACTTATTAAACACGCAAATATTGGTATAGTCAGTAAATTTCCAATGAATTGAGATTACGTAACCATATTGTTCTATTTGTATAAGTTGTTTTTCACAAATTTATCTAAAATATTTTCAACTCATCATAAAATGTCTATATACTTTCAATCAAAAATCATATTATCTATAAAAATTAATAATTTTTAAAATTATTGTCATTTATTATAACAAAATATTATTACTGACCTTGTACAATAACAATAGTAACCTGTTGTCATAAATATCAGAACATATCAATATGATTTCCTCAAAAATTCAAATTATTTTTTGTTTTAAATATTTTTAACATTGTGGAAATTTTTTCAACAATTATTTTCTATTGTTTTTTTATTTTTATTTTAAATTTAAATTAATAATATTTTATTTACCTGAACAATAATAATTACACATTTAAAAATATTAAATCGAATTATTTAAAAATCGTAAATTAAATTAATAAAAAATAAAAAAATGTATAATACTATACAGTAATAAATCACAATCAAATAAAATTAAATAAAAAAATAATAATAATGAAATAAAATTAAGATTTATATTATACAAAAACAAATATCTTTAGATTTGACATGATTCTGCTTTTAATAATTTTTGAATTTATTTTATTCTTAACTTAATATAATAAATTGTTTTAAATTAAATGTTTTTTGTTTTATTATTTTTTTTTTTATTTATAATTTTTTTTTTTAGAATTTTTAAAATTGTACAACAATATTTGATTCACACATGGACTCGTATGTAAGTTCAAAACAAATTGTAACATATTTAAAAATATATTTCTCAGCTTCGTGTCTAACTAGAACATTTTACCCCTTTAGTATATGAAATTTATTGACAACAAATATTTTTGTATCGTTCAATTTAATTTAATAAGTAAAATTGTTATTGTTTTAATTTTTAAAACTTTGCTATGTTCAAAAATATTATTTATGCAATTAAATTTTGTTAAATTAATTATTATTTATTTAAATTTTGTAATAAAATTCTTAAGATCTCCTTTTCCATAGGAGCTGTCACTAATCTATGGATCATTGAATTAAATGTAGCCATCTTTTGTTGGAAGCTATGATTTGATATATTTGGGGTTACTCTTTACAAGAAAAAAGTATATATAACTAATATAGCTCTTAATTAAATTTAATTACGCCAATACACTGAAGAAAGCAACATGTTATTGCCGAAATATCGATATTATATATATATTATTCTGCATTTTTCTGGATGTTTGTAAGTTCGACGGAACGCTCCAACACATATACAAATTGCATATGTATACAAATGCATATATATACAAATTGCTTTGATGCTTTTTTTAACCCCTGTCTACCATGCTGAACCTTTGCAGAAAAAATTGATTGCATGAACTATATTTTTTTGATTTAATGTTACGTCTTCTTCGCAAATAATAAGGAAAAATAAAAAATAATAATAATAATATAAATAAAACAAACAATTTTTTTGATTTATAATAATAAGGACTAATAGAAATTTAATCAATAGTTTAATATGGTATAATAACCAAAAGGCAAACAGCATTTAACACAAAAAAAAACATAATTCACTCAAAAATTATACACAATAACATACATGTGTATCAGCATATTTGTATTGTATAATATTATACATTATACTACTTTATTGCTTCTACCTTTTATTTTTGGCATTATTGTGTGCGTAACTCACTTCACTCAAAAAAAATTATTTTTGTTTTTTTTTTTGTTTTTTTTTTATTATTTGCTGTATCTGTATTCTGTATGTTCTGCATGCTCCATTCCAAAAATATTATTTTATTTTCAGTGTTAAGTGTTCACTGTTCATTTCACTGTTCAGGTTCATTGTTCAATCAATAGAACTTGATAGAAGTAGAGTAGGATAATAAACTCTACTTCTACGTCGGATAATAAAACATTGTTTTTTTTAAATTGAAAATTATTGATGAAAATGTTTTTGTATTTTTTGTAAATTTTACCAATTTAGATACAAAATTTTGAATATTTTTTTAAAAATAACACAATACCATAATAACAGTTTATTCATATAGCAAAATAAGATCCCTATACAGTATACAAAAGACAAAATTTATATGAAAATAAGATCCCATTTTTAAATTTGCTCTCCCAGAGGCCACAATAACGCTAATACGGTATAATTTATACTAAATGGAACCCAACTAACGAATTATAACTAAATGAAAGTGAGTACGAGTATACCATACAAAAAGACAAACATTTTATACAAATTTGTTGGTATGGTACTTCTTTTTCTGTTATATAAAAAAAAAAAAAGATTAGTGTTAGGCCAATATAAACATAAATAAAAATAAATAAAAAGTGATATAAACATAAGTACTGTAATTTCGGAATAAAGAATCTAATGAAAGAAAAAAAGAAACTAGGATTTACTTTGCTTCCGTCATTTATGACGGGTTACAAAGCTAGTTTGTAAAAATAAACAAATAAAAATTTTAGTCAAATAAAAGGAATCATGCGTTTTTCTTTCTTTTTAATTTAATTATTATTGTTCAATCGTATTACGATCATTTAGCAATAATATTGACAACAAAAATGAAGATATCTAAATAAAATCCATTATTCAAATTGCTATTAGCATAGAAAAAGTAATATAATAGAAGTCCAGCTTAGAACAAATTTTTCTGCCAATTTTTTTCAATAGCCTGCCTCGCCACTCTCTTGCTTTTTATTTATTCTCTCGATACTGTAATTATAATTTATTAAACAAAATTTCTTACTGTAAACTGTTATTTTATTATAAAAGCAAAAACAAAAAATAATATTTTTTATTAGAAATCAAATAACAATGAGAATATCCTTTTAATTTTTCATTTTTTGTTATTATTGTGTTTGTGTAATTTGAAATTTTTTTCAGTTAATATCTACCATAATTTCAAATATGGTTATCATTTTTATCGAGTAGTCTTTTAAAAAAACAAATATTTTATTTTTCTCAATCCATGTAATGTTATAAAATAATTTTATAAATGTTGAATTGTGCGTTTACATATGTATGTATCTTTATAATAATAAATAATTTTTTAATGTTTGAAAATCAAAAATATATTTTTTTTAATAATTGTAAAAATATAAAATTTAAAAAAATTCAAATAATAGTGCACGCACATTCATTCACATGATGATTTCTAATATATGGATATGTACATAACTACATACATATTACATATAGCTAATTTATGTATAAATTTACAAATAGAATAAAATTTTGTTTTTAAAATTTTTTTTTTGAAAAGTATTCAATGTTTTCTATATGTATGCATGAATATACATACATTGGAATAAATTATAACATATAACAAAAATATTTAAAAAATTAATTATTGTAAACTGTTGTTTTATTATAGAATATTTTTTATTAGAAAATTAGAAATAAATAACAATATATTATAATGCTGATGTACATATGTATGTATATCTATACCTATACAGTTTTTACAGTCTATACAGTTTTTTTTATTTTCGTAAAATGATACATTTTACATTTAATAAATTAAGTTATCAATTTTAACAGAGATTTGTTTTAGTGAAAATAAATAATTTTTTTGGATTGCAAAATTTAGTTCTTTTCTGAAAAAATTTTTCAAAAAGATAAAAAAAAAAACTGTATAATTTGTTTGACGAAATGTTCAATTTGTTTGGAAAAATGTATATGTTAACATATAGTCATAGTACATGCTCAATTCATAATCCAGTCGTTATTTAGAAAAAAAATGATATTTGCTCATCTCAAGTTTTATTTCTTTCTCAAATATTAATAAAAAATTTTAAACTATGGATTGGATAATATAAACAAAACACTAAACATATAGAAAATTTTACAAATTTTTTCCTTAATTTTCATTGTTTCTTAATATTGATCTGAAGGCACCAAAGATAAATTTTGTTGGTGGAAAATTTTGTATTTTGAACAAACTTTCTCGACATAAAATTTTTTTGATTTGTATGAATTTTTGTTAAATTTAAAGAACAATCTAATTTTTTAAGAACTTTGTTAATACGTCACAAAGTACTTAAAGAAAGGTTCAAAAAAATTGTAATATGATAAGTCAATTGATTAATTAAAAGTATGTATGGATTAACAAAAATATTGCCGAAAATTAAAAATACTCATAATTCATATCAATCCCAGAACTTTTAAAAAATGGCTATTTTTGATCTTCAATTATTTAGTCATAGTAGGTAAATATGTAAATACAGCTATGAACGCAACAAATAATTGTAATTTTAACTTTTTTCATATAATGAGTAATAAGATAATCCCAACTGTTGGTTAATTGAATTCAATTTAATTAAATCTTGAAATTCTTCAAATATTTATACTAAAATAACTATCAAAAATTGTCCATATTTCTTTTTAGAGGAAATATTAGATTGTCTTATAAAATTAAAAGTTCTAAGAAATCTGCACAACAAGTTGGAAATATTACGAGCATGAATTTTTTATACAACAACAGTATATTTTCAAATCGTGTAGCAGATCATGACAAGCATTTGGACATTATTGTCAAATTCTCGTTATGAAAATAATGACAAACATAGAAAATTCTAAATTTGAAAAAAACTACAGTAAAGCTGTGCATTTCTAAGAATATTCCGTAATAAGCGTTACCGTAATTTACCGTTAAAATATTTTATTTATGAGTTTATCAAAATTATAATTAGTTTTAAAAATATTTTTAAACTCTGTTATAATTTCAATATATATGTACATATATGCATACATATAGAAAACATTGAATACTTTTCAAAAAAAAAATTTTAAAAACAAAATGTGACTCTATTTGTAAATTTATACATACATCGCTATAATGTAATATGTATGTACATATATCCATATATTAGACATCATCACGAGAATGAATGTGCACTATTATTTGAATTTTTTAAATTTTATATTTTTTAAAATTATTCAATCAAAAAAGAAAATAAGTAAAAAAAATATACTTTTGATTTTCAAACATTATAAAATTATATTATAATTATAAATATAAATACATATGTACAATTCAACATTTCAACATTTATAAAATTATTTTATAACATTACATGGATTGAGAAAAATAAAATATTTGTTTTTTTAAAAGACTACTCGATAAAAATGATAACCATATTTGAAATTTTGATAGATATTAACTGAAAAAAATTTCAAATTACACAAACACAATAATAACAAAAAATGAAAAATTAAAAGGATATTCTCATTGTTATTTGATTTCTAATAAAAAATATTATTTTTTGTTTTTGCTTTTATAATAAAATAACAGTTTACAGTAAGAAATTTTGTTTAATAAATTATAATTACAGTATCGAGAGAATAAATAAAAAGCAAGAGAGTGGCGAGGCAGGCTATTGAAAAAAATTAGCAGAAACATTTGTTCTACGCTGGACTTCTATTGTACTACTTTTTCTATGCTATTAGTAACCGAATAACTACCTAGTTGAATAATTATTAGTTGTTAATAAAACCGTTATAATTGTAATGGCAGTTTGATAATAATATTTGTATTCTTTTCATACGTTTCAAGGTCTAGGTTTAATTAAATTCAAAAGAACGATATGTAGGTTAATGATAAGGATAATTTTTTGAAGTTGGCAAAGCTGTTAATTGAATTATCAAAAATTCGATTGTATATCATTATTCTATTGGAAAACTATGTAAGCCCCCCACTCGTAATAAATATATAATTACTAAATATTTGAGACCTGCATAACCAACCAGATATTTATCGTTGTTATTGTAATTTCATATTAAAGTATTGACCTAAACAGTGCACCGGTTGAAAAGAACCCAGCTAATTTAACAGTGTTAATAAATTTTCTAATATGGTTTGCATCTTAGCAAAGAACATATAATAATGAAAATAAATCTCATTATAAACCAATTTTTAAAATATTAAGGGTATTCACGATTCTACGATTGACTTTGCACATAATACGACTAGCATGTTTTTGTTTGAGAAGCAATGGTTCAATTTTATTGAAATAGGTACTACCCCAACAACAGATACCGTAATTTAATTTAGACTGAAACAAACCATTATAAACTAATTCTAGAATTGAATGATTACAGTATAGGCTGGGGTGATAAATCTGCCTAACGATTTTATTTAAATAATAAGTCAAGTTATATCTGGTGTGCTCTCTCCAACTTAACCTAATACCCAAAGTAACACCCAAATACTTGAAACAGTCAACACGTTCAATAATAAAGCAATTATCAGTACCTACAGTCCATCTTAATTATAATAAAAATAAATAGACAAAACCAAATCTATTCACTCAAATTTATAAGACGCATTTTCAAGCAAGATCTCCGTCAATGATATACAAAAAAAAAATATTAATAATACAAATAATTGTATAATAATTGAAAATAGTTTAACTACCCTTAGATTAACTAATGAAAATAAATAAATAAATAAACAAATCCTCGCAGACTGTTCCAGAGAGGTTAAACAACATATATTTGGTTATGCCATAATTACATAACAAACGAATTCAAAGACATGGTCATTGTTTTGATATAAAATATAGATCTATACATTAGAATAGAAGCTGAACGTTTTATTCAATTATAGCTGTGTTCTTTTCATACGGTTCAAGGTCTAGGTTTTATTAAATTCAAAAGAACAATGTAGATTAATGATATGAATAATTTTTTTAAGTTGGCTAACAGGTTTGCCTGAATTATTAAAAATTTCTATTGAAAAACTACGCAAGCGCTACTCGTGACAAATATAATTACTAAATATTTAAGACCTGTATAAAAAACAGATAAATATCTGGATTTTGAATTGTTTTTGTATTTTCATATTAAAGTATGGACCTAGATCGTGAACCGAATGAAAAGAACACAGCTTATGTCAAATAATTTTAATTCCGGGTTCAAGACTATATCTTAACTTCATCACTGAAAATAAATCAAAATTATATATAATATCATCCCTTGTTACTTAGATCTTATTATTATTTGATTATATTGTCACTGTTCTTATATCCACCCTATCAACCAATCCAATTAAATTACATCATCTTAATTTTTCTAACAATATTTCATAATTTTGAATTATTTTATATTATCATAAATTTGTACTTTGAGGCATCCAAATAATATTTTTCTCAACTTTGTACAATAATTAAATATTTTTCTAATATTTCTGTACTATAAATTTCTATAAATTTCCTCAATTATGTATTTTAAGTTTTAACAGTTAAAAAAAAAAATTTTTTTTTTTTACATTTTAATTAATTTAAATTTTTTGTTTTTTTTTTTTTATTATCGATTTTAAGATAATTTTGCAAAAATTTCATTTTTAAATTTGGCACAAGCGATATAGCGTGTGCGCTTTTTATGCTATTTTTACGTAATTATTTCCAATATTTTCTATATTATTATGCATTTGGTCGTATTTCATTTGAACTCTCAAAAAAATTAATTTGATTATATAATCGAGATAATTAATTTATTTGAATATAAAAGAATTTTCCAATAACCTCATAATTATTTCTTCAATAATCAAAATTATTTTTTATTTTGTTAATTTTGCGTTTTAACAAAAAATTAGTTTTGTTAGCCTTTTTTTTTTTTTTTTGCTCACTTTACAATAATTATTTCACTTGTTTTAAACTACTTCGATTTTAATTTACCACCTATAAAATTTTAGTACACATTGACATTATTTTTCATACTAATGCTCATGGAATCTTTTATATACTTGTAAACGCGCTTCTGATTTGTACCCTGTACAGTAATGAAGACATTATCAAGAAATGATCCCTGCGCGAACTTAGTACCACAGTAGTCTATTATTACAATCTATACTTGTTTTTTTAATTTTCAATTATTCAATTTTAAACTAAATATAATTTCCTTAAGCGTAAGTCCTTAATAATAATCAAAATTGAAGATGTACGAAGCTATAAATGTACTTAGAGAAGAAAATTTAAACTATCGTACATCAACTTATTAAACATAGTCTAAGCTTCCATAATATAGACTTGTTATACTGGGGATAATAAACTTCTGTTATTGACATTTTTTTAATAAATTCTTATGATAGATTATAAGATGGGGATATAAGATATAGGGAGATTATTTTCAATATGGTTTTTCTGCCATGGATATGCTTGATTAGTCAATAGAAGTAGGTACTGTTCTATTTTTTGTTTTTGTGTTCTTGACAGTTAACTTAGGTATAATTCTATATTTTTCTCGCTTAAATATTTTTGTGATTTATTGTATCCCAATGACAAACTGGACAAATAAAAACCCGTAAAGCATTTTTTTGCTTCATCCGGAATCGAACTAACGACTTTTGGTTGAAATTGTAAAAATTTAATTTAGCAAGTATTTGGTTGGTATATAGTTAAATTTTTATATTTCATTACCTTAAATATTTACATTATAGTTTTAGACTTATTATTGAGTCATATACAAAATATTCAACAAAAACGATATAATTTAAAAGAGTTTACATAAAAGTAGAGCTTATTGTAAAACAGAAATGATTATAGTGTAAAAATCAACTAAGTTGTTCAGAATGCTTGCTAAATAAGCAAATAATAATAATACTGTGAAGTGATCTGCTCTCATGTCATCATTAATCAATTATAAGTTTTAATAACAAAAAATGTATTTTTATTTTGTTACTATTACTATACAAATTATTTACGATATTTTATACGGTGGTATTAGCATGAAATAATTAATTAAAGGTTTTTACTTGACATTGTGTCCTTTGCAAATTAAATTTATTCAAAGTATTTAAGTCAGGTTTGTCTAAATAATTACAAAACAAAGGTGTACATATTCTAGTAATATAAGGTCTTCAAATATAGAATTAAAATACATGAAAATAACATATTGTACAAATACATTAAGGCAATAAATAAAATAATAATAATAATAATAATAATAATAATATATTATGGTGGTATAAATTCTGGATGTAAATCTATAATGAATTCAACTTTTTATAAATGAAAAATTTAGTAATATTCTTTGCAAACAAAAAGCAGACAACAATATATTACCCAGTCTTCAAAATATATCCAAAACAGCTCCATATACAAAATGTTAACCTATATAGTATAATTAAACATTGTGCAATGGCATGGAGTAGTGCACTCATTAGATAAACTCTCTGTATAAATATTACCACAAACTAGTACTAATTTTTTCGTCAGAGGTACCTGGACGTCTCCTACCAATATCTAACTTGTATAGGAAAAGCTAATCAATCGCAAAGTGTACCCTAACAACTGTGTTCATTTTTCATTATTTACTTTTTTTTATTATTCTTATATTGCCATTATTGAATTTCGCGCCTCTTTATTCAATTCAAAGTAATACGGATCGATAATACAGTACCCAAAAATAGTTATACCTATTATATACATATATATATAATATATAGAAATTTCTTTATTTTTGTTTTTTTTTTTTTGCGATTTATGCAATTTGCAATAATTTTTAGCGATTGGAAAACATGTCAAAAAATGTGACTTTCGTGTAAATTTTATCGATTTAAGCATTCTTAGCAATAATATTGAAGTTTTGTGATCAAAATGCAATTGCGCATATTTTTTTTGTCTATAAAAAAGTAAAAACAAAAAAAAATTCATTTTTTTTTTTTAAATATACAAAATGATTGATACGATATCGAATTGACGACATTGTCACGTGCGATGCGAAGTGGACAATTTTTTATTAACATTTTTTTCGATTTAAATTAATTTGTTAAAAAACAAAAAAAAAACAGAAATGTGTACATACAAATTGGTTCGTTTTTTTTGTTTTCTTTTTCTTTTTATTGGAAAGAATTTAAAAAAAAAAAACGATTTTTTAAGAATATAAATAAAAAAAAATGTCTTTAAATTTCCTGTTTTGACGACTTCAGAACAATGATTGCTCAAGAGATTTTAGATGATGAAATTTAGAATATAATTTCAATAATACGAAATATTTTTTCAAATGTACAGAGTGTTTGGAGAATATGAGAGTGATATAAAAAATTTGAGAGTAATGTAAAAACACGCATTTACGCGAAATGAGTAAGATTGAAATTTCTGGTTATTTTCTTATTATTGCTAGTTACTGGTATATCTATCGTCTGTTCGTCCAACCCAGTATAGTTATTCAAAGACATGGTTAATATTTGACAGCTTGAATTACAAAAATCGAAAACCCAATTCATTAAAAGATAGCACATTTATTATTATATATTTTGAATTCATTAATACAGTCTGGCAGAAAATTATCATAGCATAATATTACCTAACTAATACAAACTGACCTAACCAATTTAAACAAAATTTTAGAATTTTCACTAGTGTCTTGATTTGATGAAATTTTTACTTTCTTTTTACTTTAAAATATTTTGAGTTTTGTAACAGTTTTTTCTTTGGGCCAGGAATATTACAATTTACAATATTTGAAAATGATAGTTTCGAGTAATTCAAACTAGTCTAGCTATTTATAGTCTAGCTATTTTTATTTATAGCCTTCTAAAGTTTGTCGAGACATAGTCAGAAAAATATTGTTAGGATAGTTATTGGTAAACCAGCTTTAATTAACTTAGAACTGGTTAATTCAACTCTATTAAGATATTATAGAGTTGAATATATATTTATAGAGTATAAAAACTCTATTAAGATATTTATAGTCATAAAAATTTTTTTTTATTAATTGGGTTACCAGGTTCAGTTAAGTTAGATTTCAGAAAGGCAAAAATTAAAAATAAAGAAGACAAGTTGCAAGCTGCTTCATCACTTATATCACAGAATAGGTACTCTAAATGACTGAGCTTAATCCTAATACTATTTATATAAATCGTTTTCAAAAAACCTGCATGGATATTGGTTTACAAAACACACAATAATAATATTAGAGTAGAATACGCATTCTTTGAGTATTCATCTTATATATATATACAATTTCCTTATATTTATGAGTACATTGATTGTGCGTTTCTATTGTACATATCCTATTTGGGTATAGATACTCATTTTATTTTATGGGATTTTATGTGGATCAAAATAAATTTTTATTTTATGTTTGCATTTTGATGAAATAATTTTAATCGGTTATTAGTACAGTTGGTTAAAGCGTCATCTTAGGTGGTTATGCTGAAGTCCGTCGGAATATCAATTCCGTTTACATTCCGCATTTCGTATGCTGAAGTCCGTATTATATTCCGCGGTCTGCAAATTTCATTATTTATCCGAACTTTTTAAATTTATGTATGCTGTACTTCGTCGGAACGGAAAATCATTTGAAAATTGTACGACAGAATTTGTTATTCGGAAGTATTAGAATGGTTCGGAAGTGAATTATAATTGTGAATTGAATTTTTGTATTTAGAATATTAGGAGAAGTAGAAAATGTAATATAAGTATAAATTGTTTTTTCATTCATGAAAAATATTTTTTTTATTCAGGAATAAAAAAGCGCTTCAAAAGAATAATATATTTTATTATTTTTAATATTATAACATAATATGTATGTATGTATATTAAAAACGATACATATGTATATATTTTACTTTCTTTAGAGAATTTTAAATTTTTTCGAATGTAACAAAAAATTACTATTAAATTTTAATTTGTATATATTACATATGTAATTAAGAAAGTTATAACTTTTACTTTTAATTTATGTATGCAAATTGTATATATACATTATGTCATATACATTATCTATTAAAAAATTTATCACTTTTTATGAAATAAATAAAAAAAACTCAAGCTGTGAATATCGCCTTTTTTATTTTAAATCAAAATGATTGAAAAGTATATGAAAAAAAAAATTCTTCCGAAACATCTGGTTTTAATTTCTGTACAGACTTTGCAGTTAAATAAATCAAATTTTTAGCAACAATACAAAAATTCAAGCAAAAATTCAGAAAAAATTCAAACTTTAATTTTTCGCGAAATCTGAATTTTTACCTAAATTTTGAATTTTAAAGTACGGTTTTCAGTCGAATTTTTGTCCTTTCGTTTTCTTCCGAATAGGTTCCGGGCATCGAAATTTTGACCCTTCTGATTAATAAAATGATTTATAAAAACTTTTGATAAAAAGATCAAATAGGTCTGATTAGTCTTACTACAACAGGTGCTTTGTCGGTATCACGATGTAGAAGGCGCGAAGGTGCTGCAAGTTTCCAGTTGATAAAAATAAATCAAATATAGAAGGAAATACTCACAAAACGGCCTTTCATATAGTGCATCTATAAGAAAGCGATTTAAATTAATTATTGATTAAGTTGTGTGCTTTGGGCAAAACATTTTTATACATATAATAAAATAAAAAATACAACTTTTATTTGATTAAAAATTAATCAAACTTCACTCTAAAACTAGTCAAAAATCCCCATTAGCCATTTTGAAAAAATTAATATATAGAAAATGGATGTTTTTATATTATTAACTTTGTTTTCTAACAATAATTTATTGCCGAATGCAGCCCATATTTTGCTCAATTTTGAGTACCTATTGTATAACAATTACTTTTTAAGCCACTCAATTTTGTTTTATGTTTTATTTTGTATGGTAAAAAATAATGAGTAAAAATGTAAGTCAATCAAAAACTGACCGCTTTCGTCTCAGACTCAACCGTTTATTTATTTATTTATTCAAACATTATCTCAAAAAGAGCTAGGGACCTCGTACAGAGCTTATAATTTATAAAATAGTTGTAATTATGTAAATGAACAAGGAATAATTTGAATGTTAGTGAGGTAAAAAAAATTATAAATAGAACAAAACAAGATAAGAAGTTGCAAAATCAAAAATTAGTATAAAGTATTAAAGTTTAATAGTAGCTTTGAGATTACAGGTTATATACAGGAGGACTCTATAGTTATTTTATTTTAGAGATTTTATCTGTTGGAATATTGTTTTTCTTGATCACAAAAAAAAAAAAAAAATATTTTGTCTAGCATTGACTTCGTATTGCCTTGTTGTCAAATTTTCAACTTATTTAAGCAGCAACATAATTTAGTTGATTGGAGATTAAATGGTGCAATATTAAGAAAAAAATTTTAAAGATGGATTCGCTTAGTCGGTCACAAACGTTCGTGGTATAGTGGTACTATATATGTGGGTATATTCTATAAATCTGCATTTAATATGCAAATTAGTGTAGCTGAACAGTGTAATTTGTATATAATATAGATTAAATAACTCTATTAGAATCGCTAGGCAGCGTTTACACATAAATATAATATATTGACACTATTTATTGATGAGAGAAATACTGATGTGTAAACACATATTGATATCAATATACAGTGTGGTTCGGTTTAGAGCAAAAAGTTTTTAAGGGGTGCTTCCTTGGAGTATTTTAGGAAAAAAATTGTTCTAGAAGAGGGGTCTATCTTTAAATTTACCTGGGCTACAGAGGGTTAAAGAAAATCGAATCGAATATTCACTATAGCTCAGAAGAAATTGAAACTAGAGCAACATCTTCTTGATAGCTTTTTTTTAGAATTAATACACCTAACTAAAAGTATATATTGAATTAGTTTCACATTTACCACTTTTGAATAATAACTGCATAAACTTAAAATTTGGCTTTTAAAAACTGAAAATTTTGTAAAAAACCTTGATTATCTCGAAAAAATTCGCAGTATTTGAAAAATGAAAAACGGCAAGCCTGATATGAAAGTTGTGTATGAAAAAGTTGTAGGGGATAATGTAGCGCACCAACACAATAAACAAAAAAAAAATAGCGAAATTTTTTCGAGATAATCAAAGTTTTTTCAAAATTTTCAGTTTTTAAAAGCAAAGTTTTAAGTTTATGCAATTATTATTCAAAAACGGTAAGTCTGATACTCATTCAACATATACCGTTAATTAGGTGTATTAATTCTAAAAAAAGCTATGAGGAAGATGTTGTTCTAGTTTCAATTTCTTTTGAGCTGTAGTGGATATTCTTTAGACATAATTTTTCTAATCCGATTTTCTTTAACACTCTGTAGCCCAGGTAAATTTAAAGATAGACCCCTCTTCTAGAACAATTTTTTTCCTAAAATACTCCAAGAAATCACCCCTTAAAAACTTTTTGCTCAAACCGGTCTACCCTGTATATTGAATCCAATTTTCTTCAATATTTATTGAGAGAGACAAAATGTGGCGAATAATGAAAAACTTAGCAACATTCCTATTATGTTAATTATTTTATTTTTTTTGATTTGACATTTGTTTTATATTCACAGGGTACTTGATTAAAAAAGTCTTTATTTTTATATTAGTTTTGGTGAATATACAAGAAAAAACTGACAAAAAGTTTGATTGTGACTCTTCAATCTAAAACCGTTAATAAATATTGAAGAATATTGATGTGTAAACGCTGCCTTAGATAATGTATTAGATTCAGAACAGTAATTGAATATTATTGGCATATAAAATTGTAATGTCTATGCCTATGAAAACGTCGAACAAGCGTGGCTTAAATGAGTCAGGAAGTTTATTAGTATTTTTAAAAATGCTGTTGTTTCATACAAATTGAAGTATTTGATAACAGCCATTATTTTAGCGGGTCTTATAATATGGCGCTGGTTCAACGCATTCTCAATCAATTCGATCTGTCGTTGAAATGTCATTTTAAATAACAATATGTACTAATTATCTATGATTTTTCAGATCTGGTAAGATCTAAAGGTTCAGATGATTAGGATATTTATTTATTTATTATTTTGGTTAAATCAAACAAATTACAATAATTAATTACGATTACAATGATATTTAAAATAATTATAAAAATAAAAAGAAGTAAAAGAATAAAACAAAAAAACAAGAAAAATAACAAATAGTAAAAATAATAATAAATTTAACAATAATGAAGAAACAAAAAGAATGTCATAAAATCAAAACAGGTTTTAATAAATCGTTGGAAAGTTAACTGAAACAATATATAAGACTTGATCTAGATTAAATTATTTATTAATTAATCCAAAATATATAGAAGACAGCACATCTATTTTGTTAATAAATCTTAAATTTAAGAATAAATTGCTTCTACATAATATTGTAATATCAGTAACTAGACAAAAATTAGTAACTACAAAATGAGTTAAATTAGAGGGATGGATCAGATTAAGCAGATGAATCGGAATAAAGACACTTCTTTATGGTATCTTTAGAGAGGGAAAAATCAATAAAATTCGGCTATTTATTACCCATGATCATCATTCTATGGATTGATTCATTCATTCCATAGTTGGTTCGATAAAAGGTAAGAGTAAAGAGGGTAGAAGAGCGAAAGCGCCTGATGGTATTTATTTGGATTAAGTTGGAAATGTAAGGAGAACTAATATTAGTAGTACGTCTATTGTAGCACATTACAGCACATTTATTGATATTTAAAAGAAGGTTGTTAAACTTACACCAAATTAAGAAGTTATCAAATTCAATTTGGAGTAATTTGGAATCATTTGGTGATGTTATTTTTTTGAAAATTTTCATATCATCAGCGTAAATTTGGACTTGGCTATTTTTTTATTACTGATGTAACGTCATTAATGGATATTATAAATAAAAGCGGTCCTAAATGACTGACTTGAAGAATACCAGAGTTAGCTTTAAAAGATGATGACATAGCTGACCTAAATTGAACACTATATTTTCTGTTAATTAGGTAAGACTCAACCCAGTTGACAAAGAACTTCGGTAATCCTAGTTTTGTCAATTTACATAAAGTTACACTATGTGGTAAGAGATCAGAGGCCTTACTAAAATCTGTATAGATGATGTCGGTTTGAAAGCCCTTCTCCATGTTGTTAATAAATGTAGACGTAGGTTCAACTAAATTAGTTACTGTTGACTTATGTTTTACGAATCCGTGCTGGTTTGGTATAAGAAAACCGGTTATGTTTGATAACTTAATGGAAATATTTAATTGTCTGTTTGGAATATATCTACACAGATTTGTTCTTATTATATACGAACACAGGTTTAATCATGAATTAGACAGTGTATCGCTAAATAATGGCCTATATATGATCTACTCGTAGTATTATGAAAATGATTGATGAGTGTAATTGAAATCATCTCTCAAACAAACACAAACAAACTAATAGAATTTTGACAGCACAGAAATTTAAGCGATGTGCTCCTGAGCAACAATTAAAAAAAGTAATATATTTGGGTTGGTGACCAAATCCACAAACAAAAATTCACAAAAAAAAATCAATAAAATTGTGACAAATTAATCCTGGAAAAAAGAGCTATCCTCGCTGTATCCAACAGGGGCTATTTATAAAAATATTCTGTAAAAGGCGGAGAACTTTGATTTTGAATCCAACCCTAAAAACTCTTCTACCTCAGAATTTCGCTTAAAGTGGAGCTCATAATAAAGTGAAATGCGTAAAAGCAATAACAAGGATCGGTTTTTGTGGATTTTTTTTTTATGGCAAAAACCATTATGGATTTTGTTTTTTGTGGATTTAGGGACCAACCCATAAAAAAGTAGAGAGAAATAAAATGATTGTGACATGTCATCTGTTTTACAAACACACTTGCAATTAATGTTGCACAACCAAGATGCAATTTTGAAAGCACAGAAATTGAAACGGAAACATTTCAAAACAAAAGATGTAGCTATCTAAAAACTTATATACAGTGAGTTGGAAATCTGAAAATTTGTTCAATACAATATAATTAAATCTGAATATAAAGATTTATTTAAATTTTTTCAATTATCAATGTTTTTATTTTATTATTTTTTTAATATTTTTTTTTTTTGATTTTGTATTTTTTTAAATTTTTTTTTAAATTTTTTTTTTTTTTATTTTTTTTTTTTATTTTTATTTTTTTTTAATATTAAATCTTAATAACTAATTTCATCACTTTTTTTACTAATAATTAATAATTAATAGCTATTTTATAACTATAAAAAAAAAACAGAAAAAAAAAAATAATTAAAATAAACAAATTGAGAAGAATTATTTTTGAATCTATTATAATTTATGCCACATGATACAAAATATTTTAAATATTTCAAAAAGAAAAAAATAAAAAAAAAAAAACAGAATTAAAGAAAATTAATATAAATTGTCCTTATAGAATATCCTTAATTTCAAAAAATTTATATTCACATGTAAATTTTTTTTTTTATTATTTAAAGTAATATATAGGTTTACAATATTTATTTTTAAAAATATTTTATACATAAAAATCAAATTATATAAATATTATACAATTAATATAGTGTACCTATTTTTATACTAAATTTAAATTAATTAATTTTTATAAATACATAATAATAATTAATTTACATTATATAATATATATTTACAATTTTTATTTTGTTTGTTTGTGTGTTGGTGATTTGTTTTTTTTTTTTCTTCTTTTAACCATTGTAAATTGCTATGGTATATAGTTTTTAGGTATAGGAATTTAAATTTAAATATAAATACCAATTATTTTTAATTTTTAACAAAATGTAAACGATTATTTCGATTTATTTATTTATTAAAAATGCCAAAGAGACGCTTTAAGGCTATGTATACATTTTGTAAAATATTTTTGTTAGTTAAATTTTACGTTTTATCACCAAAACACAGTACTAATTTAATTTTAAGAAAACAAAATACTTTTTTTCACAATGAATTATGTTTTTTTTTTTAATCAGGAAGACTTTTGTGATTATTGTCGCTTTTAATGTCTAAATTTATTTTTTTAAATCATAATCGATTTTTGAGACAATATTTTTATATATATAAAGTATATAATATGTATATATATATATATATATATATATATTTTTCTATTAAATAAATATTCTTTTTGTTTTTAAATAATAATTTTAAAGTGTAAAGTTTTTAAGTAATTTTTTTTTTTTAAATTTTAGTCTTTAAATAAAAATAAAATAAAAATATTTTGTTATAAGTTTATTAATTTTTTTTTATAATTATTATCAGCTAGATAATCAACTAATGTCAAAGATACTTCAGGTGTGTAACATAATATGAACTAATTAAGTAAATTAATTTGAATTAAACTTTATTTTGAGCCATTTAACTTTGTTTTAGTTGATTTTTCATGCCAATTTAAGTAAATTGATTTTTATTAATATAAATTTAAAAAAAAAAAATTTATATTATAAATATTTTCAAAATATTTTTAATCTTTTTTCAATTTTTATTTTAATTTTAATTTTTTAAATCTCAATTTTTAATTCAATTTTAATTTATAAAATCTCAACATTTCATTCAAATAAAATTAAGAAAGAGAAAAAATAAATTAAAATAATATAAAAAAACAAACTACTAGCATTCAATTATACCCACTATACTTTGAAGCACTTAAAAATATCAATTTTCTTGAAAAAGGATCGCAGACTATTTTAAAATTTTACTTAAAAACTTTTTTATATACAAAATAATATATTTTTTTAATTTTTATTTTGTATTTTCACAGCATTATATTTTATTTTTGTTTTTTTTTTTATTATTTTTTAATTATACAAAAATAGTTATTTAATTTTAATTTAAAATGATTTTTATAATTTAATTTAATATTAACAAAATGACTACAATTTGAATTTCTACATTATGTACGTGTATTACGAAATTAGGTTAGATTAAATTTTAAAGGTTTTTATTATTATTTTTTTTATTTTTTGTTTGTTATTTTTCTTTATAACCCTAATATAAATTATATACATTAAATTTATTTAAAGCATTATTTTGTTTTTTTTTTTTTTTAAATATTTTTACAAATAAATTAGAAGGACAAAAAATTAATTGCAATTATAATCATGATCAATTTCATTTATTTACTCGCTATTTATATAGCTATATATAGTATATAGAGTGTGTATTCAAAAATCTCATTATATACAAAATGAAATTAAAACTTTTCTTTTTACCAAATTCCATAAACGGTAAATTTATTTTTAAGACATTTTCATGAATAATAATTTATTTTTTCATTATTTAAAAAAATTAAAATTAGTAAAATTTTAATTTTAGAAAAAAAAAAAATAAAAATATTTGTTCTATTAATAATTAAGAATATTATTTATAATTTTTTTAAATAATTTTATTGTCTAGAAAAACCAATAAAAAAATTAAAAATAGATATAATAAAGAATATAATTTACTCATATTAAAAATAAACCAAAAACATTTTGACATTTAAAGAAAAAAATTTCTATTTTGACCACAGCGGTTTATAATTTATAGGATACCGAACAGTCAGAATTTGCTCCCACTTTATGATTATAAATATAATTTTCTATTTAACATGTAGCTATTATAGTTTAAATTCAAAAAAAATTAATATATGATCTACATTGTAGTTGTATATAACTTGAATTATTCAAATCCGTTAATAGAAAATTAATTCGAATAAAAAAAAATAATACAAATTTCTAGAAATATATTCTAAGAACAATAATAAACTAAACTAAGAAGAAAATTACAATTTATAAAAAGTGGTAAAATTAAAATCAATATCCAAAACCTAAGTCAAAAAAAAGTGTTAGAATGTAAGCACACACTTCTTGATTACACCTGGCCTTTAAAATACAAAAAAGCATCAAAATATAAATTTTGATGAAAATTAATGATCTCAGAAAGGTCTACGCCTAATCTCTAAGTCAATTTTGATCGAAAAAATCATTAAAATAAATTCAGGTGAATAGAAGCTTAAATATACAATAAATTGAAGCACTAAAATCTAAAATACCAAATTTGATATATGAAAACAATTTAGGAAGTGGATAATGATTAGATCGATTTGCAACAAAAATACGGTACAAAATACGGTAACTATAATGCGGTACAAAAATACCAAAAATATCAAATTTATAATATTATAGCAATAAATCAGGAAGTGGGGAAAAATTAGAACGATTAGTAAAAAAAAATACAAAAACAATACTGAAGCTCTGAGTAATATTCAGCAGTTTTTCAAACAAAAAAAAATTGTAATACTGTAATAATTTTTGCACGTTTTTTAAAACAATCAGGACAAGATCAATTATTATGAGAAAGAGAAGAAATAAAAAAACAGTGTTTACAGTGTTTACATATATTGTATAATCAAAAAATTTAAATTATTTTACGTCACGGGTTCAAATTTAATTTATTTTTTCCTATTTTTTACTTCTATTTTTAATAGCAAAATCTAAATTTGTTTAGAATTTCAAATTTACGATATTTCTTTGACGTTTTCCAAACAAACAAACAACAATAGCAAAAAAAAAAAAACCAAAAATTCCCAACCATCGAATTTTCGTTTTTTATCAGCTATAAGTAAGTATGACGTTTTCAAAAAAAAATAATTTGAAAATTTTATATACTTTGATATCCGATAG
Organism: Argyra leucocephala; assembly: GCA_963942445.1. Lineage (NCBI taxonomy): Eukaryota > Metazoa > Arthropoda > Insecta > Diptera > Dolichopodidae > Argyra > Argyra leucocephala. The sequence goes on along the minus strand of OZ012679.1, from coordinate 32,584,150 downwards.
AATAATTTTTTTCATACAAAAGGTTAATATCGTCATTTGTGTCGTGTTGTTGTATCGTAAATGACGACAATATAATAATTTTTTTGTTTTTTTTTTTCTAATTCAAAGCAAACAAATTTCAAATCTAAATTTGTATATTAAATATTAGATAGATATCATGAGAAAAAAAATAACCTTGAGGTAAGAATTTCTGTTTATTTTTTGTTTTATATTTTTTTTTTCTCCAAATAATAGTTTTGAGATCAATGATGTTGTTTTGTGTCTCGTAAAATGAGTCAAAATAAATGTTTTTTTTTTTGTAATTAATCAGGTCAAAAAAATAAAGATAAGAAGATTTTTTATATTGTCAAATAAATATTATACATTGAAAATATAATAAAATAATATTTAATAATATTTAAAATAGTTAAATTGTAAAAAAAAGTACCATGCAATTAAAATGCTCTAAGTGATATTTTAGTAGTATTTGAATTTTGTATCAATATGAAGATGACAATTTGTTTCTGTTATATAATATAATTTAGTAGTGGATCTTGGTGTACAATTCTAAATGGACTGTAACAGAGTGTAACTACCATTCTTTGAAAAAATTAAATAAAAAAAAGTCAAAATAAAAAAATAAATAGTAAAAAAGAGTTTTCTTGTGTATTGAGTTTCCGAATATAAAAATTTTAAACTGTTTTTTAGTTTTAACTGAATATTACTGGCAGTGCCCAACTTGACTTTTAGCATAATCCGCCACTGATATAATTTATAAAAATGTTTAATACCAATAAAAATATTCTAGTTCGGGGTACAACCATACTCTATCGAGAGTTCTAAATAAATTTTATATGTCATATTGACATAAGCGATTATCTACTCTAGCAAAAATGTGAATTATAGTTGCCAGAAACAAACCAAATTTTGACTGAAAATGCTTTCGACAATAATTCTAAATATGATTGTTATTTTTTCTGATTTTGACATAACTGGTTATAATTTGTTGCCACATAAATATGAAAATAAAAATATTCAACCCTATATTCATTTAACAATTATTTCGGTAACTATAATGTTTTCCGAAATCAGAAATTAGTTCTTGTACACAACTTCAAGGTCATAGATAACTATTTTTGTACTACTTTATTTTATTAATATACATATATACATGTTTGTTATATTATAAAAACAAAATTTTTATACACATTCCTAAAATGTATATATACACAAACTTTATATTATATCAATTAATATAATACACCTTGATTGCCTAATATTCTTATCTAAGCTTTTTGTTACAAAAAAAAAAATAAATAAAAAAAAAATTAAATTAAATTTTTTTAATCATAAAAAATTAAGACCTTCTGACTCATTGCCACTTAATTTATTTTGTGCTACCACTTAAAATTCTATATATGCGGCCCCATAAAAACACATAAATTAAAAGGTGAAACATACGATAATATACGCAATAATAATATTGTATGTATAACAAAAAAAAAATATTAACAAAGAAGCCGCTAGAGAGTAAAGTTAATATTACAGTGTTGATGAAAACAATATAAAATTTCAACTAAATTATGGTCCTCAACAATATAACGAAAATGACAAAGCCAACAACAACAATAACGATACATGTGAAAATCAATTTAAAATATGTATATTTACTAATGCTAATTAAATATTGAAAAATGTATGTACATTTGAAATACAATAAAATGAAAGAGAGTTTTATTGTTGATGATCTGAACAACTTTTCAAATTTTCAATACTGGGGATTACAAATTTTCAATACTGGATTACTACCATCAGATACCGATACCGATATCAATGGACAGTTCTAGCTAATAATAAATATGTCAAAAATTATTATTATTATTGTCGAAAAATTAATAATAATATGAAATTAACTAATGTACAATTATATATAGATTTTATATAGACAAACCTGCTAGCCGTTGAATGGACAAAATTAGAAGCCTAACTTGAAAATATGTCAAAATAATACTTTATGTACTGCAATCTGTAGTATTTTTTTTAATAAAAATGTAATCTCACAACGGATAGCATTACATGACAATAATGATGAGACCGGAAAAAAAAACGTCAAGGTAGAACAATATCGTATATTTGAGAACTGAAAAATCGACAATAAATCAATTTCGGATTTGTAATAATATTGAACAGAAGCAACCTGATATCGATAAAAATGGAATCTGATGATAAATCAAGTCCAGAAATTGTCTCTATAGTACCGTTCAATTAATATTAATTTCTTTTCCTGGCATTTATTGCTATTAATTTAAATATAAAATTGTCACTATCAGGATTTTTGATATTATTATCTTGTTGTTGTTGTATGGTTTTAATTTCTATATAATTGTCAAAAAAATTTCTTTGTAGGTATATAATAATGTTATTTATTATAAATTATTTTTCAGAAACATGTCTTAAATATTAAATTTTCATTTTTTTTTTTTTTGATTTTGCTTGAGTTCATATTATTTCATTGACATTTAAACTTGAAAATGGAATTTACATTCAAATTGAAATGATCATTCATTATGATTGCAAGTCAGACATTTTCTTTAATATTGTACTGTACATAATTATTATTATCAAATTTAATTTTTTTGTTTTTTAATTTTTTACATTGTCAGTCTTTGTTTTCCTTATTTTAAAATATTTTTTTTTTTTTTTTTTTTATTAAATAAATTTCACGTTTATATCATCTATCATGAGACATAAAAAACAAAAAAAAAAAATCTATGTATCAGAAAAATTATAAAAATCGTACAGTTGTATTTTAAAATAATAATAATAATATTTAAATTAATTGTTTTTTATATTTATTTATTGTTTTTTTTTTTTTTTGTAATTTACCAGGGTCGCCATGGTTGTTCCTCTTCCTTAATATGTTTTTTAATTACTAAAGATAACGGTGCTGATCCATCATCTTCTATATCATCATAATGTGGAGATTGTTGTTGATGTCTTTGATCTTGATGTTGCTGTTGTTGTTGCATATTATAATATTGTTGTGATTGTGTATCAATCATTATTGGTGATTGACGTGATTGATTATTATTATTATTAGAATGTGTTGATGCATGATGAATAACTGATTGAGATTGTGGTTGTTGTTGTTGTTGTGTATATTGACAATCCATAGCTTCATATGAATTTGCTGGACTAGGTGGTGCATAATGTATTTGAGATTGTTGTTGAATTAAATGTTGTTGAACAATTGGTGAATGTGTACCACGAAGTAATTGTTGTTGTTGTTGTTGTTGTTCATAACTACTTGATACTGATGTTGCTGAACCAGTTGATGCTGTTCTATTTGGAATTGGTACTAACATTGGTAATTGAGATTGCCCATGATGTTGTTGTTGCTGTTGTTGTACTAAAAGTTGTTGTTGTTGCTGTTGTTGATCTGGTAAAATTAATGCAAATGTACCATTAGCTAATTTTGTTGGATATACTTGTACACCATTTGGTAAAAAATATCCATTTGCAGTTGCTTGAATTTGTGTTGCTGCAATTGTTGTTGTTGTTGTTGATAATGATTGAAGATGATGAATTTGTTGTTGACGTTGTAATTGTACCTGTTGTTGTTGTTGTTGTCTTGTTAAATTTGTATTATTATGATGATGATCTTGTTCTGGTGAACTTGGTGGTGATGGCAACATATGAATTTGTACATTTGATTGTTGAATATTTGTTCCAACTATTGTTTGTTGTTGTTGCTGTTGTTGTTGTTGTTGTCTTTGTAAACGAATTTGTTGTCCCAATTCTGATTTAACACCATTTATACAATTACTTAAATGTTGCATTAAACGACGTTTTACTTGTGGATCAATATCTGGAAAACGACTTACTTCATTTGCACATTCTGTAAAACCAGCTTTAAATTTATTTACAATTTTTGGATCAATTGCTTGTGCCATAGCTGATTGTTGACGTTGTAATTCTTGTAAATGTTTTACAGTTTTTTCTAATATATCAGCTTTTTCTAATTTTGAATGGCGTGCTGGCTGTTTTTTAATAAGAAAAAAAAAATAAAAAAATTAAATTAATTTAAATTGAAAGATTTTATTATGAAAATAGATTTTTAATGAGGAGGAGTTTTTACAACAAAGGTAACAACAATAAAAAAAAAATAAGAATACTACTTACATCTTTTTTGGTTGCGTCTAAAATTAAAGTTTTTAATTCATTTAAACAATTATTTATTCTCGCTCGCCTTCTTTTTTCCATTATTGGTTTATTTGACTGAAAAGAAGAAGAAAAAAAAAATAAAAATAAATAAAATATTTATTTAAATGTCCAAAATTATTAAATATTAAAAATTTACAAAATAAAAAAATCTTATTTTTGACAACACCCCTTCAAATTATTAACTTCCAAAAATAGTGATTGTTATTTTTTGTAAATGGATAAACGACATTTGTTTTGTATACTATAAAACTGTATACCAGCATCCCAGTTAATTAAAAATATGATTTTTTTTTAAATGAAATGAAATTATAACATTTTGACAATACTATATCTATATATATGTATACATATACAATCAAATAACATATCCGTGTCATGTTTTCACCTCTCTTATTTTTTGCACAAAAAAAAATGTGACAAAATAATTGCGACAAATCTTTTTAAAATTACATGTTGGAAAAATGTTTTTAAAATCCAAAAATCTAATAAATACCCCCACGGTAAAAAAAATAAATATAACAAAGTTGCAAATCTACATTATTACAGTACCTAATAACAAATCAAAATATCACCATATTTTATTACTCGATAGAAAAACTATAATGTTAAATATTAAAACACTTCGCCATCGCAATTTGTTGACATTTATATCACGATATTAAAATTAAATTTTATTAAATTAATTGTTTATTATTTTTGTTAATTTATTTTTAAATGCAGTAGCTGCAAATTAAACATTAAAATAACAATGAACAACAAAAAAATGTCAATATCCTTTTTTAAATTTAATATCAAAAAAATTGAATACATATTAGTATTATAATATGACATTGTAATTATGTCCAGTGACTTTCAAAATAACACAAAAAAAAAAATTAATTTGAAAATTCAAATTTTTCAATGTACAAATAAAAAAAATTTCCATTTGAAACGCCTACAATTTTCCTTTTACAAATATGTATAATTTTTTTCATTTTCCAAATTAAATTTAATATTTCCAAAATGTACTGTGTCCTACATTAATATTAATTGTTGTTGTGTTGTATTGTGTTGTGTAGTGTTACGAGTTTAGAGTATTTTGTTGAGTTGTGCGTGTGCGTTGTCAATTTTAAATTTTATAATACAGCCACCATATACTGACTGACTGACTGTGGTCTATATAGAAGTGTATGTTAATGTTGAAACATATTAATAAATTTAATTACAGTAAAGTCATTATAATCAAAACAAATTGTTTATTAATAAATTAGTATTGATAATAATTATTATTAATTTTTTTTTTATTTTGTTTTTAATTTTATTCAAATATTAATTTTACTCACTTTTTAATGTGTAATATACAAAATTATTTTTATAGTCTAATTGGGAGACAGTACCCAAATAGAAAAGGGTTAAAATGTTCTGTAGTATAATTTATATGCCAGCAAAATAAAATAAAACATAATAATTTTTAAAAATATTTGGTGAGAATGAAATATATCTATGACTATGAGCCATTTAAATACAGTAGGTTTTAAATACCCTTGCTAATCATACAAACATCCTAATCAATTATTCAAATCCAAAAATAGATGACATCTTAAAAATGGGTTCAACACAGCATACCATATACATCGAAAATCTATACTGTTATACGTAAACTCTTTCATATTATACCGATACTATACTGTCTATTTAACTCTGATTAAACACAGTAAATTTAACCATAGATTAGGAGTAAAAAATTGAAATAATTGATTGTATGATTTGATCGTTAAAATCAAATACAAAAACAAAAATATGTTTGTTGTTTCCCCCCATCAAAATCAATCAGTTTCAAATTGTAATTTAAATGTTGCTAAAAAAAAAACAATAACAACAAATTTACAAACTCACAGCTATGTGTGTAAAAATTTTAAATATCATAATTTATTCTTTTTTTTTGTTATTGGGTTTTTTAATATTTTTGGTAGGTATATCTCCTAAAATGTATCAAACCACTCACAAAACACAGCCAGAATATAATGTGACTATTTAAAAGCGTTTTGACGCTGCCAACGTAAATTACCATAAAATAAAAATTTCATTGCTTATAATTTTTTTTTAGATATCAAAAATTTAATTTGTGCGCAAAAAGATTTTAAAAAAAAAAAACAACAAAAAAATCAAAGTCTAGTGAACCAAAAATTAAACGCATCAACCACCAACCACTTTAAACCTAATCAAGCATTATTTGTTGCGCGCTCTTGTCGCTTTTTAAATTAAAAAAAGAAAAAAAAAAAAAAATTACCATAAAAGAAAATTTCCACCACAAAAAAAAAACAACAACAAAAATAAAAAGAAAAATTTACTCGTCTAATATACAAACAACAATAATGTTTATTTGGTTGTTTTTATTGAAGTTGAAGAGACAAATCAAATTATTGTAAAATATGTATATACATCTAGGTATATATATACATACATTTTTTATGAGTAATTTTATAGTAGGTGAAAACATTTAATTCATTCTAAATAAGATGAAAGACCACTTAAAAATGTTAAACAGTCCGAACCGAACTTAAAAATATCGCAATTTTTTATTTTTTGCTTTTTTATTTGTTTTTTGTTTTTTTAGCTTCTTTTCATAATATTTATTTATTGCAATTTTATTATGAAAATATGTGTGTGGCGCGTGGACATAAAAATGCAAATATATATATATATATATATATATATATATATAATATATATACTTATATATATATATATATATATATATATGTACAATGTGATCATTATAACTATATTTTACAAATACTAAAATGTATATACAGTAAAACCCATTTATAACGAACAAATTCAAAAATTTATGAATATTAAAATTTATATATATACAGTATTTGTACGATTTATAACGAACAAAATTCAATTTGTAAATTTAGAAGACATATTTATATATATATATTAATGATCATTATAACTACATTTTACGTATACTAAAATGTATATACAGTAAAAGCCATTTATAATGAACAAAATTAAATTTCTTGATTTAGAATACATATTTTAATTGCTATAGATCCATGCACTATATATAACTATCCACCCTGTGCCCCACGAATAAGGGGACAGGTCAATGATGATCATAGAATCATGTGGAAAAATTATGTCTAAATTTAAACGTAAAATACATATTTTAATTGCTATATAGATGATGTCGATAACAACAAGAGTTGAAAAGTGCAATTAACGGATAAAAGGCATTTTTTTAAGACAGGTGAGAATGAAAAAATATTGTAAACGACATTAATATATACTCATCACCAGTGGTAAGAACAACATATTGTCAGAAATAATTAATTGAAGAAATAAGAATTGATTTAATTTTTTTGTTTTTGTGTTACAAATACCCAGACAATGGGATGAACAGAGACTAGTTATTTTTTGCTTTTTATTAATTTTATTTTTGCAATTGAAATAATTTCAATTAATTTCTATTTACATATAAAGTGGAAGGTACCCACGCTAAAAAATTATTATTATTTTTTTTTTCTTTTAATTATTTGTGTCTGATTTCATTTCGAAGCATCTTTCATCATATTATTTTTTGTCACTTGAGTCAAGAATATTTTCATACAATTCATTTCAAAATAACAAACAAAATCGAACAATGATAAACACAAAAAATAAAAAAGAAAAACAATATTGGATTTTGGCCAAATATTTGCGTGAAATAATTTTAAATATTTGTGTTTAAAAATAATATATACTGAATTTAAAAAAGCTTTATTTATTTTTAAAAATATAAATTTTTATAAAATATATATACCTAATATTTATATACATATTTTTATATACACATACAAATGTTAATTTTGTATAAGGGGAAAATAATTGAACCAAATTTATTTAAATAATTTGTTCTACGCTATAACTATTCTGTCTCTTTCTAATTATTAATTTTATATTTTTATTTATTTAGCAAAAATAAAATACAAAAAAAAAAAAACGTATATACAAAGTACGTAAGTTGAAAAGTGTGCGAGGGCGAATTTGTTTAAATTTAATTTTTTTAAATTTTCGTTTATATTTTTTTTTTTTTGTTGTCTTAACTTAAATTATTTAAAATGTTATATGCTAAAATATTTTATTTTAAATTCACCACTACTTTGTATGGGAATTTTTTCAATTTTTCAATATAACAAAAAAAAAAATAATAATATAAACAAACAAAAAAAAACAAAAAAAGAAGGTGGTGGGTTGTTATTTTACGTCATTTATGAATCATAAAATTGTCGCGTCATTAATTTAAATGATCATCATTTTGAAGACTGAAAACAGACTAGAAAAATTTTTCACAGTTAAATTTTTCTATTTATTGTTTTTTTTTTTTTACTTAATAATAACATAGTAAAATAATAGTACCACCCTACTCGAAATAGTAAATGGTGACCCATAATAAAATGGTTTTTTTTTTTATTTACAGATGGGAAGAATTTTTATTATTTTTTGAATTTTTCATTTTAATCGCAAATTTTTTTCTGTGCCACATTTGAAATTATTTTTACTACTGAAGTAGAATTTATTTCCACGTCAATAAAAACCAATCAAATGAAAATGAATTTTATTTAGTACGTATTTTTTTTTATTTTTTTTTTTTTTTTGTTAAGGAAGTGTTCCTATTAAATTTTAGTTTAGGAATTAAGGTGATATTATTTTTATACAAAATAAAATGTAGATATTTTTATATTCTCAAGAACTATAAAGTTAGGTAGGTAGTATATAAAAAAAATAAAATTGCGAATTCAATTTAGAAAAATGTATATATGATATTTTAATGTATGTTATATAACAGTTATATTTTAGTTTTTTACAGATTTAATAATTCAATTTTATGAATGTTCAGAGATTTGTCCTCTACATATACATGTTTTATAATTATTGAGTCCGTGAAAAATCGTGAAAATTCTCTAGATATTGAAAATAAGTATCTTAGAGATATATCATAGGTTGGCAAACATCTCTCCAAACCATAGCAGGATATTTTGTGCCAAGTTTAAAGAAGTATTACGAATTTTCACTTTTTTATCGTTTGTTTAATATTTTTCTTGCTTTTTTAATCAATTTAAAATATTCTATATTTAATTTTGATAACTGGCAATAATAAGGTGTTTTAAATGAAAATCAAAATAAACCTATAAGCCATACAGTTACTTGAATTATTTTAGATTTAATTTGATAACAAATTACTGACAATAATATAGGTATTAAAATTAAAATAAACTTACAACCCATTACATACAGTGTTACTAGAATTCTATACTGCAATATTCAATACTGCAATTTAAAGTAAAAGCTTTGAAAAAAAAATATTACAATATTTAATAGAGATGAAAGAGGGAATGCAGAATACAACAGAGTATTTGGGGCACTAATTATAATGTCATATCAAATTATAATCTCGTTCAAAATTTTTGCAAATATATGAAAAATAGAAAATCTATTACAGTACTAAAAATTATATCAAACACAATATCTTTCAAAGTGGTGCTAGTCATAAAATTATAAATCTATTATTATAAATTTTTAAATTAAAATTATTTTTATGTGTATATTTCAACAAAATAATATAACTATATTCGTATATATTTCTGATATACCTACATACTATTTTGTTTTAGTATATAAACATATAATTTCATTCAGTATAATAATATTTTATAAATATATGAAGGTATGTTTGGAATTGTATTTGACTTTTCTTTATAATTATTTGCAATAATTACAAGCAAAACAATATTTTTCTACTTATTTTTATCTGTTCATATTCAAATATATTATGTACTACTAATTCCATTTTACAAAAAAAAATTAAAACTATCATAATAATTTAATTAGTTATTAATCAGTTCACATGACTTATATTAATTTATTCTACATGACTACACAACTATTATTTAAAAAAAAAACAAAAAAAATTTAACTAATAATAATCTTAAATATCAACTACACACACATACACACACACAAAGCCATAAAACATGAGGAACTATACTATACATTTTATTCATTCATTAAAAATTTTAAATTGTCCACACAATGTAATAATAATCACCTCCGCTTAACAATCTTGTTGTTACACACCTAAAACGTAAGTAGACCTACAAAACAAAAAAAAGCAAAAAAAAAACTACTACTTTACTACTATTAATTTTTTAATGCCTACCAGCAGTTTTTGTTCTTGTTATTTTTTTTTTTATATACAACAGCTCAAATGACTATATAGCTTAAAAAATTAACTTTTTATTTTTTCTTAAACACCTAACTACGCAACTACGTATATATTATATTATTTTAGTACCTACACTTTTTTATTTTGTATATTTTTATTTTATTTTTTTATTTTTTTGCTTGAATTCCAAAAATTACATTTTTTTTTTTTTTTTTTTGTATTCATATCTTAAATTTTATCTATATTGGGAGATACAACGATGGGATGGCATTAACTGATTCCGCCTTGTCCATTTGACTTTTAATATTTAAAAAAATAATACATGTATATTTTATTACTACACTATATTTGTAATTCTTAATTTACAAAAAACAAAAAGAAAAAAAAATAATAAGAAAAAAAAAACTGTAAATCGCTGTAGTAGGTAATGAATGTTATTGTCGCACTGTTAATTCTTGTGTCATGTCATGGATCAATCCGTTGATCTTTTATTTTTTTTGTTTATATTTTAATTTTGTGTTATAGTAGAGAAGAACTTTCTATTGCTGTTGTTGGTGTTGATTACTGTTGCCTTTATATATTATCATCAGCCAACACAAAAAGATTAGATTTTGTGGAAATTTTTGTTATTGTTGGTATATGTTAGTATTTTTGTTAGATTATAAATGTCATCACAATATCTCATCTTCTTTTGATGATTGTCGTATCGTATCGTATTTTGCTAGATTATAAATGTCATCACAATGTCTTAACCATCTTTTTTTGCTAACTATCCATTACGGGGTATGTTAGTCATCATATTGTAATGTTATCAATTCTGTTTTAAAAATTGTTCCTATTCGCCTCATATATGTCACTACCCAGTTCTAATAAATTAGACTATTTGCAAATGGAAAATATTGGGCCATGAAATTCCGACCGACACTTTTTCTGCTTTAAACCGTTACTTACAAAGCTTAATCAGTTCATATTTTTCACCTCCCGTTATATTCTGAAAAATTTGCAGTACTAAAGATTTATCGTGAATGAAATTTCAATCACTAATTACAAATCTTTCACCCCATTTTTGACAATACTTAATATTTTTTTTCAAACAACAAATCAGTTAGTTCTACAATGAGTTATTTAGTTAACAAATATACTCTATCTTCAACCTCCACTTTTCTTTAATTTTAACTTTTCAAATTTTAACAATTCAAAATTACTGTTTTTGTTTTTTTCTTTAAATGCCTACAATTTATAAAAATTTAAACTCCTTCGCGTCATCATTTAACACACAATGTTTTATGTGTCATAGCTAGATGCCGTTTATATTATTTTGATGCCTATTATTGTATATATACAGTCTTTTTTTTCATTTTCTTTTTCCTGTTATGATTTCCGCGCAATCAAAACCCTCGATAAGAAACAATAACAATCATGTTTTTCATAGTTGTTATACTGTTTTAGTTACTATAGTAAAATAATTTCTCATAATAATAAAAAAAAAAAAAAAACAAAAGAAAAATATGCTGGTTTAATTTTCAAGCTCTGATCAAGAGAGAAAAAAAAACAGAAAAAAATAAAAAAAAATAAAAAGGCGGACAATAATTTTTCCCACACAAGTCAATTGCCTTGCTGCTGCCGCTCAAGAAAATCTCATCTATTCAACCATGATATACATATAGTTACATATACAATTATAGTGATATAAAAATTATAAATAATATTATATATATATTATATACCTATATATAGATGTGAATATATGGTTTTATAATTTGTGATAATGTACTTGCGTTGTATAAACACACGCGTCTTTCAAAAAAGGCGCGCAAATTTTCATAAAAAAAAAATAATAATAATAATAAGAAAAATAAAAGAAAAACTGTTATTTAATAATGATTTCAAAAATTGCGATTGAGAAAATTATAAAATACAGTATTATTGTAAATATATATATATACATATGTATGGATGTATGAATAACGGAAGTGGATAAAACTTTTAAATATAGAAATTTTATTGCAAATTTTCGTTTTTTTTTTGTGATAGTTACATATTTTCAATTATGTATTTCTAATTATATATATATATAATATTTGCAATTGTACATAATTACTATTGGTTTGTATATATATATTTATGAGAGATATATTAAAAATTTGTTTATAATATTAGACAATTTTGACCGATTTTGGAGAGCTTTATAGAATTTGTTTTCAATTACATAGATATATATTTTGTAGTTATACGAGATACACTACTCTATTGCAAGATAGTTGGCCCACTTTTAAACTTATCATTAATTATATTAAAAAAATGTTGTGTAGGTAATTAAATTTCTATTTATAAAGATTTTATAGCATTTACTGATTTACATTTATGATATATCATTATGTCAATCAATCAAAAATGATAGACCAACTATTTTACAATAGAGTAGTATATACATTATATTTTACATTCAATAGTTTTGGGGCGGGTAATTTAATGATGCGAATAGTAAAATTAATTAATTTTCCAGTTTTGGAGTATATTTGGAGCATTTAATTTCAATTTGTATTATGTATTATATATGTATACGCTTAAGTCATTATAGAATGATGTATAGTCTAGTATCTGTACATAATAATATAGCTTGTATATAACAAATTTAAATTTATTAAATTATATTTTTTTTTTGTCTAATTTAATAATTTTTTAAATTAAATGCGATTAACAATTACCCATTTAACTGTCTTTTAACTGTCAATCTTAATTACAGTTTTATTTTTTTATTTTTGTTTTATTATTTAAAAAGTTATTAAATTAAAGAGATTATTTATTTTGACAATCACTGTCAATACTAATTTCATATTTTGTAGATTTTTCTATTTCCGTTTTCAGATTATAATTATAATGATAGTTTGTATACAAAATAAAATTGAATACATTCAATCAAAAAATAATAATACTAGAATAGAAAAAGGAAAAGAGTTGTCAGTTTTAATAGAAGTTAAATGATTTTTTTTTTAATATTATTGTTTTTATTTTTTTTTTATAGTTGAAAATTTAAAGAAATAATATTGATAAGTATTTAAAACAGAACTGTAGTGACTTTTTTTATTGTCTCTATACTAAATTTTATCCGTTTATTTTGTATGGGCATTGTATCTTTGACTATAAGTCGAGGTGTTGCGTTGAGTTTATACAATGATAACAGACAGCGATGTTGTATTGAATCTATATAATAATAGCAGACAGTGGTCTTGCATTGAGCCTATATAATGACAATAGGCTCAATGCAACACCATGATCTTGCATTGATACACTCGCGGTGTTGCATTGAGTCTATTGTCATTATAGATTCAATACAACACCGCTGTCTTTTGTCATTGTATAAACTCAATCTAATGGACTCAATGCAACACCGCGAGTGTATCAATACAAGGTCGCGATGTTACATTGAGTCTATTGCCATGATATAGACTAAATGCTACCCCGCGCCCTATTCAAAAATACAATATTGATACAAAAGACAAAATTTGACTAATAAAAACCTAAATTTTTGAAAAAATTGTATTGCAGTCAATCGATTTGGCACTCATAGATTCCATCTCAATGCAAAAGCAAAACCGATAATGCGTAAAATTTGAAGAGTAAATTTAGAAAAATTCTATAAAATCAAAATTTACATTCTAATAGACTTTAAAATATTATATTTATTTTTTATAAATATTTTAAGATTTATTTATATAGTTTTTTTTTTTGTTTCTGTGTTTATTTTTTTTTTTTTGCGTGGATTTTTATGAATTACCTTTTAAGAATATAGTAACAAAAAAAAAAAAAAGGAATGTCTCAATAAGTTGAGTTGAGTTGATTTTGTTTTGAGTTGTTCAAATTTTTCAAATGTGGACAAATTTCAGAAAAACAAACAACAAAAAATTAAATATTGGAAAAAAAATTTTTTTTTTCTTATTTTAGAAAATGTGGGATGTGTTTTTTTGTACCCACATTTTTCTGTCATATTTGAGTAAATTCACGTTTAATTCTTTCTTTTTTTTGTTGTTGTTGTTGTTATTTTTTTTTATTTTCTAGTGTCGTTTATTATTTTATGGTAAGGTGTACTGACAGTTGTGATGGTACACATTAGATACATTTTATGTATTTGAATGTATAACTGAATGTTCATATTATGTGCATACAATATATATATACACAGTTTGTGGTGATCTTTTAAAAACCAAAAAAAAAAAATTGACATGTCTGAGAATTGATTGAACATTTGTTTATTTTTTAAGGTTTTTTTTTTTTTAATTTAGAGGGAGCAGTTTTTTTTTTGTTTTTGATATATATGTATATATAATATATAGATAAATTAATTTTTTATTGTGTTATAACTTTGATTATTTCTTGATTTGGTTATTATAATCAATTTAATTTGGATCTATATTTTTATTTTCATTTGAGGTATTTATTCCACTCACATAATACGTTACATGTGTATATATACATAAACGTACAAATATAATTTACATTGAAAATTTTTATTTTTTTTTAATTTATTAAATTATGGGTGGTTGGTATATTATTTTTTTTTTTTTGTATTTTCTTACTTTTTAGTTTTGACATCAATATTTTCAATATTATGTAGGATTTGGATAAGTTTATTTTCTTTTAAATAAGTATTTGCGTAGAAATTGAAAAAAAAATATATATATATTATGTTTGTATATAATATATTTAAGAATTTTTTATATTGAATGTATATATTTCTAGTATAATGTAATATACTATAATATTTAATTAGTGTAGGTGAAAGTATGGTTAAAAATTGTATATATATACGTATTTAAGTATAAGTATAATATTAATTCAGTAGGTTTTTGTTTTTTTTTCGTTTTGAATTGTATAAAATTAGGGTGTAAATTAAAATTAAATAATTAATTAAATGTATATACGTAATGTGAATGTCATAAGCAATGTTGCAAAATGTATTGCATCTTACCTATATAATACCTATGTATAAAGTATAGTCTCAGTATATTCAATTCAAATTAGTCAAATTAATTTTACTTAACTAGATGTAATTATAAATTAAATATTACATGATACAGACAAGGTAGGTAGAGTAACATTTGTATATATAACGACATCAATTTCATCAATATAAAAGCTGTTTTTAACGCCATCGACAAAATTAAATAATAAATAACAATTGCAAGTTAATCGAAGACCATAGATATGCTACATTATATATTTTTTAAGAGTAATATAAACTAATTTTCTGTTTCTTCTTTTCAATAATTAAATAAATAAATTACAAATATTAATTAAAGATTTTTACTTGTCATTTTGTCTTTTACAAATTTAATTTAATCTAAATAATTAGGTTATATATATATAAACTTAAAATAAATAAGTACAAGTTTAGTATAAATAAGTACAAATCGTACACCTTTGATTTGTACTTATTTAGACTAAACCACTAAACTAACTTAATTAGCTATTTAGATTAAATTAAATTTGTAACGGACAAAATGGCAAGTAAAAACCATTTTTTATGAATAAATATTCTAGTAATATAAGATCTTAAAATATAGAATTAAAATATATGGAATTAAACATAAACTGTACAAATACATTTGAAGGCAATAAAAATAGTAATAATAATAAAATCTACCAAATAAACAAATAAACACAATTTTATGAGAATAATTGAAACCCTTCCGATACTATTACATTAAAAAAATCTGTATAACGGTACAAAGTAATAATTTCAGTAAAAACAAAATAACTAAAAAAAAATTTAAATATTCATACAACCTTGAACTGACCATTTGTTTTTCTTTACGCATTTTTTACGCAATCTAAATGCATTTATTTTAAATATGATTAAAATTTTATTAAAAAAAAAAAACAATTATTTCATAAACAAAAAAATATATTGGGTAAAAATTATTAAATATAGCTGAGTTGAATATAATATTAATATTTATCATACATTTAACAAATTAGTTATAATTTTATTAAAAAACAAACTGTTCTTAAATTATTACGAAAACCTTATAAGTATAATTTTTAAATATTAAGTAATAATAATAAAAAACAAATAAACAACAACAGAATCAAATAAAATAAATAAAAACAAAATATTTACATATACAGATATATAAGTAGTACAGTAAATAATCATGTCTCAGAATTTGAAATGCAAATTTAACAAGATTTATTTTTTGTTATTATTGTTTTTAAATTTCTGTGGTACAAAAAATAACGTGACTTAATTTTTTAAAGTCACGTTTTCATTTTAAAAACAACAACAATAAAAAATTGAATAAAAAACAACTAAGAAATTGAAATCAAATTATATTTATCCGCCCCCTCACCCTTTACAAGAAAATTTTGAATTAATTATTTATTATTAATTAATAAAGTACACGTATGTATGTATTTGTTAGGTATTATTCAATTTCATATTAAAATGATATTTGATCCTTTAAATTTGAATTGAAATTATTATTGGATTGATCCTGATCAAAAACTATATACAAACAAATATTATTTGTACTGTATTTTTGTCCTAACTCTAATTATGATCAATAATAGAAGAGCACGATTTTGTAGAGGCTATATATTTTAGTTTTACAAATGTTAATTTGACATTATACTAGCATTGATTTATTTAATCCAAAATATACAATGCTTGTCTTACTATATACTAATTATTTATTTTTTTTTTTACAAAGGTTAGACTAAAGAAAAATGTTGTCTTTACAGCTGAAATATTTATAAATTATATGAATTAGCGCATTATTATAATAATAATAATAAATGTAGATATCTATTACGTATTTATTTTTAAAATTTCAATAAAAAATAAATAAATACCTACTAGGTCATTTGATTTTCAATTATATAAACAATTACTTCTATTTAATTATATATATAATGTAAGTAGGTAGGTATATAGTATAATTCAATGAATATTCATTAAAACTTAGACAATGAATATTTTACAGAAATTTTAACTAGGTATAGAAAAAAATGTATTTGAAACTATAAAAATATTAAACACACTAAAAATTAGTTATAAATTGAGTGATGTTAAATTTAAAAAATAACACTGAAAAATTAGTGGTATATTATAATAGTAATAATAATTTTATATTATGATGACCCTACCTATAATCATCAGTGTAATGCTTGTTATAATGTAGTATATTTTTAAATTTATGTAAATTTCTAAGATATGACTATTATGATTTGGTGGTATATTATATAGTAACAGTGATTTAATATTATGACCCTACCTATAACCATCAGTGTAATGCTTGTTATAATGTAGTATATTTTTAAATTTTTGTAAATTTCTTAGATTTGACGATTGTGACTATACACTTTACTACATGTTTATAAATTTAAATGATAGGATAATTAAATATAAATTATTGATTTATTTAAACTATTGTAACAATTAAAAGAGCAGAATACAATAAAAAAAATTTCGTTTATTCATTATTAAATTAAATTTTTTCTAAAAAGTCTGTAAATGTTTAAAAATTGTTAATAATTTTTAATTACTGAAAACAAAAATTACAGTTAGGAATAAAATATCAATGTACAAGATATGAAGAAGATTTGTTACCTTATTAATTTTATCTTATTATAGTTACTGCTAATAATCAAAAATATATTGCAATTATAAATAATGATTGAAATGTAAGACTTATGTGGAATTAATAGCGTATAAAAAATTAAAAAATATTGTAATTAATTTATTTTAATTATTAAAAAAATTAATTACTGAAAAAAATTAACAAAAAAAAAATTTAAATATTCAAAAATAACAGTAAAAAAATAAATATCGAAAATAATTGGTCATAATTCGAAAGTTAGAACAGCAGTAAACAAAACTATTAAAAACTAATAAGAGATAATTGAAAACAAAAACAGCACTGAAAAACAGTTATTTAACCCTTTGCCACAATCAATCAAGGGCAATCTTTATAACGGAAGAATTTGATGAAAGTAAAGTATATAAAAATATTTTAATTTCATTGTATTAAATTGTACGCAGTACAGTTAAGTACTTACAATGTTCGAATAACTGAATTACTTATTTATAAATTATTATTTATAAACTATCTATGTATATATACATATTTTTGTACAAGTTATAACATCTTAAAAAAAAAATAAAAAAAATAGTTAAACAAAATTATAATATCAAAAACTATTTTTTTCTTTTACTAAATTCCTTTAAAAAAGGGGCAGGTCTTTTCATGTATTTGATATTTATATGAATTTTGATTTAAATGTCATGTCTTTAATTTTAATATTCATAAATTAACATTAAAAAAAATAAAAACAAAAAAGAAAAAGATGATTTAATGTGAATTAAATTTACACGTAATAAAAATTAGCAATAAAAATTAAATATATTTTTTTTTTTTTAATTTGTTAATTACATTTCAAATTTTTAATTGCACTCACTTTATAATATTTTAAAGCTTTATTATAATATTAAGGTAGATCAGTGTTACTAGCACACAATAGAATTTTATAACCTTGCTTAGTTAATTGTGGAATGTTTTTTCTATTAACTACTTTACTATATTATATAGGTTGATTTTTATACAGTTAGGTATATTTAAATATACTTAAATTTACTTTTTGTTATAATTATTCAGCAAATTTAATTTTTAAGTATTAATTAATCAAATAATTAAATATTTTTTTTTAATTGGGCAAAATTTAATAATTCTAACGGTAATTATTTTGCAAGTAATAATTTTTTTAGAGTGTATGAATTAATCTATTTATTTATAATTTATTAATATGGGCTCAAAAACTGTACCTTACTGTACTAATAACTGTTTTATTGAAAAATTAAAATGCTATATAGCGGAAATTTCATTCTACCATATAGATTAAATAACACTATAGTGTTCTTTAATCTATGATTCTATACTACTTTGTTATATATTTGTAAAATTATTTTAGATATACTATATTTTTATAATATTATTAACGAATTATAAATATAGTAAATTTTTTTTAAGTGAATTAATGTTATCACTGTTATCAAGAGATATATAATGCGAAAATTTTAAAAATACAAATTTAATAATACTGAAATAAATTAATTGAAAAATGAATTTATGATAAAAATATTGCGAATAAAATAAATTTTTTTTTAACTAGTATTTATTGATCGTAAAAATTTGCTGATGTTTTTTTTATTACCCAATAATATTTATCCGCTTAAATACTTAGTTAGAATATTTATTAATAAATTTATAAGCCGAATAATTTTTAGCTTTAAAAATTTTTTGTGTTAACAGGCCTAAACAAATAAAATATTTACAACAAAATATTTAAAAAAAGAAAAATTGTAGTAAATACGTATATACTGAATTATGATTAAATATTTTCATTCAAATTATAATTATAAATAAGTATATTTAATTATAATAAATCTACTTTTATTTATTTATAAAAATTTTAAATTAAAGCTGAATATAATCATTTAATAAATTTTAATTAAATATTTTAATTGTTGTCAGGTTTCCGTTCACTAATAATAATTTTAATATTTGATTGCAAAATATCGATATTTCGGAAGCAACATACTTCCTTAATTATTGCTTGTGACTTATTAAATTAATTACGAGTGAACTGAAACCTTACAACTTTATTCAATTATTTAATTTAAATTATCATTAAAAATAAAAATCCGATTATAAATTTAAAAAATACATTTTGTATACCTATTATCATATTTTATTATGCATATAACTATATAGAATACAAAAACTGAGTTTGCAAATTATTAATTATTTAAAAAAATATATTATTATAACTAATAAGTTTTTTCATTCAGTATTTTTCACTATTTAATTATAAATATTAATTAAATTGTTTTTGAATATTGATTTTAGTTTTTATTCAAAAAAAACGGTGAATTTGCAATTTTATTTTATAGTTTATTTTAAATAAAATATTCAATGTGTAAGTTTAACCAATTCAATTTTTCCTACCTATTCTACGTTCTAGTCATAGTGCATCAGATGCTTAACCAAATTAATTTAACATAAATAAGACCTCTCTACATATGATATACTTAGTTATGAATTGTAAATTACAACTAAGAACAATATATATACTCTATTTGACAAATTGCTCTTTTTGAGATAAAATAAATAAAATAAAAAAATAAATATATTGAATACAACTCTGCTAAATTAAGTTTATCTAACATATTATTATAACTATATATATAAATCCAATCAAATTTTTAATGTTGGTCCTTTAACCCGGCCTGTTTGGATATATATGAATATAGGACACAAATAAAATACTTAAATAAAAGTATTTTTTTAAACCGTAGTATTTTTGGGTACTATTAGACTTAAAAAATATATATATTTAATTCCGATTAAGCCTTTGAAACAATCACTATTTTCCCCCCCAATCCTTTGTAGTTAATAATTTTTATTTTTATTCCCACGAATAAATCTAATTTCAATTAAATTAAAATAGATTAAAATCAAAAATACTTACTCTTCTATCACTTTTAACAGGAGGTGGTGGTGGTGGTTGTGATACCTCTTTGAGAGGCATTGTTGGTTGCTGTTGCTGTTGATTAACTACCGCAGTCATTGTTTTTTGTGAAATTGTACTTGAAACGCCCGTTACCATTATATGAATAAAATTATATTTATTTTATTTTATTTTTTTTTATATAATAATTTATAACAGTTAAATATATTTTGAAAAATATATTATTTAATTTTCTAGAATTTTTTTTCTTTGTTTACATTTAATTTACTTTTGTAATAGATCAATTTTTTTTTTTTTCAATTATCAATAATTAATATTGTAAGTTCACTTTTTTCAATTTGTAAATAATTTTCACAGTATTTATTTTCATAAAATTAATTTTTTATTTATTTATATATTTTTTTCTTCATCAATTTGTAAACATAGTTTTCACTTTTTTATTTAATAAATTGTAAGTTATTTTTCAATTAACATTTTATTTATTTATTTATCTATTTTTTTTTTTTTAAATAATAATTAATTAAGAGTAACTAATATAATCCATTCCAAATATGATATTTAAAAAGTTACGTTCCGTAAATGTATACGTATTATGAATTTTAATTTTTTAATAAAATATATATATATATTTTTTTTTACTTTATTATAATTTCAATTTAGAATTTAAATTTTTGTTTAATTATCAAAAAAAAAATTATTTTTATTTTTCTTTTATTTTAATTTTCCGCTAAAGCGTGTTAACTCGCTAACCGTTCGCGTAGTTCTGATCAACTTTCTGACTTGTTGCCTGAATCAAATATCAATGAATGAAAATAAAAAATATAAAAAAAACATATTTAAAAGAAAAAAAGAAAAAAAAAAGAAGAAAAATAGAAAACTAATTTCAAAAGGCCTTTAAAAAAAAGAACAACAAAACAAAAAAAGAAATGATCAGAAAATAAAAACAGACAGAACAGACTTTAATGATCTTCTTATAGTTATTTTCTGTTGTTTCTTTTATTTTATTATTATTTTTTTTTTTGTTAAATTGACGCGATCACGTTATTTTCTGTTTCTCTCTTTCTTTTATTTTCAATATATAGTATATTTTATACCATATACACACAATACACAATACAAATAAAATCCAAATATAACATCGCTATTCATAAATATTTTAACTGTTAAGAATTCATTTTCATACAAACCAAAGAATATCTCTCTGTATAACTATATAACAAGAAGAGTAAATATTTAATTACCTGTGTTTTCTTTTCTTTTTTTTTTTGTATTGTGTTCTGATGTGTTATTTTTGTACAGAAAATAATTTCCCCTTTTCCAAAAAAAATAATAATCAAAATAACAAAAAAAATATTTTGCACGCGCAATCTAATAATACTATCGTCATTCGTTGTTTTTGTTATCGTCACTTGCGTGATTTTTCTATAACAGAAAATTATTATGTATATTGGTTTTGTTTACATTTTTGATTCACTCGCAGCTTAACTAGATTTTAAACAGCTACACTTCAATATCTATATATTATATCGACAGTCGCGGTCGTAATGTTATATACATGCATATATAGGAAAACTATGTGATTTCATATTAAAATGCCGGCACCCTTTTAATTTATAATACATTTATGTATACATAATGTAATTATCTTTGATTTAAATTTTTTGTTTTAATTATAATAAATTTAATATTTTACAGATTATTCTGTTAAGGAAAAAAAATGTTTAAATAAAAATTTACTGTAATGTAATTTTGTTGTAAAAATCATTTCAACTTTCAACCAAAATTTTTTTTATTGTTTAAAAACAATAAACTTAGTGTTGTATCTGTAATAATAATATAGAATGACTGTGCAGGGAAAAAGTGTTCTAAAATCAATTTTGCAGAAATTGTTTTATTATATTAAAGTAATCTAAATTTTATAATATTATCAAATCATAATTCAAAAAATTGTTTTGAAAATATTTAATGGCCTAACCAGTCAAATTGTTTAATAGAATAAAAAAAATTTGTAATAATATAGCTTGATGATACCCAAAACAGGATCTTACCACCAAAAATTGAAATTCATTATTCAAAATTCATAAAATTCATTAACTGTTTAAATATTTGTAATGAATCAATTTGATATGATTTAAATTTGACAATGAATGGCCCTATTTCTATTAACACAGAATTTACATCCAAAGTACTTTACTGTTACGATAGTAAATATTAAATAAATAAATTGCGGTATTAAAACCAAAAAAAAACTTTTTTAGGGACAAAATCCAGTACCAAGTGGTCGTAATGTATCTAAAAATGTAGAATAGAACTAACTGCCTGTTGAACAAACTGTTACCTGATATTCTATTAAAATTCGTAAATACTTAAAGAAACAGAAAAATAAAAAAAACCTCCCCCTGAAAAATAATGAAAAATGAATAAAGTCCATTAAGCACTAAATAAGCAATTTTAATTCATTTTCAAAATAAAAACTAGTAAAAATTTACCATACACAAGATAGATAATTTATCTGTAATGTTATCTGTTATATTATTAAAGGTCATTTATAAAAAAATGTTATAAAAAAAAAAAATTGAATTAGATAACAGCAAAATAAATAATAATTATGTTATCTGTTATCTGTTAAATAGAAATTCAGTCAGATTAATTATAATAAATCGTTATAAAACGAATTTTAACGAACTATGAAGACACACGACAGTCGACAACCCATTAACTAAATAGAAATTATTATTTTGTGTTTCTTATGTGATTTTAATTTTTTTTTTTTTGTTATTATTATTTTATATTGTTTTGTTGTTTGTTTGCACATATGAATGTATGTGTGTGTATATGAATTTATTGAAGTGAAATGAATTGAATTAAAGTAAAAATTGAATAAACAGCGATATATATGCACAGAAATTTATATGCATACACACATAAATATTATTTTAATGATCGTGTTCGTCGTGCTGCTTTATTCTGCCACTGTTTCAAAGTGGTTTTTTTATTTATATTTTTTTTTATTGTTTTTCAATTTTATTTCAATTTTTTGAAAATAAATTTTTTTTTTTTTTCAGTTATGTGAAAATATTTTTTTCTGTTTCTTGTTTTTGTTTTTTTTTTCTTTTGAACTGGAATATGAAGTTCAATCTGTGACCAGACACTGTTGTTGTGATTAAAAAGTTTGGAAATTTTTTTTTTTTTTTTTTTGTTTAAAAAGGAAATATTTTAGCGATAAATAATTTAAAAAAAAAAATAAAATAAAAAAAAACTATAATAAAAAATGAACGTAATTAGTTAGAAGAATTGCTGAATATTTTTTTTGTTTTCATTTTATTTATTTTTAGTGAATTTTTAATTTTTTGTTGACTGGCAGCGGGAATCAGCTCATGTTATAATATGATAATTAGGTGTTATTGTTGTTGTTGTTATTGTAAATTTATTATTATTTTCACTAGTGAAATGTGACTTCTGAAACGTACACAGCTATTACGAAAGTTTTTGATAAGATGATGATTATATAGTATTTTACTAAGTGTACTTAATTAGAATAGAATTTCAGTTAAATTTTTTTTTTATTTAGTTTTTTATTTTACATGAATCATAGGCAATACTATTAATAATAATCACTATATATATATAGATAATATAGGTGATCGTGTGATTTGTAATATGAATTTTGAAAATGCAAAAATTTACGTATTTTAATTATTTTATTTAAATTAAAATGACAGTGAAGTGTCGCTGTAATTATGCAAAATATGCAATAATTTTATTGTGAAAATTTTTGTAATGACTAATTTTGGGTACAATTGTAATAGTAAAGTAAAAGTGCTTAGGTAATTAGAATGATATTTAAAACAAAAAATAAATGTTGTTATACCAGTTTGGCTTAAGAAGATTGCTTCGGGTTAAATTTTAAATAAAAGTTAAAAAAAAAAGAAAATTTGATTTGTTATATTTTTTATGGTGATAATCGAGTAAGTCATCACTGTAATTGGATAATGATTTTTAATGTTATTCTGCAAACAGTGATGGTCATATATTTTTTTTTTTTATAATAAATACAATAGTGTTGCAGAATTTGTTTTTCATTAAATATTTTGTTTTCATTTTTCTTACATATTTTGAATTATTTTTGATAATCCGTTTTTAGTGACATATTAAATGAAGCAATTAAAAGTAGAATTTTCTGTTACTGACAAATCTAATTACGTTGTTATAATGTCTGTAAAACTTTTCACATCGGCGAATTAAAACAAAAAGCAGTGACAAGAAGTCAAAAATTTAAATATGAAGCTATTTCAAAATATTACCGCAAAAAATTACCGATTAAATTAAAAAGTACTAATTTTTGTACTCATCTTTCAAATATATAGAAAAACATATCCAAGTTCTAAACCGATATTTATTACAAAAACCATATTAGATTAAGTAATTATATAAGCTGATTCTTTGATGAATGACTTTTTTACACCTGATAAAAAAAACTATTAATACGACAGTCTACATTCAAAACATTTTGCCATTTGGCATATAGCAAAAATATATATTTAATGGTTTACAGTACTGCATTTATAACCGAATTCAGGCCGGTACTTTGATGTTAATGATTTTTTTCCAGCTGATAAAAAAACTATTAATACGACAGTCTGCATTAAAAATATTTGGCATAGATAGAAAATAGATATTCGCATCTTTCAAATAAATCAGTTATAGAAAAACATATCCAAGTTCTAAGCCCATATAAAAAACTATATATTTAATGCAAGAACCAATTACAATCATAATGAATAACAGTAAAACATAATAAAATCAATAAAAAATTAAGTGGTTTGAAATTAAAAGTATTTTTTAAAGTCATAAAAATAAAATTATACAAAAATTAAAGTACCTACTTATTAATATTTTTTTAAATTTGCCTTGTTTGGATCTTTGAATTAGCCACGTCGAAATGTTTCTAATTGGGCAATGCAGGCAAGCATCTTCAAATTTAAATGAATGTTAATTTTGTAAAGCAAAATATTGACAGCTGGAAAAAAATATTCCTATTGTTGCCATTGTGGTAAATCTTGCTTTGCCATCTTTAACAATTCACTAGATTTGCTAAACATCCTTCTTATATAGGAAAAACACCAGAAGCAAATTGAATATTTGTTCAAGTGGTACTGAAACTACAAAACTACTATCTTCTCTATCTTCACAAGGTTGTGTCTGTTGCATGCAAAACTAAATTTTAAACCAGAATAAACAGTTACAACTAGGCGTTTAGAGAGAGAAAAAAATACACCCGATGTAACAAAAATTGTATGCATAAATTTGACGATATCCTAAGAAAAATTAATAATTGTTTTACCGAAATAGAAAGCTCTGTGTTGAGTTAAATAATTAACTGAAAAGGATAGAAGTATTTTATTAATGATTAACTAGATAATTTTCCGCTGTGAGAAGCTAATGATAAATTGGTTTAGTCTGTAAATCGGTAAAAAAAGTTGATAGATATTTACAAGGAGACGTAGCGAAAATAAATATTTTCTCACCAAATTTTCATTTTCAATTAGAGATTTCATATATACATACACATACTAATTTACATATATCAAATTCACCAAAGTACAGAGTTTACCAAATGTATTCACCGAAGTAGAGAGTTTTTTTCTTTTCCTCGTCAATTTATTTTTTTTTTTAAATAAATTATTACATATGCGGTGGTTGTCTAAGACAAATCAGTTAGAAAATAAAATATGTATATATAGGATAATTTAAAATGATGAAAACTATTCATAATGGAACTTAGTACACTAGCTAATCTTTATCTCCTAATATCAATATTTCGTTGAAGAAAACACGCTGAGAAAGCAAAAGAAACATTCAAACGACTATTCAACCGATATAAGAAACATTCAAATATCGAGAAGCACACAATTTATGAAATTTCTTCTCAAATAGAGCAATAAAACTTTGCTAACATTCAATGATATCAAATCAACCACTTTGAGTTGGTGTATATCATAATTAGAACTAGACAAAAGAAGACAAAAGAAGTAGACTTAAATATCAACAAAGACAGAACAAAATAAATGTCAAGATATGGGCAAAATGGGCATGTCTAAAAAATTACAAGAAATGAGAAAAACGGGCATGTCTAAAAATGACAAGAAATGAGCAATTGAGAAGTAATTACATGCCTCGAAGCAAAAAGCGATGATAATATGCAGTACTGCAGTAATTCATAACAGAATTTAGGCCGGTTCTATGATGTTGATGACTTTCTTCTATGCGTGATAAAACAAAACACCAATAATTACGATGGTTTGTATTCGAAACATTTGGCCGTTTGAAATTTGAATCATTTGGAATATGTTGTAGATTGCTTTTGGTTGTCAAATAACGATATTTTTTTTTTTAAATTATTAGTCAAAACTTAAGTCAGAGACTTTATACTTTCGTTTTGGAAAATAGAATGGACAGTTAGAGAAAAAAGAGAAAGAAGTTTGTAGAAAGATTCGGCGGGGGGTTTTGAACTATGTTTTGAATATTTGTAAATCAAATATATAAAAACTATCCCTCATTGTGAAGGTTTGTACTGTGGAATGCGATTCCACGTATTAAAAGCTCTCGCTTTAAACGAATTTTCATAAGTAGACTTGAACCATCTTGGTATTTCCACGGTGTATAGAAGTGAATATTTGCAGCCTCTCGTGCTCTTTGACGAAATAGTAGCGGACAAGATATCAATAAAATAGAGTTAGCGTTCCAACAAAACGGCGTCTCGAATGGAGTAATCATTGATGAGGTACGATCAAATTGAGCAAGTGTTGATGAGGTAAATTATGCTTAAGGCGAATGACGAGTTGTTGTACTCTGTCGAGAAAGCTTAGAGCAATTTTTAAAGTGACCGTCCATATTATATTTGAAATATTGTCAATTTTAGGTCATATGTATGCTTTACTGCTGGCACTATAATTTTAGCAATATCGAAAATATGGTAATTCCAGAGCAAATTTTGATTTATTCACATTCGGATAATATTTAAGTCTTCCTGTTGTCGTTATACGTCTTCATCTTGAAATCTGAGATTAGTTTCCAATGGCCTTTAGTTTTGAGTTTTGCCAACAACTGAACTCTGTTTTCTTTAACCCAGTCGAAGATTTTATAGATAAGTCATGGTTTATAATGCCACCGATTACTATTATTTTAGTCCATTACTGTTACTGAGGTATAGTTGTATGGTTTATTCATACTGGTTTTTTCTTTAATTATACCAGTAACAAGCTTAAATAAAATTGAACATTATGGGTCTAATGTTTGTATTATAAAATGTAATCGAAAAACGTTTAATACTACTAATGAGGTAATTATATTAATCTAAAACAAAAACAGTAAATGTAAATAGCAGAAATTTAATTACACGACCTTGATATTTAAAATTTAAATATATAGTTAAAGCCGTTCTTAGAATTGAAAATTAGTTTTCTAAATCGAATCTAAAAATATGCATAGTGAATTTTTTATTAGATAATAATTAAAATGTTTGTTTTTTATTTTGTTTTTTTTTTTGTTATTTTTAAATGGTTCAATGCGATATACACACATTCATTTCATATTTGGAATATATTAGAATTAAAGTGATTTGAATTTAAATATAACGTTATTGAACTGTATTTCCTTATTTGTTTATGTATATGAAATGTAAATCGTATAAAACAGTATAGTTTAATTTTGCATAATGTAAGTAGGTATAGAGAAGTTATAGTAGGTATTTAAAAATCGGAACTGAGTTTGTTTCATTCGTTTAATTGTACATAATTTTAATTTTATTATTTAAAACTTGGAACAATTTAGGTATATTTGAAAAAGTATTTAATGTATAAAAATTTTAGACGTTGCTAAAGGAGCGATGTTTTTGTATTCTGTTAGACAAAAACGTGATTGTTTTAAATTAAGCTGAAAGCTTCCGTAACTTATAAAATTGGCCATAATATAAATTTTGGTCAATCCAATAATAATAATAATAGTAATAATATTAATAATAATAATAACAATAATATAAATAATAATAAAAATAATATTAACAATAATAATAATAATAACAATAATAATAATAATAATAAAATAATAATAATAATAATACTAATAATAATAATAATAATAATAATACTAATAATAATAATAATAATAATAATAATAATAATGGTAATAATAATAATAATAATAACAATAATCATAATAATATTAATAATAATAATTAATAATGGTAATAATAATAATAATAATAATAATAATAATAATAATAATAATAATAATAATAATACTAATAATAATAATAATAATAATAATAATACTAATACTAATAATAATAATAATAATAATAATAATAATAATAATGGTAATAATAATAATAATAATAATAATAATAATAACAATAATCATAATAATATTAATAATAATAATGGTAATAATAATAATAATTAATAATGGTAATAATAATAATAATAATAATAATACTAATAATAATAATAATAATAATAATAATAATAATAATAATAATAATAATAATAATAATAATAATAATAATAATAATAATAATAATAATAATAATAATAATAATAATAATAATAATAATAATAATACTAATACTAATACTAATAATAATAATAATAATAATAATAATAATAATAATAATAATAATAATAATAATAATAATGGTAATAATAATAATAAAAATAATAATAATAATAATAATAGTAATAATAATGATAATAATAATAATAGACTAATAGACTAATAGTTTTAAATTGGTGCTTGGACAAATCTCAAGACTGTCATGAGAATAATTTCTATTAGATTTTTCATATGACACGATAGCCATTTTTTATATTTTCAAAAATTGTAATCGATAGAACATCACATCAAATTCTTTTCAGTTGTTTACTAAATAAGTTAAATATGGAAAAATTAATAAAACAGTTAAGTAAAGATTCATAAAAAATTTTTAACTTAATTTTTTAGCATTTTCTTATTAATGATATTATTATTATTTTGTTTTTTTTTTGAAAAACAAATAGACATTTTTAGTATCACTGTCTTTGAATACATATATTTTTGTATCATAATTTTTATACTATTATGTACTATAGTGCTATTAATAAATTTTATTTTAAAAAATTATCCAATTGTCCAAAAATATTATAACATATTTATGTTTATATACCAATAATATATTTTGACAGTAAAAAAATGGTCAGTACTAATCAATACAATAAAATGTTCTAATTACCATCGTGTACATCCTATGTCTAACAGAAATGCTTATTCAGCTAGATGTGACATGATCAATTTTTTTTCGCCTCATAGATCCATCTAAGAGAATATGGATGAGTATATATTTTTTTAAAAATAGTAGTTAAACCCTAGAAGTAGTTAAACTATCTCAATATTTTTTGGAGGTGTTCGTTACAGACTAGATCTGTTGTACTTCCCTTGTTTAATTGATTAAAATTACTTGCTTATGTACCTGATAAGCGCTATTATTGTCATAATCTCAATTTTAGAATCAGGCGATGTTTATACAAGTATAGGTATTACAGTACACTATCATCTAGTAGTGTAGTTTAAATATTTGGATACCAAAACACATGACTTTAATTTATTTAATAACTAATAGTATAAAACGGTATGAAACATCACATGTTTCGGTCTATCACTGAGTTTTTCGGCTTTATTTTATCTAGAATACAACTGTATTGAAACACGTTATTCAACTATGAGATGCAACTAGTAATTAAAATAAAAATATATGTATAAAAATTTTTCAATTCTCACTAAATTTTTTGTATTCATTTCATACTCATGCACACACACAGTATCTAACTATAACTATTAGCAGGTGTAACTATATAGTAATTCAAATATAGGTACGTATAAACATTTTTTTTTCATTCATCATTATGTTACGTATTACATGGTCTTTTGAATTATCACGATAGTCATACTATATTGGTGTACCTCTAACACTTACGATTAGTCTACACCACTGGGATTAACATCATAGTTATACTATTGGGATACCGATAACGCTTACTTCTAGTCTACATCACAGAACCAGTCCGTTCTACACCACTGAACCAGCAGTTTGGCCCACCGATTACGTTTACTTCTAGTCTGCATAACAGAACCAGTACGTCCTACACCACTGAACTGAACAATTTCGCCCTAGCTTGTAGCAATAAACTATTTAACAATTTATGTAATAATTATATAACAATTTCGCCTAGTATATAATAATTATATAACAATCTAGCTTGTAGTAAACAGTACTACATTATTATCTAAACTAATATTTTTATACCGCAAATGAGTGTTTTACTACGGTTACTCTTTGATTTTCTATTTAACAACACAGCTAAAATAAAAATATTTTATTAGTTTAAATTAATATGAAAAAATAATATAGTTAAATATTAACATCAAAAATATTTTTAATTCTGAATAATAAATTCTGTACCAAGTTTTAAAAATCCATGAAAATTCTCATGCCCCTAAACCCGATTCAAAATAACGAATTTTCTATTCGCTACTGTTAATCAATTCAATCGAATTCAACCAAATAAAAAAATTTATATATTATAATTTTCTTTCAATAAATTGAACCAAACTGTTAACTGTTATGTTAATGTTATTAAAACAATAAATACGAAAAGTACATTTAAACATTAGCTACAGACAGTATTTTAATTCTAACATTTATTTTGCAGTGAGAGTCGATTTAACGAGAGATCTTTTCTCTTTAACAAAAAATATCTTTTTTTTAGATATAAATGAAAAGAGATAGATATAAAATTTATGTTGGATAAAATTTTTGTATTTTGTTATTATTTTTGTTGTTTGTTATGTTATGTTTTTTATGTATCTATCTACCGAGATTTCAGTCAACTCAACAGGTAGGTGAGTTGATTTTAGAGTAAATAATATCTCTCAAATAAAATAAAATAAAATTTTGTTTTCATTTTCGCTTTTCTTTCGTTATGCTTCTTATTATTGTTGTTGTTTTGTTTTTTTTTTTTTTAGCATTCTTGACTAAATTTAAATCAACGGCATGGCATAATATGGTTACAACAAATAAAAAAAAAAAAAAAAGAAGGCAAGAATTTGACCTTAGACAATTCTCTCGCACATAGCATAACTTGTAAATAAAAAAATTACACATTTTTTTTATGCTATTATGTACTATACAATTTGTGTTGGTGTATGTAGATGTGAACAAAAATTACAATGCAATTGTTGAAGGAGAGCAAGCGTTCGATGGATGATGATAATAGTGTTTTTGTTGCATTGTAGTAAAAATGATCTGATGATCACTGTTGGGATTATTTTTGGTTGGATTTTTTTTTTGGTTGTTTCTTTTTTTGTGGTGTTTTGGTTCTGAAAATTTATATCAGCTCAGCAGCAGGTAGACAATTGTATGTATTTAGAAATAGGTTTTAAAAATACAATATCTAAAAAGATGCTACAATAATTTTTTTTTTTTGTTTTTGTACGGTAGGGCAATTTAATAAAGTTGGTGTAATTGGGTTTTAATCGGAATTTTCAGTTTAAAATTTTATTTCGTATGCACATAAACAGGATTGTAAAATAGCTAATTTGAATGCCATCTCTTCTTCATCTCATCCATCTTAACTCATATTCAGCTCAAATTTTGAGCTATCTCGTTGATTGAGTTAATAATATTTAGCCCAACTATGAGAAAGTTCAAAATCTAAATTGAGATGAAATTTTGATTCGATTTTGACTAGACAATTAAAATTTTAAGCTACGAGGTTCAGATCATTACCAACAAGTGCTACCAAGTTAATGCATTCAAAATATAAGCTAGTTCTTTCAGAAAAAAAGTTTAAAAATGAAAATTTCATGCAGTTTCAGACATGCAAAAATCCAATTTAGTTGATCATCATACGAAAAATTTTTAAGCTTGAGAACTGAATTTGAAACAAATATTTCTGATTTAAAATCGTTGGAAGACAAATTTTCTTTGTTTTTTTGCAATTTGCTAAATAAATATAGAATCAGTATCTAACCATAATGCAAAAGGAGGTTATCGATATCTAGTGTGATTATAATTTGAAGGCGAAATTCATTGAAGTTTGAGTAACTGAATTTTACAAATATTTGCCAGCCACATTTGAAAACACTCGAAAAGTCGCATATGAAATTATGTCCAAATTTGGAAGTACTAATCGGTGCGAACATTTATTTTCTCTTATGAAAGGAAATAAGTTTCCTATCTTATCAAGAATTACTGACAATCATCTCGGGTCAGTTTTAGCTAAGTAGGAAAGATGGTTGCAGAAAAAATGTACCAAATATCTGGGAAAAAATATTAATTTTACCGTTTTTTTATACTTTTCAAAATAAACATTTAAGCCTTTTATTTTTTTTGTGCGGCACACATAAACTTGTAAATTCTTTATTTCGCCCATGTTGGGATTTGAGTTTGACGTGCTCGTTGATGTGAATAAGCAAATTCGGATAGTTTAGATTTATTACATTAAAACATTTTTATTAGGTATCAGTATTGGGCAAAAAAATAACAGGTTTTATTGTACTGAATTAAATCACTGTACGTCTAGTTATGTGAACTAAAACTAAAACTAAACTAAAACAAGAGCTGGAACTAATGTTCAAGAACTAGTGAAAAATTGTCATGATGCTCATAAGGATGTTTTCTTATGTTTTGTGGATTATGAAAAGGCGATTGATAAGGTCGACCATCAAAAACTTATGGAGGTATTAAATAGAATTTGCATGGATAGAAATATCATAATGTGTATAAATAGCTTATATTGATAACAAACAGCCCGTGTAAAAATAAAAAAGGAGTTTCCAAGGAAAATATTCAAAAAAAGGAGTTTGACAAGGGTGTATTTTCTTCCCTTTACTGTTTTTACATATATGGTGGAGCCATTTTTCAAGAAGCAATGAACGATTTAAATGTTGGTATAAAAGTAAATAGCACATATATAAATAATATCAGATATGCAAATGGTCTTTATAACAACCAACATATAGTCGGGACTTACAACATATTGTCGATAAAGTCAAACAGAAATAAGTAGAAAAATAACACCTTATGCAGTAGTAACAATTAAAAAAAATAACCGTTCAATTGAGACAGTCTCCACACACTAGTATCTCGGATACTGGTTACACGAGGATTGGAGCTATACGAAAAAGAAATTATATGCCGAATTGAAACAGCCTCAAACAATAAACTGTTTTTTGGTATCGTGGTATGAACTTATAGGCATTACGATTCGTTAAATGCTATTTTTGGGGTATACTCCTACATGGTGTAGAAGCATGCGCCTTAAAAGTAAGACAGCAAAGTCGAGGCTTTCGAAATGTGGATCTAACCGAAAAATGCTGCTAAAAATATCGTGAACAGATCACATTACAAACTGAGAAGTTCTACGTAGAACAAACAGATAAATAATACTAAATATGCAGGTCTTTATAACAACCAACATATAGTTGGGATTTACAACATATAGTCGATAAAATCAAACAGAAGACCTCTTATTTTTAGCATATTATGCATGGAAATAAATACGAGCTACTTTAGTTAATAGTTCAAAGAAAAATTGGAGGAAAAAAGGTATACGAGAAGAAACCAATTAACATGGTTAAGCAACATTAGAAACTGGACCGGGTTTCTAAGCATATTGACGATTTAATCCATTCAACAACGGATCGAAACATATCTATCAGGGCATCGTTGCCAATATCATATAACCGCTGTCATCCAATTATTGATAGGCAATAAAAGAATATGAACATAATTAGAGTTGATATTACTGAACAGACAATTTGAATTATGTTGGTGTTGTTAATAAAGCGATCAAAGAAATCTATTTGTGTTTGCAGTTTGTTTCAGAGAGTTGTTCATGCTCAATTCTATTCCTTGGTCTTCCTCTAACATGATTGTTTTCGAGCTTTCTATTTAACATCTACTGTTTGTGTCATGCATTCTAATTACATGGTCAGCCCCATCTTAGTGTTTGGGCTTTTACAAACCTTACAATGCCTTCATTCTAAATTATATTCACTGTTATTTCTAATTATATTTCTATCTGCCATATTTTTGCGTCGAGATTTTTTCTTCAAATAATATGCATAGTCCGTTCTCTTATCCGGCTATATTCTTCGTCCATACCTCGCATTCATACGTCACTACGGGTCGTGATAGAATTTTATATTTCGTCCAACATTCCAATCCGTTCTATTAATAGTACTCCTAATTCTATATTCCAGTAGTCCGTCATGTTTTGTATTCGTCAAGGTTTTATTTGCTTTGCAGATGCTAATTCTATTCCAAGCCAACAGTACGTTGTCAATATGATTATCTCTTGCTTTATGGCTAGTAAAAAAAATCATTACTATTAAACAACAAATATTTTCATAATTCAAACAGAAATCTTTTGACCACAATTGCCCCTATTAATTGGACATACGTAAAATACTGGGATTTTATTTATATGCATAGTTTAGAAAAAGTCAAAGTCTAGTCTATTTATCATAAAAAAAAAAAAAAAAATTTTTTAATGTTGTATTTTTATTTATTGTTGTGCTTTTTAATTTCGATTTTGTTTTTCTGCTTTTGAAAATGATTGTCTCACGATTTTGTATTTTATCTATTAGATATATGTATATATACAATTTAGAGATACATGCATACATTTTAGAATTGAGAGAACGAATTAAGGTAAATTGTATAAATGATATATTTAATATTTTTGTTGTAGTTATTGTTCTTGTTGTTGTTGTTATAATTTTCAATTTTCTTTTCAATGAAAATAGAAATGAATCGCGCTATGCAAGTGTATAGTATAAGCTATCAAAGCAAAATTGTGTAGAAAAGTAAAATCTATATGCCGGTTTATATTTTTTATTTTTATTATTACTTTTTTTTTATATTTTTGATTTTTATGAAGTGCCGGTATTGGCTGGTTACTGTTCGTTTGTGGTTTTAATTTAAGATCACTTTGGCATGATCGATGCGGCAGGCAAACATTTTTATTTTTCTTTTGTTATTTAATTTGATTTTTTTTGTTTTTCTTTTTATTTTCATATTATTGTCTTATATTTGTCTAGTTCGGTCTGGACTCCATTATAGAAAATATGTGTTAAAAGATATATGTAGGGAAAAATCATAAAATGTATATATTTATCTAATATTATATATATATATATATATATATATATATTTTATTTGTTTTTGAGTGTTATGGATTTTATTTATTGGAGATACAAACTAAAAATAAAGAAAATAAAATTAAAGAAGAAGTTGTCTAAAAGAATAAGGCTAATAGAAAAAGAAAAACTGTGTGAAGGTTACAAATTTATTTTTTTCTTTTTTCTATTTTTTTTTTCTATTTGAAATTTTATTGAGATGAACTAATTATTTTTGAAAATATTAAAGTAAAAGTTTTTTTTTAAAAATGAAATAGAAAGGTATTTGAAAAAAATTAAAATAGAAATAAAAAATATATTAATATATCAAATATCTGAGCAATTTTACAATCGATTTTGAAATGATAGATATTTTAAAAGAGACGTAGCGAAATTAATTGTTCAAATTTTTTTAATTTTCAATTACAAATTTCGATTTACTGCTTCCCCCCATCTTTGTGCATATCACCATGTCAAACACCAGGGAGTATTGACAATGTTTTAAGCATTGAAATACTTATGTTTAGAAGTTGTTTAGCAGAACCCCATATTTAAATACCGTCAACCCAGAGTGGCTTAAAAATTTAATTTAATACAAAAACTTTGTATAAGTCATTTTAACATGCAAAAATCTTCAATTATTCAATTGCCAAAACTCACCCCACGCCAGAATTAAATTGAAAACTAATTTTCTTTTTAAAAATAAATTATGAAGTATGCGGTAGTTGTCTAAGATAAATCAATAAAAAATTGTTTTTCGGACAAAAGAAAAAATAGAAATAAAAAATATATTAATATATCAAATATCTGAGCAATTTTACAATCGATTTTCATTATTATTCAAAAGATAGATATTTCAAAAGAGACGTAGCAAAATTAAATATTGGTTCAAATTTTTTAAATTTTCAATTACAAATTTCAATTTACAGTTTTCCCCCATGTATAAGTCATTTTAACATGCAAAAATTTTAAATTAACAAATTAGCACAACTCACCGAAAGCCAGAATTAAATTCAAATTTAAATTTCTTTCAATAAATTCAAATTTTCTACAAATAAATTATGAAATATGCGGTTGTTGTCTAAGATAAATCAATAAAATTTGTTTTTTTTTCGGACAAAAGAAAATCATCAAAAGAGCCTTCATTTATCATTCTATTTTCCGGGGGTTAACGAAGTAACGAAATAAAACTAGTCGTTAGACTAACCATTAATACCAGGTGGGTCAAAATTCACTACTGCGGGGAAAAATTTATTTTTTATTGTTTTTTTTTCTTTTTTTAAATATAATATTAACTTTGCATGATCGAAATTTTAATTATGAAAAATAATATTACAGAGATGACCACCATTTTCATAAATGCACAATTGGTCTCTTGAACAGGCGTTTTGCATAATTGCACGCATTATTTCAGGTTCTATTGACCTGATTTCAGCTTCAATGCTATGCTTTAGCTGCTCTATAGTTTTAGGCTTGTTAACATACACTCGTTCTTTGAGATAACTCCATAGAAAATAATCGGGGGCTTTAAATGCGGTGAACCAATTGAATTCTGAATTTCCTGAGATAATTCGGTCATCAAAAATTTCATTTTAAAAAAGTAAGTTGTTGGGCCAATTGAATCTTGTATGAATGCATGTGTAAATGGCATGTTAAAATACGTCGAAGTGATGTTCTAGGGATGCTCAGTTGTTCAAAATGCCGTCTCGTTGAAGTTTTTGGATATTCTTCAACACTGTCCCCTACACGATCAATGTACACTTGGTTTTGTATCTATTCTCTGCCTTCCTGATCGTAGAAAGTCTGACACTGCACCTTGTTGCTGAAACCGTGCAATTAAACGATTATTTGCGGTTCGGCTAGGTGCATTTCTAGTGTTGAAATAATTTTGATATGCTTTTTGCGTCAGTAAAATTGAATACCCATTGGAAAAGTAAAATTCTACAACTTTGGTTCGTTGCTCGATCGTTAAATTTTGCATGGTGGTGTAACACGGTTCGGTGAATAATCGGGAAAATCGGGAAAAAAAATAATAAATAGATAATAAATAAAAAAGTTATTCAATATTTACACGCAGGCGTGACTGTTGGCCCACCGTGTACAAATTTGGCGCTATTACTTTAGATAAGTTTGATCCGCCGGGATTCCATTAGGAATAATTATTGAGAAATAAAAGATTTTATCCTAACATAGTTCAAACGACTTAAATGTCCGGTTTAAGTCTTCTAACAAAGTTTTGACTGTCAGCTAAGCGTAAAACTTCAGTATTAATATGTTAAGATAGACTAATTTTGTGATGCACTGCCAGTTTTTTATTCTGTTTTTTATGGTATCGGCCTTAAGATCTTTATGAATATATCAGAATTGCAAACATACCAGGGAGCATTGATAATATTTAAAGCATTGAAATATTTATATTTAGAAGTTATTTAGCAGAGCCCCATATTTGAATACCGCAAGCCCATTCTGGCTTTAAAATTTAAGTGTTAATTAAAACTTTGTTATACGTTGAAAATATGTGCGCCCAAATAGGTAATATAACCTGATTGTATTTCAGTTCTAACTCTTATTTTGTTTTCTTAACATGAGCTTTGCATCAAGTGCCATA
Source organism: Argyra leucocephala (assembly GCA_963942445.1). Lineage (NCBI taxonomy): Eukaryota > Metazoa > Arthropoda > Insecta > Diptera > Dolichopodidae > Argyra > Argyra leucocephala. The sequence continues at coordinate 32,545,403 of OZ012679.1, read as the reverse complement.
CCAAGGTGTTTTGCAGAATTTTGATATGTTATAACAACATGGTCTATTGTGACTGGAATGGACGACTCTATTTTTTTATTTGTTGCTTTGTTTATGTTATTACCAACCTCTTATACCGCAGCATCATCTGTAAAAGTTGCCGCATCTTCTAGCTTTGGGATAATATCACTGGTATAGAGTAAATACAGAATGGGACCAAGAATACTTATTAGGGGTACTCCAGTACATTGTTTCGCGTAGAGGAATTTTCCCCTTGCTTAATATGGAATACTCTTTTTGTTAAGTAAGATGCAATTACTGAGACATAGACTTTTGGTTAAATAACTAATTTTGCTAACAAAGCTTGTAAATAAATCCTTCGTGCCTGAACTGTTCTAGACCTAAGGATATATAATTAGGTACTTTCAGATTAAGATGTAGACTCAAAGAAATTTTAAATTTATTTAATACTTAAAAAATAACACACTTAAGTAACAGTAGGTGTCATGGTGGAAAGCGTGGTGGAGTTAGAGGCACTAGGGACGTAGAATTTAATTTAGTTTAATTTTATTTTATTTTCCAATGCTTTTGATCCTCCTTCTTACATTTAATATATTTTATCTTTCTTGCTCTAATTATCTAAATCAGTATAGAATTATAGAAAAAGAAGAAGAAGAAAGAGAATACCAGCAAACTATAGTTGACATCATTTAAATTAATTTTTAGTATAACTATATCGAATACGAAATCTTGAACATAAATTTTGAAAGGTTTATAGATATTTTTAAAGTGGTTTTGTAACTGCTGACAATAACATAAAAAAACCCAAAATTTTCCAAATTTTGAACATAACAAAAAAAAAAAAACTACCTCAATCATATTTAAAAAAACATAGGCATAAGATTTATAAATTATTAAAAGTAATACTCAACGTTTTTTCTACATCACCAGACTAGAGTACGAATAAGAAAAGTGGCAGAAATCACGTCGTCAGATTTTTACTGACCACAATTTTAAACGTGTAACAATAATCATGTTTTTAATCATGTCAAAAAATTTCAATTTGAACTGCGTGTTCTCTATACTATCTTAATAACCTAGCACTCATGTAGGTACCTAACTACTAATTTCATTTTGAAGAGTTCTGTTTTCTATAAAAAAATTCCTCATATTATATTTTTTGTTTAGAAAAAAAAAACAATATAAAAAATTTATAAAATTACAATACAGGTGTATAACAATAATTATTTTAAGTATCGAAATTGATGTTGGGCGAAAAGAAGAGTAGGTATAAGTCAAATTTTGCTTGTTTGTACCAAATAAATATTTTTTGTTAAGACGGGTTTGTACTGTTTATAGCTATTTATTATATTATTTGGATACTATAGGATAGTTACCGGCTAATCTTAAAGTATCCATACTAACTGAATTTTTCCCTGATGGAATATCAATTTATTTTATTTATTTATTTATTCAAACATATCTCAAAAAGAGCTGGGTAGCTCGTACAGAGTTTATAATTTACAAAATAGTTTTAATTATGAAAATGAACAAGGAATAATTTGAATGTCAATGAGAAAAAGAAAATTATAAATAAAAAAAGGCAAATATAAGCATTTATTTACTATAAAGTATTTAAGTTTATACAATGGAAAAAAAAAGAAACAAAACTTTATACTGCTCACAATGACAATTGATTAACAACAAATATAAAAGAAAATGAATGAAAAAAAATTTTTTAGTCATCTGAGTTATACCTAGATAACATTAGTTTTTTAATTTCCTTTTTAAAATTTTGTCTGGACATATCCAGGAATTTCGCAGGAAGGTTGTTTGAAGTCATGATTCATGGGAGGTTCTAGTCCATTTAAGTGTGACCCAACACCATATTGCAGTTGATTTACTCGTCTCGTATTGTGCCGATGTATTTGATTATTAACGACTAACTTAGTGTTTGTTTTTATCCAATTATTCTTAATATTATATAATTGAGCTGCTTGGCGTAATTTTATTTTACTTTTGAAGTTCTGCCACACAACCCAAAAATATTTTTAATTGCTTTATTTTGAATTCTTTGGAGAGAGCTTAGGTTTCTTTCATATTTATCGTACTATTAAATATACTATAATATGTGGATAGCTTAACCTTGTCTGGTAGTCGTTTTCCATTTTTTTTAAATACACCTGCGATTCTTTTGGGCTTTTTTATCACTTCATTTACATGACAATTCCAGTTTAATTAATCATCGAACCAAACACCAACATATTTGTAGCTAATAGTCTTATCTATTTTCATTCCATTGTAGGTTAACGTGATTTGCTCATTTTTGCCTTTGATCATCATATATTTTGTCTTTGCCACACTTACTGTGAGTTTGTGCAGCGCCATTCAATCATGTATTTGCAGAATGTCGCATTTCTAGCTCGAGACTTAAATAATTGTCCTCTGAATATACTACAGCTAGATCATTTGCATACAAAAACGTATTTCCTGAAAATTTTATATTATTGAAGCTACTTATATAGCATGAAAAGAGGGTTGTCCTAACGAGGGTTGTCCATCACACCATACTCAATATTTTCTACTTGACTGTTTATATCCTCGCATTCTGAGTATTGTTTTCTGTTGGCGAAGTAACTTTCAAACCATCTGTATTCTTTGGCAATTTCACCACATTCAAAGATAATTCAGAATAGTGTCTTCCTATCGACAGAGTCAAATAGCTAAATTAAAGAATAGTATGCTTACTTTGTTTCTCTTACTAATCTTTTCTTGAATATGTGTTACGTCGTCAAATAATGCAGTGGTCGTGTTGGAGTTTTTTGTAAAGCCGTATTAACTGTACCTTTTGTTCTTAATGTATTTCATGGATTGCAACACATTGAGACTATCAGTATATCGTAGATTATTAGTTGGATTATTTGTTGATTTCCAGTTATTTTGATGGCTTCCCAACATTTTGTTCGTTCGCTGCATAAGCTTGGCATAAACTGATGATACCGTGGCGAGTTTTATTACTTTTTCTTGGATGGCCATTGCATCCTCACTTCTTCTTTAATAATATAAAAATTTATAATGGGCGAAAATAAGAGTATATATTTGACTATAAGTCAAATTTTAATTAAAATAATATTATTTGTAATAATATGTAGACATCAAATAAATTTGTCTATAAAGACAGAGTAGAAATCTATAGTTTGTGCTTATACAACATCTGATAGATTTAATCTATGGTAAGTCTTTACAACATTATAGAGTATTTATTAAAAAAGTAGAAAAGAAAAGGGATAGTTAAAGGATCGGCTGAAAGTTACGAACAATTTTATTGATGTTCACTTTGAATTTTTGTAAATTAAATACAATAAAACTACACCTTTTTGGGAATGCTCGTAGTGGAATTCGATTCCACATTCTAGAAGCTCTAACTATAAGCGAATTTCCATAACCAGTCTTGAACCATTTTGATATTTCCACGGTATAGCGGTGGGTATTTGCAGCCTCTTGCGTTACTCGATGGAATTGTTTAGGAGGAGGAACTAGTTATTTTAGTTCTTCCTCACAAGATATCTATAAAATAAATATAGTGGTGAAACGATACAACGATGACCAAGTGGAGAAAAGATTGATGAAAAATTTACAAAATCAACGAGGGGAATGGCGCATCTTTGCGCTCTGTCAAGAAAGCTTAGAGCAGTCGTTGAGATGTCCGCCCATAAATGCGAGTTGTACTCTATCTGGGGTCGTATGTAGGCTTTAAAGATATTAAGCAGATTTTTAGTTGAAAAATATATCTTAAACCGACTTAAAGAACCCAAACATTTTGAATTATCGCATATTTTGATTTACTCGGATTCCGAGAATATTTAAGTTTTACTGCTCTACTAACTGTAAGCCTTCATCTTGAAATTTGGGAATATATTCGAATGACGTTAGTTTTTGCTTAGCTAGAAAGCTTTGAGTTTTTGAGGTGTTATAATCTCAACTCTGTTGGTTTTACTCCAGTCGGAAATTTCGACTAAGTTATGGACTACCATTTACTATTATTGTTCTTTTGGCGTAAACTGAGGTAGCTGTAGCATTATATTTTTTAAGGAAATCGTTATAAGAATGTTGTCATCTGCAAAATTATGAATTGAGTTGGAAGTTGTTTGCAGGAGATCATTATTAAATATTAGAAAGAAAGTTGGGAGAAAGGACAAAATCTTGTGGAACACTAGTATTAAATTGAAGTTTATCAGATGTAATTCCATCAACTGAAACTCGAATTGTCCGATCCGAAAGAAAACTTTCAAACCATTTAATGAAAATAAGACCTATACCCCTGTAGCATGACATTTTGCAATTAGAACACTTTGCCATACTCGATGAAAACTTTTGAAATATCTAATGACACAATAGCAGCCTCACTAGATTGATGTAATCTAATATTTAGCCTATCGCAAGACATAAGATTACCAATTGAACGGGATGGGCTCGGAATTCTAATTGACGATCATGAATTATAAAATTTCTATTAAGATATTTCATTAGCTTCTTGTTGATCAAGGTTTTCCATTGTTTTGGAGAGAATGGAAATTATAAATAATAGGTCTATAGAATAAATCTGGCCAACTTTCCATTTAGATGGGTATGTTCGCGATAAAATGACAAATGAAATAGGAGGCTCAGGAAGGAAGTTTGGTCTGTTTCAATATGCCTTAGGACAATGGGAGAAATGCCATCAGGATGGATAGATTTATTTATATCCAGATTTTTCCGAACTTTCACTATAGCTCTTATTCTAAAACAAACCCTTCCTAAGAAAGAGTTTAGTACAGAGATTGTTGGATGATTTTGGGCTGTAGGAAAACTGTGGAACTTGTTGTACAAACTTTTAGAAACATTTTTGATTTTCCAACTGGATCTGATATAATTTCGTTATTATCAATCAAAGGTGGGAATGATGATTCACAAAAATTCAAAGGTTCAGAAAAACCTGCTGCTGTTAGAGAGATGTAAATTATTTTGTCTGAACATTTGGTTACGCAGAAATTTTGGTTGATAGATAACTTTTTTTAGATTTATTCCTCATCACTTTATAACTTTCATACGTATTTTTATTCTTGGGTTTTCGAAGTTTTTGTTTATTTACCCGTCTTTTTAAAACTGTTTTAAAGTTATATGTGCGTATACCCAAGATGGTAGAGTGTTCCATAGTATAGAGATTCGGTTAGTGAAATTTTTTATATTTCACAGTTCTGGCACGAGGATGCTCTACTATATGAATTTGTGAGAAAGGGCTTCGTATTGCACTGAAATGGTAGTATTTTGGATATACATAATACTTTTTATTTCGTCAGAGCAGATATTTGATATTGATATTAAAACAATGGGACTGCTCCTATAATATGGAGGATGACTTAGTTTTGTTATTGATATTATGCAACATCTCAACATCATTTATAATTTTGATGGCTCACTTTGATATCTTTTTTAACTACTGTAGGCTTGTGTTGAGTGTACCACTCCAAATATGCGAGTTATTTTCAAGTCGACACCATTATAATAGTGGAAAATGCTTTGATAGGGGCTATAATCCCAAGTAAGATTTTAAAAATTATTGTTTTTATCTTACAATCCGAATTGTTACCGGGTTTCTTAATACAAGAGTAAACTAATGAATATAGAGGTGTCCATATTATACAACTCTTTCTGTTACCCAATACAATGAATTTTACTGAGTTTAAAATACTTTGTATAGAATATAATTTGAATTTTTCATTTACATCCAAAATTAATATTTTTGAGTTATACCCCTTTCTGTCTTAACTAAACAAATTTATTTAAATAGAAGCAATTATTGTTAAGATTTTTTTTTTTTCAAATCAATTCAATTTTAAAATATTAAAAAATTTCCATGCACTTGTAAAAATAAGTAATATTAGATAAATATATAGAATTAATACAAATATAGGTATATATTATATACCTAATAATATAACGCCGATATAAAAAGCTCATTGCTCACGTTATTGAAGTGTTGAAGGAGGTAATTAAAATTATAAAATATCTAAAGATAATTTTTAATTGATTTGATAATATAATAATTAGAATTTATTTATTATTTTTTTTTATTAATTAATATTTTCAAGAGTAAAAATTTTAACCGGTTCTAATCAATTTGAAGTACCAGGCTATAAGATTGTAGTTAGTATAGTAGAAAGAATTTTCTTATGAAATGTATTGTGATATGAAAATTGTATATATATATACACCTAAATATGTCTGGGGTACATTTATATCAATATGGTGGTCTAAATTTAGAACCTCATACTTTAGAGATTAGTTAAGTTTATAGGTAAAGCTTAAATTTGATAATTGGAAATAATTTAATAATCTAATCTTTTTAACTTGAAATTAAATTTAATTATTTAAAAGTGAGTATTTGGAATTGAAAAAAAAAACAACAATAAAAATCTTAACTTCGTTTTAATTTTTGTACATTTTTTTAGTAGCTATACGCCTCTTTTTTGTATTTGATTTTAGGAATGTGATGGATTAAAGAATTTTTGTTTCAGTTTGTCAATTACAGTTAGTTTTTAAGATTAGTTAGTTAATAAGATTTTCTTAACCGTTTATCATAAAAAAGAGATGAAATATATCACTATAATGGACGGGCGGGGGTTCCCGGGCTTTAAATATCAATAGAAGAACAACGATAAATAAAAATATATAGAGTTATTACCGATATATAGCATACACAACATAGTTGAAAATAATATTCAGAACTGACGGCTGACTGACGACTGACTGACGACTGATTCAATTGTTGAAAGTCGACTTAAAAATGGAGAAGAGAAACATCTAACGTTTTAACACTATTGAAAGCCTAATTGTTGCTACATCTTCTTCGTTGAGTATAAATTATTAACAACTCAATTAATCTATACTTACTCGATACTACAATTCAATAATTTCGTTAGCCCTAATATTATCCTCGGGTAAAAAATTTTGCCCATTTTCAATTTTATGCATATTTATATTCCATAATTCCAAAGCTTTTTCTGATTCCTTTTAATTATTTGTCAAAAATAATTACTTCTTTATAAATTACAACACTTTTTGCAAAATTTAAAAAAAATGTAGGATCTATGCGAGCGATCCTCGGGTGAAAATTCACCCAATATGTAAATTTTTTTCGATTGAAATTTTACCAATTATAGCTAGATACGTTATAGATTTTTAAAATGGATTTTTAGTATACCGTGATAAATTGACCAAAATGTAATCACAATTTCAAAATGGTCGTTGAATGGTCAGCACAACCTCCAGTGTTAAGTGGAAGAACTGCAATAGAAAATATAATCAAAGATCGACTTTAAATTACTTTTTATGCTGCTGTAATAATTATATATAAAACACAGTATAAAAAATGCATTTGAGTTGTCTTTTAATCGTGCTATGATAAAAATTATGGTGGATAATACAAACTTGGTGGGAAAACGGGTGTATGAGGAAAAGGAGAATGACATTGATGACATAACTATATTTATCTTGCAGCTGTTGAACTATAAATTTTTTTTTAATGGCCGTTTATATATAAATCAAGAAATTAGTCTACTATTATGAATTTATGGAATAATAAATTTTGTCAACCAATATTTCGTGCAGTAATGTCGGCACTCAACCGATTTACACACCGAAATCGAAAATTGTTTACGAATATGTATTAACGGACACTTTTGTAATGGTGCATTTTTTCCATATATTCTTATAAGAAATACATTTTATCGGTATCGGTATACAAAACAAAGCTTCTGCTTGCGCGCGTCATTTGACTTTTCTAATTTCTGTGTGTTTATTGGTTGTCATTTAAGTTTACATTATAAGCATTGACATTTTTTGATCATTGACTTGTAATCATTCAATTAAAATTAATAACAAAATAAATAAAGACAATTTCTCATGTTAACATAATAAAATTATTCAACAATACCGCGACAACAAGGGAGACGTAGCCATTAAATTGGAAATTACGCTTCAAATCTATCCATCGAAATTAAAAAATGAAGCCGATGGAATGTGTTGTGCAGGCGGAAAATTTAAACTAACACCATTAAATTCACCACCTGATACAATATTTCCTTTGGTTTCTGGCAGAAAAAATTAATTAACACATTTCCTGAATTCATTCAGTCGTACAATTGCTGCTTTCAAATGACATCATGGAGCACAACACTTTGTTCGTGCACTACAATAAATTTTTTTTTTTATGTTCTCACTTTAAAAAAATTATTTTTTTGCTGAAAATGTCAATTCTTTCTAGGAGATTTCATTTTTAATACAAAGACGTAATTGTATTATTCAGCAATGTGGGCAAGGTTGCTCTACTACATAATATATGATTGATTCATATTTGATGAAATTTCGATTATAGTTTAATTTGCTTTTGTACATAAGATGGATCCACATTTGTATTGTATGGGTATAATACTTTTGATAAGAATGATGCGACGAATAAAATTCAATAAAAATTTATTTTGAATTGAAGGTTGTAAATTACGATAGATATCTAATACTACATTAAATTTTAGCTTCCACACAAAATTATCTGCGAAATTTGCCACAAATATGTGATCTACATAATATATTAGTCTATTTTTATCTGGCATTCTCTTAAAACTCAATTCAATAAATTCTATGTTACGTAATTAGCAGTACTTACAGGTGTTTGTGTAATTGACATAAATTCGGCAGATCTCATTTCATTCAGCAAGTCTCATTCAATTGTTTTTTTTTTTGTGTCTCATTAAACAATATTTAAACAAAATTTAGATTTAACTCATCACATTCAAAATTAAAAATAAATATGCAAATAAATAAAGACGTAATTAAGTAAGGTATATTATAATGCCTAGAACATTTTTTTTTTAAAGTAAGTATAAGTTATTTTTTTTAAATGTTTATACAAATGTTTTTCTGAATATCTACAATAAATTCTCTATACTATAGAAATTTCATCACAATTTTATTATTTCATCATGCGAACTAAAGTTATTTTTATGATGAAGGTATGTTAATTAGTCAATTTTGTATTGTCATAGTTTAGTTATCACTTTTCTGACACATTTATTTTGTTTTTTTTGCGTTAAATCGGAATTCTCAGACTGAATCATTTTCGAAAGAAATAATGGCTTAAACATATATAAATAAATTTTATTTAACTAAGTATCTACGTATGAATTTTATGAATTGTCATCGTAAAGTAAGCCTATCGTCATAATATATATTTTTTAATTAGTATTGTAAAAATAAAGTTTGTAAAAAATTTCCTACATCGTAGAAAATTGAAATAACTATTTCTAAATGCTTCTTTTGGAATATTTAATTTTGTTAGTTCAAAAAGGGTACCCTCAACTCAGTTGTTACTAGAATATAGGGTTTCTGAAACCGAATTACTCGAAATCGAGTTCGCTGAACCTTCAACGAAAGATTCGAATTCGAAGTTCGGCGCCTGATTTATCGAAACTAAAAATTTAAAAATTCAAAAATTCAAAAAATATTGTACCAATATTATACCAGTAGGCGACGTCCAATTTAATAAAACAATGCAAGTCATTTTATTTATTTGCATTTATTATTAATGTGCATATATCTTAATAGAAAACAAGTGAAAACTTCTGTAATTTTAATTTTTAAATAATTTTCATTATTAAGTTCGTGAAAAGTTAAATTATACTAGGAAAGGTAAACGACTTTAAACAATTTAATAAATTCTTTATAATACAATTTAAAAAAATATATACAAAAGGAACCATGTCAAATAATAATAAAACATCAAAAGTATGGAATTATTTCACGATTTCTGCGGGTGTAAGCTTGAAGCATGCTTAAGCTTCTTGTAAACTATATTGTGCTGAAGAGAAAGAACCATATAATTTGGGTTTAGCCAGAATATTTGGAACTTGTTCTGCTACTGAATTAGTTACACTGGTCACTTTTTTACAATTTCCGGAATTTGTAGAAGAAGCACTTGCTGATTTGAATGCAACCAACTTATTGGATAACATAAATTTTAAACTTCTCAACGAATTGAGCCTTTTAGTTAACCGATTAAGTTAACTATTGAAACACTCGGAAGAAAAGATACTACATTGCTTTCAGCAGACCTTACTATAAATTCCATGAAAAATAAGCTCAAGGAATTTTTTAATTTAGTTAATATTTCCAAGCGTGTTGATGAACGCATAAATGTAATTTGATGAATCTTTTAAAATATCTGAAGGATACAAATAATGTGCCATCGAAGCAAGCGATAAATTTAGCAACAGATATAATGAAAAATTGATTTAAAGCTAACCCAACTTTAGTAGTAAACGAAAATGAATCTAATATGCAAGTAGATGTTTTAGTTGAACCTGAACAACAAAAACAAATTACTATTGCGGAGGAACTAAGCCAAATATTAAAAAGTGGGAATGAGGAACCAATGGAGAAAACTGATTTTGACAAACTAAAACAGGAATTTACTCTGTATAAAAATACTGGGAAACGTAAAGAAAATTTGCAAAAATTGTTCAACGCTCTATGTTCAATTAAAACCACTTCAACGGACTCTGAAAGAGCTTTTTCCGTTTCTTCCAATTTTTGCACCAAAATAAGGTCGAATTTATCTGATAAATCTTTAAACTCGTTGTTATTTTTAAAATTTTATTACTTACGACAAAAAAAAATAAATATCATTTTCTTTTTGTTTAATATTATATGTAATAAAATACTTAATTGAATCAAATATTTAAACAGAACTTATTACTTTGATAAAAACTATTTTTTTTACTACATTGAATAAAAATTTAACGAACTCGAAGGGTTCGACGAATTTCGAAATTTAATACTCGGATTCGCCGAATTTTATTTTCCCGAGTTTTCAGAAACCCTACTAGAATAGTATTAAATCTTTTTTGTGAAGAAATATTCTGCAAATAAGAGTTAATTCGAAGAATTGTTATGTGTACAAACAAGACAATTTTTTCAAGAGTCAAATCAGAGTTTTATGTATCTTGGGTAGCTGTTCTTCTACTAGTCCTAAGATTTTTTTGTAGTCGTCTTCGTCTTCTTATTTAATTGATTTGGCCGGTGCTAAGATGCATTCAGCTGATCATGAATTTACTTTCAATTTTACGCAGAATTTTCATTTATTTTCAAATAGTTTCAAATATTTATAATTGGAAGCGTCACGACAAACCCCTTATTTTAAATATGGTTTTTTTTACAGAATATTTGCTTAAATTATTTTTATGCGTATCCGGCTCTATTAGATACAAAAACGAGATACTGACTTTCTCCGAAATGTTTATTTTGATTATTTTCATGCGAAGCTGCTGGTGGAAACGAAGACGCGGTATTTCCTTTTTCCAGAATTCTCATAAAATTAAAAAAAAAAACAAGACTTTGGAAGACGATATTTTGAAAAGCAAAATTTTAATGAAATGACATTTTGACAACCTATAGATTTCGAACCCGATCCAAATAAATTCTTGAAACGCCATTTTTTATTTTGGAATTTGCGATTTTATATTTATATCGAAGCCCTTTCTAAATTTTAAAATTTTCTGCATAAATTTATCGTTGGTACTATGTATTTTCTAATTCAAGAGTGAAGCTACACCGTCATACCACCATTTTTCTATTACGGTTTATATTTGGAATCTAAAATCATGAGTGTTTGCTGTTCTTCGGGTTATGAAGATCTATACTGTATATAGGACTGCCTCGAAATTCACATGATATTGAAGCTGTTTTCATATTATGATTTCTATTGAGAGAGACTATATTTGAGAGAGCAAGTTCATTATTATTATTATTTTTTTATAATCATATTCAAGATTGTATTGTTTCATATCTATACGGCTCGATTTTGTTTAATATCTAATATACGGAGCATATCTTGAGAGAAATACCATCCCATTGATCTAGATGGAATAACAGTTGAATGTAAAAAAAATAATCATTTTAGATATGTAGATAACGCTCTAATATTAGATGTAGGTACATGAACACGATCTTCAAAATAATCATATAGAAAAATTAAAACGTGTCAGTAAAGAATACTGCTCTAGAATTAATATAAACAAAATAAAAGTAATAATAATTGATAGACAAAGTGATAATCAATAGAACATTCAATTGATCAGCTCTGGCTATTAAACGGTAAATAGTTATAATTACTAGAGTATCAACCCCTGAATATTGAAGCTGCTCCGACGAAATAATAAGAAGATTGATAAAGTCAAAAGTGCAAACAATAAAAAAAAATAGAAAAAATTTGTTACATTAGCAAGTATACAAAATATAATTTAGGAAATGCTGTTACATTCCCAATAACAATAAATTCTTCAGACATGAGATAGGAAACAGAAGATTAATAGACAGTAGTTGTTGGGTTCACTTTGAGAAATACGACCTATTAATAAAAATTTATCAATCCAATCATTTCGATAACACAATGTCGATACCGACTGTCAGGCGATAGGAAAAAATTAGAAAGCTGATAGTAGAATCAACGAATAGAAATAACGGAAGAACAGCAAAAGAGTAATACCTCACATATACCAATAGACATCCCACTTATAAAAGTGTGTTCCTAACAGGATCGCTAATTTTAATTTAATTGACTAAAACTAATTCTATCTAGAACCGATATCTAATACCATTTGTATAAATTGCTTTCAAAAAGCCTGCATTATTGGTTTACACAACACACAATAAGAATATTACAGTAGAATACGCATTCTCTGAAGTATTCATCTAATATATAATACAATTTCCTTTTTCGAGTACTTTGATTGTGTGCGTTTGTATTGTACATATCCCATTTGGGTATAGATACTCATTTTATTTTATTGGATTTTGTGTGGATCAAAATAAATTTTTATTTTATGTTTGCATTTTGATGAAATAAATTTAATCGGTTATTAGATCAGCGTCATTTTAATATGACAAATTTTATGTAAGTTAAATTTTTTGTCGAGTCAAATTTGTTATTTGTTTTGTTATTATAATTATAAAATTTATAATATTAATTTTTATAAACAAGAAAAAATATTTTTTTAATAAAAAAAAGTAATTTTTAATTATTAAAAATTTTCTCAATTATTTCAACAAAACACGAAATCGTTTAGAATAAATCCAGGTATACAAATTATGTATACAATATGTACATAATATATATTATTGTATACCAATACCATACCAACAAATTCATTCAATATTATATATTTACCTACTAATTGAGGATTTGAGGACGATTGCTCTCTCACTTAAAGTATGTATGAAATAAAATTAGTTAGTATGGCTGTTACAACATAGTTTAACAACAATTTTTTTTCTTGTCGTTAGGTAAATTCGGGTTTCAATGATATGGTGCGGGTGTTTGACAATAACAAAAAAAATAATAATTTTCAAATTTTGTTTTTTCATGCCATCTACATCTTTCTGCTATCGGCAAAATCAGGATTTCTAAATTTTTGTCCTTTTTTTAAAATGTTTTCTCCCGAATAACAACTTAAATTAAAAAACATTTATGTAAATCCAAACTAAAAATAATGAATTTAAATTGTCAAAAAATTATACACTTGGTGTATAGAGATTATAATTAGTCTTTCCACATATACCCTTTCAATCTCAAATCGGCATACCATCCATATTCCACTTCTTATTTAATTTAATTCTAATCAACCTTTATTTCTACCACCAACTTTTTTCAACCACATTCAAAAACATTAAGTATATGTACTTATAATATTATTCTTATTATTACCATCACTGTTCGAACAAAGTCGAAAGACCTAAAAAGGCATAGAAACAACACTTTTTTTCATCTTGGAAATAATATCAGATAAACAGGAGGTGTTTAATAAATAAATATACACATTTATACAATACTAAATAGATAACTAAACATAAACAAATTATGTTCATAAAAATAAACCTACAAAATTCAATTTACGAAAGAAAGAAAAAACAACTAAAACAAATTTAGAAAACCAAGTTCGAGATCAAAAAAAAAAATTAATAACAATTTGTGCTGTATCATCATGATTATCACCATCATCATCATCATCATCATCATCATCATTTGAATTCGAATTCAAATAGGTGAAGAAGTGTTGCCTAAGGTGATAATGGCACCAAAAATATTCGTTATTACATTTTTAATTTTTTATTTTTTTATTAAATTTTTTAACTAGTACCGACACTAAAACCATTTTCAATTCGTTCATGAATCAATGAATCATAAAAATAATTTTTGTTTTTTGTTTTTTTTTTTTAATTCATATCTGGTTAAAATACGATGAGTGCTCACGTTATTATCACCCTTTTAACTTCCTACAGATTAGCCGATGTTTAAAAAAGAAAAAAAAAAATTATAATAACAACAATAAAATTAATAAATCAATAATATTTTAAATCTTTATGGCAATAACATTTTAAACATAACAGCAGCAGCAATTTTATAATATTAAGTCTATACTATACACCTCTGCGCAATGCATGAATGTCGCCACAATACTTTATATGTAAGTGCCCTTCTTTAAATTCATAAATACACATAATATTGTATATTGGAGAGTGCTAATGGAATGTATATATATATATATATATATATATATATTATATATATATATTATACTTAAGTAGTAAGTGAAAAATAAAAAGAAAAACTATCAACTCAAATTTATCTTGAAAAAGTTCTGAATAGGTCTCTCTTAGAATCTTAAATCATTCAATATTTAATAAGTAAAAATAAATAAATAAAAATATTCATATATGTATGTATATATGTATAAATATTCACCTGAATTAAAAAAAAAAACTTTTCTCGACTTCACTTAAATAATATCTCATGTACATTCACTTGCCTGCAGTGATGTTCCAAATAATAGTTACAAGTGCAATTTTCTTTTAAATAAATTTTTCTTCTTTCTATTGGGCTACAGACAGTTTTTGATTATTATAGTTTTCTATTTCCAATTTCCAACTACTGTTTTCAATATCAAATTTAGATCATATTTCTATCGTTTTTTTAGATTGTTACTACTTCAAATTGATTTCTTAATAACCAGGCCGACTAATTTAGTGTTTGCCTATGTTTCTTCTTCAGGATCTTATGTATAGTTTTTCTGACTATATCTCATTTTAGTATTGTCCCACGAGATCATATGAAGTCATATGCAGGGCCCGAGCTACTAATACTAAACGTAATAAGATGGTCAGAATGCTCAACAATGGGTAGACTAATTTGACTCAACAATTTTTTACTGCGGTAAAATTAAGAGAGTTGATATTAACGCATTTAAAAATTCGGAGTTATCTACTGTTTTGTAAAACTACCCCATTTACTTTCATCCAAATATTTAGAGGTATATTACCGAGTGTTTCAGAGCATGCGTACAAAAATATACCTTTTCCCATTTGAAAATTCTCGATTTCGGCCAATTTCGACGAATTTTGAGCTTAAAAAACTCTTTTCCGGTCCTTCTCAGAAGCTGAAAATATCATCAATCGATAGAGCTTGCTCAATTTAGTTAATTTTAAAATAACGGCTCCTCTTGAAAAGCTAATACGCATGCTCTGAAATACCCGGTATATTGAGCAAATATGATTACTTAAAAATTCTACGAATGTTTGGTTTTTTTTAATCGCTGCGAGACATATTTCTCTGACCTACTCTATAAAATCTAGTTAATATTATGTTATAGAAATATATTCTATAAATATGAAAAGGACCTTAGTTGGAATACAATTAACATAATTTATGGGTTGGTGCATCATAAACTGCGTTAAAATTTCTTGATAAAGTTCGAAATAGTGTTATAGGCAACCCTAACATTATTCCACTTAGAAATCGTCAAATTTGACTTTCTTTATTTCACATATATCTCCTTTTATAACATCCCACTGAAATATTTTCGACGGGAAACAAGAGATATATTAAGTGGCACGTACCTTACATAATGCAGATTCCTAGGCAACTAAAAATTGCATACGGAAGTTTGCTTGTAGTCAAATTCTATCGAATGTCGTACCATATTGCAATGAACTTGTTTCCGGAATGGCAAAATTATCTTGTGTACCTTAAATATACCATGTAACCTTCAAAAGTTAAAGAGAATTCAATTAAACTATTCGTACTAGTCGTAAAGCCCTCCCTAGTTCTCCGATAGTTCAAACTGATAAACTTTGTATTATTATATAAAACTGTTATTTAAAATCTAATGATAGCACACATTAAAAAAAAATATTCGTGTGTCCATACCCAGGCTTGGAGTATGTTACTATATCACTACACCAGTATACATCTACATTGTAGAGATCATTGTTGTATCGTATTATCCGCTGTATAGTATAGTCCCCGTAATTATTGATCGGTTCAATCATCTTCCAAAGGTGGTTAAAAAGTTTTAAATATAAAATGGGTAATCCTCTGGGAGATAATTGGATCGATCAATGATTACATAATCGAAAGCTAATTTTATTTATACCATATTGTTATTTTGCGGTTAATAGTTAGATTTAGCTGTTAAATTATATTTACACTACGTATTGTGCTACGTTCATATGTAATAGAAAAATATACAAGTTAGAAAAATGTAAGTAAAATATTATTACCGTTCTTTATTGTACAACTTCCTACTAATCTGTCTCATACCTTTCTTCTTATTTAATTTTATTTTATACTATTCTAACCAAGCGGTCTAAGAAGTAAAGGTATATCTTAATGTTTTGGCTGATAAAAATAAAAAAATAAATAAAAATAATTATTATAAGGACTTTATATCCGTATTGGTTTTAAAACTCATGTGAACATTATCATAATTGCTCCTGTCGTGCCAGAAGATTATATAAATGTTTATTGTGTGCATTGAACGTCAATTCCAAATACATAAAATGTGAGTTAAATACCAAAATCGTTAACGTTGAATGGAAGACAAATGTAAGCCACTGAATGTTAAAATAACTTTTACGAATATTTAGCATGTCTCTGATTTACTGTTAGATCCTTTATTGTAATATTATCCTTGATACAGTACACTGATTAGGTTTCGAAATAAAATTCCATCATCAAAAACAACTTTTTTTTTATGTTACTACAATTTCAAACTGAACTGTACATCAATACAATAATATTGAAAGGTTTGAAAAGTAGTAATATATATTCATTTATTTTTCTAGTGTGATGTTATTTGTCCAGTCATTAATTGATAAAAAAAAACAAAAAAAAAAAAAACTCAAATCAAACAAAAAAAACCGATTGCCATGTTGTAAATAAACACACGATAGCTTAAAACATCAATTTTTTAATCATTCATCATCAGCCATGTATAATAATAATACTAGTTACTAACCTCAAATTTATCGAACCCAACAGTTGAATTGTTGCAAAGTGAGTTATTTAGAAAAAAGAAGCATACAAAATAAATAATAATAACAATAACAACAAAATTAAAATTAATTGTTTATTGTTGTAGTCAGTCAGCTCATGCTATTCATATGTAAACGAATACAAAAAAAAAAACAAAAAAATAATAAAACAAAAATCAATTCGTGCGTTCTCTTCAAATTTTTAAGAAAAATAAAAAAATGTAAATGTTATAGAGTCAACAGAAGATTATTGAATAAATAAGAAAGTAAGAAAATAAAAATACTTGAAAGTTATTTACTTGGCCAGTGACCACTAAATAAAATAGTGCCAATGAATAAATATCGAACTACTTATTTACTTGTAAAAAAAAAAAAAATATATCGTAATTAACGATTGTAATTGCCTAGTAGCAATTATAGGAGTTGGTATTTTTTTATATTAGGTTTTATTTGGTCTAAGGGAATATGTTATAGTTGGTTAAAAGTGACTCATTCAATAGGATAAGATTAGTTTTTATTACATATATCAACTTCTTGCATCCTACATATTGACTATAATATTTTTTTACTGTCATTTGACTGTCAATGCCTATGGTTAGACTTTTGAATTTTGCATCAATGAGTGCGTTCAGTAGAATCTAGGGCTGCAATAAATAACAGCAATGTAGCATAATTAGCACTGCATTGTTGTAGCCAAATTTAAAATTACATCGTTTTTCTACACAATAAAATTTTACTTTAATTACTCCATTAAATTTATTCGTCTATGTACCTACTTTAATTATAATAAAAAATTTTAATAAAAAATATTTTTCAAATTTAATACGCTTATGATTATAAATTATTTTTAAATCCACTCTCTACTCACAACAAATTTAATGTAAACAAATAAGTTTAACATCAAAATATGAACATATAAACGTTATATAAAAATCGCTGCACAATATACCATAGATTTTTTTCTGCTGCAAAATTATGCATGTCGCTGATTTTAGTTTTGCAACTGTTTGATTGCATATTTGTATTCCATTAATTTATATGAAATCCCGCAAACTTGCAGTTGGGTTTTATGTGTGTGCGCTTTCTCAATTAAACTAATGAAACACAAATGTGGAATCAAACATTTGCAAAATTAAAAATTGCATGTCTGCGCTTACCCTTAAATCTAGCGCACTATATGAAATCACCGTTCAGTGGACATTTGTTCGAGTGCTACAGTAATTTTGCCATGCTAGATTCTACTGAACTCAGTTAATGCTAATCAGTCCATACTCAAACTAATTTTGTGGAGTGATTCACGAGAAATAGAAATTTCGACAAATAAAACATATGAAACTTCAACAATTGGTTCATAATCCGTAATTGGGTTAGTTACAATCAAGAGACGTTGATCTGTAAACGATTGTTGAATTTGATTTGTAAATGCACCAGTAGTAAAATGTCCAGCAATTGGTGTGGAATCACGTACTTGGCAAATTTGAAAACAGCACATTGACCAATTGGACGAAATGAAATTACATACACCTCTTGTGGCGACGGTTAATAGCAGCAATTGTACGACCATACAAAAGTAATTCTGCTCATGTATAGCCTAAAATAATAATATTAACACCATCAGGACGTCTTTTGTATTGTGCCACTTCGAAGTTCAGAGCCAATGTGTGTTGCAGCTACCAACATTTTATAGTAACACCTTCTTTAAGAGTTAATAAATAAAGTCCTTTCGACATTATAACGTTTGAGTAAGGAGTGCTGCGAATTGAGAGCAGGATTTGAAAAGGCATACATGAAATTATTCAAATAATTACACATACATGTAGCGAAAGGAAAATTAGTTTCATGAATCAAAGTCAAAATGTAAGTGTAGCAAAAATCAAGACTCAAGAATAAAAGTCTAAATACAGTCACTTAATTCTGTATTAAAACACTGAAATCTATGAGCTTTATAACAAAACATACTTCGTTAAATAATGAAAGCTACAACGAAATCATTGGCAAAGTCATACTATATGAACGAAAGCGGTTGAAGATGGCCAACTGAAAAACACAAAGGTTCACCAAATCTTCAGTGCTAATATCAAAGTGAAAACTGATCTTTGACATTTGATATCAATAGGATAAGACGCGTTTAGGTTACATGGAGTTGTAAAAAGTGGCATATACTAGCATAGAGTCGAGGTTGTATATGTAATTCTTAACTTAGAGCTATATTAAGATGATGAAGAAAACTGGATGTAGCTGAGATTAGATGAAGTTGTACAAAGAGTCACATAAATAGATTCGAAACCGTGTGAAATTTTTAATGATGGATAAACTAATTTCTTTACATTCGAATCTTTGTTAAAACGGTTAAAGTTATAACATTTGTGTCATATCCTTATGCCTATATAGAATCGCAAACCTGCCAATAGGTTTGGCAGAAAATGTGATCAAATGAATCAGAATTTTATTTTTGTAACCGTTATATCTGATAGTGGCTATATTTAAGTATCCATCAAGTAACATTTAGTACCAGACCGATCTCATGATGAATATTTTATAATTAAGTATATACATTAAAATATTAGAAGGTTGGCATATCATGTAATACTTTATAATAATCCAGGTCGCCAAGCCGATAGCCCTGGCAGCAGTGATTGTAAATCCCTATTGTTCATACATTTTAAATTATATTCAATAAAAATAATAAAAATATCCAGATCGCATACAAAAATATCATTATGTGCTATGTTATAATAACCGATAGTAACTTAATGTAGTAATTTATATTACAATGCATCATAGTAGAAATAATGTACCTTCTTCTTCTTCAGCTGCATATATCCACTATTGGATGTTTGCGATCATATTTTTGAAGCTATTTCTATCCTGCGCTGCATGCATTAGCTTTCCCACCATTTGAAGGCCCATCCGTTGCCTGATGTTATTAGCCATGAGCTTCGTTTTCTGCCTTCAATTTTATCTTGCAGAATCAGTCGTGGAATATAATATTATTGTCATTTCGCATCATATGACCGAGATAACTTGTTTTTCATTTAATTGTTAACAACAACTTGCAGTTTCTACCTATTCTACTTAATTGTACCGTATTAAATTGATACGGTATACCCAAATATCCACATTTAATAATGAACCTCTATACTATAATAATAATAAATAAAAAAAAAGTAAACTAATTTTAAAATTTCCATTGTAGTGTATTCGAAACGAATTGTGAACTTCATAATGCCAATATCACTTAACATAATGATGACAATACAAAATTTCTGAAAAACAATCTATACAATAATGTACTCGGACTTATTCATTTGCATTTAAAATTATGATAAAAAAACAAAAAAACCAGAAAAGCATACCATTACCAAAGAGTATCGTGATATAACAACTAACTCAATCATTCACTCACACACAACTACAGTGATATAATACTGTTTTTTATACACATATAAAAAAAAATCTTTATTCATACTGGATGGATGATAAATCGTTTTAATTTTTTTTATTCTTTGTTGTTAAATCTTATGAGGAATTTTCGTCGCGTGCACTAAACCTAATCTTTTAAATTGTATATATATAGTTTATATATATACATATGGGATTGCTAATATAGTAATAATACATAATTATTAATCCAAAATTATTTAAATGTTCATTTATTATTATTCATTTTGTTGTTGAGTGAATTTAACAAAATTTACGAAAATAAAAAATAATGTGAAGGAAACCAAATTTGATTATATTTGGCATGAGTGTTTGAATATAGCAAAAATGCATAATTTTGGTAAGATTTTCATTGAAATTTAACCACAAATAAAATATTTGATTATGACTAGAATTATTCTTCTTCTTCTTCCATTTACCCTATTCAGGACATAGTGATTAAGATAAAACGATTGTAAATAGAATAATAGGATTAGTATTAAGGAATAACATATTAAGTGACATTAGAAATGCATTTCGATTACATTTACGATATTACTGGACAGCGTTAGAAGAACACAATACGAATTTGAAAGAATTAAATAATTGAATATTTAATGAAATGACAACTTATTTTGAAATTTTAGTATTGTTCTAGAGTTGTTAACAAGAGTTCTCAACGTTATGGTTGCAATCGATTCTAAAAAACTTAAAGAATTACACATTTAGCCCACAAACAACTTGGGATTACATTTTAGAATTATTCTAGAATTGTTATGGCTTCAACCAATTTCAACAAAATTGGAAAATTATAAATTACATCCACAAACAACCTGGGGACTACATTTTAGAAATATTCTAAAGTTATTATGGCTTCAACCGGTTCTGAAAAAATTCTAAACCCAAAAACTATCTGGGGTTATATTATAGAATTATTCTCGAGCTATTCCAGATCACCATTTAAAGCTATATTATTGTTACTATTCTATAGAGTTATTAATGAAATTCTGAAATTCATTTAATATTTTGTTTAAGGTATCTTTATCACGATTTTTAAATTGTTTTTTTTTGTGAAATAATTATATTTTTCTGTATTCAAATTTAAAAAAAATTAAAAGACAAATATTGCCAGTATATGGTAGGTAGGATTATTAATTTTTTAATTGTTGATATATGACCCAATTTAAATGTAATATTTTTAGTCGTTAGAGACTTGAATTGTTAATGTTTATGAACCAATTCAAATGTAGTTCATATTTTCAGTCATTTTAGATTGATAAATATAACATAGTTCTGATAGTTCAGATCAAGCTCCCTGGCTTATTTCTTACAATAAATTATCTTCACTTGACTACTACACAAGTTTCTATTTTGGAACGAGCAATTTCAATTGGGTTTAACATGAAAGAATACGGCTGCAATATTACGGTAAAACAGAAATTGGTAGTGCAAAAGTTGAAGAAACATAAATTAAAATTAGGTACTTAAAAAATAGAGTTTGGTATAATATTTTCAAATAATTTTTTCAAAATTTGTATTAGACTGGCCACATCACTTTAATGCGCCCTAGTCTAAGCACACAGCGTTTTCTAAAACATACACGTTAATTTTTTGCCATCTACTTTTTCTATTTTTGAAAAGGAACAATTTTGGAATTTTTCGACACTAATTTTTATTTATCTGAATTTTGAAATAAAAATTTCTGAATTTTAAAAAAAAAATATCTGAATTTATTTCGTAAAAATCTAAATTAAAATTAAAATTTTCTAAATTTGTTTTTCCAACAAAAAAAAAACCTGGAACGGAATTGGTTTAGCAAATACCGGAATCTATAATTATAATTGACAAGCATTTAAGGTCCTGCGCATTAGACACCTTTTCATTTTATTTCGATTATCCTACTCCTTAATGAACTTCTGATATAATATATAAGATGTATATATGAAACAAAAATGCGCACACAGTTGAAAATTTTGTACTCATATGATTTTATTATTCAGCAAATACATTATGCATATGTTGGACTTATTAAAATAATAAACAAAAGCAAACAAATCGGTTATTATAATTTATATTATGTACTTGCAAATGAATCTATGTACATATGCCAAATAAAAACAAAGAAACAAATTCATCTCAAATAAAAAATATAAAAAAGCAAAAACAAAAAAAATCAGTTGAATTGTTCATATGACTAGCAAATTCATTTTTATATAGTAGAGTTAGAGCATCTATAACTATCCTTAATGAACTTCTAATATAATAAATGAGATGTAAATATATAAAAACAACAAAAAAACAAATCACTTGAATTCTTCATTTTTATCTTTTTAAGTAACTGTTTCTAAATTTTAGTTATTTGTAGTGATAATATAGTTTTTATTAGAATTATGTATTATATAGCTCTATATATACATACCTCTTTAATGACAAAACTTTTTATTTTTAGTAATTTTATCCACTAAATGCCACTTACTATAGGGAATGTATCGGAAACGAAGCAGTATATGAGGGACGTGTATTTAAGTGTCCTAAATAAAACTTACTAACCACAAAAGTTTTTTTAAACACGAGTGGTTTCTGCTATATCGTGCGAAGGCTATGTCAGTACGTTAATTACTGTTTTTTTAAAAACTTTATATTTGATTTCAACTTGAAATATAATTACTCAACAGGGGCCCCTAGTATATTTAGAATAAACATTAATTTGACTTGCAAATGCTATAAAATGTTTGTACTGGAAAAATAAGTTTACAAACCCTGCTGCGCTAACCTCCTATCTCATACCTAAATTTTGTTCAATGTTGAATTAAAATTTTCCTTATTCTCATAGTCCCTATTTATTTTAATTCACGTGTAGTCCCAATAACAGTGAATCAAAAATAAATCTATATTACAGGATGAAAATATCAACATCAATTTTAATGAACATAACCTGATAAGGGAGAAAAAGTATAAATACTTAGGCGTAGTTATAGATGAAAATTTAAAATGACGTACCCAAATCAACGAACAACTAAAAAAAGCCAGTAAAATGGTAAAAGAATACCATTTGTCTATTTTATCATGTTCAATAGTACTATTATGTATGCATTTCAAATCTGGGGTAATTCTTTTAATAAAGATTTGGATCTGATACAGAGCATACAAAATAAAACAATAAAAAATTAATGATCAAAGAATATCAACCACTATAGTGTGGCATATTGCCAATTACACTGCTGATTCGTCAAAGTTCGTGAATATTCGTCAAAATGTCAAGTAATAGAGCAATAAATTGTTTAGAGTGCAAAAAAAATATTAATTTAAAAAAAGTTAAGGCAATACAATGTGATGGAGAGTGCAGAAAGTGATTCCATAGCCAATGTGCAAGATTGGAAAATGAAGATTTCAGTGACTGCGTAGGGGAAAATGCTAAATTATGGCTATGCACTTCCTGAAACATAATACCTTCGCAGAATATGAATAGCCACAATTATTATACAAGATCAGCCGGAAATCTAAGAATAATATCATCTACTATCAGCGGGTATGACACACTATATAATTTAGGCTAGAAATATTACAATGAACTGCCCACCGAGCCGACACAAATTGAGAACTTATATTTAAAGATAAATTAAGACAATATTAAGTAGACTATATTTAAAAGCTAAAATTTGTGGTATATTTAGGTTATTAATCTATAGGTTTTAATTTGTATTATAATTATATTTTCTAGAACTTTTTTGCATTTTGGTTAGTGTAGGTGTAATTAATTAGTATGTATTATTAGTATTCATAAATATTTTTACTCTAGGTCTAGTACAGTATAGGTTAATTAAGTGTTTTTGAAATATTAAATTTTTTGTTTTTTTTATTACTGATATTATTTTGCTGAAATTATTTTGTTGAATTATTTTTTTTTTTCTCAAATGAGCTCAGTCACTCGTATATACAATAAGTACAATAAGATAAGTATGCATATTTTGTGCAAACAAATACATATTCATATTTCATTTAACAATGTCACAATATAATAAAAGTAGTATCTAGTACAGTGGGTGAGTTGTATAAGCAAATTTAAAATTTAAAAATATTTAATAACAACAAATTATTTTTTTTTTAATTCATTGATCTATAATCTAAAGTAAGCCTAAACTATATTAGTGACCATTTGTTTTTTTGAATTCATTAATTAATTATTAACATAAATTAAATCTAGCTATATTAATGACAAATATAGTATTCATTAATTTTTCTTTTAAACTCATTAAATTCAATAATATCTTTTATATACTTAGATAGTTCATTGTAGTATTTATATGCTAAATTGTAGATGGCATCATGATTATTGAATCTGACTTTTGATGAAATTATGATGGATTAGTCTTCTTTAGTATGGTTTTATGTTAATTTCATACTATTATTATTTTTTTTGAGCACTGAAATTAAAAAAACAAAAAAAAAAGACTATTGATTGGGCTCAATTGAGAAAAGAATGAAATAAATAAATAAAAAGTCTTACAGAATCGTATGAAAACAATTAATTATTCTTTAAATTTGAAATTCAATTTTAAATAAGGATTTGTCCCAGTCCCCATTTTTCTTCAATATTTCTACAGCTTATTATTGACATAGCTATACCCAAATTTTTCAAACCAAAACGAAATTCCAACAAAAGACACACCTTACATATTTATTTTTAGATGCCAATAGCATTTAACAGATTAGAATTCTAGAATTCATCGACCTTATCATAATAAAACCTCCTGGTGATTGTTACTAATCCCTCAATTTCAATTACTGATAACGAAAAATACTTAACAAAAAATCTTAAAAAACAACCGAATGATCTATTTTTTTTTTTTTTTATATTTTTAAGTACTCGAAAAATATAAAAATAAATATAAAGTGCGCAAAAAATTTTTTTTTTTTACTATTTTCTTTTGAATTTAAAACTGAATTCTTTTAAAATTTGATTTGCTGCTGCTTTTCTTATCAATTTGATTAATTTCACGATCAGAATTAACAAAAAAAAAAATGTATTTTCAAAAAGTTGAAAATAAAAATAGTAAAAAAAATAAAAACCAAATTAATCTAGTTAAAAAACTGGTGAAATTCAGTTTTTAATATATTTTGTAAAAAAAAACAAAAACACAAAATAAAAATAAGAATAAAAATTTAATTTTTTGCACGAGGCTGAAAAAAAAAACCAAAACAAAAAATCCAAAAACAAAATTTACATTTCTATAAATATTTTCTAGACTTCTATTTTTAGAAAACGATATTAAAAAAAAACAAAAAAATATTAATTTTTATTTTCGTTTATATGGCAGAAAATCGTGAATTCAATACCCGGCTGGCTGATAATGAAATTGAAAATAACAAAAGAAAAAAAAATTGTATTTACATAAAATGTAAATTTAGAATTTTTCGCGGTTTATATTATTTTGGAATTCTTTCAATTAATGGTAATTTTATTTACAATCATTTCTAGTTATTTATTTAAAGGTGAAAAAAAATAAAAAAAATACAATGAAATACAATTTGCATTTCTCCTCTTTATATACATACCTACCTACAATACAACTGTAGTCTATTTTGAGAATTATTATTTTTCGTGTTTTTTGTTTTTGTTATTTATAATTAGATTTTTGTTGAATTTATTTCCACCAAGTTTATTTCATTATTTCCGATCATAAATTTAATTTTATTTAATTTCAAAATAAAAATTTACGATATTCATGCTTACTTGGAAAATTTACAATCTATAAAAATAAAATTGTGCAAACATTGCAATCAAAAACTTTTTTAGTAAATTTAAAATGTTATATTTTGTGTATCAAGCTTTCGATAAATTTTGACATAAAGGACTAATATAGAGTTTAGTTGTTTCAGTGTTTCATATTCTGAACAAATTTCAATGCTCATTATGTTCAACACAGGTGCAAGTCTGCTTGCTCTTTGTTTAATAATTTTTCATCTTAAAGCTAGTTTGAATATAAAACTTAACCTGCCTTAATACTTAATCTACAAAAACTATTTACTAGGCTTTGTAGAATAAATGATGAGAAGAAATGATTTTGTAAATGTATCTTTGAAATGAACATGTCGTATTTCATAGAGTCTCTGTTAATATTGCCCAGGGTAAATTTAATTTTTTTATTTGTAGCCCAGCCCGGGCGGGCTTTATATTGAAATAATATGTATAGACAAAATTCCTAGATATATAAAATGTGCGGATGCTATAAACCTAGCTTTTAATGTGATTTCTATGTATTTTTCATTATCGTAAAATATATGTGATATTAAACGGTTTTCTGAAATTTGGATATATTAAAATAGTAACCTTGACAAGATATTGAGTACTGATGGCGGTTGGTTATACTATGGGAGAAGCTACAAACATGCTACAAATTGGAATGAATAACAAAACTTCTAACTAACTCCAAAATAATACAGTTAAATTAAATA
The DNA here is from genome assembly GCA_963942445.1 of Argyra leucocephala. Lineage (NCBI taxonomy): Eukaryota > Metazoa > Arthropoda > Insecta > Diptera > Dolichopodidae > Argyra > Argyra leucocephala. The sequence goes on along the minus strand of OZ012679.1, from coordinate 32,518,145 downwards.
AAGCTTAATTTAGTCATGTAAACTTTTCTTATCAAAAAAATTGTAACTCAACCAGTTTAAATCAGTAATGTATTGTCATTCATGATGCAAGTCTGTTGTGGAAAGAGTACGTGGAAATGAAAATAAAAAATGTCAGTTCAAACACAAAGATCGGTTTTTGCTAATTGGGGCGATTTTAAGCTATAACGGCTTTGATTTATAATCCAATATCAATGCTAGTCTGGGCATACGGTATTTATAAAATATGAAATATAGAAATATGATGCAAGATTCCACGTAACATTTTATTGTTATAAAAACAAAATTGGTGCTGTAAGACTCCTATATGACTTCCGATAAGCACTAAAGGTGTTATAATGATGTTTTTATAGAAACAATGTGATTAATATTGCTATAAGAATGTTCTTTGCAATTAAAAAGTATATTATATTTTATTTATTTAAAAATTGGTTATTTTTGAAGGCAATGTGTTTTTTCGAAGTATTATAAATGGCAATGAAATTTCTTTCTCAGCCAAATTTTGCATTGTGGTCACAATAATTATATAAATATTAATACAATAATATTCTTAACCGCAAAATATTATTTATTAGTAAAACAAATTTAAAAATATCTATAATTAATATCTATTTCACTTTCTCATGAAATAAATATAAACTCCATAAAATTATTATTTTAAAATAAAAAATTATACCTTTCTCACTCTGGCATAACATAAATTATTTCAAATTAATTTCATTTCAAAATAAAAACATATTATACACTAATACACATGCATACAAGTCCTATAACAAGATTACAATAATTGCTCAGGTGCTTTATAGGATTCTCCATTTTAGTGCTATAACGTATTTATAACGTATCGCAACAACTCCGGATCAGAAAAAACTAATACTGCCATAAGAGTCTTTATAATAGTGTTATAAGAGCGCACAAGAGTCTTATAGCAATTAAATTGATACCAAAATCCTAATACCAAATTTTATATAGGTTAATTAACATATTTTATCTATCAAAACCTAATTGGGGATATTGGTAGATCATATTTTTATATTAGTTCTTTGAGTTAAAATTGAATTAATAGCTAGTATGTAGGACTAGTTTTAATGTTGAAATAATGATACGGTTACAAGCAGGTCGAAGCCACTTTTTATGACATCAAATCCATCTTTTTTCCCAGATACCCGTAACCGATACTGTGGAATAGCAACAGTCGACTTTTTAACTACAAACTAAAGCAAGGTCGTTTCAAAATAACGAATATACCGGGTATTTCAGAGCATGCGTATCAGCTTTTTAAGAAGGGAAGGAGTCGTTATTTTAAAATTTAAAAAAAGGTTTGTTAACTAAATTGAAGGTGCTCTATCGATTGGTGGTATTTTGAAGTTCCGGAATGGACCGACGTAGAATTTTAAGACGTAGAATCCGTTTTTGCATAAAAAAGTACACCTTCCCATTTGAAAATCTCTATTACGGCTAATTTCGGCGATTTTTGGTCTGAAAAAACCGATTTCCCTTCCTTCCCGGAAAATATAACCAATCGATAGAGCACCCTTGATTTAGTTAATAAAATTTTTATTCAATTTTAAATTAACGGCTCCTTTCTCTTTTAAAAAGCTGATACTAATGGTCTGAAACACCCGGTATATAAACTTTAATTATCTAGATTTGTTCTTCAATTTTCGACTACTTAAAACCAGATTTAAGCTCAAACTGCGCTAACTAAAACTGTATTATGTATTTTAAAGTTCGAAATCTTTTTAAGGCATGATGGTGGCTTAAAGATTAAAATTTCTTTTCATTGTATAGCAAATGTTAATAACCAAAATTAAAATGTAAAACCATAGAAGATCGTTTTCGTAAAAAAGAGAAGTGCATTAGAAAAGAGAAGTGTTTGTTTACATTTTCGAGAGACGTAAAATATCTAAATGCGGCACTGGTTATCTGGAATATTTCTTTGTTTATAATTTAAGACATTTTTTTTATCTGTATCAGAAAAAAATTCTTAGAAATTTCTCAATCAGTTTTTTAATAATAATAATAATAATTGATGTTGGAAATAGTTTAGTAAAAAATTATTTCTTAAAATAAATTATCGTAAAATTTTAAATCATTCAATTTTTACGAATTCATTCATATAATTTTTTTTTGTTTGTTTATACAAGATAGATTTGTTTCAAACTGTGCAATTGTAAAAATTCTGTTTATGTTTTTTATTTTTTTTTTATTATACAATATTGAATATTTTATTTGTTTATTCTACTATAATTTTCACGTTGTTCCGGTTGATTTTAATTAGATTGGAGTTTCATCAGAAATCATAATCTAGATCCTTGATTTAATATAAATAAAAAAAAAAACAATATAATTTGGAATCTGTACAGTTACACAAAATTAATAATTAGATCAGCTGTGGTATAATTTTTTTTTATTGGAGAGTTATAGATGTACCTTTTCAGATCTGTTGTACTTCCCCGTTCTTTATCCTAGAACTGCTGGTTTATATCCTTGGATTGCTTTAATGCCAATTTCAGAATTATGTGATGTGTATTCCTGGAAATATGTGATATAAATTATAAATTTCCACAAAAACAAGGGATTAAATCTACTGCACAAATGATATAAGAGCTTCTTTTTGCTTTTTCTTTTTGACATTATTTGCCCAAACTATGGGTAGAATGACTACTTTTCGAGGTAAAATGACTACTTTTATCAATAAAATTTCAATGCCAGTTAAATTTTGGCTATATTATTGACGAAAAAATTATTTTAATTTCCCATAATTTTATTTAATAATTTAATATTTAATATATACATACTTACTTATGATCACACATACATAAAATTAGAAATAAACATTATTTAACTCAACTCTGCATAATTATTCTAAAAAAATTAAACCATTAAATTTATATTAATATTATGTTTCTACCTCTTTCTGACAATTAGACTCATAAGGAGAGTTAAGCACTCATAATAAGAATTTCTCAATACTCTCATAGTAGTTTCCTTATGAAACTTTAACTCTCATAAACGGTGCTCTTTTACTCTCATAAACATCATATAAGTCTCTCATAGCGTTCTAGAGTGAAATTATTAGAGTATAATAATTATTTAATTTAGGATTAATTCTCATAGAACTCTACTAGAGCCTTATGAGAGGAATTTTGTTACTTGGGAGCATTCCAGCTGCTGTAAAGTCTTGGTATAACAATCACGTACATTATTTTTTTTTTTCTTTGAATTTTTGGTATTATCATCATCCTCCCTTTCTTACAAACTAAATTGGTGGGGATGTAGGGTGAATTTGATGGTATACCACAATTTAGTATATTTTGAAGGGCTATTAAATCGGTTTAATTTAGTTATTAATATAAAATGATATCAGCGGAATATCCAACTGATAATTATATCATTAACATCATTACGTTACGCAGATGTCGCTGTACTTATTCACAGGCAATGAAGATGGTCTGTCTGAAAACTATCAAAATTCTATTTCGAAAGAACCAAAACGGCACGCAAAATATGCATTAACAATAAAATTATCAAACATTTGCCCACTTTAAAAAATCATGAATATTACTAACTGCTGCAGCACGCAAACAGAAACAAGAACCCAAATAAGAAAAGCGGCAGCTGTTTCAGGTTATATTCAAGTCTTTAGATAGGGAAACAAATACTAATAGAAAACAAAGAATTAATTTACAAAAGAAGTAATATTCGATTCGATGTCATCAGTAATGATCTTTAGTAGTGATATTTAATCTTTTAATCATCCACGACCAAAATTACTATGCATGGATTTACAACAATTTTTTTTAGTTTACTTGCAATAAAAAATCAATTATTAAAAATAAATATTTTTAGTCAGGATTTGCTTTTTTAAGGTTTTTAGAATAGAAAAATTATTAAAATATGAGCACAGTTTTTTATTTTCTAATATTCCGCAACTGACTATGTTCAAATTTCATACATTCAAATTTAGAACTACTACATTCATACAGATGTAGATTAGCAAGTAATATAATGTAAATGTACCTATCACACTATCACAAAACCCTTTTTTTATAAATACAATACCTTCCCCCCTCTTTTTATATCTAATTTATTTTTGAAATAAGAAATAATATTATCTTCTCGTTCTAATGCAAAACAATGGACATTTGTTTTCATATTAATTAATAAGTTATTGATAGAAAACTAAACTATAGGTGGACGTTTCAGTGAAAATATTAGTTCAAATTTTGAAATTGTTTTTTATTTTGCTAAGACCATAACAATTAAACTGGCATGTTCACTTATTTATTTTATTCAAATAATTATAAAATAATATATTATTTAATAGATTCTAACACATACTTTCTTCAATTTGTAAATAAAAAATATTTAAAATCGCAAGTTTGCTTGGAGCGGGAATTAGAGACACGTAAATTTACGTTGTACGTATATTTACGATCAACCGGGCGGAATTATGAAAATGATATATCGAAATAATTAATTAAATTATTCAACTATTTTTCATTATATAAGGATGCAAATGGAAAATTTAAAATTGAAATTTAACAAACTAAACTGGACCTAATTAAGTCCTACATATTTAAGTTTATTACACTAAACTAAACCTATATTAAGTCCTATCAATTTACTAGATCTAATTAAGTCCTACATTATTTTCTTTGCGTATATGTTTTTTGTTACAACTAAATTTTAAATTTTGATAAAAATTTGTATGGAAAAGCATGATAATTTGTACAATGTGTCCTGATTGCGAACTTGATATTATTGTAAAATGTTTTCAGTGAATTAATTTTATTTATCGTCTTATATTTTAAAAAATCCATTTGTTTTTTTTTATAAATAGAAGCAATCTCCGAATTTATCTTGCCATCAAAATTATATTAAGTTATCTGAAATGAACCAACAATGTGTTTGTGTTTGAAACATTGTTTTGATCTACGGATTATGCAGACATATTAAGCAATTTAGATATTACAGAGCATCAAACTAAGCTTGAACATAATTTAAGAAGCATGAACATATCTTTAAATAACATAACATTGACGCCAATCTTCTAAGATAATAATGATTTCGATTTAAATATCCAATATAATGGACAAAGTAATAGGTAAAAAAAGTGATCAACCCCGAAATGAATCCATTACCAGCATTTCATAAAGACTTGAAGAAAATAGTATTAAAGAAGTGACTCCAAGGAAAAACGTTAAAGGAAATTTGCCAAAACCATTTAAAACGGTTTTATTTGGGAAATTGAAACGACGAAGAAATTTTTAAATGGAACTCAAGAGCAAAAACGATATTGAACACCAACGTAGCTTAAATGAAAAAAAAACTGGTAGTGTGCATTGTTATAATATTTAATTTGATTACAGCGTTATCTTATTTCTTAATTTATTGATTTTTTTTTTTCGATTACTGAATTGTAGAATTTTCCAAATAGGTACCTCTTATAATAAATTTATCTGTTTTATAAATGATAATAAATAATTTTACTCAAATATTGTTTATTTATTACAAATTTTAGTATATAGTATTGAATTTTTATTATTTAATTGACAATCAAAACTTTGTTAAACAATTAAACGAGTCAAGTTCGAAATCTCGCTTATCAAAATGTCGTTTGATCAAAATCTTTTGCTTTTCAAAATATTTTTTTTACAAATCTCGCTTGTGTAATGCTTGTGGAATACTAGTGAGCTATTGACTCTTCTAGTGACCCTGATTTTTACTTCCAGTCCAGCTGTCTATTAATGTCAAGATGCATGGGTCTTCTGAACGAGACTGAGTTCGGTCAGAATCTGTGCTTTTTTAAAAATGAATAAAAATCCTGGAAAAAGGAAATAGCCGTTGTAAATAATATGGAAATAGTAGATATACTTTTTGTATCCAACAGCGATTACGCGTAAAAATAATTAATCTAAATATTCTAGAATAAAAAGCTATGTTTGAAAAAAGCGAGATTGTTAAAGACGGATTAGGTTCGCTCTCTTCGATTATCGTTTCGCTCTCTCAAATAGGTACCACTTTTAATAAATTTATCTATTTTATAAATGATAATAAATAATTATACTCAAATATTGTTTATTTATTACAAATTATAGTATATAGTATTGAATTTTTATTACAATAAATATTTTTTAGTATATTGATACTTAGTATAATAAATTATTTAAAAAATTAGTTATTAATTTTACTCCTATTAATTATTGTAAAGGGATATCTTTAATAAAATCGTAAATTGGTACACGTTAATCGCAAATAAATTCAAAAAACGGAATTAGGTATATCTGTGGGCGGAAAATTTCAAGGGAAAATTAGTGTAATTCAATTTTTTTTTGTTAGTTTTAATATTTTATTATTAATTTAGGAAAAATTCGATTATAATCGAAATAAAATAATTTAATTGTATTTATATATATACTAATTATTGTAATTTAAAAAAGCTAATATTTTTCTTATTTGGTCAAATTAAACTAAAATTTTTCCTTAAGGGAGCGAAAATTGGTAAATTTACGTTGCTTTCGCTTCAATTACAACATGAGGCAAGCAAAAGCTTTAAAAAGATTAATATTATTTTTTTTGAGAAACTATGATTCAGCTATTATTCACTTAATTTATTTTTTTGTTCATTCCACTTCCCCATACCGAACTAAATAATTAAATTTGTCAACTGGAAAACTATTTTTTGTTTATATTATATCTAAAGAAATAGAATAAAAAATTTGATTAAAATAAAAATTGAACCAAAAAACAAAGATTAATGTTTTAATAAATGTATTGGATTCATGTACACAAAGTTGGCAACACAAATTAGTTTGTGACGTCCCGACATATGGTTATTATGATTATGTATATTATTATATTTATCACTTCATATTCATTTCTATATTATTTGTTTACATTATATTTTGATATAATGGTCACCCTAAAAATAAAATAAGCGACCATATTGGTGACTCTGATGTGATCATTCATTGATATTATTACAAAATTAATGGTCACCCTAAAAATAAAATAAACGACCATAAATTTGAAGTTAAATATCTAGGCATTAAGAAATTTGGCAGATTCTAAGGGAGATGTTGTATCGGCGTAGGATCTAATGACCATATCCATAAATAACCATATCCACTAATGACCATATGATAAGGATAGCTGGAATTGCTAGCTTTCCAAAAATATATTATCTTAAGTGGCGCGTCTTATCCTTCAAGGACGAAAAGGACATTTAAAAGTATCTTTGTTGTTTTGATGTTTTTATAAACAAACCATTATATCGGTTGATCTATTAGATACATATATATTTGGTTATATATTTTAGAAAGATAACGGTTTGGAGCATATTCGAAAATTTTAATATTCAAATGCATTTAATATGCATATTCAAATATTTGATGATGATTGGTGCTGCCGTTATGAAGATATTGTAGTTGAAAGCAGAAAATTTTGGAAAAAAAAGCAATCTTTATTTTCTTTCTTGATAAACCAAATACCTCAATATTTTACCATAAAACCCTCCCAATATTTATATACTGTTAAAAAGGCCTCTTTTTTTCTATAACTCATACATACATTCTTTATGTCTACATCGAATAGTTTAGAAAATATAAGATGAAATTATTTTTTTATTCTTTTTCTATATAAAGCTAGGAATTTGCTTTTACGATATCACAATCTTCTGAATTAAATGTTTTTTTTTTATAATTTTCACTTTTTCTTTTTTATAATTTTCACTTTCTTTTCGAAATCGAATTTCAAATTCGAACAATATCTAAAATTTTAAATTAATTTCAACAAAAATTCTACATAATGTTATCATTTACTACGTGATGATTGATCTTAGTACAATGAAATAACAATTCGGTACTACTAATTCAGTTCTTATTATATTTTAGAAGACAATGCAAAAAAAGAAATGAATTGTTTTTATCTATAAATAACTGATGAATAATGTATTTTAATGATTAGTACTCTTTGATACCACCTTATACGGTATCAGTACACCTTAAAATATTTTTATTTTGTTTCCTTATTTTTTTTTTTTTTTTGCGCATCAATTCACACTTCGTTATTTCAAGTAAATAAAATGTGGGCTGACAAAAAAAAATAAAAATAAATTTAAACACATTATTTTATTGTTAAATTATATTTCTGATTATATTGCAAAACACCTAACCCCAATATATCACAAAATAAAATTGTCCCCTATTAAGTGATAAACAAATAAACATCCTCACAATAATTCATTCTTGTAATGAACACTGAACCACACCACGCGTTCGCTTATATACAACACTTACATCACACATCCATAATCAACAAAAAAAAAAATAATATAACAAAAATAAACAAATTTTTTTTTCAGAATTATTATTTTTTTTTCGTTTCTTTCTTTAAGAATCCGATTGTTTTGTTCGCAAACAGAATAAATTATTCTTGTATTATATAGTTTTGCAATTGCACAGTCCTTGTATTATATCGCAGAAAATTAAAATCTTTTTTTTTTTTATATACAACAAAATGTACAAATAAAATCGTAAATTGTGACAATTTTCAATTTTTATAGTTAGAGTAATGCATACAAAATATCGACAACAACAACAACAACCGGCAAAGACTTCAATTCAAAGAATTCAAACATTTTTTCAATTTAATTTTAGCATAAATAGGAATAATTGTGATTAGGTGCCGTGCCGCGCCGCGGCAATAATATTCAAACAATGCAAAAACATTAAAACAAAAAAAAAGAAGAAAATAAAAAATTACAGGGCTGATTTACTGAATTTATAATGAAATACCGTGCCATATTCATTCACGCACAACAAAGATTATCATCGATAAGATCAAAGAAATGAAACAAATAATAACAAAAAAAAAACAAATAAAAATTCATTACGCAATAGTTTTGCAAAAAAAAAATAACAAACATTTAAAAAATAAAAAAACACCTACGCGTGTAAATGAATGTGCAATGAATAAAAATCAAATTGAATACGCACTCTCTTTAATGATATTTGAAAAAAAAAAATGTACCTAAACAAAAATATAACAAATTTACAATAGGCATTTAATGTTGTAATTGAAAAAAAAATTAATTTAGTTGTTCCGACCATTATAAGGATTATTTGCTTCATTAATTATCTACACAATTGGACGGTAATACACACTATTCGATCTTGGCCAATATTTTATGTATAATATAAAAATACTAGGGGCCCCTGTTGAGTAATTTTAATTCAAGTTTAAGTATTAGCTTTTGTGTAAAAATTCTGAACCTACAGGTTCAAAATACAAAATCACATGTTAAATTGAATGAATGAATGAATGAATGACAGGGACTGAACAGATCTCTATGTCAAAATTTGAGTTTCAATAAGTTATTTTTCAATTGAAAATACTACTAATTAATATTTTAATGCAATGTGAATTTACCGTGCTAGTCTGTTTTATTTGTTTTTTATTTACACTCCTAATTATAAGTTAAACCCGATTATCATTGTACAAATCAAGATATGGTATTGTATGCAGAATAAATTTATTCCAACGATTCAAGAAAATTTTAAGAAAACTTAATATTAATTTTTACCTACCTTATCTACATACATTAAATGTACCTCATATGCACTCTCTTGACATTAGTAAAAAGTACCTATGCGATTAGGTGGTTTATTTTTTTTAAAAATTATTTTCCTTTATTTTTGGTGAATAAAATTTTTATTGTATAATTTTGAGGTGAATTGTTGACAACTAACTACATCATAATATATTATAATATTTATGTATACAAAGTTGAAAATGCTGAAATGAAAAGAGCTTGTTACAATTAAAAAATAGAATTGAAATTCAATAAAATAGAGAGCTATATATTGGCTGATTGGGCGGAGTTCTACAGTTTCGATCTACAAAAAATGTTGATCTATAACAAAATAATCTTGAAGCTCATACTGAGCATACTGTATCCAGATATAGAAATATGCTAAACAAATCCATACCGAAAGCATTCAAACGATTTTACAACATAGTCAATGTTTCATGAAATATTTGGCAATGCCAATCGAGATTTGAAGCTTTTATTTCTGTAAAAGATGATAATGAAATGCTCTGGGAGGGCTCTCATAAAATTAATACCTAATCCAATATGGAAATGCCGAAGATTATAGCTTAATTTATAATCAAAACTTTGTTAAAACAATTAAATGAGTCGAGTTTGAAATCTTGCTTTTCAAAATGTCGTTTGATCAAAATTTGGCTTTTCAAAATATTATTTTTAAAAATTTTGCTTGTGTGGGATGCTTGTGGAATTCTAGTGAGCTACTGACCCTTCTACTGATCCTGATTTTTACTTCCAGCTATATATTAATGTCAAGATGTATGGGTCTTCTGAACGAGACTGAGTCCGGTCAGTATCTATGTTTTTTTTTAAATATACAAATTACAAATATCCTGAAAAAAGGAAATAGCCGTTGTAAATATTCTGAAAATAGTTGATATACCCCTTTTTGTATCCAACAGCGCCTACGCGTAAAAATAATTAAGCTAAATACTCTAGAATAAAAAACTATATTTGGAAAAGGCGAGAATTTAAGAGACGGATTTCGTTACGCTCTCTCAATTTAACACTAACAATAAGTTCGCTTTTTGGGTTCGATTATTCTTGAGTGAGTTCTAATTTTGACTTGAATTACCTTTATGTATAATAATCTTATTGGATTTGGGTACATCAAATTTGGGTCTTAGTTTGTTTGAGCCAATTTTCAATTTATACAAGTGAATATTTACTTGGGTAATATTATAGTCTATTAATTTCCTAAACACTCGATGGAAAAATTAACGAAAAAAGGCATTAGCCGATCTAATGTAGTTTAAAATGTAGGTGGGCTTTAGTGATTCGATTCCCACACTATCGAGAGTCATGACAAAAAAACATGAAAAAGGTTGGAAACTTCTATATTTTCAAATTTGCGATTTCAGCGGTAGGTTACGGTTGTTTTCTTTTGAATCTAAATGTCTAAATTTCTAATTAAATACATCGCCGGATTCAAGAATTGATATAAACAACGCAGTAATAGCATTCTCCATGGGCTTAGACTAGTAGTTTTAGACAAGTAAACAGGGTAGTGCAATAAAAAGGTTGCCTCAACATAGAACACCTCATAGTCTAAAAAAAATTTCTACGAAATATAGTACCTACAATTATGATCGCGAGTGTTACATTCATATCTGGAAATCAAAATTATTTTGGTGGAATTAGAAATGTTGGTGTTGTTGAACAATTATTTGTTGTCTAGTAGGTATGTATTATGAATTTATAGATTAAGAGATTATACATATTGAACTGATGAAATTCTTATGATAAAAGATCCAATGAGCTAAAGAGTGCTCAGTGGAAATTGTTACAGGAGCGCATTAATAAACCAGTAGTGGGATGATCAAATCAATCCTCAACTCTCCATAGTTTTACTAATTGCTGATATGAGATAAAATTTTTATGATAAAAGATCCAATGAGCTAAATAGTGCTCAATGGAAATTGTTACACGAGCGCATGATTAAGCCAGTAGTAGGATGATCAAATCAGTCATCAACTTTGCATAGTCTTACTAATTGCTGATATCAATTGAAGATGGTTGGGCATTTGAAAGCGAATGATTTGATTTTAAATATAAAAAAAACCCAATTATAAGTACTGTAAGGTAAATGGGCCAATTCTGTTGTCAAAACTGTTGCTTCTGATTTCTTATTTTAATCTTTTTCTGTTTTTATTTTATTATTTTATGGTATTTAGCTTAATTTAGCTGGTATATTTCATTTTTAGTTTTATTTGTTGTTTTTATTATTTTTATTATTTTTGTTAATTTTTTTTCATGATTAATATGTTGATTGTTGAAAACAGATTGACTTGCATAATCGACCAATGTTTTAAATAACAGGTTTTTCACCATATCTTGATTGTCAGGATTATTGTTTGGTATCGACTGAGTAGGGGATGTTCTTAGACTAAGCTAATAACGATCTGTTTCTGCACATTCAAAGAATATGTCTTTAAATGAGGCGATATGAGGGCTTCGTTGCAGAATGTGCTGTTAAGTTGATTTATTCGATCGAATATGTGCCTGTGGAATTCTAGTGAGCTATTGATCCTGATTTTTACTTCCAGCTGTCTATTGATGTCAAGATGTATTGGGTCTTCTGAACTAGACTAAGTCCGGTCAGTATCTTTGTCTTGTTTCTAGGACGTCAATAGTAATTTTTTTTTAACTGGTTTAAGAGTAGGAGATAACGGTTGTTATTGGGCTTTTCATAGCCAATTTAGTTATAGTTGAGATTAAAATTTGTTGAATCATCCAATATCTAATACAAATATTCAAACTAAATCTAAACTAAATATTAAAGTATTATAAACGAAACAAAAATTTCAAAATGAACGTTTACAGTTTAAAAAGATTACCTAAATTTGGTTGCAAAAGAATGCAAATACAATAGGTAGACATCTTAATTGAAATCAATTTTATTTAATCGTAAAAACTTAGTTTTGACACAGAATACCGCCGTACCGTCGCTCTGAATTATTTATCTACCTATACGAGTATGAAAACAACAGCACTTAAAAATTATTCGTACTTCAGATATTAAAAAGCTTAATGGTAAATTGCGCGATGAAATTGTTTTATATTTTAAGATACAGTATCTATAAACTACTGTTAAAGCAATATAATCCGAACGGTGTCAAATATATTTGAAAATGTGATTAGATTTAGAAAACAAAAAAAAATGTATAATTTTTATCTATTTTAATCAAAAGAATGGATCATCAATTTCTTTAGAATTTTAAAATGAATTAAAGATTATCAAAGTAAAAACAAGCAAATTTTAAGAATACTAAGCAATTGAAGAAATTTTAAAGCGTAGTAAATAGATAGATTTTGAAAAACAAAAATCTATTTTAGTGATAATTAGAAATTTTTTTTTTGTTTTAATTATACCAACTTATCATTGGAACCATTATACTTGAAAAATGTAGTTCGAAGAAATTTGTAAAAGAACTATAGGCTTATATAATTCAATTTAATTCAATTCAAAAGCAGAGTATATCCAAATAAATAATAAATTTTCAAATTTAAAGTGAACAAGTTATATACAAAAATGATAGAAATTACACAAGAATACGTATAGCCTATCAGAGTCCATAAAGCCAAATAACTGTAAATTTGTCATTGCAATACTTTTTAAAAGTAATTTAATTTAGAATTAAATTAAACCATTCTTTTTCTCTCACTTTCTCAATCACCACTTTTATAATTCATTCCCACATTCAAATTCATGTCAAGGTAAGTTGAAGGTTATATCAATGGCCTATTAAGTTCATATCAAATTTATACCAATCAAGGTTATCTGAAGGAGGATTTCCATAGCTGTGTGCCGACTTACTATCGCGGTAGTTTTTTTCTGTGACCTTTATTTTTGGTTTAGGACAATTTCCACATGCGCTGATTTCAGTCCGCATACATTGAAATATTTGACAAATTAAAGTAATTAAAATATATTCAAACAAATATTTTAAATATTCAAATAAAATATACAAAAAAATTTTTTTTATTTTTATTTATTTTAATTTACAATAAATTATAAGATAAATTTAATTAATAAATAATATATATATTCACATCATATATTTTTTACAATACAACATAAAATTAATTTGCTGTCATTGAATTTATTGCCTGTGTCATAAAGTTAAATTTCTTGGTGTATGATCTGACCACCGTCACGAAAGAGATAAAGTTCGTTTATCTTTTGGGCGTGACAATTGATTCTGATTGATTATTTAGCTGTCAAAATCGATCATAACGGTAAAGGGGCACATGTGGAAATTCACTTTGAAGGTCATTTAAAATTCATCAAATTTTAAAAATGAAATATCTATTGACTCATTTTTTTAATTTTCAAACTTATACAAAATTTCGAATTTATTTCCTTTTAACTGCAAATTAAAGATTCATTTTTTGTTTAATTTTTAAATCTCGGATTTGACTCATACTACCTCTAATCTAACCAACTGTTAAAAATAATGTAAAATCTGTTAAATTACCGCTTCAATCAAATTCAAAGCTGGGTTAACAGTTGGAAAATAAAAGTGAATAAAAATAGGTCAACTCATGTAATGATTACGCTGAGGAGGTTGCCTTCCAGTAATTGAGCAATTTTAAACAGTACAGTCATACCACAGCAGAGTATTTTGTCAAATATCTGGGGATTTATCTTGATAGGCCTTTAACATAGTAGAAGTACATAATTTGTAAGCACATTCAATTGGTACAAAAGCTGAGAAAACAATATTGGTAAATGGGTAAAAGATCAGAATTGTCTTTGGAAAACAAGATGCTGCTGTACAAGGTTATACTTAAACGTATATCATTATCATTGTCCTGTAACCCCATCCGTGTGGCATATGATGGAAATAAAATATTTTCATCGGCTCATATCTACGTCTTACCCTTTCAATTGTTGCCACGTTCTTTCCTGGGTACTTGTGTTGTTCTTTATGTTTTTCTTAGCCTTAGTGTACCCTGAGAATTCTATTCGAAACATTGTTTCTCGGTGCTGTTATGAGGTTTCTCCAGAGCATGCCCGATCCAACGCCATTTCCTTTGTCGGATTTCCATGTCTATTTGTTTTTGGTTCGTTTTTTTCCACAACGTTCTGTTGAAAATGGTTTGTGGCCAATGAACGTTTAAGATGCACCACAGGCATTTATTGATGTACATTTGGAGGTTCTTGGTAATGTTTGCTGAAACTTTCCTTGTTTCCTAGGCGTACAAGAGAACAGATTTTACAGTTGCATAGAAGTTCTTATTTTTGTGTGCAGAAATATTTTGTTTACCTATAATATTTTTAAGTACATCTCGAAAGCAGTTTGGGTTTTGCTGATGCGGTCTTCCATATTCAAATTGGCATCTCCATTTGATTACACGATGGTGCTTAGATAATTGAAGTTATTTAACTGTTCGATTCGAGTTTCTTCATGGAGGATCGGATGTTATGATTTGTGCATGAGTTTGGTTTTAACTGTATTGACTTTTAGGAACGCACTTTTTCACACTTTTTCGCACTTTATACAGATTTTGGCACATAACATTTGAACTTTCATTCATAAGTGATAATAAATACATATCGCCGGCGTAATCTAATATAAGGCTCATGCGTTTGAAAGGAAGCCACTGGATACCGTTACTCTCGTTTACATCCACAGTAGCAGTCATTATGTCATCCAATGCCACTAAAAACAATATCGGTGATAAAATACAGCAGTGTCTTACTTCCTAACTCACTTCAAAGCAAATTGTCAGCTGTGCTAGGTGTAAGATGGTTGTAGGATTCTTTAAAGATGTAGAAATTAAACGTATATGGACGTACTTAATCCAACTCTGAGGCACTGCTTTTGATGTAAGTCAAACATTTCAGAACAATGTTCTAGGCGGTCGATATTCCGTGGTTTGAGTCAAATAGTTTATTCCATAAAGATTTACACACGTTCTTTCAGCACAAGAGGGAATATCAAAATTGTACAAAGTACAGAAGTAAATTGGGGGATTCTGAGGGAAATGTTGTACCCGCTTAGAGCCGACTATACTCCAAGGATACCTGGTACTCCTAGGTTTCCAAAAATATATATCTTTAGTGGCGCGTCTTATCCTTTAAGAACGAAAAGGACATTTGAAAGTATCCTTGTTGTCTTGAAGTTTTTGTATAAAAACCGTTATATCTGTTGATCTCTTAGATATATATATATATATATATATATTCAGTTATATTCTAGAAAGATAACGGTATGGACCATATTTTAACATTTAACATAATATTTGATGATGATTGATGCTGATGTTATGAAGATATTGTAGTTCAAAGTAGAAAATTTTGGAAAAAAAAAACAATCTTCTTTTTGTTTATTGAAAACCCAAATACCTCAAGATTTTTACCCTGAATATTTATAGCGACTGTTGGAAAGGTCTCCATTTTTTCTATAACTCATGCAATCATACTTTATGTCTCCGTCGAATAGTTTAGAATATATAAGTATTTATTAAAAAAAATTGTTGTTTTTTTACACTTTATATGTATAAAACTAGGAATGTGGCTTTTACGAAGTAGCAATCTTCAAAGTAAATGTAACACAAGCTGATGATCAAATCACTGTATCTCGAAAATAATTGATGTTGCTCTCATTCAGATTTAAAAATATTATATGGTACAAAAAAATGAGTAGCTAAATACTGCTAACTGTTTTTTGCACCATCCTCATATGAAAATTACGAATAAAAATTAGTAGCTTGGCAGTATGACTTTTTTGAGGTTTAATAGGCTTTGGAATCTTCCCAATTTTCTAAAAAGTAATTGTTATGGAAATTTTGGGTCTATGAATATTCCATTGTTTATGATTAATACTTTACCTGTCAATCTGAGAGATTTTGTATGAATTACAGAGCATTACATATTTCTCAAATAAAAGAAAAATGTGTTCAATATAAATTTTTTTGGTATTGCAGCAAATTTTTTGGATACTTAAATACTCAATGAACAGCAATGGGATAATAGCAAACAAATATACGGGGAAATAACATGGATTTTAATTCAGTAAACCACTGTCTGCTAATTTAGTACATTACTATTCAAAAATTAACTGTCATTTAATTAAAATTCAATTAAAAATTTAATTGTCTTCGCAATTTAATTCAAAAATTAACTGTCTTCGAAATCAAAAATTTAACACTGTCTTCGTTTATTCTAATAAGCCCCGAAAATAAAGAATATTTCATAAAAAATAATAGACAGAATTTTTGAAATCATTTTCAATTTATAGAACACTAAGGCTTGTGATTTTTTTTTTTTTTATTTATTTAATGTTATTAACCTATGATTGCATCATTCATTTCCATTTTAAATTTTTGTTTTGTTATAATTTCTTAATATTATGATAAACAACAAAATAACTACCTTAATCAACAAACAACTCATTCACTGATCAATTGATTGACGTCAATCACGAAATTTTTACAAAATTATTACTTAAATTTGTTTTTTTTTTGTTTTTTTGTTTTAATTAATTTCAATAAATAAATTTTCTAGTAATAATTATTAAATAAATTAAATTAAATTTCTAAAACAAAAAAAAAACAAAATAAAATATTAATTAGGTATACAACTGTAGGCACCTATATTATAAAATTTTATTTTTTTATAATTTCTAAGAATATAATAATATTATCAAAAGATATTATAATAACTACCATAATTATTATTATTATTATTATTGTTATTATTATTATTGGGGGTAATAAGAATTAAACAAAAATAATTTTTTACTTGTCATTATTTTCCCAAAGTTAGAATCGCATTTACGTCATCAATTTGAATTCCTATCAATACAAAACCCTATATTAAGAATAATTTTTATTATTACTCTTAGTCATTTGGTACCAGTCACAAACACACACCATCAAAACAAAAAATTTTGAATAGAAAAATCAAGGTACGGTTAATGATTTTTAATTATTCGAAAATTGGACTTTCATAATTCGTTTGAATCGATAGAATTAATCTACTGAAATGAAAGGTTGTAAAAATCATCAAGACAATATAATTGAAATTTTTTTTGGTTGGAATGTTGTTGTTGGTGTTGTATTATTTTTATTATGACTAATAAAAATAAATTTAATAAAATAATTATAATTGTATTATAGAGGGAAGTCGTCATCAGGTCGATTGTTATCAATTTCAAAATAAGTATTTACAATTTTATTTTGTTTTCTCTTTTTGTTTTTTTTTTAATAAAAGTTTTAATTGATCATAAAATCGATCATACATGCTATATTGATAAATCAGTATAACATGTGTTGTCCCAAGTATCTCTTATCATACAAATTAGAATTATTAATAAATAAAACATTTAGATAAACAAAAAATGAAATCAATTAATAAATTATATATTTTATGATTTAATTTTTTATTATATTTAATAATCAATTAATTTTATTATAATATTTTAATTAATCTAAAGGTACATATACATTATATAGATATGTTTTATTACTCGTATTGTTATATCATTGTTTGATTGCAGTTAATTTTAATTATTGTAAATTTCACTGAATTTATAAAAACAAATTTGTGTATTTATCTGAAGAGAGGCCGTCTATGACCGGCAAAAATGCAAGTGATTCAATCCCAGGATCTAAATGGTCTGTTGACCACCTAAGTAAGTAAGAGAATTGAACTGTGTAGATCTTATTGGGCGATTTTCTACAAATTTATATTAATTTATATAATCAATTCAATAACTTGTATTGCACTGTTGGAAGCAAAATGGCAAATAAATTTGATCAAACTTTATACTATCCAAAAATACAAAAATACGAACTGATGCTAGATTTAAATTAAAAAATATTTTTTTTTTTTTTGCTCATTAGTAAACACAAAGAGCGAAGGAATAGACAGAATTTCTACTAAATTAATAAGGTCGTGTAAAGATGAACTTGTAAAACCAATAACAAAATTAATAAATGTATCAATACAAAACTGTGAAGTTCCAGAAGCACTTAAAACTAATAAGGTCATACCAATATATAAAAAGAGTGGAGATAAAAAGAACATAAATAATTTCAGACCGATATCTATCTCGTCAGTTTTCAGCAAAATAATTGAAACTTATATAAACTAGCAACTAGACAGTTATTTAACACAGAATAAACTAATTTGTAGTAGATAATATGGTTTTACAAAAAATTCAAATACAAACGCCGCTTTATTTGACGTTATTGTTGAAATTCAAGAATGTATTGGAAAAATAAAAAGAGTTGGGTTGATTTTCTTTGATTTAATCAAGGCATTTGATTCAGTTGATCGCAAAATACTACTTAGAATTCTGTACGAGTGTGGAATTGTTGGAAAAGCACATCTATCGTTTAAGAAGTATTTTGAGAAAAGACAACAATTCTCTGAATGTGAGGGCATCAAAAGTGAAGCAAAAGATATAGATTTTGGTGTAATTCAAGGAAGCTCACTCTGCCCAACACTTTTCACATGCTATATAAGTGATTTTTCTACTATACCATTAAAAGGAAAAGCTAATCTTTATGCAGATAATTTGGTTGCTGTTTATGCAGAAAAAAATATGCAGAACTGCAAGACAAAATAAATTCTGACATGAAAATGATACGCAGCTGGATGAATTTGTATAAACTAACTGTAAACACGAAAACAACTAAGTCAATGCTTATTAGGTCTAAAAACAAAAACTTTAAAATAGTATGTAATAATTGTAATAATGAAAAAGGCAGTAAGTATAAATATTTAGGATTAACAATTGATGAAAATATGAATTGGAATCTGCATACCTTAGAAGTTAAGTCAAAAGTCAGTAAAATAGCAGGAGTATTTAACAAAATAAGAAAACGTATACCCAAAGAGAAAAAAATTGCAATACTTCATAGTCTTTTCTACAGTAGCTTAACATACGGAATTGGAATATGGGGTAACAATTTTGAAAAAAAATATAGGTAACTTACAAAGAATACAAAACAAAGCCATTAAAAATCTCTTCGGGCTAGAAAAAAGATCGGCGACAAATGAAATCCACAAGAACCTGTAAATATTAAAACTCAATAATTTCATAACTTTGACACAAATGACTCACATACACAACATACAGAACAATCATATTAAAACAAATACTGAAATGACAATCGGTACTCAAATACACGAATATGCAACAAGAAATGCAACTCATCTACGTTATTCTGCTACTACAAATCTATTTGGATTAGATAAAGTAATAAACTTGTCTATCAAAATGTTTAATAGTCTCCCATTAAATATTAAGCTGTCAAAAAAGAATATATTATTTAAGAGTATATGTAAAAAAATGCTAATTTCACAATATTGAACTTGTACTATGTAATTAATTTGTTTTTCATTTAATCATATTCTTATATTGTCCATTAAATTATTTACATATTCTTCACTTCTGTTCTACTACATGTAATATTTTTTTTTCTTTCTTTCTTATACTTGAATTTGTATAAACTTGACTAAGCACTTTAAAACGAATTGTAAACACTCTATACGAGCTTCGTTAGCTCTTTTTGAGAAATTAAATGAATAAATAAATAAATAAAAAAAAAATAAATAAATTGTTGTTAGTGTCCTTATTCTGCTTTACTGTTTTTCTTTAATGTCCTAGCCCACCCCAACTTCCTGTAAATGAATAGTTTCTTATTTACTGCTCAACCTAAGCTAAACCGAATGGCAAGCGGCATGTAGTAGAAGTTCAAAATTACAAGTAACTTTGTATTTCACTTAATGATAAATAAAAATTCTAATGTACAGTGTATCGGCGTAGCATATTGGTATGTTCAGACACCTTTATATAAATTGTATTATCATTATTTTATTGTTGGCTCTAACTTAGGTTGGGAAGTTAATTTGAGAAGATATTAAATGTATTAAAAGTTGGTTAAACAACGGCCAGTTCTGTTTTTATAATCGTATCTTATTTTCATTGATAATTTTGATATTTTATTAAATAAAAGTCGCTTGGTTTTGTTTAAACAGTTTCATCAGATATTTGGACTAATTTAAAAATATAAAATTTTTTTTTGCAGATATAATTATGTACATATTAATTTTTCTTAATTAATAAAATTTGTTAATAATTCCTTTATCGTTCTAAATGTATCAACTTTGGGCCAACAAGCAACAACCTGCTAATCGACACGTAAAAATTCTATGTTCTATGTTCTAGAAAACTTTTATGTTCTACATTTTAATATGAACCATATGCAAGGCTAGGTAAGGATAATAACTGGGCATTGCTTAGTCAATAAGCATCTACATAGAATCAGCTTAGCAGAAAACAAGTTTAATTTTTTTTTATGTTCTTGACGGTAGCTTAGGTATACTTAGATTTTCGTACCTAATTAATTAAGTACGGTACAGCAAGTTTTTACAATATAGTGTCATTTTTTGCTTATCAACTCATTGAATGTGGAAAACTACTACTATTGCCAGGAACTAAGGCTTAGTTGAATAGCTCGATAATATTTAAGTTGTTATCAGATTATACCTCAAATATTTTTTAATGCATATAAGGATCAGATCCAAAAAATCGTAAAACATTTTTTGATTTTCCGGGAATCGAATGTAAGACATTTCGGTTGAAAGGCAGGCGTTCAATCTAATGGGTGTACCCAGCAGATTATGTGGAAAAGAGGAGCAAATTTTTGGGTATGTATGCTGTGTGTGTGTAATTCGAAGGTCTCACTCGTAGTGGGCTTTGCCATTTGAATCCTTGAAATTGTCCAAAATATACATATATGTCCACTGGTATAAAACTGAACATTTTTTTTTTGTATTTATTTTATTTTAAGGTACAATCTTCTTTTTTGTATTCAAATAAATTATTACAATTTTTAAAGTGTACTTATAAGCAGAACTAGTGTTACAGAAATCTGTATTTCGGCTCCCCTATATTGTATTTTGTTCCACTAGATCGTGCGATTGTAGCTTTTTCAGCCTTCATTCCATTGATAATCACAATATTTGAGATTGTGGAATTGAAAATCATTCTATTCTTCAAAAAATTATAAACTACACAAATTGTTAGTTTATTCTTTGGTTAGAATAATTTTGGTTCCAGTCTATTTGAAAACATAGTTTCAAATTAAAAATCTTTCGAATAATACTTTAATTGATCAGATATTTGTCAGTTTCATTGTGTATCATCTTAGTTAGTATATTGGGAACGTCTGCTATATTACAAAGGATAAAATGGTACAGGATGAAAATGTTCAGATATAACAGAATTGGTCTCTCATCTGTTTTTGTATTAAGTAAGATTTTCATAACATGAAAAAAATACAATTTATTTACCATAAAACGAATATTGAAGAACTTTGCAGTTCGTTCACATCCTAACAAAGATGTTTTATGCTAAAAAATTACAGTTTATGACAGTTTTAGAAAAATATATTCTTTACCGTTATACCGTAAGTAAAGAAATCTAAAATCGTCTTACATATCTTTGCTAAACAGCTAGTAATTTGGCATGCTTTGCAGCTGGCTGGGTTATTTACTTTCAAAAAACGTTGAGGGTAGAGGGTTGAATAATTATGTTGTTATTATTTAGAACAAAATTTCCAGCGTTAGGGTTTCGGGAAGACGTGGCTTTATTGATTTTTGTTTTCCTTACTCCTCTTGGGAACATAGGGCTTCCACTTGACATCTCCATCGTACTCGATTTCTAGCTGCTATTTTTGCTTGTTCCCACGTTATGTTTGTTTTTTCAAGCTCTTGTTTTATGGTTCTCTGCCAGGTGTTCTTTGAGCGACCGGGTCTTCTTGTGCCTTGCCGATTCCATTCTAAGCTCATTTGCGCGATCTTGTTTGATGGCTTTCTGATAGAGTGGCCTATCCATCTCCATTTCTTTCTTCTAATTTGTTTGGCTAAGGGTTTTTCGCCGGTTTGTATGCAGAGGTCCTTGTTGCTTATTGTGTCTGGCCAGAATATTCGGCATATTATCCTTAGACATTTATTAGTGAAGACTTGTAACTTCTGGTTGATAACTTTTGATGTTAACCAAGTTTCACTGCCGTATGTCAGGATTGATTTTACACAAGACCGGAATATTCTAAGTTTAGTTGCTCTAGATATTTGGCTGTTCCTCCATATCGGTTGCAATCGATTGCAATTGATTAACGTGGCTATATTATACACTTTTCTATAAATTTAACCAATGAAGAATACCCACTTACTTCGTTTTGTGTACAGGAGTAAATAATCCTTGGTTCTATATATTTAAATTCTTTCAGCTGAGTCTAGTTTTCTGAAATCTCTGGTGTAATCTACTATAATTATTATATCTTCTTTGGGAATACTAAAACTATCTTTTATGATGTGTTCTGCTACTTTAGATCTCAGATTCGTTGATTATTTCATCCTGTATTTGTTTTTCTATTTTCAGATGTTTCTTGAATCTTGTTTCCATGTTTCTCCCAGTTTGTTCTATGTAATAGTTGTTGCAATGACTGATCTTGTATATTCTCGATTTTGCTTTTGATCAATTTGGCCCTTAGTTGATCTAAGAAGTGTCTTGAGCTGATGTGCCTATACTACTATATACTATATGTAACCATATTTAACCTGAACCATATTTAACCATGTAAACATATCTAACATGTGCTCTTTTAGTTTCACTCTGAAGGTAAAGGAAATCTGTATGGTGAGCATGTTTAGTAAAATCACATAATAATGGCAATGTTTTGAACTTGGCAGTATTTTTCGCCTCTGTCAATATTTTTTCAGTAATTATAACAGTAGGTATATATAACACTGTAAATACTTACTGATAAGTTCAAGTAGAGTAATGATGAATGAAATCACTCCTGTAATTCAGAGAATTAATTGTATCTGATGTTGCCAAATGATTAGTTAGAGTACTTAAAAGAAAGATAATTCATATCATAACATACTTTAAATAGTACTCATACTAAAATTGAATATTATAGCAGAGAACAGTATTAATTGGAAAAACAATCGTCATCGACAAATTATATAACGTCATAGAAGCAATCGCAATTTTTAGAATTTGTGAAATTATCAATTTATTTAATAAGCACACTTAAAAATTGTTTTTTTTTTTATAGTCATCGGAATTTACTAAATTTCACTATTTTAGTAAAAGTTTTCGTCAGAATATTTTATCAAATATTTATTCCAACAAAAACATTTTTTTTTTTCTTCTTATCATTATTTTTCTTCAATTAAAAATCCTTTGATAAACAAAATAAAAAACACCATAAAATAATTATATAGCCTACCTTAACAATGATAATAAAACACCTATATCTTATCCAAATACATAATATTATTATATACAATACAATAATGTTGACAATAAGTAAATATTTACTGACATTTGATAACAACGATTAAAATTGAAAAAAAAAAAATAAGCAGCAGGTACAAAAGGTATTTAATTCAAAATGAATTAAAAATTAATTCGGAGCCTGTGTGCAAAAATTAAATTGATCTTGAACTTGACTATAATTCATAAAATTAGAAAATCTACGTACATATGTTTAACATAATTTAATTAATTAATATGTTGTGGGTTTAAGTTATTTTTTTTTATAATATATAATTAGAAAACACTTAAACAGGTCATTCCAGATCATATGTTGATTTACTCACATTCCTAGAATATCTAAATCTTTAAGTCTTTGTAATTAGAGCATATGTGATAAAACATACTAACTCTACTTGATTGAATGAAATTTTAAATTTGAAATATCACCGCTGCTACCATTTTAACGCTTTCATATTTGAAAGTAAATTAATATTTAATTTTAACTGAATGTGTTGGTGTTGTAGAAATAACGGTGTTGGTGTTGTAGAGATAATTCTCCTGGTCTCGAGTCTATATCGGTCAACTAAGAGAATCCGTTGTATTTAAAGTAGCGATTTTCACTCATTGAACATTATTTTTGTTAACACTTTTTCGATACAGCAGAGTATACCATTTTATTATTTATTGGTCTTCGACAAAAAAATCCAAAAGCTTAACTTAGTTCAATGTCGCATTTTAAAATGGTATTAAAAATTATATTGCTGAATTAATCGCAGTCCGGTATCGACTCAACCAATTCATATTTTTACTGGCTCATTCACTCAGCTTCCCTATCACTTAAATTTAATTTTTTTTTCTCCTCATAAATAGACTAAAATTTTGAAAAATTGTTCCCGGTTTATGGCTTTGTGTATTATATTTTTGAATTGTTTTTAGTCCAGTTCAGTTAATTTTTTTCAGGCAGGACATCTGTGTATTGCCAATTTTATATTCTTCCTTCGATAAATAATTGAAGCAGTAATGATAACTGATTCAAATAATCATAATTCAAAAAAAAACAACTGCCTAATCATAATTCGGGGAATATTTGAAAGGATTGAAGCTGAATTATTGCAGCAAATTTACAGGTAGAATATTCAAAGGACTCTTTAGTGGAATTACAAGGTTAGAATTGATATTGTCATGCTTCGGTGGTGTTATTTCAGAATGAAATCTTCTGTTTTCAGATTTAACCAATTTACTCTTTTGAAATTTTTTGAATTTGTTAATAAAAACAGAATGGTAGGTAGGATCATATTGACAGGTAAAAGTATAGATTTGTCTACTTCTGATCAGTATTAAGATGACATACCATATTGATCAGAACGTGCTGATCAATTAAAGATATCATATATAGGTCTTCTCATTAGTAGTACAAAAGGGGCGACTTTTTGATCAGTAATAAGAGTAGTAATAAGAACAAATTAGTAGTAAAAACAGAGGCCTTCTTATTAGTAGGACGATTATCTACCGGGACCTCTACAGAATTTATACATACATTTTTCGGTACTATATTCAAACGGATTCTTTTAACATAGTATATTTTTATTCTTTTTAAAAAAATTCAAAAATACTAACTTATTATACATATTTTCGTTGCAGAGATGGAATATCGGCTGAAATGAAAAAAGTAACGTTACCAACCATCTATAAAGAAACAGTTCGGATTCGAAATGAGCATGCGATATGAGCAATATATGATCAATCCCAGGAACTTATATCCAATCCAATATTCTCTGGATCTGGGGGTTGTATTTCACTAGGATCAAGTGTTAAGAATCAGTCCGCATTCGAATTGAGTTGAAGACAATATTTCCGTAAAACCAAGATAATATTAAATATTCTTTGGGTCATATGGATGTTTTCCAAGAGAATTAATTGTTAAGAATAAGCTCGGATCCGAAGTGGGTTAATGGGAACATTGCGTCAAACTCAGGAATTTCAACACTTTCTGGGTCTGGAGAACATTTTCCAAATAGGATTGACTGATAGAAAGAATCAGCCCGGGTCCAAGGTGAGTTTAGAGTAATATTAAATCAAACCTAAATTTAATTCAATATTCTTGGAACCGGTTAATTAATATTTCTCAAGAGGATAGGTTCTCAACATTTTACTTATTTAAGGCCCGTAATCGAAAAACGTGATGCAGATAATTATTTTTTACGTCGGATAGTAATTCGGTAGTGAAATAGAGATTAATATTATTTAAGACTAAATTCAGGTATGTAGCGCCCAGCAAATAAATAAAAGTAGTATTTTTTGATGTGAGTATTTTTTAAAACTCAAAGAAAAAGTTACAAGTTTCATCAAAGCAATTTTTAAAATTTCAAAGCATTTAGTACCTAGATTCCGGTTAATCAATTTCAATTTAAACGGATTCAGCAATTTATGTGTAGTAGGGAACTGCTCTCCCATTATTTGCTAATAAAATTTTTAATAAAATAAAAATTTAATTAGACCCTGCACCCATCGATTAAAATATCAAAATTTACATTTAGGCTTCTAGACTAATATAATTATTTACTCTACAACATAACATGCGATTATCACCTGTATATAATTTTTGCGTGTGGTTTAATTTTCAGCAAAAAAAAAATGATGTGTACATACACACTTGCTACTGATAAAAAAAAGAAAACACTATTTTTTAGAATATTTCGTGTTTAAATTTTTAAAGTGATCCAAATTACGTACACAAACCAAATAAATGTCATCATCACTTTTTTTTCGTATTATTTATTTATTTTGTAAAATAAAATTTCGTTAGTGGGAAATTTCTTATTACGTCATTAACATTATTACGGAAAGATTAATTTTTAAAAATATAATATTTAATAATTTTTTTTTTTTTTTAAATAAATAAAATAAAATGACGCATTGACGAAGAAACTGGAGCAAAGTTTAAGTACGTGAACTGTTTACGTAATATCCATGTGGTAGCCAGCTATATACAAATTAATCATTATTATTGCTTAGGCCATTTTTTGATTATCGTAACTTTTGATATTTAAATTTTACTCATTACTACAGAAATTTTTAATTTTGGAATTTTTAAAATAGTTTAAATTCCAATAAATTGTTGGTTACACACACATTTGAATACGTTAACACTTCATGAATGAAAAACCTATTAAAATTTGGAAAATCCAGGAAATTTAATAAATTTATAATTATCAAAAGCGAGTCATTGTAAAATCAATATATAGTAAAGTTGTGGTTGTTGTTGTTGTTTTTTTTTAAGTGGAATTTTAAGTGATTAGTAGTTAAAATTTTTTGATGACAAAAAATTGGAATAATTGCTTGACGACTGCTTATACTAAATAGCTGATTAATTTTGTATATATAATTATGAATAAATGGTATTTAGAATAAAATTCTGTGTAAATTGAGCATAAATCATGTGTACTTTGTTTGTAATATACAATATCAGAAATAATAGGAATTGGATAGAATAGGAAGATAACAGAAATTTGATCTTCAAAGTCAAAGAGATCAAATAATAATAGATGAGCTAGTATGTACTCTAAACATTTTGGAACAGACACATAAAGTTATGAAGGCAGGTCAGATCCAATACATTTTTTCTTCATTCTATTTTAGTATGAGGATATTATTGTGAACAATCTTAAAATTATATTGGACCATATACGCAAAACAAATATTTTATTTATTTGAAATTTGTATCCACAATAAATTGTACTATAGGTGTTCAGTCCGATAGAAGTAGTTATGGCAAACCGGTTAATTGCTATTTTGAATCATACGCCGCTATTCCATTTTTGAACTTAGAAATTGATTCCTATAGGTTTTGGAGGCTACTCAATCGAATGAAAGTTTCAATTTATGGCTATCTTTCTCGATAAGAGATATTTGGATGTCAGGTTGATCTTTTTTTGAGCAATTTAGAATATTCTTGATTGATCTTTTTTTGAGCAATTTAGAATGTATTTTGATCCATATCCGAAACTGGTAGCGTATGGATCAAAATTCAATTTATATAATCATATATATTGATACAAAAATATTCGAATGCGACAGGGGCTCTATTAATACACATGCATAATGGCTTATAACGACATAATACATTTTTATAATGAAAGTATATAAATAAAACATTTTATATCAGTTCTGCTTTGATCAATATCAATTTATCGTATGTACTGCAGTGTTAGTATATACAATACACATGGATCATTTTAAATAAATTTTTGAGTAGGTGTAGGTATATCTGTATCGTCGGAGTTGACTTGGTTAGGGCGCAGTGTATCTGTGTTTTCTATGTTTGCACCATTCAGCAGGTTCTTAAAATGCTGTTTCCATGTCTCTAGTATCCCTTGCCGTAACCGATACACCAAATTTGCCGAATCATTCTTCACCGCGTGTGTACAGGACTTGAAACCAGCTGCAAGTTGCTTAGGTTTTTTATAAAAGTTTCGTACTTCGTCTCTGTCTCGGCTTGATTCTATATCCAAAATTTGAGACTTTTCGAATAAACGTCTTTTGCGCCTTATTGTTTTCTCCTCGTCTCTTCTTTTCTCTTTATACTCTTCTTGAGCTGCTCTTGTTTTACATTGCAGCGCTTTAGTGTAGGCTTCATTTTTCTCTACCGTCTTTGCGAAATATTCATCGTCGTACCATCAGTTTCTCAAGTGAGGTGTATCAAAACCCACGGTATGTGTGACAGCCTTAGTGATGATGTTTGCACATTGTTCCCATATTTCGTTGACGGAGAGATTATGTTGTACAGCTGTGGTATTGAGTATACACTTATTCGCTCTTTATAGCATACAAGCTATCTCAGGTGACTGAAATCTTGCTTTTTGGCTGGTGCGTCCTTTTTGATATTGGATATTCTTGCTCTGAACTGGGGCACAACTAGGAAGTGGTCAGAATCAATATTAGCTCCTCAATAGGTATATACTTCCGACACACTGGTAGCATGTCAGGCGTCAATCATAATGTGGTCAATTTGATTCGCTGTTCGTCCATCCGGAGATAGCCAGGTTGCTTTGTGGATATTTTTATAATGAAAATTTGAACCACATTACGAGCTGCTGCAAAAAATTAATTCTTCGGTATCCACTATCTGTGGTGGTGGGGTGCAGACTATGATTACCAACCGTTTTGTCGAAAATTCCTTCCTTGCCGATTTTAGCATTGAAGTCTCCAAACACGATTTTCGGATCGTATACTCTTGACAGGACCATTATGTTTTATCCAGGATGTCGTAGACTTCATATTTGGTGAAGTCCTCCGCTTCGTTGGTTGGTGCGTGCACACATATAAGGATGATGTTGTAGAATTTTCCTTTAATACGGATGACGGCTAGACGTTCATTAACAGGTGTAATATTAACTACGTTTCCTCTAAGCCGTTTTCCCACTATGAATCCGCATCCAAATACGTGATGTTGTTCGTGTCAGCTGTAACATATATCGCATGTTCGTTTTTCTAACATGTCAGATCCTTTCCATCGGATTTCCTGTATCGCAGTAATGGCTGCTTTATACTGCGAGAGAATATTTTTAATTTTAGTAGACTAGACAATTAATCTAAGATTTATATAACTATTAATAATGAATTTTGGTTAATTTTGAATTGATTTTATTATTTTTACTAATAAATTTAATGAAAAAAAAAAATATTTAAATTGTACCTGAACCTAAATTAAATTTTAGCATAACTTTAAAATAAATTTTTCCAAAAGTACAACATCGGATCAAGTCTTAAATTATTATTCTTTAGAAAAAAGTACAACAGCGGATCAACCCATTAATAACCCTTTAATTTTTCTTTCAGCAAAAAAAAAACTCACATCGAATCAACCCTTTAACAAACCTCTTAATTTAATTGTCCTTTTCATAAACAAACACAAAAATAAATAAATAAAATCATTCAGTCCACTACCAACAACAATGTAATTTCATCATAAATAAAATTAGTCACATTGACTACCGTATGGTCAAATAAAATGAATTAATTTCAACCAGAGTTCCTACAAGCCATATTTTATTTTTGCTTTATTCAAAAATAACTCTTTTTCATTTCCTTAAAAGGATTATCACGGTAATATAGAGTGTAGATTAGTTCCAAAACCTACTAAACATTCAAATAATAGTTTTTAAACTTAAAACAAAGCAAAAAAAAAATAAACAACAATAGCAAAGTTTTTGCAAAATCATCTTTCAAATAATTGAATTATAGACCACACAATTCACACCGTGCCAAAAACAAAAATAATAATAATATCAAAAAACAAACACAATCCTTTCCTTAATAAAAAAACAAAAAAAAAATCGTCCTTACGATTTTTCAAAGATTCACTAATGTTATTTGCAAAAAATGTTTCGCACTTGTTTGTTTTTAAGTTATATTTTTTTATGATTTAAAGCCTCATCCACCAGGTACCAATCTTTCTTTCTTCAACCCTTTTCCATTTACACATTATAGAGTTGTGTTGTTATGTGGTATTGTGATTTGCAATATTTAACCCTTATCTAATTCTAAATACAACACTGTAATAAAATATTTACAAATAATTATGAAAGAGGTGAAACCGAAATCAAAAGAAAAAGGATTAAATTTTTATTATCCTTTTGAAAACAAAAACACACACAAAAATACAAAATTTTATTTTATTTGCACTTTCAAATTATTTTATAGTTATGGTAAGCCTTCTAAATTATTATCCTTTTCTTTTTCTCTCTTCCATCAAAATATAACAGGATTCGATTACTATCCTGTTAACTCTTTCAATAAAACTTTACAACTCTTTAAAAAAAAAAAAAAAATGCTTAAAATACCTGAAAAGGTGAATTTTATGAAGGAAAAAAGGATTGCAATTAAAATTCGAGTTAGAAGAAAATTAGGGTTAAAAAAAAAACAATAATTAAAGGATATTATTGTTATTAATCCTTTACAAATATTAATAAACATTTGATATAAATGAAACACGCGAATTTCAATTTAAACATATTAAAATTTTGATTTAAAAAAAAAAAATTGTGTTTTAGAATCACGTGACGTGCAATTTATTTACAGGTAAAAATATATTTAAATTTTAATTTTGTAAATTTAATAAATTCATAGAAAGGATTTTTAATATACAGTTGTATATGGCTAGTACCAAGAAAACAGTAAGTATTATTTTTGCGAAAATTTTTATTTTAAATTTAGTTGTTTTTAGTCAAATCAAAGAGAAAATCCTTGAAGCAAAATACCTAATATCCTTGAAAATTTAATTGAAATTTCTAAGAACTAAATTTCAAAACATGGTATTTATTTTTCTAACGGATTGAAGATAACAATTTCTGTTACCATTGTTATATAAATTAACTGTTATAAATAACCCTAACGAAGAAAAGAGTAAAAATTTGTTGAGAAAGGATATTTTAAAAGGATATATTTTGTAAAAGGATATAAATATAAAATTAAATAGATTTTAATTACTGTATAGCTAGTTAAATTTTGCAACTTTGATTTGCAATCTTTTAATTTAATTTTTTTTTTTGTTCTTGTTTTAAGGATATTGCAAATAATTTTTATTGCAAATTTCATAGTACGTACTAAACGTACTACAAGACAATAATATCTTTAGAGTAATTTCTTAGGAATTCTTAGGTTATTCAATTGACTCTTTCTTCACTTTGTAATAAATTTTAATTGATATTTTTGTTTTTTTGCTAAATTTTGCACACAATTTTATTTATTTGCAAATAAAAGGAACATAAAATAAATTTTTTGAATCCTTTTTATATTTATACTTACATGTATTTTGTATCTATAGTTTGAAATATCTTGAAAATTTCATTAAATAAAAGAATTTTTGTTTTTAGAGTTTTAAAGGAAAGAGTTTGTTTCATGGTTTTTTTTTGTTCTCATTTTTATTGTTTTATTGAGGTTTGATTTAAAAATTTCAAAATATCTAACCCTAATTCGCTATTCAAAATTTCAACTCGTTTTTGAAAATTTTTGTGAAAGATGAAAAAAAGGATTTAGTAAGTTGGAGTGAATTTAAATGATTTAAATTTTAGATTTTTATTTTCATAGAAATCCAGAAAAGCCCCTGGTGCTGACGGTATCAATAACATCGACCTAAAAATGTTTCCAAAAAAGGCTTTTAAGTTGCTTCTAACTATTTTCAACCTATGTCTTGTGTTATTTTCCAAAAAGCTGGAAAGATGCTACAGTTATATGCATTCCAAAAACCAACAAACCTATAAATGAGAATAGTAGTTACCGCCCAAATAGCCAACTAAGTTCGATCGGTTTTTGAAAAGGGACTCCAAATTAGGGTGCAAAACTTTGTCGAAAACAATAAAATTTTACCCAATAAACAATTCTTGAACAACGTATAACGAAATATATCAGAGAAAAATTTGAATAAAAGAAGTCTGTTGGTATTTTAATTTACGATATAAAAAAATGTTTCGACTCTTTTTGGTACGACGGTTTGATTTACAAACTACATTTTATATGCAGTTTCCCCTATACTTAGTCAAAATAATTAAAAACTTTCTATATAACAGAACTTTCTGTGTCAAAACGACATTCACTCTTCAAGACTCCAGTTGCCAGCAGGCATGCCCCAAGGGTCAATTCTAAGTCCTCTCCTGTACAATATTTGTATATCTGACATTCTCATCACAGATTTATGTTACATTGGTTTGTTTGCCGATGATAACAACCTGTATAGTACTGATGCAAATCCTGCAGTCATTATGCAAAATTTGGAAAGCGGGTTCAATACTCTTCACCAATACTATTACAAATAGAAAATTAAAATCAATACTTCTAAAACGGCCACCTGCTTCTTCTCAAGGAAAAGAAAATCATACCTAAACTGACTTTCGGACTCCTCATTGAGGATAAAATAAAAAAAAAACCTAATTTTAATTAAATCTCTCTATGGTTTAATAAACAAAAGATTTGCCCTGTCAAAACAAAATAAAACTTTGATTTTTAAATCAATATTCCAAAGTTTATACTTATATGAATCCCCAATATGGGGAGATTGTTCCAATTGCCACAAAAAAAAATACAAATTGAGCAAAACAAGCTTCTAAAAATGATATTAAATCTTCCATGGTACCACAGCACAACGGATATACATTTGATATCAAAAAGTCTGCCGATAGCTGATAAGATTACAAACAGGCAAACAAAATTCTACAATAAATGCGAATACTCAAGTAATTGCTTAATTCGGAGTCTGGTTAATTATTGAAAAGAACGTCGATGCAAGATGTCTATATGCTTCAAGGTGACCCAGAAAAATTTGATACAATATAGGACAATAACAAAAATCGTTTTCCAACCCATCGCTTACACGACGAACCCAACCATTTCATTTTAGATGACCAACGGAAAACCTTTTAAAAAGATTAACTCAATTATAGATCTGTACATGCGAAAACAGATAAATAAATTAATGGATTGGACCATTAAAAAAGTAGTAGTGGCTGCCGACAGTACGCCGACACACTTAGACCGGTTAGGTTCATTGTGATATAAAATATTAAAAGAGTAAGACCTATAAACTTGCAAAGGTAGTATACTTATTTTATCAATTCTACGTGAAGAAAAATTTTCATTTTCTGTTGTAATTCAGCGATATTTGCTTTATTAAATCTGATGTGCTGTGTATGTTGTTTCGAAATATTAATATTTGTAGTAAAATAAAAATATATTAATAAAGTAAAAGCCGACTTTAATTTTAAACAGCAAATTTGGTATTGCGAATATGGGCCAATACTATACATCCTATCAAATTAAGATAAGGAAGGACCAGGGCCCCTACCATGTATCAAAATGCATCGCAAAAATTTCCGCTTTTGATTTTGCCATTCATTAAGTGAATTGGTACCATGGTATCAAAAACGCATC
Source organism: Argyra leucocephala (assembly GCA_963942445.1). NCBI lineage: Eukaryota > Metazoa > Arthropoda > Insecta > Diptera > Dolichopodidae > Argyra > Argyra leucocephala. Next base: position 32,484,302 of record OZ012679.1, on the reverse strand, counting down.
GCAAAACTGTGATGCCATTGAATATTTTTCAAATTGACATTGTATATTATTGGAACTTCACAACGAACAGGCACCAAAATCTACACACATATCGAGGAAGAAGCGAGAAAAATTAGGCTTCTAATGCTGTAGGTACTGCACTTATTACCAAATAGCCCGTCCTCGCAACATCACACTACAGCACACTTATTCAACAATAATAATTTAAAAAAAAAAACAAAACGGTGATTATTTTTACTCCATCCTAAACATTGCTTCTGAAAACAAAATATTTAGACAGACTGAAAATTTAGAATCAAGCTACCTAAAATGATGAAAAGAGGTAAGAATGGGTTCAAATCAACCGAAATGAATAGAGAAAAAAAGGGCTGAAAACGCAATCAAATTTTACAGTTCGGGTTAAAATAAAATATTTTTTCTTTTTGCTTATTGTTGATGTTCAATTGTGTACCTCTTGTATCGAAATTAAAATAAGATAAAATTTAGAGTCAAATAAATTGGTGTTGAAAACGACGACAAATTCTATAAATATCGTCGCAATCTTACAATAATTAGAAAAAGATGACGACTTCTTAGAATCGCAAAAAAAAAGAAAAAAAAAATATTCCCATTTAAATTCCAATTTTATTTAGATTTACCTGAATGAATGAATATTGTTTACCTGAAAAACGTTTATGCATCATAATTGGAATAATAAAAAAATTTATGGTTGAGTCTTTGATGGTGCATGTGTTGAATCTTTGTTTTTTGTTTTCAAATACACAATTCAATACGACTAATAAAATAATGGTAATAAATATTTTTCTATATAATATATCTCTTTTGATCCTTAAATTATATATTTTTATATTTTATAGTACAACTGTAGTCTATATAGTAGACCATTAAATTTATAAAACGATGTTTTATATAGATGGCATTGTTATGAAGTAAGAAGGGTCTTATATAGTATTGCAGTGATATTTTTGAAATTGAAATCAACAACCAATTTGTGGCATGTGATTTTAAAGCTTAATTTTAGATAAGTTTTCAGCCTGTTGTGGTATTATTTTTTTTTAATTCATCATACAACAATTCATACTTTAATTGGTTTGAGCTCTGTTTTGCAGTCAACTTCAAATTTATTATTTTTGTATTTCTCAGTTGTTATTTTAAAACATTGTCTTCCGATTTATTTTTCGAACTACCGATACCTCTTTTCGAGATATAATTTACTGATAATATGCTGAGCTGCTTTATGTTCTGAGCTGCCTTATTAATTGTCTCACGCATCTCAATCTGTTATATCTATTAAATTTTATGATATTATTGTGCATTACTTCATCACAATCCATTATTTAAATTGGTTTTCCGTTCTTCATTTGTTAATTCATTTTCGTCAAATGTTAAATTTGTATACAACTATTGGGAGATTGTTTGTGGTCATATGTCCTAAATTTAATAGTAAATCATGGCACAACTATATGTTTTCGAAATATTTTCATGTGTTGATATTGCTGAATGCTTCTTTAAAAGTCAATCATATAAAACCTAAGTGCTAATCCATGCAATGGGTATTACAAACAGTTATCTTTTTTGTTGCATAAAACTCACCCATAAGTACACACCAAAATAGCTCGGTGTCATCTTTAATATATCACTGCCCATACAGAATGTGTTGGTATTCCCAATGTTTCTTCAAAATCAATGAAGAACGTCTAAATGCAAATCAATTTCATATGTATTGCAAATAGCTTTATCTATTGTTTGTTGAAAACTCATCCATAGCTATACACCAAAATAGCTCGTTGTCATCTTAGATAGATAACTGGCATACAGAAACTATCTCTGGAATACAGCAGTAAAAATAAAAAAAATAAACAATATTGTACTACAGAATAAGTCAAAATAGCAAAATTATTGCCAATTGTTTATGAATTCCATAACTAAAATTTTTATAAATATACAGAAGCTTGCAGAAAGCAATTTAGAAGCTAAATTGAATTGCAAAATTGTATTGCTCGACAGCTGAATACACTTCGTGTCCTAGTCTGCAAAACGGTCATCTAAAGAAGTCATTAACAGCTGAAATCAACAATACATTGAAAATCATATCTGTACATTCTACTCCCTCAAATTTTTATAATTTTTTTCAACCATTAGAAAACAATGTTTATGAAAATTTGGACAAAATATCTGGAGTAGTATCTCAATATTCATAACAACAAAATTTAAAAGCAAAATAAAAAACTAAAATCGAAATCCCTCCTGCATTGTTTGCTTTGTGACAAGCTCGTCAAAAAAAATCTGACCGTAATTAGGCATGGAAAGAAAAGTAGAAGATATATAACCACTTGTTGCCTTTGATCTTCCCAGAAAGAAATGTTTTAACTCAGAATCAAGCAGGGATGGTGTCAATATATGCTTTTTAACCCATTACTGCCTATTGGCTATTTATATACCCAAAAACCAAAATCAAGCAGGGATGGTGTCAATATATGCTCTTTAACCCATTACTGCCTATTGAGTATTTAAATACCCAAAAAACCTTAGTGCATTAAAATAGCTATATCTGCCGTTGGGTAATAGATATTGAGCTAGTTTTGATTTTATTAGAGAGAAAAAAAGCGGGACCATAATTCGTTTTCAGTGAGCTAATCAAAATTCTCAAGAACTGTCATTGTTAGTGGGACTCAAAAAAAAAATTTCCATAAAAAGTGGTTTTTGGTAAATTGGAAAATGGAAAAGTCGGGAAAATTTCTAAAGATCACTTAGCCTCAAACTTTCTAAATCCAAATTTTTTGGGATTGGAGTTTTTACCTCGTCTCTAGAGATGATTTACCTTTATGGGTATTTAAATACCCAACCTTCTAAAGCCTGAAAAAATTCTTATAAAAATTAGTGAAAAAAAAAATTATATTTTTATGAAAGTAAGGCGCAATTCACAATGTTTTTTTTTGAAGAAATCTAAAAAAGTAAAGTATTTAAATAATAATATTGTAAAATTAAATTTTAAAACTATTTCTGTTTTCTCGCTTTCTAATTTTTATTTTGTTTCGTGGTACATCATTGTGATAGTAAAAAAAGCATTTGGGATGCAAAGTAGTCGAACACTTTTTGCAACCAAATTGTGTTTTAATACCGCATTGTCTACAATGACTGCGTTTAGGCATTTTTGCCACTATATGGTCGACACAATCTGTGCGTTTTGCCATTTGTTGGGCATCAACAAGTACACGCCCACATGGACGGTTGGCTACTTGTGGTAATGTTACTAGTGCTTCCATCCACATTTAATTTAATCAAATATACCCATAGCAGTCACACCTTCATACCTTGCGCAGAAAACATGAAACTTTGATTCGATAATTGTTCATAGCAATATCAAACAGATCAACAGCATCCATCCGTTTATTATACTCATGAATGACCAGTGGCTGGGCAATTGTTATCTTACGATTTTTTCGGTCGTTCCGCTTTGTATGGAACATTGGGCAAAAAGTTGGACATTATAGTAATTTAAACAGAATTATATAAATCTTAGCCTACTAATTAGTTTTACATAACACTACATTTGAAACTGTATAACTGTATCAATTCACTTTTGAATTTCTAAAATTTGAAAACACAACTGTCAAACGTCAAACCATGACATAATGTGAAAAAGTTTAAAAATAAATTTTAAATCTTACAATACAGAACAATTATATATTTAGTCATATAATCCACTATCCATCAATAGATATCAGATAAAGCATGAAATAATAGATCCATGAAATTTTAATTTTTTTTTCAAAAAAAACTAAAAAATGTATATAAAATGTAGTTGCGCTAACGCCGATTTACCCGAAATACCCATTTCAAATCTCAGGCGTGGCAAAAGCTAGATGTCTAAATTTTTTCCAGGCAACTTCTATGACCTCTATGACCTTAAACCTTAGAAAATTTCATAATGATTGTACGACGGGATCTATGAGCAGGCTTTAATGGGTTAAATGTGGCGTAGTTTTAACTCCTGAATTTAAATGTGGGATATCATTTAAACAATGCAACATATTTATTCTCCTAATACAGCATATGAAACAAATTTATAACGTCTGATACAGTAGACTGGCTTCATTAATCTCAATCAATTTTTATTATAATTTCTATAGTAAATTAGAATTATTTGTTTTTAAATATTATGCCTATAATAATGCCTAAAACAATTGGTATACGATTACAACCTTTCTCGTATGGCTACTTTATGTAAAACCGTTGAAAAAAGTTCACATATTGTATAAAATGGTCATACGGTAAATAAAATCGAATGCTTGTTTAATACATATACCGAGTGGTCCAGACCATGCGTATCACTGTTTTAAGAGGGGAAGAAGCCGTTATTTTAAAATAAAAATAAAAACACTTATTAATTAGATCGCGGGTGCTATACTTTCAACTTCCGGAAAGAACGGGAAATGGGCTTTTTAAAATTAAATTCGCCAAAATCAAGATTTTCAAATGGAAAAAGGTAGATTTAAAGGCCCTAGAAAACCCGGTATACTTGAACAATGATAAATTAATAATTGTTTGGATACTCACATTGATTCTTGCTTGTCAATAAATACTAAATTTACAATATTACAAAAATAGTTGCATTCTAACGTAATTTTCAATTAGTTATTTGAAAAAATATTTTAAGCGGTGCAAATGAGAACTTCCCTGTGTAGTATAAGGTTTGGCTGTTGTATAGAAGTACCCTTAAATCTCTCAAATATCTTAATTAATGATACCCACCTACTAACATACCCGATATGTCCGTCTATTGCATTATTTTTAAATTTAAAATATTTATCTTAAAATGTCTGATATTCATTCCTTTCAATTCATTTTCCACGTCTTTAATTACGTACCTACTCTCATACCAACTGTCAGTGTAGTTCTGTTTTGTAATTACCGCAGACGATCAATTGCAGACAAAATATTATTCAATATTGGTAATCAAAATGTGGTAGTATTTACTATATCCAAAACCAGTACATTATTATCTATTATTTATATTTAAATATAATAAAACAAAATAATAAAACAAACAGATATATTAAAGTCTTTAAATATAGTTAATTGAAATCACAAACTTACAAAAAAAAAAAAAACAAAAACAAAATATTCTACTGTCTACAAGCTATAAATAAAATTCAAAATTTTCAATATTGTATAAATGGTGTAAAATTGAAAAATTATTTTCATATTTCTCAAAACTGAGAACTACAAAAATGAAAAACAACAAAAAATTAAAAACAAAATTAAGATGAATCTTAATATTATCTTATGTATATGATACCAGTATACCAGTCAAGGTCTCTTGATCACGTTTTAATTTGTTTTTTTTTTTTTTATTTTAATTTCATTTTACTCTCAGATTATGGAAATTAATGCTCGTAAGTCATTCTTATATAAATTAAAAGATTATACCTTTTTAATACAAGGATTAAGAATTAACAAAAAAAAAAAGGAAAAAAAAAACAAAATCCAATTCAATTTACAAACATAAAAACAAAAAAAGCTACAGAATCAATCCCAATAATATACTGATCGTGATAATACCTCATATTTTTAAAACTATACCTTCAAAATAAAAAATTTTTATATATACATCAACTCCTTGGCATTAAACTACTCGATCAACTCAACAAAAATTGAAATTACTTAAATAGCACTATGAAATATAAAAATTGGCAATAGTTCCGAAAAGCTTGTTTGTTTGATTTTTTTGTTGTTAAATGTGTGCGAATAGCTTACGTATCCGATTTTCACTATATTTTGGATAATAAAATTTAAGCGATGTCTCATATCTTATATAAAGAAGGATGTTTGTGTGTATGTATGTTTGTGTCAGAATTCCTCCGAGACGCTTGGACCAATTTCATTTCACCAATTTTTTTTGCTACTTGGAATCGAACCCGTGATATGTTATTTTTCGAAATTGGTTTCAATAGCTGCCATACAGCTCCTAGCACCTACCAAGCATATTTCAAAAACCAAAGGCGCTACAGAGCTGAAAATTTGTATCCGGGTACTCTCTCAAAAATATACAAATATGCCTTTCACATTTTTCTCGAAATTTGGACTGGTTTGTGTAGCTATCATTCAAGTCCTAGCACCCGACAAAAATATTTCAAAACCCAAAGATATTAAAGAGCTGCAAATTTGTAAACGGGTACTCTCTCAAAAATAAACAAATATGCATTCCACATTTTTCCGAATTTTGACTAGTTATGGTAGCTGTGGTACAACTCCTAGCTAATGAATTTGCTCCCGAATTAATTTGTTGATGTGAATAACATTTTAATTAGGCATATAGCAATACACAGAGTATATTATAATATTATACCACTGTTTTTTGGTAAATTCCCTTAGTCCGTTTCGGTACTTCGGTCTACAGACTTTTTGTTTCGTTGTACCATCTAAGAGCTGTGACCGATTGACTGGAAACTTTGTAGAGATATTGTTTCTTGGCATAGAAGGTCACTGGTTTGCTTGGTTTTTCACTGGTTGATCACTAGTTTTTGATCCTTTCCATCACGTCAATCTTGAATTGAAGAAAAAAAATTGTTGGAAGAGCTTCTATGGTCTTAAAAAAAGCGAAAAACAAATTTGTATTGCATTCCAATAGCCCGATTCGCCATGCTGGACTAATAAGTTTTTTTCCTTTTTTATTGCCCTGTCTCAATGCCTTGATCGATGGTTTTCAAATACGGTAGAAATATTTTTTCTACCAGAGGAGCTGACTGGAAAACCGTTCGGTCACATCGATTTGTCAAAAACTTTGTTGTAAGTGATTTGATTTCACTTTCAAAGGAGGGTGCTATAATTTAAAAAAACTTAAAGCCAAATTTTGTAATTCTGTTAATTCATTTTCGAGATAAGTAGAAAATAATGACAATAAGAAAATAAAAATGAAAATAAGAGCTTCGACGGGATGTGTTAATATCAATTCTTATTCGTTCCGTTGAATGCTTGAGAAGTGCTTGAACATAAGGCAATATTTTGTTATTTCATCAGTTCAATTCACGCAGCTACCTACAACAACCAACCTATGCTTACTAAAAAACAAAACATCGAAAAATATTTTAAGTTCCAAATTATAAACAAAAAAAGCTCTTAAAACCTTGCCCAATATCTCGGGCAACGCCGGGTAACTCCGCTAGTTTATGTAAATGAATTTTTGAAATTTTTTTAAACTCTTTCAATGAAATAGGTCTTTTAGACTAATAACGATTATCAAATGACATTTAGCTTAAAATTTACAGGTCTTGAAGTTTTTATCAAGCCAATGTAATTTTTGTAACATGGCGAGCAAAACATTAAAACATTTTTTATTTGTTTAACTTTGAATTTACTGGAAATTCAGGGTGTTCCATTCTTGACTGGCTTAACTTGATATAGGTATGGAAGGTATTCCTTCATATGCCGAAATTCTACTAGTCAAGAACGCACTACCACGTGCATTTTTATATTCAGATTATATTTCTGAAAAGTTTAATCATTTTTGTGTCATTGTATGTAATTTTAGGGTACTTAAATGGTTCTATGAAAATGTTTACTACTAATTTGATCTACCGATCTATAAAAATTTCCCAAGATCATGTTAATTTCGTAGTTTTAATTGCATATTTACCACTATAATCACAGATACATCGTCGGCAAAATTTAATGAAAATACAAGAGATATTCGGAACTGATACCTTAAGTGAATCTCTAACTAAGGTAAGATTTTTCAAATAGGGTAAAAAAAAATATAACATATTCGAATCACATAGATGTTCAATTTAGCGCTTTAATTTCTTTGTGAAAAAATTTGTTAAAAATAATGCCAAAAATTATTTCAAAATATTTGCTGACAATTTGTCTGATCTATTCGAACTTGAACTATTGCCTAACAAACCTTCTGTGAAAAATTTTCAAATCGGACAAAAAATAAAAATCAATCTTTATCGCGATCATACAGCTAGCCTATATAATTATCGCGATCATACAGCATACCTATATAATTATGTTTTACCAACAATTTTTCATTAGATTTGCTCAAGAAACTATTCGGAGCTACATAAAATATTGCCTAAAAAATCTTTTATGAACATTGGAAAAAATCTTACTGGTAAAACATAAACAATACAACTTCTTAATTTCTGTAGAAAAATTTGGTAAAAATTTGATCGAAAGATTTTCGAAACTGGTGCTTTAAAAATTTTCCAATGAAATTTTTTTCAAATAGGACAAATAATACAAAAACCGTCCCGGAACTCCACCAGATCTTAAATGTATCTCTTTAAAAATGTCTGGTCAACATTAGTCAGTAATAAATTTTGAATAATTTTGGGATGACTGGCTAAAACTATTCACAAACAAAGTTCACTATTTAAGGGTCTTAAGCGATCTATACGAGTCTTAAAACAGGACAAAACAAATAACACTTACAGTACAGGTGAACCTTATCTTACACAAATGTTCGATATACTCTTTTACTTTTATTGTAAATTATGTTAATGTATATTTGCCGGGAACTATTCGGAATTATTACCTAAAAAATCATTTATCGAGACTTAGGGCAAAAAACAACAAGCCGGGATCCGGGGCAACCAGAACCAACCAGAACCAACCAAACCAAAAACAACAACCGGGATCACCAGTTGATTACTTAATATACACCTCTGTTGTTTCATTGGAAAAAAGTTTACCAACATTTGACTGGCAGCATTCGGAACTGTTACCTAAAAATATGTCGTATGAAGATTTTTTCAAATAGGGCAACAGGAAAAAAACAACCCAAAACAATAATAATAAAAAAATAAATCGTGACGATCGTGTTTATCTCGCCCTTCAACTTCACTACGAAAATAAAAAATGACCACGAAAATTTTTGTGCTATGGTAAAAAACAAAAAAAACATTCACCGTACAACCCTTCTTTAGTACAACTCTCATTTTTTAATGTTTTGAATTTCTTTGAATTTATTTCGTTTTGAGTTTTAATGTTTTTTATTATTTTTTTTTTTTTTTAATGTTGAGCAATGAATACGCATATAGTACGGGTACCTACAATAAAGTTAATTTAAAAAAACAATTTTTTTTGTTTTTTGATTTGACCACGAGGATTATTTTGATCAGAGCGAAATTAAATTACAAAATACGGATGTGAATCTTCTTTGTTCTCAATTTTTATTTTTATTTTTTTTTTTATTTTATGAAACGTGACACTTAAAGGATGCTCTTTTTTACAAATAAAATTTTTATAGTCTGTTTCTTGAGGACTCTAGTAACAGTAATTTATGAATATCATAATAAAGATTCACTCGCGTGGCCTTTTTAAATGGTTAATGATATTTTTTGTTAAAATTCGGTTGTTTTTTTTTTTTATTCCATTTTTAAATTTACATTTTAATTTTTTAAATAAGCGATTTGATAGATGGCTTAGTTTTTTTTTTATATTTTCATTTCATTCTGATGGTAATATTGCCCCCAGTTTTATTGAATTAAAGGGATTAAAGAATGTATGTACAATGTTTTGGAGATAATTTACTTCAATATTTCACGATTGTTGGTATATTTTGTTGTTGTTGTTGTTATTGTTATTTAAAATTGATATGGAAAAATAATAATGTTAAGAATTTAACTTAATCAATCCAGAAAATTATCCACCACCTGAAGGTAAGTTCTCTTTATAATTAAAGAGAAATCGTATTTTTGTATTTGGATATTTTTAGGTTAAGAAGGATTTACCCATAAAGATCCAAATAAATTTTGAATCGATAAAATTTGAAATTTATCTTAAATAGCCTTATTATTCTCACAAATGTAAAATGGGAGTGCCCATACGTCCAATAACATCCGAAATTTATTTTAAATAGCCTTATTATTCTCAGAACTGTACAACGAGAGCACCCATACGTCCAATATCATTCGAAATTTATCTTAAATAACCTAATTATTTCCAGCGGTGTAAAATGGAAGCTTCTTTAAGTCTAATAACATTCGAAAATTCATTTAAGCCTAATTATTTCCAAAGATGTAAAATGGTAGTGCGCCTGTAAGACACCAACTTCAATATAACCCTTTAAAAAATCAGTAAAAAAGAAAATAACAAATTGTTTTAACAAATGAGCAATGGTTTTGGGAGTGACATCCTCCGACCTTAAAAATAGTATTTGTTTTTTGTTGATTTCTTACTAATTTGCAATTCAGAATTTTAAGAGTAATTAATTTAAAATAATTTCACAAGCGTTACGGATATATAACGGGATCTACTCAATACCTGATAACATGGTATGATTTCCAAGCTACATTTTACTTAGCATCAGAACTAAATAAAACAACAAAATACTATTCTACATACTGAAAAGGACTAAAAAGTGAATAAAACAAGATGATGTCAAAAACACTTTAATCATGTTTCTTGAACTGAATCTAACATTTATTATATATACATATATTTGACTGGTATAATATAATAAGGTTTAGTTAAAACAATTAACATGGAATATTAAGAAATAAATTTGAGTATAGAACTTAATTAGTTAAATCAGTCCCTTGACCCTTGAGTTACAGATATCCATCACCTTCATAACACTACACTATATATGCATATCTAATCTATTCTAGGACAGGCATTTGAAACAGATATACGACTGGCTGTAAGTCCCTGTAAATTAGATAATTCCCTTTTTTTTTATGTAAGTCGAGACTTATGAGTCATGCTACCATTTTCGTAATATCCACTCTAAAATAAGTAGGTCCTTTAAAAAAAAACGTGTGAAAAAAATGTATGAAAATAAAATGAAAATCGAAAAATTTATAAAAAATAATATTTGAAGTATTCTTTCAAAAATTGTTTGCCCGAAAAATTTTTACAATTTTGCTGAATCGAATCGAATCAATTGAAAGAAATTTTGATTGGGTCTATTTAATTATGTCCTACAAAATTCTAAATTACGAAATTGTGATTTTTTCAGCTTCTGGACCTTCTGGGAAAATAATTCAGTATAACTCACCATTTTTAAATTCAAAATTCAGTATACCTAATCCAAATATAATATTTATAATTTAGAACCATTCGTTAAGTATTCAAATATTTTTTATTGATTTATTTATTTATCAATGTACCTGCAGATAAATCCATAGGTCTACTTTTAATATTTTTCTTTATAAATTTTTCAATCTTTTTCAAATTATTTTTCATAATTTTTTAAATTTAGCATGGTGCAAAATTAAAATTAAAAAAAAAAAAAATAATATTTCATAAATTTTCACTTTGGTTACGATCCCGATAAATTCAAATTTAACTAAAATTATTGTTTTCGATTGTTAATAATTGTTTAATTACTGTAAACAATATATTACAATAGTAGACCTAAGAGACAATTTTAGAATTTAATGCTAATTAGTGGTACAGTAGGTATAGCGCCTGGGTGGCAATTAATCACGAAATGGTAACTATATAATCTACTCAAGTTACTGTCAAGAACATAAAAAAAGTCTCAAATAAAAAAATTGTGCTTAAGCTCATGTGCAGAATTTGTACAATAATTTATTTCGTGACGTATTAAAATATTAACAATCTATACATAAATTAAGCCTAACAATTACTTATTTACTTACTTAGGTGGCCAACAGACCATATAGATCCTGGACCTAACTCATCAACGTCCTCCACTTTTTCCGGTCCGCGCGGATTCTCTCCAGTTGAAAATGCGAAATTGTTTTAAATCCGCCGATACTTCGTCTCTCCAACGAAGGTTTAGTCTGCCCCGAGATGTTGTAGCTTTGGGTCTTTATTCAAAGATTCTCTTGACTGGGGCATTTTCATTCATCCGCTCTAGGTGTCCGAGCCACTGTAGTCTCTTGACTTTAATTTTCGTAACTACGTCCACCTCATTATACAGCTCATAGAGTTCGGGATTATATCTTCTCCTCCAGACAACATCGTCGTTTACAGGACCATATATTTGACGAAGATTTTTCATCTCGAAGATACCAAGTGTATGCTCACTTACCTTCGGCAGTGTCCATGATTCTGATCCGTAAAGCAAAATCGGGAGAATGAGCGTTTTGTAAATTTGTAGATTTTTACTTTGGAGCCTAAAAATTACTAGTACGGAAAAGGTACAATCTCATTTTAATTGTCTTAGAGGAGGTTACTGGAATACAGCTATTCTATATAAAGTCAAAAAATTAACCATTATTTTCCGGCTTTTAATATGGTCTATTCTTAATATACAAAATGGTTAATAATTACAAAATTTGTGTCTCTTTGTAGGAAAACTTATTGAAGTAAATATGACCAAACTACTAATATTTATTTTTAAGAACTCCGAACAAAATTCAAAACTGATTAAGGAAGGTGTCCTACAACTCTTACCATCCATCAGCAAAATTTAACAAACCAAAGGTGCTACCAAAGAACTAAAAATTTGTTTACTTGTTGTTAGATATAACAATAAAAAAAAACGTCTTATTCGATTTCCAAATTTCGGCCCGGTTTGAGTTGCTGTCATACAACTCTCTCAAACACCTATCAGGAGTATTCAAAAAATCAAAGATAATACTAACCTGCAATTTTGTAATGCAAAGGGTGTAACCCCTCAGAAATAAAGAAACGTTTAATTTACCATTTTTTCAATCATCACCAGTTTGAACTGGTTCGGGTAGCTGCCATACATTTCTTAACATCCATCAGCAAAATTTCACAAATCAAAGGTTTTACAGGCCTTCAAATTTGTTACAAGCCTTCAAATCAAAAGTGTATACAAGCCTTCAAATTTGTTTATTTTTTTTATTAGGTACTACCTTCGTAATAAACTAAAAATTTTTTGTTACCGATTTCTAAATTTCCGTTCGGCCTGAGTTGCTACTATACAATTCTTAGCACCATTAAAAAATTAAATTATTTTTTTTGTATATATTTTCTACTAAAACTGTACCGTATGCGTTTAACTCCCGTCGCCAAAAACAGAGTCCCAATACATGAGTATCGGGTGTTTGGGGCAACGGTCCCCGACTTTAAAAGTAAAATAATTATTTTTTTATATTTTGTAACAAAACTGTGCCATATGCGTTTAACTGCCTCGGCAAAGACATGGTGCCAATAAATTTTAAGTTACTCTTTAATTTCTAAATGCATAAAACTTATTATTTCGTAAATTGGGATTTCGTAACATTAGGATTTTATAATATTGGGATTTTCTAACATTGGGATTTTTAAATTTGGGATTTGGGGTTGGAATTTTGATTTTGAGGATTTTAACTTTGGGATTTCGGACCCAAACCGTTCAAAAGATGTTGCAGTGAATGTAAATCTTAATATTTGTATTATCTCGGAGCTCACAGCATCTTAGGGAAAGAAAAATTGAATGACTTAAATGATAAAATTAGAATAGGAACGAAATACAGTCACAAAAGAAAATGAAGCTGTTAGCTATCCAACGGAATTTTAAAGTTTGTTGAATTTGATAAGAACTGAAGCTCCAATTATATTTCTACGAAAGTTTTCAATCAATTACAACTATCCAATACTAAATAAATAATAACGAAAGTATAATAACATGAAAGTATTTCCATCTTATGTTATTGAATCACAAATTGAATATGCAATGAACGATTTTCAATTCGACCCACCTCACAATGTATTCAAATATCTGTTATCCAATTTCCAGAATATTTTGCACGATGGACAATGCAGTACGATTCGATTCATGATGAAGCAAACTAAATGGTCTATAGAGTTTTTGACCTGGTTCGCCCTTTGACATGAAGCAAAAAAAATGTTCTATGATGGGGTTTTCGACCTGGTCCAAGACCCTTTGTCATTGGAATCAAATAAATTAAACAAAAAAAATAATTAAGAGTATAATTTGGTAACAGCTTAAATAAAATTAAATTACGCTTAGTTCCAGACAATAGCAGTAGGTTTCCACATTTAATGAATAGATAAGCCAGTAGTTTGACAAATATTGTAGTATAAACTTGCAGTACCGTACTTAATTAATAAAAGGTGATTCTACCTAAGTATACTGTCAAAAACATAAAAATTAAAATTTTCAGAAATGAAATTTATTTGGTCCAACACCAGAAAAATGTTGAATAACTTTGTTTGGAATTTTTTAAAACTTCCAAACCCCCACACCTTTTCTATTTAAGATTTTTCTTGCTTCTAAGCTATGAAAAAGAAAAAAATTAACTATTATTGGTTTTTAGGAATCTATCAAATGATATGCACACAATATCCTCACATATTTACAACACACACTTTTTTATAACATTCCATAAATAGTTTTATTTTTTTTTTTTTATAAAAATAAGTCTCGTATGGGTACCTCTAATTTAGATTATCATTAAATGAATAATTATAATAACCAATGCCAGTTTTCTTTACAAAAAAAAAAAAAATAAAAATAATGAAAAACTCATAAAAAATACATTTCATCGAAAAACAGAGAGAAACAGGTGCAATTTCAGCACATTCCATAAAGCACCGCTAATCTTTATTATTGTAAATTTTAAGCCGCACAATTTAATGCCGCAAGTACAAAGCAAAGTATGAAAACAAAAAAAAATATTAAAAATAATAAAAAATTAAACTTGAATCACGTTAACATATTTAATCTTCAACACGAGTTTCATTTCTTTTTTTTTGGATATCAAATAAGCCCGTCAATGTGCTAGCACCTCTCTCTTTGAAATCAAATTAAAACCTTAGAGTAAATTTATTGTAACTTGAAAAAAATTAAGCTGCACTGCACAGTGTGTACTGGGCACATCCAAGTCATGTGTGTATTACGTTTTTTTGGTTTTAAATGTCAGCTCATGTATCTAGAGATCGTATTTAATTGTAATAGGTACGAGTATATGTAACTGAGCAATTTCAAGGATTAAAAATATGTTTTTAGTATTTTGAATACAAGTCTAACTATTTTTTTTTTTTTTCGATTTTTCAGTTTTTTATTGTAGTTACTGTGTTTCGTAATACTTTTCACCAGTACACCGTTTTCATTGGATTTACATTATGTTGAAGGCACGCAATATTCTTGTCAATTATCATAATTTAAAGTCTTTACTTTATTTTTTTAAACTAAGGAGATTGCTTTCGACTGGTATGTAATTCTGCTACAAGTATATATACTTACTCACATTTAATGTAAATTTTTTTTTTTTTTTTTAACATAATGAACTTTCAAAATCCATAAGTACTTTTAGGTACAATTTTTTTTTTTTTTAGTCGTTTACCGCTGAAGGCAAGTATTTGCAACACAATTCTCGACTCCTTCAGTCTTTTATTTTTTTGTTTCCATTTCCATTTGAATTATATCAAAAGTATTTACTGTAGTAAGGTATAAATAGTATATAAAAAATCATACATATAGGTTAAGGTAAATATAAAGTGTAAGTTAGTGGTGGTGTGATGGAACGCGCATCTGAAATCTGATTTCAAAATAATATTCAATGTAAAGATTATATGCGGACTTTTTTCGATGATGTTTGCAATTTTTCTTATTTTAATGTTGAAACAACAACGATAATGTCGCTAAATGGTAA
The DNA here is from genome assembly GCA_963942445.1 of Argyra leucocephala. Classification (NCBI taxonomy): domain Eukaryota; kingdom Metazoa; phylum Arthropoda; class Insecta; order Diptera; family Dolichopodidae; genus Argyra; species Argyra leucocephala. The sequence continues at coordinate 32,468,754 of OZ012679.1, read as the reverse complement.
TTTATGGGTTTTCGTTTAAATTTTTCGTACCTGAATTTTTGCAAAACAAAAAAAAAATAAATAAACTTAACTGGAACCTTATATTAGTTAAGAAATTTAATTTATAATGTAGGTGACAGGGTGTTAATTCTTTTGACTCAGAAAATTTTTTAAAATTATTTAAATTGGATGTCTAAAAAGTTTTTTTAACAAAATCCGGCACTGCAGCTTCTTTGCTTAACCAGCTTAGACTTTGGGACCCTTTTTAAATACTTACACAAGCTAGAAATAATTTTTTTGATATAAGTTAACTCGAATTAATGGAATTTTCTGTTTTTTTTTACACTCTTGACAATATTACCTTTACAGAATTACCTTTTAGTGCTTAATTAAGTACGGCACTGCAATTTTACACTATACAATATCCACAATATTTCGAGTATTTAATTATCAAATTACTGGCGCTACTCACTTTTTTTTTTATTTTTTTTTTAAGTTAAGCCAAACACTTTCAAACGATACCTTTACACACGAATGTATAGCTTGGAATAATCGAGGATTGTAGAAAAAAAAATATCCCTTTGATCAGTAGGGACATTTTGAATAAATTTATTAATATTACTCTTGTACTTTTGTAGATTGTACTTAGGTATATTTTTGCATTGACGAAACTGCTATTGTCAGGAGCTAGGCCTTCTTAAATAGAATAGCTCAATTGTATTTAATTTGTAACCAGATTATATATGCTCTCAATTATTTTTTGTCATTTATTATATCCCAATGACAAAGGGTACTTACTAGACCACTTCGAAAAACCAATAAAGCATTTTTTTTCACTCTACCTACTGCGCCATCCAGCGTGTAATACGTTTGCTGTGCAAAACGAACTCTGAGTTTATTCTAATTTAACATGAATTAATAGAATTGTTAACTATAGAACACTAACAGGCTCGGATTTTTGGAGGCTTACCTTAATTTATCCAATTTACTTAATTCAGAATACTCTCCTAGTTTTTATGTGATTAAATATGAACTGATAAAATTATTTGTTTATTTTATATTACGCACTACTGTAATTAATATATTTTACACTCGTATAATGGTTCTTGTATTTGATACGGATTCTAATATTAATTTATTGTAAAAGAAAAAATCAAAGATGAAAGAGAAATTGGAAGAAGGCAAATGTCTTAGTTACGCCATGTCGTAAACTGGACAGGTAATATCAAATATCGACGATGTAGTGCATATTGTAGTAATGGACCGCAGAATTTTATCGAGTATGCGGTGATTTTCATGAAATGAGAGTTCAGAAATTTTGAACAAGAAAAACAACATTCACCTCAGGTACTATAATTAATGTAAAAGTAATAGTGTCCTCTGAGCAAGCTCTAAATATATAATTAGAATAGCAAGAATATAAGTATAATTAAAAGTAGTGAAATTAAGTCAATCGAAGTATAACAACGAGAACAGTAGGATATAAATGTATATAAACCAACTAGATGTGGCACATAAATATAAGGCTCATTTTAGTCTTTAAACTGTATTAATATTAAGTGATAAAATAAATATAGTAAATCGAACTATAATTGGTGACCTTGACAATTAAAAATTACAGCTAGCATAAGTTTATAAGTACACCGAGTATTGATACAGCCACAGTTAATTCAAAATTACAGTCAGCATTAATTCAAAATTACAGCCAGCATTAATTCAGCAGTGCAGCTATATACTATTTCAACATAACATCTAAGAAATATGACAATTATTACTAACATCCAGAAGTAGATAGGCACTAAAGGGGAGAGAAAAGAGAGTGTAAAATAAGTCAAAATCTTAATTTTTCTCGATATTTACATACTTTTTCTTATTTATTATATTCTTGTTCTATAAAAACAAACAATTTGTTTTCAAATCTTTAAATGTAAATTTAATCACAGTTATACCTGCATTGTTAGATCATTAGTTTTTTATAACAATTTTATGTTCTTATTTGATTGATTAGCGCATTATTTTTCTCTTAGATGATTTTATCGTGAATCTATGTCAAGTAGTCAATATAGTCAAATAGTAGTCAATAGTTCAGATCTCTATGTTCTTAAGTCGATGTACACTTGTCTTGTAAGACCGAATTTTGAATATTCAAGTCAAGTATCGATCACCGTTTTATATTGTACACATTGATTGGATTGAGGTAGTACCAACAACTTTCTTAAAGTCGCTTTACGCTACTTGCCATGTGTTATAATCCTATTATCTTACATAGGCAAAGACTAAAATCAATATTGATCTGTTTTAATTCGATTTGTAACAAATATGTAATAATTTTGCTGTGTAATCTCTGAATTATTTTCATTGCAGAGATTATAAAGAGCAATGAAAATTTAACTTTCGTTTCCAGAAATATCATTATTAGAATCATCAATCATTGGACTAATTATGACAAATATGAAGTTATTAATAGAATGCTCACTATAGGTAAGAAACATAAATTTAGCATTGACTTTACACTATCAAAACCATCCCAAAAACATAAACTAAACAATTGCTATTTTTAGGATTTTGCTATTCTGTTTTTGTTTTGTCGTTTTATTAAAGTGTGTGTATGCCCTTAACTGATTATTAAATTTTAATTTTAGTTTGAATTTTAAATTTTAATTTAATTTATAGCAAATCTGTAATAATTTTGCTTTTAAAACTCTGTGTGCTAAGCAGTATAAAATAAATACATTTCTTACTAGTAAGTTGCGATGATTTTCCAGTTTTAATGTCTTCCAATGCTATCTATCTCTTCTTTGACCGTAGACATATTTAAATCTTTGAGTATGTGTTAGCATTTTTTACAAATACTATGGTGCAACCCTTATGGTAATATATTAAATTCAGTTCTGTGTATTTGTTCAATATTTAAGAGTATTACCGTTTCGCATAGTTGATGTAATTCATAAGTCCAAATTGGTTTGATTAATTCTGAAATAACATCTATTGACAAATATAAGAATTTTTAATAGTGCCTGACATGATCACTAGTAACACACAAATTTTCGTCCTTCCAGTTACAGAATATTAGCAGTGGTTATTGCTATTTTTTGTGTCCAAGTACCGTGATCATCTGTGATATTGGCAATAATGGTACCATTTCTACTTGGAAGAAGCCAAATTTCGGTATTATTGGTGATTACACTACATCAGAACGGAGATAGGGATATATTGGCTTAAGTGTAACGGTAATTTCTAATTTAACTAACCATTTATTAATAATTATTTTTTTAACAGTTGTTTCAACAAACAAACTGCAATATAATAATAACAAGCTATAATCCCAGCTAAAGCTAGGTGATGATTTATTTCTCTTCGCTACCTGTATGCATCTCAATTAGCATTTGTCTCATTTCCATTATTTTCATTATTAGCTTAGTTCTGATATTTTTTGTCAGGTTCATTTTAACTGCTATCTTGGCTATTCAATTGTATTCAATTGTATATTGGAAAAGCTTCAGAACCGGCCTAAAATAAACTTCTGTTCATAGAGAATGAAATAAAGTTCTCTAAACAGCGACCCTTAAAATACCTAAGACTAATGGGCAGATTTAAGCAAGATAAAATTTAATATGTACTTTAAAAAACCAGATCTGCAGAAGCAGATAAAAGTCATTAATATCAAACATCCTATTCGAAAATGTAAACTTTGAAAAGTTTAAGAGTTCTTGGAATGAACATAAAAAGCAAATTTTCGCTATACGATCATATTTTGTTACCAAAGGTGTCGCAAAATGATTAGAATCCTTAAGATAGGCTTAATTTTTACATATCATAATCTAAAATTGTATTTAATATACAAGTACTTAATATAAATTATATTTGATATTCAAAATGCATACATCCTGTCACACCTTAAATACAACTCGCATATTTGAGATGATATACCCGAAAAGCACCATCCAACACCTAGAAATGCGAGCCATCTCAATTACTAATGATAGATATGTTATAATACTTAGCATCATTAAGTCATTGCCATACTCATACATTACGGCTGGTACAGCCCTACTCCTAATTTATTATATATATTAAACATTTAATATATATATATATATATATAAATAATATATTAATCTATTTTATTTCTTTATATTTATTTAAATGCTTACATTATATATTACATTATGTAATTATAGATAATATAATAATATATAGATACAGCTAGTCTGTTTTGGGCTAATTAATCTGAGGGAAAAAGTATTATGCTAAAATACAACCATTTCACCGTAATGCTTGCAAATCAGCCCCACTCCTACATATTTGAAGCTCAGTCTCTTCGAACTAGAACTTCAAAATATAAAAATTCTTTCATCAATCAAACCTCAAAGGTTATTGAAAACTAGAAACTTTGAAGAGACGGGTTAATAAATATTTATTAAACTATACATTTTCCATTTAGTTAAGTAAACCGCTTTCCAACTTGCTGAAATTCTGAAATACGAAATTGTTCATTGTCCCTTCAAAGCAGCTTCGCCTGTTCCCACGTCTTGTACCTTTGGGTCTAGATTCGAATATTCTCTTAACTGGAGTATTTTCACCTATCCGCTCTAGGTGTCCGAGCCACTGTAATTTCTTGACTTCAATTTTCGTGACTACGTCCACTTTCATCGTTCCATTACTTTGGTCTCATAAAAACAAAAAATGTGAGCTAACTCGAATATAATTAAATAATGTAAATTAAATTTTCTCATAATCCACCTGTTATTAAAAGTAACTACATATTAAAATGTAAATTTGAATCAAAGAAGGATTAACATAAGCCATGTACCACTACCATTCGTACTATATTCGAATTTTCATCGTTATCACAGACAATTTCCTTTAGTCATGTGATTTTATTTTTTTACCATTGCTGGTTATTTTTTTTTTTTCACTTTTTCACTTTTCTTATTCTTATTTCAGATTAAAAGCGATTTGTTGTTTTTAAACTTTAGCCATTTGTAAAGTTGTAATAGCCTCAAGATGACGATAACAAACGAGATAATTTGTTGTTGTTGTTGTTGTTGTTGTTTTTGTTAGTGGTAATTTTAAAGAGATGATTGAGAATTGTTTATGAGACGAGATTGAAGTTGAAGTGCGATAACTTGTCGAATTTTTATGTATATATATTTTATATATATATATATATATTTATATATACATTTTTGTTTTTCAAGTGAAACTTACTGTATATGATCTTCTTTTGAACTCATTTAAAGAAAAAATTTTGCAAAAATATCTTAGTTAAAAAAATATATATATATACACATTTTCATTTTCAGGTTTTAAATTGTAAAAAAATAAAATATATTTTCAATAAGGTTTTTATTTTTTTTTTTGTTGTTATTCTATTTTCTTGCGTTAACTATTCACTAGTCTAATCTGTTCTGTAGTTCTTTGTTTTTGTTTTGCGCAATTAACTGATAATAAATATATACAAAAATAAGAAAAACAAAAAATGAATTAAAAACTGTGAAGGAAATATAAAACTCTAGTAAAATAATAAAAATGAAATAACAAATTTAGATTTATAAAAAAAAGAATAATAAAAACAACAAAAAAATATATAAATTTGTAGGATTTTAACATATAGTTTGCAATTTACTAAAATATCAAGTATGATATTATTTCACTAATATCTAAAGATAGTTATTATCTAATAATAAATTTAGAATAATGATGAGAGAATTTGTTGTTGTGATAATTTTCACCTATTTTTTTGTTTTTAAAATTTTGATACGATTATTAAAAATACTATTTATAATTTAATAGTCAATAATTTTATATAAATTTTTTACCACTGATAATTACATAAAATTTAGTACTAAAAATTTAAAAAGTTATACAAAAAAATAAAATATATTTTTGTTATGTACTAAATTTATTTAAATTGTAGGTATAGAATAAGTGTAAATTATTTAAGAGTATCGATGTAACTTATTATTTATAAAAAATATTTAAATGGATAAATATTATTACTTGTTTTAAAATTATTGTTACATTTCATATATTGAATCTATTTTAATTTAAAATTGTATTATCAATTATTGAAGATTTAAATGATATTTTGTTAAAAGTTGTGTGACACTGAAAAAATGTTTGTCTAAAAGTCAATACAACTAAAACTAAAATGATGGTCACATCTTGCATCACAATATCTGATATTCTATGAAGTAGAACAAATCGATAAGGGACAGGGACAGTTTAATTACCTGAGTAGTATTGTCTACTCATATGGGAGGGTCCAACCGGTATATTGAAGCTTGTATCAGCAAAGCCCGCACTATACTTTTATAATACTCATGGTCAAACAACATATCATTATCTCTGTACACTAAATAAAAATTTTCTAGTCCAAAACCCCCTTGTAGACTTTTAAAGACATTAAAAAAATCATAAATTTCAAAAATTTCTGCCAACGTATAGTATACATTAACATATAATATCTCCGGTGTAAAAACTTGTGACAAAAAATAAGCAAAAGTTAATTGTTACAGATAAAATGGCTATTGGACGGAATGTATTCTAAATAATGAAGTTGTCAAGGTACATGTGTTTTTGAAATAGAGTAAGCGTGAAACAGATGCAAGTGGGAATCAGTTGTTATTATGCATATAAAAATTTAATGATATCCAAACTTCTAATCCAAAATACCAAATATACGTAACAAAATACCAAATATACGAAACATTGAATCTCCCGGTAGTTACATATATGGATGTGAAATTTAGACATTAACACTAAATGACGATAGTACTTTTAAAAAAATTCGAAAGAAAAATACTCCGACAAATCTATGTTGCTGTTAGATTTTGACAATATATAGAAGAAGATATAAAATGATGAAGTATATTAGCAGACGAATGACCATAATATAATAAAATTCATAGACTAAAGACTAAAGCCAAAGACTAAAATGGCAGGACATTTAATAAGAATGCCAGAAAACCGATATCATCAGCCTTTGAATATTATTGGTAAAAATCCCATGAGGACAAAAAGTAGAGACAGACCAAGAAATAGATAGGAAGACAATATTGAAGTAGAAATCTGTAAATAGTAAATTGAGAGACGACTGCAAGAGAAAGAGAGATTATTAAAGGAAAATTGTGAACATTTAATATAGGTACTCTTACATTTTTTGGTGTAAGTTGTATATTTTACAAAATTCTCCACAGTTGTAGTAAAATCCATTTTATCAATATTCAAAATATTATTGTAATTTGAAAAAGCTTTCACAACCACCAAATCATATAAAATATGAAAAATTTGATCATTTGTAGAGTACATTTAGAAAAAAATTCAGATATTACACCAACATATTTTGAGCTTCGTACAATTAGAAATGATTTTTCAAGTAACATTAGTAAAACAAAAATGGTATCATCAACGCACTAAACATTTCAAAAATGAAAACTACGAATTACAAAACAAAATATTTAAATTTTTTAATCTAAATTGTAGTAAAAAAAAAATCAAAATTTTTTGGGCTCTTCTGAGGGAGTTGTTGTATCGGAGGGACCTAATGACCATTCCTAGTTTTATATAGAAAAAGGGTAAAAAAAAACAATTTTTTTTAATAAATGCTTATATCTTCTAAACTATTTGACGTAGACATAAAATATGTATGTATGAGTTATAGAAAAAAACGATACCTTTCCAACAGTATATAAATATTGGGGTAATTTTATAGTAAAATCTTTAGGTATTTGGTTTTTCAAGAAAGAAAATAAAGATTGTTTTTTTTTCCAAAATTTTCTACTTTGAACTACAATATCTTCATAACGGCAGCACCAATCATCATCAAATAAATGTTAAAATATGCTCCAGACCGTTAACTTTCTAGAATATATAATTAAATATATATAACGGTTTTTATACAAAAACATGAAAACAACAAGGATACTTTCAAATATCCTTTTCGTCCTCAAAGGATAAGCTGCGCCACTAAAGACATATATTTTTGGAAAGCTATGAATTCTAGCTATCCTTGGGATGTGGTCATTAGCTCATACGCCGACACAACATCTTCCTTACAATCCCTATTTTTTGTACAGAATGGCAGTTTGCACATCACAATTATTATTAATCCAGTGGAGTTTTTATTATACTCAAAATAAATTTCTGAACTATTGAAATTTGCACAAAAACAACTACAATCTATCTGTATGTATTTTAAACAATGTTTAGTGTATCAAAACGTTTTACAACACTAAATCTTAAAACTATATCAAATTATTGAAGTTTCCATATCTCCAAGTCATAAATTAAGTAGTTCTATCCGCATGTAGAAATTATTAAAATTGCACAGCTTGATAAAATAAAAGAGAAAGAATTATCCATCTTCCATGTTTATTTATAGACTCCAGCCCCCTACGAAAGTTGTGAAATCTATCACTGGTTGTCAGATGATAATCAATGCCATCATAGTTGACCGCATTTACATACATATAACTTTAACTATAAGTCTAATACTGGGGATCGAAAAAAAACGATATCATCATGATTGTGTCTACTTTTGAAAGTTGGATAGGTGTTACTGGATTTTTGTAACCGCTTATCAGTATACTATTGTGAATATATTAATTGAATAAAAACGATATTGTTACCTAAACAATGGACATCTTTTAATTTGAATACAAGTGAATGACATATATGACCAATTAGACTATGATACCTGATGTTGAATAATTGTCGACCTATGTGATTTGCGAATATTGTTTAAAGATACTTTTAATACTATATATATTCAACTTTACACTGTAAGTCGATTTGTACTGTTCTCTTAAAGTGACAAAATAATTTTTTTATCAAATTCTTAACTTAAAATGTTAAAGCTTGGAACAGTTTTTTTTTTTATATTTTTTAATATTTCAATTAAACTTTATATTAAAATCTTGAGTTTATCGCTATAGTATTTTATTAGATTTAAAACAAAAACCTAAACATATTCACTTTACGCATCTCTATATTAAAACCCAAACCAAATTTGTTAGAAGTCAAATTGGATTTACAAATATTTTTTTCGAAATTGTATCACGTACCAATGGTACAGAATGGTATATATTTACGGAAAAGCTGGACGAAAGTTAGTTAGAATTCCAATGCTTTTTCCCTTTTTAAAATGTACCAATGTTGGAATTTTTCCTTGAACATGTACTTTAAATGTACATAATCAACAGAAATGACGTCATAGTTTTCTTACTTTACTTTTCCTTAATTAATTCCTATTATTATTCCTATTATGCAGTATATCTAACTTTTTTTGACCAATATCATTTCATCCTGTTTTTCTGTATATTATTCCTATAATATTTTATGTTGCTTTTACCTGTTATCTGTACCAAATTAAATATATATAATTCTTGATCCACTACAAGCTTTACATGGAAAGAATAATTTAACGATATCACTTACATAATATTTGTTGTTATTTTGAAACGAATCTATATTAGGATGACTAAAAATAGTTGATGTGTACTCTAAATTCTATAATTGGGACTAAAAATAACCGGGAATAATATATTATGTCTGATCTGATATCATGAGAATTTAAATATAAGTAAATTTATGACATTATTACATTATTTTCCATTTTCGTGTTAATTGTTTTTATAGTTTGTGATATAATTAAACCTTTTAGCATTTAATAAATTTGATTAATTTTATTTCACACTTTCACATCCTGACTATTTATACCAACAACAATTTATTATCTTCCCTGCACCATTGGACAACTTGTAGAATATTTTTGATGAAATATAATAAATTTCATATATTTGAGTACAGGAAGATCTCCATATACGTTAATTCGATTTACGTTGAATTTAATGTTGCTTATAAAATCAGAATCGTTCATTAACACTATAATACTTGACAATTAGGCTTCTTTTTTGAATATTAACCAATTACAAGAAGTCGTTAAAATTTTGTGACTTAACAGATCATGAGTTGATCTTCAATAATATTGTATATAATTATAAGTATGAAGATGATGCTTACAAACATACTTAATCTCTTTTTAGTTAAATCTTGATATAGCATGCATTTGGCAATGTTGTAGCTCTTTATCGTAACCTCTTTAATATTTTTCCAAATTGTACTAGTCTCTGTTAAGAATAAAATGTTATTTCTATTGTATATTATAGGGAATTAGAAATTGAAGCTCATGGTTGTGATACTTTTTATTCGATATGGCAGATGCGTTTATATGTTATGATTTTTTTTTAATTAAAACTTCGTAGGTGATCGTAAATCATATAACTTTAAGGTATAGATTGAGTACCATATCAATAACCTTATCTTTTTAATACGTTTTCTTATAAAGCTAACTACCTACCAATTTTTTTCATTTCTTAATTTGATTTGTTATAGACTCTTGTTATTAGCTCATTTTGCGGGACACTACCATATACATAGTCAAAATACCGATCGAAATATGAATTAAGACTATTAGGCCAACACAGCTGGTACTAACTGACAAGTAAAAATTGCCATGTAAAGACAATTTTAAAATAAAAATTGGACCGTAAAATGGTCGTACAAACAATAATCGAGACAATACCCAATTTAAAACAACAACATAGAATTGGCATGGCCGAAAACAAATTAATAAAGAATATGTTTTATGAATAAGAAAGCCCCACTCATAGTAGACTTATTGAGAGCTGTTTTAATAATTCCTCGAAAAATGGGAGCTGTCCAACATACCATTAACGAATCAATTAAACTGAGTCCAATCATTCCTCAGGTATTCAGATGAAAATAATTGCAATGCTAAAGATAGTCACAAATGCGAAAGATAAATCACAATATGATCATTTGCGGGTGCAGTAAAACGGTATTACAATCCAACTTTTGTTTTTTTACTCAATACTTAATTACTAGGAAAGGATTATTTGATACAAAACTAATGTAGATTCGGGCAAGGAGAAAAAGGATGGATAGAGGAGAATTAGTAGGTAAATTGGAGACAAACCTGAAGAAGTGCTGTATGAAAAGTTCCAAATTGTGTAATCGATCGTTTATATCGGAGGGGAGTACATGAGATGGAAACATGTTGCACATTTTACCATTTTTTATAATAAATGAAACTCCGCAGTGTAATTCTGGAATTGTTTAAAGACACTCATTGTTGGTTTTATTTCAATAGAACAACTACCATCATTTCCAACAACATATTTAAAAAAAACAGGGACCGAGCTCCAATATTTCAATGTGTATTAAGCGAAGTAAGCGTTACCTGGACGGTAGAGTTGTCAATTAGGCGTAGGGTGCGAATTTGGATTTTGTCAAGATAATGTGAGAATTTTACTCCATCTTATGACGGATATAACAAACATTTAGAAATAAATTTAATCTAATCTAATCACACAAGTGTATATTTCTTGAATCGGCTGATATCTAATCATTAGAAAGTAAGTATTTAGTCCCTCAATTTATGTGACCTTGAGAGATGATAGAAAGAACATCAATGGTGATGAGATGATAAGTTTATGCCACTGCTACTACGAACATTCGAATTATCTATCGTCCATAGTAGAAACGACAAAATGTTTATCTTTCATTGGATTTGATCTCGTACTTCTTACATTGTCAAATTGTATTTTTTTTCTACGCTCTAATTAAATATTCTAGAGTAGAAAGTAATCAGAGTGTTGCATAATGCTGTTTGTAAACTCTTCAAAAGATTTTTTTTTTATTAACAGTCACATGGTAGAATAGGGCCTTTAATACTGACGTTAAATATTCACTTCGGTATTCCAGATCTAGAAATCGAGTACGATGGAAATGTCAAGTGGAAGCCCTATGTTCCCAAAAGGAATAAGGAAAACAAAATATCACTACTCGAACATTCAAAAACTATTCTTACTCTCTTAAAGTTAATTTTTGCTCGAGTCCTCTGAATAATTATAATTGTCATATTCGTATATTGTGAATAGAATTTTCGCGATTTACAAAGAACAGATTCATAGCAAAAATAAAATAAATAAAAAAAAAAAAAACAAGAGAACATAAAATAATAATTAAAATTTTGATTTGTAGCTTTATGTTTTTTTTTTAATATAGTTTCCCACTTTTAGTGTTCAAACCCTTAACACTCTTAGTGATCAACTCCTCTTATGATAAATTAAATTTTCAATAAATTCAATAATTTTTTTTTTAGCATAATAAATATCACATTTTATTTATTAATTTAATCTTTCAAATATATCATTCTATCTCTTTCTATCGTTAAATAATATATTAATTAAAAAATGCAAAAATTATAATTATGGTTCTTAACAGATCTTACAAATTAATCGTTTTTTATGGAGTAGCACTTCTACAGCTTTGCAAGGTGTCAAAATAATATATTGAACAGTTGATTGATCAATTCTGATAATAATTCATTATCATCACACCCTTGCTATCACTATCATCATCATCATGATCATCATCATCATCATCATCATCGTAATAATAATTATTATTTTCATTATTATTACTCTGATAAAAACCTATTACCTATATAATATATATTATGTTCGGACCCGAATATTTCCGAACTGATTTCGGTATATAAAATCGACAGTCGACATCCTCTTTCGTTATTATTATTTTGTTGTTCTTTTGTTTTTTTTCGCTTTGAGAATATTAATAACAGATAATATTGCAAACTGTGGTTACTTGATGCTATAAAATCGAATAAAAGTTGAGCAATTAATCAGCCTATTTTCCACTTCAGGAAAACTGTTTTTCTTTTCTTTTTTTGCTTTTTTTTTACGTCACATATAATGCAGAGAAGAGCATAAGATCAACATTTCATTGTTGGAAATATATTATTCGAATTGTGGTTGTTGTTGGATCACTTATTAATGTTTGTTTGTTGTTGTTGTTGCTCATGGTATATCTCTGATGAGCTTAAAAAAATACAGAGAGGTATGCATATGCCTTAAGGTGAGAATTTAATTATGAAAATTTATTATATTTTGTGCGATGAAGATTATTTCAGAATTTATTTTTTTTTCTCTCTCTCTCTCTCTCTCTCTCACCTCTACCTCAAAGTGTGTCGTTTTCATTTGAATTCATTTTTTCATTTTAAGTAATTTGGATTTGGAGTGTTTGGCAATAAATACCGCACCTTGTTTAAAAAAAAAACAAACACACAAAAAGCAAAAATCATATTAATGGAATTTAAAAAATTGTATATGGTATGGTATAATGTGGTGTTATGTGATACTAAAAATTCACTCTAAGTAGATTTTAATGCACTTGAAATAAAAAACAAAAAAATAAAAAATTTAATAAAAAAGAATCAGTTACAAAAGGCAGTGGCACATCACGATTTAACAGTCCATGTGTTGAATCTGGAATCAGTATTACAAAAAAAAAAAAATTAAGAAGAAGAAATTAATTTTATTGGTAAGGATATTTATTACTAGAATTGAGGCACAAATCTTATCAATATCTAAATACGGTGTGGTTAAAAAATGAGAGAATAAATTTTTCAGTGCGCGAGGGAATTGAATAAACAAAAATTTAATCATTGAAACTTGAAAATTGAAACTTGAATTTGCACTATGAAATAATAAAAATTAAAATTTGTTAGTCCATGGAGACTGTACGATTCAACCCACAATGCTTTGAATCGGGGACATGGAAAAATTTTTATTTTTCGCATTATTTTTCTTTATCTAAATTGTTCGAGAAACTCATACTGAAACGCCTCCGACCATTTGTGAATATACCTGATATTCAATTTGGTTTCAGAGAAAAACATTCAGCTGTAGACCAGGTGCATCACGTCGTCACTTTGATAGAGCGTGCACTCGAGGAAAAGAAATATTGTACGGCTGTATTTCTTGCTGCTTCACAAGCCTTTCGATAGAGTATGGCATGAAGGTCTCATACACAAAATGTGGAACACCCTTCAAGGCAACTTATGTAAATCACAGGAGTCATACATATCCAACAGGAAATTCAGAGTAGCACACGGAGAAGCAACATCCAATTTTTATCCAATCTTAGCAGATGCTCCTCAAGGCAGCCTCTTGGGACCTATCTTATATTTGCTATATACTGCCGATACTCCAACAACCCCAAATATTGGCATGGCAGTATTTTCAGATGATACGGCTCTAATGCGGCTCTAATGAGCAACTTCAAATAGAGCTGGATAAAATCAGTAAATGGACACAAAATTGGAAAACCAAATTGAACGAGGAAAAATTGGTTCATATCACATACGCACTAAGGTTGAAATCACCTCAATTTTGCGTGCATATAAACAACATACAAGTTTTAAAGGTGGAAACAGTAAAATACCTTGAATTACACCTTGAATCGCGCCTCAACTGGAAAATCATGTCAGACAAAAAGCAATATAAATAAACCAAAAGACAAGGGATATGTATTGGTTAATAGGAAGACAGTCCAAGCTAAGCCGGCACTCCAAGCTTCAAATATATAGTAGTATAATTAAGCCCATTTGGACTTATGGCAGCCAGCTTTGGGGTTGCACTAAGAAATCTAACTTATTAATTATCCAGCGCTGTCACAATAAATTCCTTAGAAATATAACAAACGCATATCGGTATGATTCAAATGATGAAATCCACAGAGATCCTAAGGTAAAAACAATCAATGAAACGATTAGGAACCATGCTCTGAAGCACGAACACAGATTGGTTCAACACATCAATTTAAAGGCGATTGAGGTATTTAATAGAACTGAAAAAGCTGAAATCCCACGATTTAGTGGGATAAAATAAAAACATAAGGGAGCTAAAATATTGATTCCTGTAAGCCCACACTGGTCTTGCTTTTTAAGTACTGTTTAAATATAGTAATAATTTATTGTAATATGTAACAAGATTGTACTATAATAACCTAAAGGTTGTCAAAAAATATTTTTTTCTTCACAAACTGTGTTTTTACAATAAATAATAACCATAGAACAGAAATGGTAATTTTTACGGATATTAAGTAAAACTAGTATGTACTAGAAACTGGCAGGTGTGCAATAAGTCAAATGACTCACCTCCTATTCCTATATTCTACTTTATTTTTAGGCTTTCTAGGATTTTTTTTTTGTTACTTTAAACTTGGTGTTAAATCTGTTAATAGGTAACTGTTTGCAAACTGCGCGGTTCATTATTTGTTCTTCTTACATTTGCAATGCTAGTGGGTTTTTGGAACGCGAAATCATAACAATATATTTTTGGTTGCTCCAACTTATATTTTATTTTACTGAAAGTCGGTTGATGTCTTTCTGCATATATGTGCTTCAGAAATGTTATGGTACATTAACTATGAATCGATGTAGTCGTTAAAAAAATTCTATATTTGAGTTGACAGTCTAACCCCATAATCACAGAGTTGTTCACCGTATTTTCGTATAATAGAACTATGATGTACAATAATAGTTGTGAAGAGTAACCCAATAATCAGTAGATCTTATAAAATTTGACTGATTTTTTTTTTTGTTTTAAATGTGATCTGCTCAGAATCAATTCACAAGCGAAACATGATACTGAGAGATTCAATAAAATAATCTTCATTGGTCTATAATAAACATTAGATCCACTAATGATATTTTTCGCCGGATTGTCTATAGAAAACAATTAATATAATATCCCCGAAATTACAATCGTATATCAACAGATGGCGCAACCTAAACATTCGTTGGTTACAAATTCTTTCTTATAAAACGCTTGTGTCATAAAACAATTCACAAGCAAATAGACGTGGAAATCAGACAGAGCAAATGACGTTGGATTGGACATGCTTTGAGGAAATCTCACATAGCGAAATAATGTTACGATTTACGAATGTAGTCAAAGCATGCACCCAACAAAGATAGTATATGGAACGACTTTACCTATGTGCCACGGATGGAATTGCAAAAGGAGATTAATTATCTCAATTTTTTGTTCATTTGAAAGTTGTATAGAAGAAAACTATTCTAACAGCTTCCCTTATCAAACTGCAACCTGGTCATCGGATTTTTTTCTTTTGAGACGACGACATTAACGTCGAAAACACTCTCTATTTCTAAGTTTTGGTTGGCATTTTTTTCAAGACAATCATTCTGCAAATGTGGCCAATATCTACATTATATGCATTAAACGGTGCAGAATAGCACTTAATAGACGCTCTTATAGTACATTTGTTGTTATGCATTTGGTCCGATGTATTCTTTAATGTTACTAAGCCAAACTTTTCTTTCTGTTATGTATGATGCAATCTAAAAATACTGTTTAGTATGCTCTCTGTGAAGTTTATATAATGTAAGCCTAAAAGACGTAACTTATCGAAAACATATACGCATGCAATTATGATTAAAATAGTTGATTAGATCTTTTGTTTCTTCAACGGCTTTTACTATTATATTAATTATGGGATGAAGTTGGTCAATTGTAGAGCATTATTTTGTCATCTAAAGCCAAATTAATTAGTATATAATTTGGCTTTAGATGACAATCTATATATTAGTAATTAGTATAATTATATATTAGTAATTAGTATAATTATTAATATAAAATAATTATGCAAAGGAAATAATTGATAGTACTTTAAACCAGAGATGCAAACCAAAAAAAATTTTCGTCTGGTTCGGTTTTGGTTTAAGGTTAATTTTAATTTTTGGTTTTGGTTCTAAAAATTTCCAAATTTGGTTTTGGTTTGGTTCTGGTTCAATAAATATTTTTATTTATGGTTTTCGGTTCGGCTCGGTTTTGGTTCAATTTTGTTAAAAATTAAATTATTTATATACATTACAAATTACATATACTACATACAATCTTCTTAAGATGTCGCATTAGATTTTTGGGGTGATTGCCTTTCATAACAAAACTACACTCGTTACATTTGCTGGTATTTGTTGCTATCTGAAAACAAAATTTTTCAAATACTGGATTTTTGTTATTTTTATGTCTAGCCATTTTCTTTGGGGTAACGTTGAGAAAAAGAAACAAAAAATTATAATTAAAAACTCATAAGAAATTAATTAATTTTATTACTCACATTCACATCACAACAGTCAAAGACGTTATGAATTCGTGTATTGAAAAAAAGTCAAATCAAATGTCAACATTTGACTTTTTTCGTATTGAATTTGAATTTTTTTTCGTTCCCTATAAACAAATTTTATTTTCATGACTTTCGATTCGACTATCAGTTTTTTTTTTTTTATTAGTTATGTTAAAATTTAAAATATTAAAAAATAGATTAAAACAAGAACCAAACCGTAAACCATCATATATTTTGTTGGTTTGTGGTTCGGCTTCAGAATTATTTTAAGAACTGGTTCGGCTTTGGTTTGGTTTTGGTTTGCAAAAATATGAGAGGTTCAGTGTTTTTTTGGTTCGGAAAATATCAATGGTTCAGTGGTTTTTAGGTTCGATTCAAAAACTGGTTTGCATCTCTGCTTTAAATGAGATTAGGTGAATAACAAAATACGAACCCAATAATATACTAATGCTCAAATATACTGGCGTAATTGCATAAAGACTAGTAGTATCCGTAGATTTAATTTAAAATATATTCTATGAATTAAATTTAAATGAAAAATCAATTGAAAACAAAATAAATGAATACACACATATACTTACTAACTTATTTAGGTGGTCAACAGATCACATAGGTAAAAGATCTAACTTATATCCTTCTTTCATGGCTGCCAGTGACATTTGGCTTTTTTCCAATTGAATTTTTGATGTTTACCGACATAGTTAAGCCAGCCCGACGTCCTGATGTACCTGCAGATTTGAAATACATGTATATGTACTTTTAAAACTCCCTGCTTCATCATACACAATAAAGGTTCAGTATAATACTCATATTTAACTATCATAAAAAGTTATCAATGTTATAGAGTATCCTTTTAATTACATATATTTTTTGTTTTCTTTTATTATTATTATACGTAACTTACATGTTTTTGTTATTACTGTTGTAAATTATGATTGGTTATTAATTTCATAAAATTTTACGATCAAAAATCTTTAACAAAAAAATTTAATACACATACGCTAGTAAGTATTATTATCAAAGAGGGGTAGCTGCAAAAAGTGTATATGTACAAGAACGAAAAAAAACAATCACAATAACAAAAATATCAAATTAAAATATGAATGGAGAATAATTATGATGATTGTATTGTAAGAAATTTAAAATGTCAAAATATTACAATTTTGCAGTATAATATTAAAGTAAAATAAAATAAAAGAATTTAAATTACATGTAAAATGCAATTAAAAGTAAAATTATGAGATTATATTATTATACCATATATGGGGAGAGATCTCAAGAAACTTAAATAAAAAAAAAAATTACTTCTTAATAAATAAATTTAATATGAGCCGCCCTATTAAAACGATTATATTGCTACAAGGATATTGTAGATAGATTTTTTTTTATATTGTAATTGGGTTAAGATAGGAGCTGTAGTCGGATTTGAATAAATAAAAAATGATACTAAAATAAAAAATTTATTGATGGAAATATGCAAATTCGTAACGATACTATATATCAGTAATATACGATTTAAAAATTGTTTTTATTTACCTAATAAACAATATGAAGAATAAAAATCTGTGTATATTTTGATACAATGATATATACCCCGAAGGTATATATATGAACATGTGGTAATCACTATATTATATTTTTAATTATCATCTGTATAGTGGCAGTAAATATGGTGTGGTATGTATATACAAAACCAATATGGGAATATATCTTCGTACTTTCAGGCTTTTCAGTTGAATATACGAAACAAATTTGAATTTTCTAAAGAATAATATACAAAATTAGGGGTTCTACTATCTTCAAGAAATAACGAGATATTTTTAAATTCTTAAGTTGACTCATTCAATTCATTAGAGAGTGTGCAATCATAGAAAAACATTCCTGAAAGGAACAATCTGGGTAAACCTCTTCTAGCTACTTCTAATCTATTGTTTCGCAAATAAGCAATCAAAACTTCAAATTTCAGACAATCGAGTACTCCAGTTTGCAGTTTGCGTATACTGAATCTGAAGTGCTTTTTTAACCTACCGTTGTTGAAAAGGGGCAATATTTTACATTAGTAATATGGTGGAGCTCATTACTGATCAGTCTTATTGGGAAACTTACCAGGAGACTTGAGCTATTTTTAAATAACTTTTACAGAATCTGTAAAGAAGATGAGAAGAGGATGAAGTTGTCACGGCCATCTGTGTTCCACCACTTTGTATACAGCAAGTGGGAAAAGTGGGTTCCACCACTTTGTATACAGCTCAAAAATTTTTGACAAGTGGGTTTTTATGCGGGGAAATTTCCTGCGGTATTACAATGGATCTCACTGATCGCCGGTGTATTGCCGGCAGTCCACACTATCTACCTAACTAGGTTGATTAATGGAATTTGAAAAATACATATTCTTTCGACATTTTAATTTTACATAAATTTGCTATTTTTGTATTAATTAATAACAATATCACAAGCTGTGTCCCGCCGATAGCCCTAGCAGCTAATACTGTTGTTAGTTATACATTTTAATTTTAACTGATGAATAAGTAAAAAAAAAATCATTAATTGTTAAAAAGCCCGTAATGGAATTTCTATTTTGATCTCAATCTGTTTGATTGAGATAGAGTATAGCATAAACTACATTGGTCTTAATGTGTGTCAATATATAACGGGAAATAAGAATTGTGTTATAATGGGAAAATAAAAAAAGTGTGTTGCCCACCTCGATTTAGACTATAATCATGAACATCTGTTGGTTCTAAAACTCATATATACAACCCAAACCTCAAAATTTAATATTACTAAAATGAAAAGGTAAATCAGTAGGGTTAACTAACAATTTTCCATTATTTAAGTTATACTGAAGATGAATTGCTATTGAAAAAAACAAAGTACGTCGGATGAAAATGGCAACATATTCAGAACCGAAATATCCCCGGTTCAAATCCCGATGAAACAACACAAATGGATTTATAGGTTTTTCCAACTGGATCCAGTACGAAGAACCCATAAAACTTGTGATCAAATAAATGACAAAAAAATAATTATCGTATAATCTGGGTAACAACTTAAAATAAAATGGAGTTATGCTATTTAAGTAGGCTTAGTTCCAGACACTACGTCGTCTGAATATTGATTTGCTTCATACGCCAAATCATCGATTTGGAGTTAGGAGTTATTTCTGGGGTTTTAAAAGGTGCTACGTCCATTGCACTTATCCGATTTCTCCTAGTTATAGTAGTTTCAGAAATATCCAGATAGATTTTTGCTTCATATCCAATTTTTGATCAAAATGTAAGTATTGTTGTGTCCTATACGACATTTTTGGCCAACCAAAATTCATATCTCTGAAACTATTGTGCTTATTTGATTTAAATTTGTACACATTTTAGTGTCTGATGATAACATCTTTTATAAAAATTTGGAGGGCCTGGTCCCCACCAAAGACACAATTTAGACAAAAATTTATATCTTAGAAACTACTAGGCTAATTTTATTCAAATTTGGTACACATCTTGATCTCTGATGATAACATCTCTTGTGAAAATTTGGAGGGTTTGGTTTCCACTAAAGACCTTATTTGGAATAAAATTTATATCTCAGAAACTACACTAGGGTAATTTTATTCAAATATATATCTTTGTACATATACATGGTACATATCTTTGTCTCTGATGACAACATTTTGTTTTTTAAATTTGAAAGGCCTGGGCACCTCCAAAGGTCTTCTTTGGATCAAAATGCATACCTCAGGGCTAATTTGATTCAAATTTGGTACACATCTTGGTCTCTGATTTATTTTCGTTAAATTTCTTATTTTTTGAATTGAAAAATTAATATAATTATATTTTTACTTAATAAACTTAAAATAAAATCTTTTGAAATTGTTGTAATATTCACGGAAAGTGTTTTAAGTTAATAGTTATGTTTTTTATTTATAAATTAATAAAATTTAATACAAATTTCTAATTTCAATAATCGCTTGCTCACACAGTAACACAAAATACGCTCGATAAGCCAGTTGATAAAAACCAGCCAGAAATTTGATACATAAATGTTTGACATTGTAGTAAAATATGTAGTAAAAACTTGCAGTACCGTACTTAATTAAGTCCGAAAAGGTAATTCTACCTATGTTTCTGTCAAAAAAGTTCATAACAATCAGTTAAACGATGGCAACAGTTCTGCACATCAGAATGAATATCCTATAATCCACAACAAAAACAAAAAAAATGTATTTCATATTGAAATGGTTGGTTAAAACAACAGTAAGTCATAGAAAAGGACTTACAGGGACTGTTTCGTACCGGATATAGCCATTTTTATGGACTAATGATATTAAAAGAGAAAAAGAAGAGAACATGGAAAATTGTAAATTGAATTCGTGAAATTTTCAAAATTACTGCCCAAATCTGTTCCTGAATATATTTCGAAAAAAAATAAGTGTGAACAAATTATTACACATACAAACAATCTACGTGTTACTTATCACCATTTATCCAAATAAATTATAAATTAAAAAAAAAAAAAAATTATACTTTATTTTGATAGACATTTTTGTTATATAAAATTTCAGACCATAACCATAATTACAATTATTTTTTCGGTAAAATTTAAATGACAAATGACAATTTAATCATCTGAAATTCTTTAATCTAAAAATAGAATATGAAATTGTTTACTTGAAATTATTTTTTCTTGTAGACAATGAAAATATTCCTAGCAATCATTTCAAAAGAAAATATCATTTTTTTATTATCTTATAAACAAAATTTATTCGTCACTCAGAAATTATTTTAGTCTAGAAAATAGCCATTTTCTATATATGTAAATCAAAAATTATTTTGTCTAAGTTGATTTTTCTTTTTTTTTTATTGCTATTTTGTTTGTTATTTTATTTTTCATGAAAAACAATCCAAATTGATCGTATTTAAAAATAATCACTACAATTTTTTAATGAATCATCAATAATATAGCAAAAAAAAAAAAAATAAATAAATAACAAATTTTCACAATTTTTAATATTAAATAATAAAATTAATTAAATTTAAAATATTTTTCTATTCAAGAATTTTTCTTACAAAATGACACATTTTCATATGCAATTCAAACACACCATATTATTTACTATTTTTTTTTTTTGTGTTTGTTTTTATTTTATTTTTGTTTTTCTTATTCAGGAAAATTGCCAGAAAAATATTACGAAAATCGAAAATCAAAAATTTATTAGTCATCTTCCTCAAAAACTATAATAAATTAAAATGAAAGATGAAAATCAGAGGAAAAATTTTATATATACACATATACATTATACATATAGTATATATATATAATATTTTAAATTTATACGTCTACCTACACGCCAGATGCCAATAGTGCTAATGTTAATAATTTTAAAATCACGAAAATATCATCCAAAAATGAATTAACCTAACAACGACAATGTACGAAGTCGTTTATAATAATAATTATAATATTGTACAGCTAGTCTAGTCTGTAAAAAGAAAATTTTAAAATAGAATAATAAAAAATGAAAATTTTCGTCCCCAACGGTTAAAGAATCAACAACAATGCATTTAAATAGAGAAATCCAAATATTTTATAAAATATTTTACTCATTTGTATATTGTGGGAAGTAATGTGAGTATGAGCTCAAGTGTTTAAATATACTGACATTGGAATTATAAAACGGATTATTTTGGATTAAAGTTGGAGAGCACAATACTGTGAAAGATGTTAAAATACATTTTCAGCATTCTTAAAGTTCCATTTTTAATACTTAAATATTTTTAATTTTATTTTATGATTTATTTTTAGCTTGTTTTGTTATATAAATAGTCGAAACTTAGGTTAAAGAGATATTTATACTTTCGTTAACATTGACTGGGAAGAAATGAAGGGGAATAATGAAGGAAGTAGGATCGAGCGGAGATTGTACAACTATGTTTTTAAAATTATTTAAATCAAATACGTAAGAATTATCACTTATTAGGAATACCTGAAGTTGAATGTGATTACATCGGTGGCATTGCAAATGTCTTTAAAAAAAAACTTCAACTTGATAATATAATCCTTAACATCGTAAATGTCTCAATGTGCTGATGCAAAAATATGTTGATAATAGAAATAAGCATAATTTTGATTTTACTTATATTAATATTTAAGCTGAAAGTTTGCTGCGATTGTTTATGTTCGATTGTTTGTATTCATGTGTTCGATTGTTTCAATCATGTAACTTGACATCGTAAATGTCTCAACACAAAGTTGAATACAATGTGCACATTGTGTTAAATGTGTACAAAAGCTCACAAAAGCTTGAGACATTGTCGAATTGATCACAATTGTTGTTGACGATGTCTCCGGGACCGGTTTGACAAATATTTGAGTTTACAAAAATATTTAAAAACCCAATGTTGTACAGTGTTAATAAAAACTGTCTGTTCATTCTGCTTGATCACAAATGAATTAAAACAATATGTCTTAGAAAGCTCTTATTTCACAATATTGCGCCTGATTTTACGGAAAAAATTAACAACTTTGTTTTTTTTTATATTGTATCAGGTTGAAGTTTATTTTTAAGACATTTACGATGTCGGCAGTAAAAAACTTAAGTTGTCAATGTTATCTGTAAAAGAAGCTTGCAACATTGTGTAATGAGAGTTTTCTGAGACATTGAGCTTTAATTTATTTGTGATCAAACAAAATTAACAGAAAGTTTTTGTTAACACTGTACAACATTGGGTTTTTAAAATTTTTTGAAAACCCAAAATACCTGTCAAACCGGTTACGAAGACATCTTCAACGATCATGAGTCAATGTGTCAAGCTTTTGTGAGCTTTTGTAGACATTTAAGATCATGTGGACGTTGTATTCAACTTTGTGTTGAGACATTTACGATGCATTACGAGACATTACGATTTACATGAATACAAACAATCGAACATAAACGATCGAAGCCAACTTTCGGCTTAAATATTAATAAAAGTAAAACCAAAATTATGCTTATTTCTATCACAACATAACATGAACCATAAATAACACCATAATTGAACGAAGTTCCAATTTGAAATATCTAGGATGTTGGCTAAACGAAAACTGGAACTCAGATATGAAAATAAAATGCCAAATAGAATATGTTCGTAGCAGTTTTGTACAATATTAAAATATTCTATGTAACATGAATTCAAAAATTAGCATGTATGCATATTTTGTGTATATAAATCCAAATTCTAGAGTTTTCTTAATATAATTGTTATTGAAATAATAAATGTGGCTTATAAGTCAACCTCGAAACAAAAATCTGGTTATTCAAATACTATATATATGGTCGACACTCCTTTTTTGTGTACATACTGAAAATAACGTCCATGAATAAGGTTGAAGCATTTGAAACGTGGGCATACCGTAGAATACTAAAGATATCATTGATAGATTGAGTGAACAATAGTAGAATATAGGTATAGATACCGTGAGTTGTTATTAACAATTAAACGTAGGAAAACAACTTCACTGGGTCATATGATGCGAAATGACAAATATCATGTTCTAAAACTGATTTTTATTATTTTTATTTATTATTTCAAGACGTTTTATTAAATTATTATTTTTTAACTGGTTGATAGTGAAAAATCTATATCAGTCCATGCAAATCACTGTTCTGTTAAAAACTTTAAATGTGGCTTTAACTTGAATTGCAATTAAATAATAGGGGACCCTGGTAAGGCTATAGCTTATGTATATATATAATCATATAGGGTAATATAACAATTCATCATTTGGCTGGTTGTTGGCATTACATATGTAAGTCTTCATCCTGCTAATGATAATCAACAGGTAGCTATGTGTACGCATTTCCAATACGTACACAACAACAAGTATAACTAATAATACAAAATATTATTAATCCGATGGTGTATTTTTAAAGAGTTGATTAAAAAAACAAACCAAGTGATTACATAGCAATAATTTGATAAATCTACGAATATTCTATATATACGACTGCAATAAACAAAATCACCGAGCTATTCAGACCTACATTAGATAAAGACGCATTGAATATAAGTAAATCAATCGTAAATATTCCCAATCATATAGCAGTAAAAGAATAAAAATATGAATCTATTTCTTTGAACAACACCCAATAATTACGATTAAAATCTACATGTGAATATGAACTTAGACCTGACATTATGTCACCTGCAAAATGTGAATGAAAATAAATAAAATATATATATTTTTTTTTAATAATTTCAAGACTATGGGATGAACAGCCAACCAACGCTTCTACGCAGAAACATGACATACACAATCACATTCATCAATCGTCTTTCTTTTTTGAATTTGACTTTTGATATATCAATCACCTTGCCTTTGGAAAGCTGTACCTATTGTAGAATAATTTTGACTTGATCATAGCATAGTTCAAATTACCACATCCATAGCCTGCGTGAGATTTGAATACGAGATAAATTCTTAATACTTATCAGATGAAATAACTATTAGAACATATCGATCGGGTACAGCATTGAAACAGAATTTATTTAATTAAAAAATTCAATTAAAAACCATAATATAAAAAATTATGGAGCTGCTCATTCAAATAACACTACTTAACATATCCCAAGATTGCTATAAAACAAGGTATTAAAACTATTTTAACCACAAAACCCTAAATAATATATTTTTGCTCTTATTAAAATTATTATTGGTAGCAGTAAATTGTTTTGCTGACATGATTTATCACACGAAACATCCATTTAATTGTTCTATCAATATCTGTTAAAAACTTTTATATCCAACACAGATAGATGTAAATCCGGCTTAGGCAGGTAGTCTTTCGAACATTATCACCTTCGTTTGTAATTGTCCTCCTTCCCTTTTACCATCCTCCTTTCCTGATTTTCCTTTCCCACCCTAGCCAAACTTACCAATCGGTACAAAAGGTCCCCACCTAGTGTTTTGGCCATGCATAAAAAAAAAAAAGTAGTGGTAGTATGCCGACATACTTACACCAGTAAGGTTCATTGCGATAGATTCTGCTTACGGGAAAAATAATTCTCCTCTCAACTTGCAGTTAGACCCACAAAATTACATAGTTCGCAAAAGATAAAAATTTTTTGACAAGTAAAGACACTGATACACACATCGCTTGATTCAGAAATTGACATAAACGCAATAACAGCAGTTGGCAGAGACGTGAACCTGAAATCATAAACAACCAAATAGGAAGTACAATATATTTGAAAAGGTCGCATCTACATATTTAAAAAAAACAGCTTACCATTGTTATTAAACTTCAAAATATGACGAATAAAATCCCTTCAAGCTAAATCATAATCATTCTACCACATTACCATCCATTCAGTCTCAAAATTATTCCACCCTATTCTTAGTCATTCTCATACGGTAAAATACATTGTCTTATAATCATAAGATTTTCCACTACCTTCGCAAAACAAAAACAATAACAAAAAAAATATAGCAAAAAATAACAATAACAAAAAATGTTTTCCTTCATTGCCTCAATTGACGTCTTATATTTATACTGACCATCATCATCATTTTCAAAAAATTTATACTCAGTTTCTCTTTCTTTTAAATATTGTTCTAAATTCTTTCGACTAAATTAAATTTTATTTATATTTTTATTTTTTGTTTCATTTTTTTTTATTTTTTTTTTTTTTGGGAAGAGAAATAAAATAATTTCCCTATTTATAATATAAGAGCGTGAAAAACATCCTCAAAACAACAACAACAAAACACAACAAAAATTCATACCACATGAATAAATTTTATTGATCACGCGAAATTCTAAAAAAAAAAAATTAAATAAAAAAGCAATAAATAAAAAAAAAACAAAAACATCACAATAAATATTTATTTTTGGCTCTGGAATGTGTTTTCGCCACTGATTTTTCTCTTTTCTATTTTATTTTAATCAAAGGAATTTGCTCTAGAAACGAATTTAAAAAAAAAAAAAAAAATAAATAGCAAAAAACAAGAACACCTCCGCAAATAAAATAACAAAAATGAAAAGCAAAATAAAAAAAAAACTACAGGTTAAAATCTCATAGATAGAAAAAAGAAAATATAAAAAAAAATTCAATCGTTGGCGTTTGCCACTATCAAAACCGATTCAACACGATTTTCAGTATAATGCTGTCGTTATTGTCGCCGATCGACATTATTATCGTGCCATACAACTTAACATAAACAAAAAAAAAAACAAAAAACCAAAAACAAGAATCTTCGCCAATAATAAAACAAAAAAGATAAAAACAAAAAAAGAAAAACAGAAAAATAAAAACAAAAACAAGAAAAGAAAAACAAAATTCTTATCCTGTTTATGTAATTTATTTTCGACTAATTAGAATTTGAATTAAAAATAATATCAATACTATTCACTAGGTGGGGTAATTATAGTTTTTTTTTGTTGTTTTTCAATATGATGTATTTGTAAAGGAATTTTTAGACAGAAGATATGCGGAAATTATTTATGCCTAAAATTGATACCTTTAAAAGAAGTTCTACATTTTCACTACTTTTAATTTTTAATGTGTGAGCAGCTATTTGTAGACTTATAACATTTTTGTCACAAATACTATGCAACTTATTAATGACCACTGTCACAGTTATCACTAAGACGTGAATGAAAGCCAAACTGAATGACAGAGACTAATTGGTGTCATTAATGATTAATGAATGAACTTTTCACTTTATTGCTACTGGTAATTTTGTGTTGTATTTTTGTTGTCAGTTAAATTTTTCAAAATTTAACAATTTATTAAATTATAACTTTAACTTTATATGTTATATAAAGTAAAATTATTTCTATTTTTAAAAATCGAACAATTGAGTTAAAAAACTAAATATAGAATAATGCTGATATTGAAAAAAAATAACAACTATTAGCATTACGTCATTTTAAATCTTTTTTATATTATTGTATAAAAATACACTAAGCAATGGCAATATTTTTTGCCGTATCATTTTTGATATTCATAGCAGGACCCAATATAAGTACAAAAGTACAAGTACAAAAGTATATTATCTTTGATTCACTGGTCGGCTCATAACACACAAATTCTATCGAGAAATACTAATTAGCAATTTAGACTTAATATTTAATCGTATTAAATATTTCATTAAATATTGGTAAAAAAAAAACAAAATAAAATAAAACAAAAATTTCATAAATTCAAAGAACAAAATTAAATAAATATGATCCTATAGATTTAATTTGATTGCTTAAAAATAAAATTTGATTACATTTCTTCTGAATTAGTATTTGCTATATTACAAACGAGTAGTTATTAAATAATCGTGGCCAGTTTACAATAGGCTCTGAAAAGACATAGTTCATTCTGTGAAAGTCGAGATATAAAACTTTACGAGATGGAATATCACGCATTAGAGGATGCATGTTAAATAAATATAAAATTAACGGACATTTTATTCTAACTAATAAAATACATCATATTCAAATATCACTGAAGCAATCTTACGTCCTGGTTCAATGGTTTGAATATTAATAAGCTGACATTTACCAACCAACTAAGTCGAAGGCAAAAAATGACCGCATATTTCTGAGTTGATTACATTTTATTTATGTGTTTAATATAAATCCAGATAAAGGAAGTAATATATTTTAAATGAAGACGAACTAGTGAAATATATAAATTTTTAAATGTGTATATGGATAAATGATAATTTCTTTGAAAATAAAAGCAAGCATATGAAATGATTTAGATTTAAAAAATTTGGTTTTTTAACAAAAATATGTATTACAAGACATCTAAATAATAATTAAAATTCAAATTATAATAAAATATAAAAATATAAAACAATATAAAACAAAAATAGATCTGAATCATTACTTGCCGACCACATAGCTGAACTTCAAGAGAATTATCAGCTAAAGTTTTACTACAACCAAAGGTTGAAACAGAAAATAATTAATCTCCCACATTATTAATTTGGACTTTTACAAAAACTGTTTAAAGCAAATTTTGTGGATCATCTTTTCCACTGATGATTGCTTCCAATAACCCTATAATTTCATATTCAGTTAATAAAGCTAAATTTTTTTGCAGTAAATTCAATACTCTCTCCTACAACACAAATTTCGCCAGTACTTCCTCCTGTTGATTATACTAAGGTTAAAATTCTTCTCAGGGTATACTTTATATACTACATAGGGTCTCGTGCTGATTGTGTTGACGGACTTAAATGTTCAAAAATTTACTGGTCTCTATGAAATTCCAGCCATGGCTCTCAAACATATCGCTTCTCCCATTTCGAAATCTCTGCAAAATCTTTTCTCGCTTTAACTTTTTCAACTAGTAAATCTGCCGAGAGTAGTCGTGGTAGAGAAAGACCAAGAAGCAGATAGGCGGACAACGTGAAAAACGATGCTCAAACCATACAAATCCTAAATTGGAGACAAGCGGCACAAGATCGACCTTTTTGTTGGAGTAAAATGTTGAAAATCGAAGCTTATTCAGAACTGTAGTGCTATAAAATGATGATGATGTAATATCCCAGTCAATAGAAAACTAAGCATGTTTCATCAATTCCCAAAAAGAGGTGACAAAAGCGACCCCTCGAACTACCGAGCAATTGCCATTTATTCGATTTTTTTCAAAATACTGGAAACCATAATTAATATAGTAATAAATAATGCTACACCTAAGTAGCTCGCGTATTTTGAATGATCGCCAATGTGACTTTAGAAGTAAATAGTCAACAGGTGATCTTTTAATTTTCTCTCTGCGTTAAGCTTAACACCATCATGCATTTTTTGATCGAGTATGGCATTCTGCTCTTTTGAGCAAATGTAAGGCTATCGCCTTGGGCAGCTTATTCTGCACATGTATTGAGGAATTTCTCTCGAACCGAAGTATACGTGTCGTTTTCGACAGTTTTATGTCCGACAACTATGTAATAAATGCTGGCTCCGCCTTTACAACTACTCTTTTCTCGATTTTTATCAATGACTTACTCTCTTCAACCCTCAATCCAATCCATAGTTTTGGGACTTCCTACAATCCTATGACTTTTTAAGGAAATCTAGAGCCACGCCCACCGCATTTAAATTGAGGATAAACATGATAACTGGTACGGTTAACCAAGATCTAGCAGAAATAGCCAATTGGGGTAAACGCAAACAGAGTTGAGTTCAACACGTCCCAAAACTCAAAGCTGTTTGATCTCTTGTAAAAGAGATCAACTAGTCCCAGACCTGCGATTTCAAGGAGAGAATCTACAAGGGTCCGAAAGTCTTAATATTTTAAGCACGCAAGTAAAGCAAAAATATTAGCATTTTTTTATATAGTTAAGAATTCTGCCAAATTTTTGAGTTTTCATTCCCGATGTAAAGCCTACTTTTTTCTAAGAAATCTGTCCAATATCTATAAAGCTTACATCCGACTCTTAAGATGGAGTACAATTCTCAGATATAGGCTGGCACGCCCCAAACTTCACTAGGTTACCTTGACAAAATCCAAATTCGACCTCTGCCTAATTGGCGACTCCAATAAAAATTTTGGAGGTCTTTTTTATAATAATTAGTTACATAATATATAAAAGCCACTTTTCTTAACCTTTTTCTAGGCTAAGATAGTTGTAAATTTGTATTTTAAAGATAAATAGAATAAGTTTATATAAAAAAAAAAAAATGTGTTTATATATAAAAAATAGTAAATAAATAAATACCCGAAAACAAATTATCATATTAGGTTGCAGAGCCATAATATGTCAACCTTGCATAATTTGAATTCATAGTTGTCATTTTATGAAACATGTGTTCATCATATTAAACTACTTTACAATAACGGCTACAATTAATATTCTGATAATGTTACTCTCTTATATTTTTACTAATGTTATGAAATATAGCTCAAGTATAATATGAATTTTGGTGTACCATTGCTTACAGCTAAAATGAAATTAAAAGATTAATTTAAAATACAAACCAGTCATCATTGTTCACCCACCGATGGGATATCGACGAACTAAAAAAACTATTGATTGCACACGTAAAGAAACTCTAGAAAGAAATTCGATATTTATAACATACTTTTTTACAGATCAATCAGTAATAAATATACATTTACATAATCTAAACAAATATCAATGATGGCAATGCTTAAGTTGTATTGTGAAATAGAAAAAACAACCTAGCTCCCTATAATTGGTCTTGGATAAGAATTTGATCAAATAAATAAAATACCCCATTTTCAGAAGATTATCTTAAAATTTATTCAAAGATCAGGAATAACATAAACTAGAGGCACGGGGAATGTTTCATCTTAAAAAGAAATTTGTTCAATCACAAAAAAATGTATTCAGTTCCCTCAAAAGTATATCCAGTTTGATCCAAGAATCATCATGAATAACATATTATAATAAATTCAACCCCTGCTATCACATTTGGATAAATCTCCCATGGATTAGGCATAACATAAGAGACGTTACAATAAATTCAACAGTTGCTATCTTATTTGGATCAGTTTTCAGTGGTTAGGTATGAAGATATTACAATAGTCCCAACGTCTGCTATCATTTTTAGATTAATATTCAATTTAAAATTTATTTCTAATTTAATTTAATTCATATTAAAAATTAATTTATTTCACTGTACAAAATTTGGAACAAAAGATTTAATTTTGATAGGTAACTACACTGGAAAAAAATAGACTAAAAGCATTTCAAAGTCTTTCTCGTGTAATAAACCACAATACCAAAGCCATACCATCTCTCTTTCTCTTTCTTATTAATACCAAAATATTTATTACTTATTTTCGTATAACTCTTTATTACTCTACTTTAGGTAACTCACCTCAATAACACCAATATTATTTTCTATTCTTAGAAATAATTAAAAATTACTTGCAGTAAAAACAGACAAATTCAATTATGGCGTACATTTTATCCTTCTTTTATTTCTACAATTGAATTTAAATACATTTCGAATTAATATTCAATATACGATGACAACAAATTTGTTATATATTTAGAATCATTGAGATTTTAAATAAAAGCCAAATATATATATCTATATATACATACATATATATATAGATACATTGACGAGGTAAATAACTTAATATAAAACAGAGAACAAAAAAGCTAAAGTACCTAGCGGTAGAGTAAAGGCCATCAAATTTTTAAAACAGCTACAATAACAACACCGCCCACTTTAAAATTGGCAAAGATTCTTAATTTGATTTTATTTTCCTTTTTATTTTTTATTTTCTATTTTTTTTTTGCTAACGTGATGGCTATGGCGGCAGCGGCAATATACATAAATTGTATTATGAAGTGATGCCTGTGATCGTTCTACAATGATGATTTTGTGAGTGTGAATTGGTCAACAAATTCAATTTAAGATTGTTTATTTGTTTAAAAACAAAAACAAAAACAAAAAATACAAAAACAAAAAATTAAAAAGGAAATTTTTTGTTTTTGATGAAAATTAATGCGATGATTGAAGAAATGAGCATTACGAGAGTACTAAATTTTAATTTATAAATTTGAAAAATTTTAAAGAAGGGTTGAGTATTTAAGTAATATTATTTAATTTTAAATTATTGCAAATAAATTAGGAGTAGTAACTTGATTTGATTTGTTTTCCTGCAATCATAACACTATCAATACCAATCGACACATAGTGTTTGACGGATTTAAAAAAAATGTTTTATGGCATATTTGAGAGAGATGACATATTAGTACGTGTGTGTATGCGTTATATTAGATTATAACAATGGTTATTATAATATTAGTTATTCTTTTAGAACAAATGTGGACTAAAACAGATTTATTGTACTTTTGTGTTACAAAATAATTGATTTGTCTTCCTTAATAGTGAATCACATCGTATCGGACATCGCACATTGTTCATTGTGTCAGCTCGTCGATTTCAGACTACAATTAGAACAACAAATAGATGCTTTGAATTTAATACCACGTAAATCAAAGCAACATGCAAAATACAAACCAATAATTTGTCTAATTGTCTAGATCGCTCTAGTCATAATATATGGTTGTGAAATGTGAACGTGAAAAATATTTGACAAAATTAAAAAAAATAGAAATATTAAAAAGAAAAATAATTAAATAAATATTTGACCTAATGGTTCTTACATAATTCGTACCAATGCAAAAACATTAAAAAAAATGTCAGCGCCTTACATTACTGGGAATTATAGTCATAGCGAATAGTCCAAATTGTTTGTGTAAAATTTTTAATCATCAGACCCAACATAGTACATATACAAAGTGTAAAGTGGCTCAATAATATCAGAATTGGTATTAATAAGATAATTAAAAAACCTAGAGATGAAGAAGAATATTGCATTAATAAAGAAAACAAACACAATCATGTTATGGATTGGTATTATTAATTTTTTTTTTCTTTATTTTGTTTTATAATTCATGTATATCAAATACGTAATAGATAATTAAATTTAGTTTTATTGATCATAGCTTAGGTTTAATTTCTAGCTCAATATTGAGCATTTGTTACCGGCAGATGTTGATTTTAAGAATATTCAAAATGTTATCACTAGTACAATACATTGTTCTTATATTAAGTATAAAACCTACCGTGTACATTTGTTTACCCATTGTAACCATTTATTCTATTTATTATTATTATTATCAGATTAAATGTTTATAATAAGCGCATCAATCATCAGACGTCTTTTAGAGCCGAAAGCTTGCTACATTTTTGTGCAATATATACATATAATATATACAATATCCTGTAATATTACCAAAATATGACAATGTTGAAACAAAAATATGTGATTAAACATTTGACGTTTTTATGTATGAACATTTATCCTATTTATATAGCTAACAAAATCAGACTGGGGATTTGAGACTGTTAATTGATTTGAGAACTGTTAAAATATTGAGACAGAAAATCTATATAAATAACAACAACAAATAATGAATTCTATTTAATTGAAATCCTGTTTGTGCTTAACCTAATATTTCCAATATAATCTTGAACTCTGTTATATTCTGGAAGCTTTGCAAAAATTTTATCAGATTATTATTTGAAATTATGAAGGTTTTGTTTTTGTATAATATGAAAACTTCATGCTGCACCAGACAGTAGAACATTCAATCATTATATTTAAAATAATAGTGCTTTCAATGGTTAATTCTAGAGTAAAGTCAAATTATTATGATTAAAAATCCAAAAATTAAAAAAAAAAAATTGTTTTTTATAATTTGCCTAAATCTATGCAATTTTAACTAAATCAATTTTAATACAAAAAAAATTAGAAAAAAAGGGTTTTCCTAAGGTCATAAATACAAACTAATATTAATTAAACTTACAAAAAAAAAATTTCAGTAACAGAAAATGCAAAAACTATAACTATAGGTATTCTGTGAGATAAATAAATACAGTATTCACAATAAATATACAGAAAATTGATGACTAAATTGAAAATTTTTGTGTGTCATCGAATATGAAAAGTTTTCAAACCAAATAACATGTTGAATGTCATTCAATTTTAAAACTGTTAAATTGCATAAAATAAAATAATATAAATTGTAATTATAAGTTTTTGAATGAAATAAAGAATTATTATTATTTATTTATTTTTGCTTATGCTTAATTCAAGCATATTACAATTAATTTCTTAATCTAATAAAACAATAGAAAAATAAATAAAAAATTTAGAAATAACAAATAAAGTCTAAATACCATATAGCTAGCTATATATGCATAAATATGTATAAATACAAATTGTTCAACTTTCTTATTATAATTCTTATCAAACAGATAAGGCTGTTAACCATAACGCTTCTTCTGTATAATTTTTTACAAAATATTATATTGTAAAATTTGTAACAACACTGTCATCAGGCAGAATGACTATGTTAAATTAATACACAACAGTTGATATTGTAATCAACTTAGTTGATACAATCATCCGTATACATAATAAAGAGTTATAAATGGATAACAGTATGTATTGTTTAAGGTCGACATTATAAGCTATCCAGTTTTATCAGACAGAATGATTCTGTTATATTAACACACAAAAGTTGACATTAGCATCAATCAAGCCCTTAAAACTCTTATAAAAATTATTACGAAGAACAGGCTCATTGGAACTGTCTTCTACAGGTTAATGTAAAATGCATAGATAGAAATATTATTTAATATTTTTTAACATATACAATTATTGTATAGTTTGAGGCTCACACACACGGCCTTATTAGACGATATTGTTAGAAGTCATCGTAAACACAGTTCAATACTACATCAGCTTGCTATTAAACGGTTGGATGTTAACAGTCAACACATATCTGTGTATTAATAAATATTTCACATTACGATTTTGATTTTAGTATCCCAAAAAAAAAATTGTGAAGCCAACAAATCTTTTTATTGCTCTTGTGTATGTATTTGTGAAATTCGCATCGTGTGGCACATAATTTTTGGTCTACAAATTCCATCTCGGTGTAAACACAAATATCCTCACCACAAATTTAGTTTATTGGCAATTGGGTGAAAAACAGTTGACTTCGTCTAATGAAGCCCTACAATGTTATAGAAGGCGTAATTAATCAAAAAAACTAAAACAACTACCTACTTAAATATATTCCAACCCTAGTTACTAGCAACGCTCAGAACAAAAATTCAAACCTGGTTGGATTAAATATATTGTGGTAAATAAAATAAACCCAACAACAATTAACTATCAAAAATTTTATTATTTTTAATTTTCTCAACTCAACCCTTAAAAAATTTTGTCTCTCTTTGAAAATTTGACGCCAATTTTAACTAAATTTAAAATAAGTACACCGCAAATGAAATTCACACAAAAATATTTTTCTCACACTGTTAGAATATTTTTGAAATTTGAATTTTAATTTAGGTGGTGGCCAAAAATAGGCACATCAGACAGATCAGTATAAAAACAAAAACAAAACCAAAAAAACAAAAAAAAACCAAATTAAAAAAAAAAAAACATTTTTTTTTTTTAAATTGTTTTAAAAATAGAACACCTCAGAATAAAAATAATACATACTTTTAAAATATGTACAAATTTAAAGTATACTTGGACGCGAGTTCGTCATAAATATTTTGTTGGCGATTTACGTTAATTTTTTATTTATTTTTTTTTTTTTATTATTTTATT
This sequence comes from Argyra leucocephala, assembly GCA_963942445.1. Taxonomy (NCBI): domain Eukaryota; kingdom Metazoa; phylum Arthropoda; class Insecta; order Diptera; family Dolichopodidae; genus Argyra; species Argyra leucocephala. Next base: position 32,432,590 of record OZ012679.1, on the reverse strand, counting down.
TTTCCAAAAATTTCATTTGTTGTTGTTGTTGTTTTGTTCATTTCTTCGCATTTTGAATGTATTATAAAAATGTATTAAGATGATAATTTAGTAACAAAAATACATTAATTATAATTTTAATGATTAAAAATTGAAATTAAAAAACGCTTAATTTATGGGAATTATTTTGTTGTTGTCTTGACACTTCCACACTTTTGGAATTTAAAGGGGATAGTGGCATCTGTCCACTACACAAATAAACACAAATAAACAAAAAAGAAAAATTTTGTTTATATTTAATTTTAAAATTTTAAAATATTTTTCTCATTTTATTGTGATTTATTAGATGAACTCGTTCTAGTTATCTGGCCTGAAAAGTGTTAATAAATTTTGCGTACAAGGTTACATGTATTTTTTTTTTGTTTTTTTTTTTTAACAGGTAGATTAATGATGTTCAGTAATGCTAGAAATTTGTATTTCGTGATTGATTTCATCAACCTTGTTCCATTGCTTAAATGAAAAATTCTTTAAAACCATTCCAGATGTGGCCAAAATAACCTAGCGCAAATTCTCTTTCTAGAAATCTCGTCAATCTACATGTTTGTACACTATAATTAGTAAAAGTCAGACATCTACGAAATATTAAAGCACACTGCAAATAATGGCCTGGGTCAGTAACTTCTACATTTCAATATTGCTTATCAAGTTTCAAAAATTCTGTCAATACTTTCGTACTAAATTTTCATTTTCTTCAACAATTTCTAAATCTTCACTTCCCTCATTTTCATAATTATTATCATACTTATTATGTTAAATATATTAACATTTCTTCAACACGAAGATCTTTTTGAGTGCATTCTATAACTTCTGTATTATATCATCAAATCCTTTCCGGTTTACCAATTTCTGCAATTTCCACCAGTGCTGGCATATCGACAATAGTTTCTGTAATACAGCACTCTGGCTATATTTTTTTCCAACAGCATTAATTTGTAAGTTCTTTACCTCATCCCATGCAAATTTATTATTTATTATTTTGTATTGTTGCCAATATTCACAAACTCATAGGCTGTCTAGTCCACCAGTAGCTTCAATTAGTTGCGAAAAACTTCTTCTAAGGTAATAGCGTTTAACTGCAGCAACAATATCTTGGCCCATAAGTTGAATTAATGAGGTCGTGTTTGGAGAAAGGAATATTATCTTAACCTTAATGCAAATCAGACAAATGTGGTGAATTACTTGGCGCATTCTCAACAATGAGATAAATCTTAAAGGCAATATTTTCACGTTTGCAATAAGACTAAAATTCTATGGAAAATCAGTTTACAAACCATTCTTTGAAAATTTTATCTGTCGTTCAAGCTCTTTTTTGCAATTTCCAATTAACTGGCATGGAACCTCTTAAAAATTCTTTTAAAAGCTCTAGGAATTTCTAGATTTATAAAGTAAAAACGTTTTTCTCTTACAATCACTAACGGCATTCCCACATAGCAAAATTAATAGTCTATCTTTTGCAACTTTAAAACCAGGAGCAGATTTCTCTTCTTTGGATATAAATGTTCTGCTAGGCATCCTTTTTCAAAATAGGCCAGTCTAGTCTAGGCTTGGAAAATTTGGCTTGGTTTTTACTACTTCCTATTAGATCTTTAAAAATTGTTGGATATGCAGAAGCCGCTACCGTATCAGCACTGGCAGCTACCCCTATTAGTTTTATATTGTGTAGGTTTTACCGTCCTTTAAATCTTTCAAACCATTCTTTACTGATGGCTGTGAAATAAAGTTCCTCAGAATTAGATATGGATTGCTCTTCTTTTTCAAATGGTCAAAAATTGATTAGGCTTTAATACGAATAACGCTTGAACTAAATTAACAGCCTGTTTTTTATTTTGGTGCTCTATCCAAAAGTTTAGCAATTTTTGACATAATGGTGTAGAGCTGGAAACTGAACTTAGCATTTAATTTTATTCAGTGCCTAACTGTTGGTTGAATAGTTGGTGTTAAAAAAAAATAATTGTTAAAAAATAATAATCATAATGGATATTACAACAAGCTGGAAGTCCTTAAAATGTTAATATTATCACATAGTATGTCTAGATAATGTATAGAGAGTTGGCAATCAATAAATTATAAGCAAAGAAAATAGAGATCGTGAACAAATTTTCACAATCAAGATCAGAAAACAACTATTTCGATTTGTACGTAAATCTGTAACCACTAAGAATAAATTTTGTAGGAGGTAGAATAAAATAATAATTATATTAAAAATACTTGCTTTTTAAATAATATTTTAAGAAATTAAAAAATTAAATTACTTGATATTTTTAATTAAAATTAAGCAGATTTATCAAATATAAAAATGGCAATACTTTGATCTGGGGCTTATAAACATATAGTCATAAATATTTCAGCCATATATCGAAAGGTACAAAGTATTTATAACTTATTCCCCTTAACTTGATTAGACGTTTGGTACAGACGATTAAACATTGTTTTGTTATATTAGATGAGGGCTTAGAGGACCAGATAAATAACAAAAGAGAACGAATATACGAATATTATTATAGTGCTAGTGAATCCCCTGTGCAATTGCACAGAAGTAGTTCTTTCAGGATTATATAAAACAAAATATTGGTTTGTTTTATAATTGTTGTTGTTTTCTGAATCGCTTGGTTCTTGAATATATATACTTTATAATTAAATCAATATATAACACCTAATAATTTATGACAAAATTAATACTAATTTCAATATAACACAATAAAATCACATTACTCTCGACGTAGTAGATCAATAAATTGGTGTTTTCACATAATATATCAAAGTGGGTTTTAGGATTTGTAGAATATATTCTGAAGCGTATTTTAGTTCATCAGATTTGGTTCATAATCAAAAAATATTCGTCAGTTTTAAAGACAGCCATTAATTTAAACGGCCTAAGATAGTGTACTGCTGTAGCAAAAATTAGAAAAACAAATTATTAAGAAGTAGACAATATTATTGCCATCTTGTAGATAATATTGGAAATACTAACACGTTGAAGCAGTTAGGATGTTAATCGTTTAGTTTCGAAATTATAAAAATAAACAATCTGATAATTTTAATGTGCTCGTATTTTTATTTATGTCCCCATATTTTTTTACTTCTTTAGTGAGCAAATTTTTTTGTACTTTTGTATTACCTATGTACCATTTAGTGTTAACAATTAATTTTTAAATAGTTGACAACCCTATAATTCGCAATGCCGTAAAATCACTTTTATTTTTTATTTCTGGTTTGTAGAATGTTCAACTATTTTTAATGTTTTGGATATTCACCACCCTTTTGAATATTTTTATTTTTGGCTAAAAAATTTTAAACTTGCTAAAATTTTAATATTTTTTTGGTGTAGTTTACTATTCAATTATTCTTGCTTTTTTACTCACCTCGTCGTTCATCTTGTGTATTATATACAAGATATAATTTTTTTTCTGCCGTACAATATCGTAATATTTTTTTTTTTTTCTTTTCAATATGGAAAAACAAATTGAATAATTTAAAATTTAACTAAAAACTTACACTTCCAATTTGCATATCATCATCATCTGACAGCATTGAATCTACAGTGAAGCGGCTTTTTTTGATATTTTCTAAATTCAAGAATATCAAAATAACATAGCCTTGGAATATTGTTTTCTGAACCAGCACTAGATCTTTCCCTTTTTTTCACCTTCTTTTCAGCTCCCTTCTATAACATAATCTTATATTTGTTATCTTCTCCTGATGTCGATACTGGCAACAAATTGGCAACAAATATCTATATTTGCATAAAATCACACCCCAGTCTTTGTTTTTTTTATATCTATTTTTTTAAATATCCGATTTAGCTTTCCAAAGTGTTCTGATAAGTTAAATCGGATAAGTCGCTTATACATCTCCAAAAATTCTTACCAGAATTCATTATTCTATATTGTTACCATTTTTTTTTTTAATCAATTACAACAGTTCTATTATGATAATAACTTGTTTGAAATAAAATGAACATTTTTTTAACATAAGTTTTTAATACTGATTTATTTTCACATAATTTCGTCCTTAAACACAAAATAATTTATATTTAGCAGACGACCTAATTATCAATAAATCAACATGTTCATTTATTAATCCGTAAACTATTGTTAACTTAGTGCATATACAGATAATCATATAAAAATTTCATATGATGGGAAAAGGGTCTGCAGTTGGCCTTTAGATTTATCTGCAGGTCCGCTGTATAAATAAATAAATTTCATGTTGAATAATTAAACAAAATTCAATTTAATTCTAATAGAAATTAAACAGAATCAATAAGACAAAATTCAAATGATATTTAAAACCATGTTTAATACTTCACTACACGCCTTTATAATTTGTTTAATACTTGATGCCACGCCCACAAAATATATAAATTCATATTTTAAGCCAAGTATAATACAAGGTATCTACAGTATATCTACAGACGAGGAAACTTGTTTAATACTTAGTATTAAACCGCACTATATACGTACAAATTTTAAGGTATTAAACAAAGTATTATGGAAAGTTTGATCCGTCTGAACTATGCTGTAATTGCTGACCAAATATAAATATTATCAAAAGTATATCCTGTAACATTACATTTAAGACATTATTTTTAAGTAAAATATATTAAACAAATTAAGGTAAATAAAACGAAATTAAAAAAAATTATAAAATTTCTAAATACAGGAGTCCTCAGGTAATTAGATTTTATTTCCTCTAACATTACTAAAGAAATCAAATTCCAAAATAAAAATAAATTTTACAATAATTATTAAGCAACAAACCACAAAAGAAAACAACAACAAAAATTATTAAATTTATTTTCAACAAAATTTAATTTTTTTTTATTTTAAATAGAATAATTTCAAATACTAAAAATATAAAAATTCACTCTAATTTCAAAATATATATATATATATATATATATATAAATACAATATATATATATATATATTTATTTCACCAAAAAAACCAAAAATAAATAATTCTAAAATTAAATTTGACATTTAAATAAATAACATCCGAAAGAATCATAACATTATATTATTGTGACCCATAATTTCAATGCCAAATATATATATTATATATATAATATATATATAAAATATATTAATCATAATGCAATTTCTGGTTGTATCTAAAAAAACAATAACAAAAACAAAGAATAATCAAAAAATACAATTTCAAAATAACGAAATAATAACGATGATGTTGATGATGATGATGATGATGATGAAGATTCTGACTAACAAACATTCTATTATTAAAATATTAATTATTTATCATCATAATTTATCCAGAACTATTATGGTAATCTCAAAATGCTAAAACAAAGGAAAACAAAATTATTGAAAAATTTTATGATAAAAACTAAACCGCAGGATCGCATTTAATTATTATTATTTTTTTTATTCTACTACGCAATGCTGCCCACTACAAGTTCTGGACTGTCACTATGTATACATTTTTTTTATTTTAGTTTATTAGATTTAGTTCTCACATCCGGTATTGTAGAATAAAAATGTCCATTGTCTAGATTCATGATGTGGTTAATTCCTATTCATTAAGAACATTTCAAATTTCTTCGATTGCGGGAAAATACCGTATTTACGCAACAGAAAATTACATATAAATGTAGCTATAGTTAACAATAATTGACAAGACAATACACAATATAGTTACAAATAAGTTCTTTAATAATGAACAATAACAGAAAAAAGAGTGATTAATAAAATATAAAGAAAGAAGAAAAAAACAAAAATGCAAGAGGATTTTGGTTATCGCTCAAATTTGGACCAAGGCTTTTTGATTAGAAGCCAAATTACATAGTTAATAATGTTTGATATTGGTCGACAACACTACTGTCAAGACAGTAATCCAAACTAACATAATATAAAATATTTATACATATTGATTGTGAGGCTTGGTCACAAATGGTGCAAACATATTCGATATCCATTTCAGAGAAGAATATACTACCAAAAGTCCTTAAAATAAGAACCCTTGAAAATGGTGAAAATGAATGAAGAAGTAACGATCCAACTAATCAATGAAGGTGAAAACATAGATGAGTTCATAAAGGAAGTAAAATGCTATTATTATAGAACAGGTCGTCAGAATGGATGCAAACTAATTCGAAAAAAATAATTTTTAAAGCCGGCCATACCTAACTTGAACCAAAAGAATACGAAGAGCTATTGCGCTGCTATATTCAATGATCGAAATTGTAAAACTGTTGCTAGCCAGCCTTATCTAACTTGAAACCAAAAGAAACAAAAAACCTATTTTGTTTCTATATTTAATAATCGAAATTAGAACTGAAGGTAGCTGAATAGAAAAACAATAGAATGGTAAAACAAGCTCAACCTAAGTTTTACTGGCCATATAATAATAATGAATTGGACGGGTAAACAATTTGCTCAACTAATACTTTTTTTAATATTACTAATTCAACTTCCAGTACTTCTTGAACCCGTCATTTCATTAAATTAATTTTCAATTGATTTGTACATGGTAGCAGGCTTATGTATCTATCCTTCAGCTTTTAATGATATCAAAATTGACCATAAACTCAGCACCAAGCTACGTTATGATAAAATAACTAACAAAGATAATTTCAAATAAAATAGGTTTCACTAAACGATGTTTTAAAGATTTTTCTGACCGCACGAAACAAATTTATGTTACATATTATGTAATTTTAGGTCTATAGGGATTACTTCAATAGATCATCGCATATAACATACATAAATTCAAAAAAAATATAAATAACTTCATTTTGCAAAATTGCTAATAATATTATTTTAATAGCTTTCTTCTTTCTTCCTATTCAATCCTATCTCAACCAAGTGGTACTTAAATACTAAAGATTATTATCCTAACGCTTGGCTCTTTATAAAAAATGATGACAAAAGCCGTGTCCATTTCAACAACCAAATAAATGGCTCTTCGCCTTCACGAGTTTTAATTCCATTACAGATCTTGACCAAAAATTTAATTTCCAGCTACATCAGTTTTGATAAGATAGTGAGTGAAACTTATTCTTATTTAGACTTCAATAAACGTTGGCTCAAAGAATTCTCAGATCTCTACTTCACAAAGCATATTTATGTTACACGTATGAGACCTATGTGCTTGAATATCCTAGTCAAGTATGGTCCCCTCATAACTTGATGACTGTTATTAATCGCTTGGAATCTATTCAGTGAAATTTTTTACGTTTTGCCTTTGGATTTTAATAATAAAATAATCCACTCAAACGTCGTCCCACACATATTAAGCTTATTGACTTACAATCATTATCTGTTCGGATAACTGCAGACATCTCTTTTATCCACCAGATAGTCAGACAGGTAAAATGTTAGCCAACCGTAATTTTTGATTGAAAAAACCAATCGGAATAAATATCAGCGCTATTGAGATGCTCCATATTCCATTTCAACCTACATAATATGGCAAATTTGAAACAATTATTAGAATGTAGCTTTGTGAAGTAAATCCTAATATAAACTTGTTTTTACCATAAAAAACACCAACATGGAGGGAATACACACTACTTTGAAATCAACCGAATCAATGGATAAAAACTAGTCGAAATACAAAGGGATTAGCTCAGAATAGAGAGATTACAAAGAATGTGTAGAAGAAGAAGTGTACTTCAAATAAAATTGATACGAATGAGGATAGAAAGAACGCCTCAAAAAACGTTGGTAGTATTAAAAGTAGACTACGTACGTAACGTACGTGATGTTGATTTTTTTTTATTATTACTTTTTTTTTTCTTGTTCATTGGCTATTTTTTTGTTGTTTTCGTTTTTAATTTTTAAATTTTATAATTATAGTACTAACTTAATCTTTTAATATATTTTAAGTGGTTGTAATCTAACAGTATGTCTTATCTACTCTATACTATCAGTAG